>OX376188.1:9761651-10427684 GCA_947363905.1 Lithophane semibrunnea | reverse complement strand
CATCAAACATATTTATCAACAAAACATCACGCGTTTATTCCCCGAAGGGTGAGGCAGAGATGTACCTATAGTACACCCACATTTCGCCAGTTATGTTTTAAGTTCCATGTGGTTCCATGTATTATATTACACGTCTTGATTACCTGTTTGATCCAGACTCGGGCTACCACTGAGAAATTTCAGATGGAAGAACCCAATTAAAGAAAGAGAAAGAAAGAGAAATAAAGAGAAAGAGAAAGAGAAAGAGAAAGAGATAGAGATAGAGATAGAGATAGAGAAGAGATAGAGATAGAGATAGAGATAGAGATAGAGATAGAGATAGAGATAGAGATAGAGATAGAGATAGAGATAGAGATAGAGATAGAGATAGAGATAGAGATAGAGATAGAGATAGAGATAGAGATAGAGATAGAGATAGAGATAGAGATAGAGAAAGAGAAAGAGAAAGAGAAAGAGAAAAAAGAAGAGAAAGAGAAAGAGATAGATAGAGATAGAGATAGAGATAGAGATAGAGATAGAGAAAGAAAGAAAGAAATAAATAAATAATTTATTTGCTGGTAATGTAGGAAAGAGAAAGAAACAGAAAGAGAAAGAAGGAAATAAATCTGCTGTATACGTGATTTTACTCTATGTTTTTAATAAGTCATTCATCAAACATATTTATCAACAAAACATCACGCGTTTATTCCCCGAAGGGTGAGACAGAGATGTACCTATAGTACACCCACATTTCGCCAGTTATGTTTTAAGTTCCATGTATTATATTACATGTCTGGATTACCTGTTTGATCCAGACTCCGGCTACCACTGAGAAATTTCAGATGGAAAAACCCAATTGAAGAAAGAGAAAGAAAGAGAAAGAGGAAAAAGAAAGAGAAAGAGAAAGAGAAAGAAAGAGAAAGAGAAAGAGACAGAGACAGAGACAGAGACAGAGAAAGAGAAAGAGAAAGAGAAAGAGAGAAAGAAATAAATAAATAAATCATTTTATTTGCTGGTAATTTAGGAAAGAGAAAGAGAAAGAAGAAAGAAGGAAATAAATCTGCTGTATACGTGATTTTACTCTATGTTTTTAATAAGTCATTCATCAAACATATTTATCAACAAAACATCACGCGTTTATTCCCCGAAGGGTGAGACAGAGATGTACCTATAGTACACCCACATTTCTCCAGTTATGTTTTAAGTTCCATGTATTATACAGGCTGTAAGGGTAAACACTCTTGTCATTCAAACCATGGGTAGTTGACTTAATATAAAAATAAATGACCGAACACAACAAAAAAAAAAGTTATTTTCATTCAAAGATTTTAAAAAGTTTCTATCCGACACCGTTCTCTCTAGCGAAACAGCTGACTGACTGAGGGAGAGGTTGCGCTTGCGGCCGGTCAGGTCACATCCCGCACCCCCCGCCCGTGTTGAAACGCAAGGTCGTTGCCCTAGCGCATAGGGCAACGAACTTGCGTCTCTTGTGGTAAAATATAGGTTTAAAAAAAAGAAAAAAAAAGTTGTAATTTTCCATTGATTTTACGTTCTATAAATGAAACCAAACCACTGGTTGCAAGGATAACGGTGTTCACCCTAACACCCTGTATTACGTCTGTATTACGTCTTCAAACAGTTACCTGTTTGAAGAGAAAGAAAGATTAAGAAAGAAATAGAAAGAGAAAGAGAAAGAGAAAGAGAAAGAGAAAGAGAAAGAGAAAGAGAAAGAGAAAGAGAAAGAGAAAGAGAAAGAGAAAGAGAAAGAGAAAGAGAAAGAGAAAGAGAAAGAGAAAGAGAAAGATAGAGATAGAGATAGAGATAGAGAAAGAGAAAGAAAGAAAGAAAGAAAGAAAGAAATAAATCATTTATTTGCTGGTAATGTAGGAAAGAGAAAGAAAGAGAAAGAGAAAGAAAGAAAGAAGGAAATAAATCTGCTGTAAACATATTAGGTCTTTACCTATGAAATTGCCGTTTTGTATGAAAAAATTTAAACGATTTTTTTTCATGTATTTTTTCTTTGTATTAATCGAAGTAATCACCCATGCAATCAATGCATCTTTGCCAACGCAGTGGCAGTTTAATGATGCCCTTCTCAAAGAAATCAGCTGGACGGGAGGCAACAAATTCTTCAAAGGCATTTTGTACTACCTCTCGGGTATTGAATTTTTTCCCGCCAAGAAGTTATCCAAATTCTGGAAAAAGTAGTAGTCTGTAGGCGCAAGGTCTGGTGAGTAGGACGGATGACGGAGAGCTTCCAACGCCAGTTCTTGCAACTTGGAGACCGTCTGCTGTGCAGTATGAGGTCGCGCGTTGTCGTGCAGGAGCAGCGGAGACGAGCGATTGACCAATGCTGGTTGGAGATGTGCCAGCTTCTCCATCATTGTGTTCAGTTCTTCACAGTACACATCTGCAGTAATGCTCACCCCGTTTGGTAAGAAGCTGTGTTGAATCACACCGGCGCTAGACCACCAAACAGTGACCATCACTTTTCTAGGGGTAAGTTTTCGTTTAGAGCATTGTTTAGGTACTGAACCAGAATCCAACCAACTTGCTGATTGCTTGCGGTTATCAAACAGAATCCATTTTTCATCGCAGGTAACAATGCGGTTCAAAATTCCTTCATTTGTGTGTCTGTTGAGCAGTGTAAGGCACGCCTCGACGCGTACTTCGCGCTGGCGATCATTGAGTTCGTGGGGCACCCATTTGTCAAGCTTTTTTACCTTGCCAATTTGACGCAATTGGACCAATATTGTTTTGACGCTAACGTCGAAAGCAGCTGCTAATTCAGCCGTAGATTGTGTAGCATCAGCTTCCACAATCGCCTTTAATTCGTCATTGTCGACCAAAGTCTTCGGACGACCGCGAGGTTCATTTTTCAGGTCGAAATTTCCAGAACGGAAGTGAGCAAACCAGTAACAGGTGGTGCATTGGTTTGTAGTGTTCGCTCCGTAAACGTCGTTGATGTTGCGTGCCGCTTGTGCCGCGTTGCTGCCACGACGGTACTCATATTCCATAATTACTCGAATTTTTAACGTATCCATGATGACGGAAAAGATTGAAACGCGATGAAAATGTAACACTAATCATTAAACAAATGACTTCTTTTGAAAAAAGAATTCCATGTTTATAAAATAAAATTAATTTGAAATTAGAATTCTTAGCCAAACAAAAATTATTTTGATTTGATTTGGCCAGTACTGCAGAACGGCAATTTCATAGGTAAAGACCTATTATTTATCAACAAAACATCACGCGTTTATTCCCCGAAGGGTGAGACAGAGATGTACCTATAGTACACCCACATTTCGCCAGTTATGTTTTAAGTTCCATGTATTATATTACATGTTTGGATTACCGGTTTGACCGGCCATAAATCCAGACTCCGGGCTACCACTGAGAAATTTCAGATGGAAAAACCCAATTGAAGAAAGAGAACTTTTTTATTGTATTTTGTGAAGTCGGTTGTTTTTTTTTTTTTGGTAAAAGTTTTCTTTCACATATATGCTAAAAATAATGTCCTGTTCAAAACATAAAATATACGTATACGCACAAACATAAGTATCGATCTATACAAATATCAGCCTTGCATCTACCATTAATGAGGCACAAGAATTGTAGGCAAAAATGGCGACCTACGTGCGCATGTCTGCGCCCCTGCATATTCTTTGATCAACATTTTAGTGTAGCGCGCCATCGCCACCGCGCGGGTCTAGAGTAGGGACCTAAGCTCCGCCCACATGCGCAAGGTCAGTCAGGAAACTATGGCCCTTAAGTAGGTAGGACAATATTGGTGGGGAAATATTTTTAAATACTTAGATCTTCCTAGGTGGTACTTATTAGATTTAAAATTGAATAATACATAACAGATAAGCTTGTGTCTTTGTAGGCAGTGTTGCCGTTGAGCGGATCCATATCCTTATCCTTACATATTATAAAACAAAGTCCTCCGCCGCGTCTGTCTGTAGTCTTTTTTTATTTATTTTTTATGACTTCTCCGCTCTGGGCGGAGTGGAAGGGCGTGTCAGACTTTTACTGACTAAAACCCACCCGTGTTCCTTCAGTTGCCTGTTGCCAAGGTCCCGGTATCCCTTTCGGACTTTCCCGCAACCCTGCCAGGCCTGTCTGTCGTCCTGTACGCGATAAACTCAAAAACTACTGCACCGATTTTCATGCTGTTTTCACCAATGGACAGAGTGGTTCTCATAAGGCGAGTAAGGCGAAGCCGCGGGCATCAGCTAGTATGTAATAAAGTTGAAATGTGTGTGTAATTTATCAAAATTCATTTACTTTGATCTGTAACTCAAAAGCTTTTAGCAACTCGTCGTGCACGCGCTGTTCGTGGTCGGAGCGTGGTGGAGGCGCCCGGGGCACGTCCAGCTTTAGCTCCAGGGACTCAAAGCGCGCGAACAGCCATTTTTCAGCGTAACGTAGCCGTGTGTTGGCGTTGTGGAGATCATCCTGCAATAAAAAATGGACTCAAACTAAATGCTTTAAAATTTCAAAGAGGCACTTTTGAGCTAATTGCCAATTCAAAAGCGTATTAAGTACGTTCCTATGGAGAAGAACGGACAAGAAACTCCATGGACGGACACTCTTTCGAATCAAAATAATAATTACAGACTCACTTATTAACGGAGGAGCTCGTGGCTAAGTAATAACAGCCAGACGTGTCAATACATCAGGTTAAGCTGTGCTTGCCGGGGTTGGTCCATGGGTGGGTGACCATCTTGACATACCGAAACTCCTCCGTGCACGGCACGCGTCCGTGTCTCGGAAAGCACAATAAGCCGTTGGTCCCGGCTGTCATTCGTGGATCTTTGACAGTCGTTATGGGTGGTCAGAAGCCCGAAAGTCTGACAACCAGTTTTACCAAGAGGTATCGTATTACCCAGTTACTGGGTTGCGGAGGTCAGATAGGCAGTCGCTCCATGTAAAATAATGGTATTCAGCTGCATCCGGTTAGACTGGAAGCCGATCCAAACAAACATAGTTGGGAAAAGGCTAGGCAGATTTATTAACTAACTAACGGCGAAAACTCTAAAAGAAAAGGAGGGCAACCAATAATAAATCGATCCAAGACTAATGAAGCGATATTTCGTTTCGTTGTAATAGAGTAGTGTCTTCTAGTAGGTAAATCTAGGTAGGTTGTACCTGTACTAGGTAAAACGAGGGATCTCTCGAACTTGCAGTGCTTACCTACCTATTCACAAGTAACATCTAACATGGTGCAAAGTCCTGGCCCCTGACTTCAGTGTAGGAAAGAGATGAAGCTCTACAGGATGTATAGCTCCATCTCTTTCCCCCACGAAGTAAGATTAAAATAATACTGTTGTAAGCGGTGGTGGTAGGCCCCCAGTTCTACACGGACTTTGCCTGGCTATTGTATCTAACTCTTTCTCACAAATGTTCCTAGAACCGCCTTTTCCACGCTCTCGGTAACGCCTCGGTGATCTCATAATTGTTGCATTGCAAACAGCACGTTACCGAGAAGATAGCAGCATCAGCATGTTTATTACCTACTTCTTGTAATTATCACTTTCATAGAAATAATCACGCACACTTATTTTGTCTCTGAGAACAGCTACTTTCTGATCAGCGTTGTTTAGTTCCATCACCCATTGATTTCTTTTGGCGTCCAATTCTGCTTCAAGGGTTTTGCTAGAACTGAAAAAATAATTAACCCACGTAAGTCTCGATCCCGTGAGAATATCGGGATAAAAAGTATCCTATGTCCTATTTCAGGATAGGATCTACCCTTGTGCCAAATTTCATCCATAACCGTTCAGCCATTTTAGTGTGAAAGCGTAACAAACAAACAAACTCACTTTCGCATTTATAATATTAGTTAGGATTACGATTATATCTTGCCAACTCTCAAATATTTGTCATTTTGATGTTGACTAAGTAATTATAACACTACCTACCTAATTATTAGACAGGATCAACTTATATCAGGGTATTGTCAGAAGTACATATGGAGAACCAAGATAACCATTTCGTAAAATGATTGAGGCATATGTGCATATCGTGTGTTATATATGACTAATAAGTAGATATACTTACTTTCTCAGTTGCTCATTTCTGATCCGCAGCGACTCAACATCGCACTCGGACTGCTTGAGCAGCTCTACTGCATTCTTCACCGACTGCCACTTCCCGCTCTCCGCGACTTCTATGAGAGTTCGTCTTATCACGTCGGTCACTAGGTCCCTGTAATATTTCGCTAATATTTTTATTTGACTGCCAAGAAGGGTTACCCTGCGTCCTAACCGAAAGCGACTATCTCGCTAATACGAGATTACGCGATCGTTTACCTGAAGCAGTCGTCTTGAATACGCGATTGTCGCGTTCATTATGTAAATCCGGAAAGTGCCCTCGCGATCTCTTAGTTCGTGAGACGATCGCAAAAGAGGACGCGGCCTAATGATGTAGGAACATACGCGACTTGACTGATGGCGCGAGTATGTTATATTCAATAAACGAGCGAGACGATCGTGTCCTTGCGCGACAGTTGCTCTCGGTTAGGACGCGGCCTTATAAATTAAATTATTAACGGTTCCGAGATCTAAAAACATGGATACTGTAAATTAATCTATGAGCCGTGGTCTGAAACATTAATTCCATTATGTATAACCCAGTTTCATAAGGAGACCTTACGGCTTTTCACTATTTATGGGAACAAGTTTGTGCTGATGTCATTGTAACGCCATCTCCCTACACTCGGGCACAACTCACCGGTCCTTCGCTAGCTTATCTTGCTGAAGCTTCTCCAATTTGTTCATAGGACGCCAGTCTGCTAACCGCAGCTCCACACTGCCCTCTGTAATAAATTTCAGGAAAACGATAGATGGCGCTATAAGTATGGTGGTTAAAAGTTTTCGTATAAGCTTTTTATTTGCGTTTGCAGTACATTATACGCGCGTCGATAACGGCGCGTAAAATGAGCGCCTTGTGCAAAGGCCTGAGAATTTAGTTCTTAACATAATTGTACTTAGAGAGTTTCAATAGGTCATCAAGGATTTGCAGATTATGGAAAAGGTATAGAACTCAGACCAACAAAAAAGGAAAGACGGATCACGCCGTACATCAAAAGTGAAGCCACAAAACCATGCTCCTGCAAGTAAACACACAGGCTCACGCACACACTAAAACCATGCTCATCGCTCCTAGTGCATCACGAGTCGTCGTCTAGTTAACATCCATAAAAAAAATAGAATTATGCCTTCCTGTGTAGTAAAAACTTGTAAAAACAATAGCAAATCACATAAAAAGTCTCACGGAATCACTTTTCACTTGTACGTACTTGAAATAACATCGTTTATACCATGCCCCCTCTAAAAAGCTTATTTTATTCACTGAAAACAGTGAATAAAAAGCACTTTTAATCACTGTTTTGGTGTTTGAATTTAGAACACCAATTTGTGCGAACTCCATCTCAATGATATACAAACTCCTATTGGTTTGATTTTCGAACAGGAGTTTAGCATTAGAATAAAGACTGTTTTGTGTTCTTTGCTGTCATTAGTAAATGGGCGCTATTTTAAATATTGTAAGTTGTACGAACAAAAAGTTTAGGGTTACTTAATTATAAATCGATTGAAAATGTTTTCAAGTGATGAAGATGTGTTAACACCTGAGTTTATGAAAGAGAGGGCGGCCGATATAGTAGAAAGCTTGCTAACCAACAAATCACGGCTGGTTTACATCAAAGCCTACGATGAGTTTGAGTGTGAGTTTGTTTGTTTGTTTGAGTAAATGGAAAAATGAAAATCAAGCTGACCACATTTTCAGAGTCTGTTTTCCTAACTTATTTTAATGAGTTGTCGAAGAAAAAGAAGTCATCGACCTTATGGAGTATGTATTCTATGCTACGGTGTAGGTACTATAAAAACAAGGCATAACATTGACATAACA
The DNA here is from genome assembly GCA_947363905.1 of Lithophane semibrunnea. NCBI lineage: Eukaryota > Metazoa > Arthropoda > Insecta > Lepidoptera > Noctuidae > Lithophane > Lithophane semibrunnea. Next base: position 10,419,788 of record OX376188.1, on the reverse strand, counting down.
ACATACTCGAAGTTGCATGTTCTTTTTCTCGTAGTCATGGTATAAAGTATAGTATGCAACTCTTGAATAAAACGGATTTATATCGAGGGCCATGAATCGCTCGCGTCGTTCAGGATTCTAACACTTGAATCACTCCCTACGGTCGTGATTCAGTCGTTAGAATCCTTCACTTGCTCGTGATTCACCTATGGCCCTCGCTTTAAATCCGTCCTTTATTAACTAATTGCATAATATACTATTAATTCTTTTTTATGTTGTGATATTAACGTTTGTTTTTCTGTTCAGGATTCTGGGCCAACTCTGCTTCGACCCGCTACGACAACTAGAGCCTTCAGCAACTGAATCCTTTCATTTTCCTGCAAGATGTCACCACTGCATGGCTGGAAATAAGATGTTACGTCAACACACCACTATAAAACCTTCTTAGACGCCTAATTAAAAAATACACTTTTAATAAATTGTTTGTGCAAATGTAAAATTCGAGAGTCGTATTCTTCTTTTTGGTTTTTCGCGGCAAAAAGTGCGGTAGGTTTAGGAAATAATGTAAAACTTTAATGTATGTACCTTCCATCCGATATACGATACGAAGTAAATGTCCACCTACGTCGTCCTTTGTCAATTTCATTCATTAGCTTGTGCTAAAATCATGAATGTGTACATTATATCGAGGGCCATGAATCGCTCGCGTCGTTCAGGATTCTAACACTTGAATTACTCCCTACGGTCGTGATGCAGTCGTTAGAATCCTTCACTTGCTCGTGATTCACCTATGGCCCTCGCTTTAAATCCGTCCTTTATTCACTAATTGCATAATATACTATTTTTAATTTAATGGACTATGAATTTTAGGTTACTTGGAACAAAAAACCTCAACGAATGAACGAATGAAAGCAGTGACATAACGTGTTAGGGTTGCAATAATGTGATCTCAAATTTTCCCATTCGATTAAACCGATTTAAATTATGATTTCTTATTTCGAGTAATTATATTCCTGTTTTCTTTTTTTATGTATTTATATTTTAGATTTCCAAGTAATACTGAACCTAAAACTAAATGGATAGTAGCTATACGAAATAGCGATGTTTTTTTTTTGTTTTTGTTTCGGTATTTATGTCCTTCTTAACAATCGAGTTATAATACCATACTCAACAATATCTTACTCGTACAATATTATCCTACCCATACAATATTATTCCCTAAATTATAGGGAAAAACTTAAAAAAATGACAACCCTTTTTACACACACATAGATAAAAAGGTGGCTTCACTTTTGCTGTACGGCGCGCTCTGTCTTTCCTTTTTTGTTGGTCTGAGGTATAGACCAAGAATGTTTGAGTCGTCTTATATACTTAAAGACCGTCACGTCGTCGTCGTCATCTATAACAGAGTTAACGGTTATGCTCCGCAAGGGATTGGTTCTCATATTCATTGTAAACACGGCTACACATCAAGCTGTACATTTCCAGTATAAGCTGACCTCGCATTGTACGGAAATCCTATACAATGCGAGATCAGCATAAACTAGAAATGTATAGCTTGATGTGTAGCCGTGTGTACTATCGAACAAGCTATTTGGTATACAGGCAGATAACTTGCAACTACTTTAAACAATTTTGTGAGTGTTTTCAGTATTCAACAATCCTTTTACGTCATTGTCCTAAGCCATAAGCTCAAAAAGTTAAATTACACACACATAATCAAAACTAATTTTGGCAATGTAGCGGAAAATGAATATGTTTTGCCTGTATGCCAAATAGCTTGTTCGACTGTACCTAGGTACAATGAATGTACTTATCCAATTTTTTAAATTATTTATCTTGGTAGGTACGGTACCTACTTATCCAACTTTTCTTATTTTATTCTTTCAAAAGGGGGTTTAAATCCATACGGATAAGCCAACCCCATCGTACCTTATCAACTATTTAACTTTAATTGATTGAGGAATGCAACAGAAAAAAAATCAATCAATCGCCGATCTAGGGTTTACTAAAATGTTTTGATTTATCCCAATGTTCAATTTTCATTCTCTAATCAATTATTCAAACTATTGTCAACTTGGCATTAATTAAAACGTTAATCGCATAGGTGCATAAATATGTATGAGATATACCCACATAAGTTTCCATGATAGGTCAAATCACGTTTAGCTGCTTTTATATTAGCAGTTTCCCAGTGCACCCACACTAGATTACCGAGACTCTCGGGGGCGCATACTTAGTTATTTTTTATGTAAAGTTCCTATGTGATTGTGTTACACCTACCACTTATATATACATAGGTGTTATTACCTACTCTGTGTAGAGTGGAAAATTTAAAAATACATTTCTGTTAGCGTGAATACACCATGATAACCACGAAGTACCTGAAATATGCGTGTCTGTATGGATGGAGGAGCCATGTCTCATATTTAAACGCGGGTACTGCCAATATTTAGTCGTACCTAAATTAGGATTTTGTACGCCCGATCCTGGAATTTGTAGTATAGTTTTAGGTGTAAAAAAGACATTTTGAAAACTTCCAAATCCTTTTTTTTTAACTAAAACTAAATATTCGGTGTTACGATTTTATTTATTGCATTTCATAATCAATATTTTAAACAGTTAGCAAGCCCTAGTTCATATTTCCATAAAGTAATATTGCCAAATTAATCAAAACAACGAAATATTTGACATATAATTGCGACGTTGCCCACTTTCAGCGTAAACGTAAGTTACGTTTACGTAATGTAAGTTACTTAGTATGTATTTTTACCTCCATTCAGGGGCAACGTTTCAGTAAAAAAAATGTTAGATATTGGGTAGGTTGGTATAGGTACTCACCTAAAATCCTCATTTGCAGTAAAACCACCTCGAATGACAGCGCAAAGAGCAGCGCGTCCATTTCACTAATCCTGCTACAGAACAAGATAATATAAGTATATCATATTTTTATTTCAGATACGACATTTCTTAGTAGTTAGGTACCTACAAATTTTTTCCAACGTGGGGTAGGTTAGGTACCTAAATACCTATGGTATTTATATGATAATAGAATAGATACAATCAACATAAAAGTACCTACCTATATAGGTAGGTACGTAATGATGATTGTTACAAGTATCAGAATGTATGAAAACTTGTTCTTTGTTTTAAATAACCCAAACAAGTTTTTATACTATTGGGAATGTAAATAATAAAAGAAGTATAAAGGCAATACGTGGTCTTTATCAGAAGAGGTCTTATTGTCTCTCATTATGCGTGGGTTTGCGGGCTAGGAGATGTAATTAAATGGGAATGAACAATAATGTAAACGACGTTCCACCGAGTACGCGAGGCGCGAGCGCAGATCAATCAACTCACTGCCCTGCCAGGGTAGTCACCATGATCACCAATACCACAGTCGCCAAGATATCGTTGCCGGTTTCCCCGTTTCGATCCATCTCCGCGATCTTCCAATATTTTTGCGGGGGGCGGCCTCCTCAGTACCCGGGGTTACGTCAAGTTGACAGCTGTCACAATCGTTCGAAAATCAACTCCGTAAGTTTAGCGTCGTAATATCTTTAGACGCGCCGTCAAGTATTACAATACATAAGTTTCAAATGGTTGTATTGACCTTAATTTACCGAATTAAACTTATCTAGTAGCTTCAATCATTCATACATGATAGTACCTACCTAACGCATTTTTCACTGTTGCAAAGTAAATACATAAGTTTAATTTCGGGCGCTATTCGGCTTAGTACCTACAATACGTAGAGTGTAGTGAAAGATTATTCCTAATTATGAATTCAAATATGTAATAAATAGGTAGGTACCTAAGTATGGTTAAAAAATGTAAGTAATTCAGGAACAGAGATGCAGATTTCTGTTGATGAGGAAGCCATTACACGCTTCCATAAAGGTAACGTGCTTTTTCAGCCTGAAAACTCACGTGGACAATTCTCCTAAGTAGGTACAAACGTGATATAACATTTTCATTTATATACCCGTTATCCTTGAAGCAAAGGATGTGTGGTAGTTAGTGGCAGTGTGGCTTGTATATTCAGGACCAAGTAGATTAAATGGCAAATCAAAGATAACCTTACCTATTAATAAATTCCTATTTTTATCTGAAAAATCTAATAAGGTTGCTAATAAGAGTAATAAGGTTGTTGTAGGTAGGTAGGTACTTTTAATCCTTACTTCCTTACTAATACAACCTTATTTTTTGATTATGCTAAACCCGAAAAGGGGGTCATTGTACTCATCGTTTTGAACAACTTTTTCTATGGGACAAAATTTGAAATCGCGAAAAAAAAATCAGCTTTTCCATACATTTTGTCGATTTAAGTGAACACAAATGTAGGGAACAGCAGATTCTTTTTTTCGCGATTTTATGGTTGGTCTCATAGAAAGAGTTGTTCAAAATTATGAGTACAATGACCCCTTTTCGGGTTTAGCATAAACAAAAAATAAGGTTGTTAATTGATTCAGGCGTGACTTTGCGGAAATCCATTATTAAATACAATAGACACACGTGTCGATTTCTTACAGGGTTTTTATGACTCTTGAAGAATAGTCAAGCGGAATAGGTTACTAAATATATCAGCGTCTATTGTATTTTAAAAAATAAGGTTGTATAATATTATAAATGCGAAAGTAACTATCTGTCTGTCGAGCTTTCACGCCAAAATTACTGAACCGATACACAAATAGCCTGAGAAAGGACATAGGCTACTTTTTTATCGCCTGAGTAAAAACATTTTTCATGTAATATAAGTAGGTACACTAAATATTACAAGAAAAATGTTTGATGGTCTACCAGGCTCCTCTCTTGTAAGTTATCGTCTTAAGGAAATAGTTTCAGACCTATCAATCTATGTCACTATATCAATGACCGTAACTTATGATCTTTGATAGAGTTAGACACGGTACGTTTCATCAAATAGTTCTTTTACCGGTATTTTGGCTCCACTGTTAAATTCTAGAAACAGACCTATTAACGGTGTAGCAAACTCAAACTCAAACTCAAAGCACTTATTTCAAATAAACCAATTACAGGCACTTTTGAATTGTCAAAGGGTTGGTCAGTCAGAAAATATGAAGCTAGTTGCCCATTCCAAAGCGTAGTAGGTTCCTATGGAGAAGAACGGGCAAGAAACTCCACGGACACTCTTTTAAATCAGAATATTGTTACAATATGTTGTTTACATCATTCATGTTGGAATCATACATGTGAGTACAATGTAGAAAAACGTGCAGGTTAAAAGCGTCCGTAAATAAAAGATACAAAACAATTCAAAAATTAAAATAAATCAAAATAAGCCGTGGCAGCTAAGAGATGACCAGTCCCTACTGATGGCGCCCGTTCTCGAACATGACGCGTGGATCAGCACCATTCAGCTCAACCATTTTGAAGGGAACTTAATGGTCCAACACACACGCCACCACCAGCGAGACATTAAAGTGAGCATGACATACTCTCAGCCTCCAGAGCACATTCAAGTCAATGAAAGACGTACCTAGTAAATGGTAGCTTTAAAGTACTTAGATAAGTACATAGTGCTCACACACATGTGCTATGCAGTTATACAATACTAGGAGATTGAATTTATACAATGTAAAGATAGTTTTTACAATCTTCAGTAGCTCCAACAATATTTTCGTATGCTAATCAATTAGTTGTTGCGCCCTGTGGAGCTGGACCAGCGCTGAGCCAAGCATTCTTGTCAGTGATGTAATCCCCCAATTTATAATATGCTTGGCGGCATAGTGTGCGTTTTATACAAGATTTAAATTTTGTTTCATTCAGTTGGATTTTGTGGGGAGGTATTTTATTGTAACATTTTAAACAGTACCCCATGAAGGATAAAGGAAGGAGGAAGTCTAATTTAGCCACTCTGTAGCGTATTCGTATTGGTCCTACTGCCAGGGTTGCGGGAAAGTCCGAAAGATACCGGGGCCCTTGGCAACAGGCAACTGAAGGAACACGGGTGGGTTTTAGTCAGTAAAAGTCTGGCCATCATTTGATGATAACCCATACACAAAAAAAAATGGTACTACAACAGTGGAGCCAACATTACAGCATAAGATCTATTCGATGAAATGCTCTCTAACGTTTACTTTTACGGTACCTAAGGTATTGCTAGGTTCTCATAGTACCCAATGATATTATATAATATAATATGAATATCATTGATAGTACCTCTGTTTTTTTATATTTCTATGCATGGTAACTAGCTACGTTCTCATTTTATTGTACCTACCTATCTTATTTAGTTTTAACACTAAGCATTGCCAAGTTGACTAAGCATTGCAATTAAATTAAAACGCTAATTATTTACGCACAAGTAAATAAGTTTTCGAAAAGATATTATTTTTGTTTTTTACCTACTTTTATTACCTATTAATGAGCAAGAAATTGGACTTTGTTGGAAACTTTTGTTTTCCTTTGTTGGTTGTTATTTCTTATATTTTTTAATAACTGGAAATTGAATACCCATCATGCAATCCATCGACGAGAGAGTTTTAATGAAGAAGCAAGAGTAATATCCGCCACAATATTGTCTGTGGTCGATCGATGTTAACAATGGAGGAGCAAGGAACCTGACAGGACAGTCTAATGAGCCTCGTTGAGTAACTGTCGCGGACGAAATCCGTTCAGCCGTTTTAGCGTGAAAGCGTAACAAACAAACAAACTCACTTTCGCATTTATAAAGTCGCTTTTTGTGTCTGTCGTGTGACCGCGTTGTTCTTCCAAACTACGCTGCGGATTTCGATGTGGTTTCACCATTGTGGCGGTATCTACATCGCCACATGCGAACTACGCATCGAAGACCTGACGTCACATAAATCCTGCATCGCGAAATTAGAGTTTACCGTGCAGTGAACATATATACAAAAACCCAATATCAATCATTGGGCAGTTGCCCGCCAGACACAACACCCGTCTGGTAGGAGGATCCTCCCTTTTCTATGGGGGATGAGTGAACTTTACACCCTGTTCCTCATACCCCTAAATTGGTGATCCCGAATATGAACGTCAACGCAGCCTTCGTGCAACTACTCCAGCGTGACGTCATCATCATCACTCCCGCAAGCGTTCAGTGAGGCGAGTCACACAGCCAAGCCAACACCCGAGGCGTCAACGGGTATCCTGACCACCAGCATGCAGCGAACGCGCATTCCTGGTCATCACCCTCAGCCTCATTTCCCCGACCCACTGGGGAATCACCTCAATCACCTCAACCTCATCACCATGAGCCACTGGGGAACCACCGCAATCACATCAATCGCCGCAAACAGTTCCGACCCACCGCGAACAATGCGGCACCCGGTTCCGACTCACTGGAACCACAACTGGCACTGGCAAGCATCGCAAGATACAAGACTCAACCCACTATCGACCTCCGGTCTCCGGAGGGGAGTGATGTGGCGGTATCTACATCGCCACATGCGAACTACGCATCGAAGACCTGACGTCACATAAATCCTGCATCGCGCAATTAGAGTTTACCGTGCAGTGAACATATATACAAAAACCCAATATCAATCATTGGGCAGTTGCCCGCCAGACACAACACCCGTCTGGTCGGAGGATCCTCCCTTTTCTATGGGGGATGAGTGAACTTTACACCCTGTTCCTCATACCCCTAAACCATCATATTGAGAATTTATTCCGGAAAGTTTATATGTCCAATATGTTTATATTAAAGTTTTTACATGTAATAACGATATCACGATGTTTTGTCAAGTCGTAAAGACTTTGTAAATCATTTTGTTAAAAAACTCGCTAAATCTTTATTAGATACGTTTTTTCGCAATCAAAAGTCTGCTTGAATCCTAATTTAAATCATTACAATATATGATATCTGAATAGATTTGTTTGAACTGTCAAAATTCTCCAGTATTGTTACGGTTCTAATAGTTACAGGTAACGTACGTACAGACCTGTTAAACAAAATGTCTATTATTTCTCAACAACAAGTTTATCACAATAACTGCTGGTCATTTTCCTACACTTGTTGTTGGAACTAACAAACTGTACGTACGTACCTACTTAGAGGCTCAAAGTACCTAACTCTCTGTAGGTATCTCTAACATAAATATAACAAGTTAAATGTACCTATGTATTAATTAGTATTTATTATTTTTCGAGTTTAAATATCAATTATGTTGCACCTGCCGTTTTTGTCTCTGTATGACTGGTAGAAAATGCCTCAGACATTAAGTGCGCTTTTGTATAGTATTTTTTTACTTGTGCATAAAGTTTTAATAAATAAATAAATACATACCTTTCATTTTCCTCCATATCTTTAATTGGAAACAGGAACACAATGTCGTATTGAACTTGAATATGAAAGCTTTACAAATTAATATTAAATTGTGGTATCTAAGCTAAGCACTGTGTTTAACCATCTCCTAGCAACATTTCTATTGTGTGATCGATAACATAAGATCTCTCCTGAATTAATAAATAAAATGATTCAGTAATGTAAGCCCAAAAAAGTAGTAAGTAGGAAAAAGTGTGCCTAACAAAAGCTAAGAACACTTTTTCCTTATAAGTAAGTACCTACTAAGTTAGTTTTTATTTTGTGCAAGTATTTCGAGAATTTGAACTTGATCGAAATAGAAACAATGAATAATGCATGTGCCAATGTGTACAAATTTTATTACGTCAGTAAGTATTTGAACGGGCGTGATTTGTGTGTGAAATCGCATTTGTTTATGAGGATATTTAAAAACAGGACGATGCAATGCAAGTGTCTGATCTGAGAAATTTAAAAATACGTTCACACGGTGGCGTTTATGAATACTGAGCAGTCTAGACGGTTTTTTACAAATCTCTTTGACTTCGTGCTAACTGCTGCCGCAACTAACCTCGTTGCTGGAAACTTATTAGCTTCAATAGCTATATGATCAATATTCATTCTCACGCTGATCGTAGAACTAAATTTAAAAAACAATAGCGTGCATCCATAGGTAGGTAGATTTCAACTTCAGTGTAACCTCCTACAACGGGCTGATAGATTTTCCAATTTGGAAATTCCAACGTATTGGCATATCATGAATTTTTTTATTGAAAAAATTATGCGGAAATTATAAGTAGGTACCTAATGCGAAAAATTATAATGCTGCCACAACCACCTATCCTCTTTGCTGGAAACTTATTAGCCTCAATGATCGAAATTAATTCTCATGTTAGATAGATAAGATAAGATAAAATTTATTTAAACATTGTTACAATTATTACCTTAGATTATTAATAACATAGTAATTCTATCTGTAACTGTTGGTAACATTCATTTTGTTAAAGCGATGGTCCCCAAACTAGGCAGTGCCTGTATATTGGGGACCTGAGTTGTAATACATAATTTAATTATTGCGTGATACGGGAACACGTAATGAATTGCAAATAAATATAAAAAAATCTTAATTAAAGTTTGAGATGAGATCAAAGATAACATTAAACTTAGGTTGTTTTAAACAAAATACAGAATTTAAATTGTGTTATACAAGATAGGAACTTATTACATACCGTTGATCTAGGAATCAATAAAAAAAACAAAAGTGTAACAGGTGCATCCCATGCATCTCATCTTCTGTCTTCGGCTGCAACGGGCTGACAGGAAGGTTTTCCAATTTGGAAATTCCAACAACATAACCAATGCATGGCAATATTGGAATATGAATAAATATGAATCGTTTTTTGCACACCTCTTTGACTTATTGCTAAATGCTAATGCTACCGCAACTAACCTCTAATAATAATTCTCACGCTTAGAATTAAGAAAAAAATAACAAAAGCGTAACAGCTGCATCTCATCTTGAGTGTAACGTCCGCTGAACAAACCAGGCATGACTGGGACGTTAAACTTATTGGTAAAGCATGAATTGCTGGAAGGAACTTGGAAGTATTGAATTTGAATTTATGTGGGGCGCTTCTAGGAAGCTGCATAATTATGTTCAAAAATTAACTTATTATAAAAATTACCTATGTATGATTTGAAGAAGACATGAGCTACGCAGAAGTAAACATGAGTTTGACTATTTGTCAGAAAATGTTATTGATTGGCTCTTCCACAAAAGTCTGACAACCAGTCTTACCAAGGGGTATCGTATAATGGGTTGTGGAGGTCAGATAGGCAGTCGCTCAATGTAAAATACTGGTATTCAGCTACATTCGGTTAGATTGGAAGCCGACCCCAACATAGTTGGGAAAGGCAGATTGATTTTTTCTTCCACAACAGCCATTAAGAAGAGTTGAAGTAGAGTGTTAATATGTTTTACTTACTTACGGGTAGGTATTTATCCGTTTACACTTTATTTATCCATTTTAGGAACCGAGCAAATTAAGAACATGGGCCCAATTACCATTATTCATATCACTGTGAGCTAACCATGACCCTTATTTGAAGAGGAGCGAGAATTTGCCGGCGCTGAAACGTGAATACCTATACAAATTATAAATTAAAAGTTTTCCATGTCAGTTCATGTCTGTCTGTGTGACGACGTTGTTCTTCTAAAATACGCAACCGATTTTGATGCGGTTTCACCATCATTTAGAGAATATATTCCGGAAGGTTAATGTGTATAATATTCTTAAATATTAAACTTACATGTAAAATAAAGATGAATGAATTTTCAATTTCCTTTTTCTTCACGACTGATACTACAGAGAGACAGAATTTAATGTTTAAGAAAAAATTAAGATATGTCTTTAGACATGGGCGTTTTCGTATTTAGTTGCTAACGGATATGTAACCGATATTCAGTTTTCATATCGATATCGAAAACCGTTTTCAGATATCGATATCAGTAGTACGATTTGCACAAGTAACTGAAACGAACGAAACGCAAACTCACACTTTTACCGTTAATACATTGATATCGAGTAGCCGCCGGAAAGTTGCTAACTTATGGAATATTTGTTGTAACTAAATAAATAGAAACTAGACCTTATTACTAGCGCGTTAGGATATAGATATTACGCACGCACTATTATTAACCAAATAACCAATCACTAGCCGAAGTTACGTAATATTCGCTTCATCACTTTTACGCCAGTAAAACATTGAATGGTAAGACAGAGACAAAGCGAATAAAAGCCGTCGATGTCATATGGCTCGTGATGTGAATTCGACATTATTCGTAGTTCGTTCTCGTTGTTGCGCTTTGGATAAGCCATAGCTCGATGAAGTTTTTATGAAAACGGTTATGTATATTTAGATATCGATATGGTATGATAATAAACACATATCCGATATAAGTTATGTTTTGATATATCGAACCCATGCCTAATGTCTGTACCTACTATCTATCTACCCACCTAATCTCACCTACATAAAAAGAACCAGTGCATTTTTTTTTTATTTTTTTTATTATTCATAAAAAAGTTTACATACATTTGTTTATAATTTTATTGCATCAGACTCTACAACAAGCTATTTGCAAAACCAGAGTCTAAAGAGGTTTTATATTAAAATGAAAGTGGACTGGGCTGATGTTTGTTTTAGTTTTAATATAGCAGAGCACGCATCGTCGAGATTATATCAAACCAAACACAACAAATAGTAGGTAATCAAAAATTCTTCTACACATATTATTTTTAGAAATATTAGAGTTAGGGACAATGGAGAGCTAATGAGCTCACGTATATGTACCTAGTACCTACCTACGCAGGTTTAGGAAGGTGAGAATATTTTTTAAGGAAAACTGCTTAGGTACTTTTGGTGCTGAATAATTAAATAGGTACCTACCCCTCTTCTAGATAGAGAGAAAAAGTACCTAACATTGATACAACTTTTTATTTTACAATAATTATCAAATTTTAGGTATATAACGTAATTAAAAATAGAGCTATAACTTATACAAATATTAAGTAGCTACTTGAATGTACACTACCTGAATTAATATTGTATACTTGCAATTTGGTATGTGGTGGAATTCCTATATAACTTACCGACCGTTAAAGGTTTACCTAATTCTAAACTTACCACTAATTATATTCATATAGAAACCCATCGGAGGTTTCTATAACACTCGTATAATAATAATGTATGTAAAGCAATCTTTCTAAAAGTTATAAAGTTTTTGGATTCTTTATTTACTTTCCTAAGCAAACTGTTTAATATAATTATAAAGATCCTCCTATACAAGTTATCAAAGGATTTTTAACTTCGCAAAATATTTGCCAGATTGTTGTAATTATTTTTAGGTAGTCAACACTTTGGAACATTTTCTCAGTTTGAAGTATCCTAAATGTCTTCCGTCTTTGATGTCTTCGATTTATTAGAAGACGATTAATTAAAATTGGACGGCAGCAGTACTTATAAGTTCAAATAACCTTTGGTTAAGTTGAGATGATGAAATGATGTTTATTTCTGTACATAAGTAGAACTTTTAAGACACTTTTACACGTCAATATTTTAAACTAGATGGCGCCGGCATTTCTTAGCTGACTTTTCCCTAAGAAGAAATGCCGAAACAAACACAGAGGTCATGGTTTCTTTTAAAGACCAAATATAATATTATGTACTTGGATTTATGTGAGTCTAACAATGCAGAGTTATGTTTGGAAGGGCCTTTTGAAGAGATAGCCATTGCAGCTTTGAAGAGAGAGCCAATGCAGCTTTGAGTTGACCTGACCCAACAGACGGCATGCATGCATCAGTTATTGTATAGCTCAAAACCTTAGGGAGCTCAGCTGAGGTTAATTCTTCTGATGTCGCAAATAAATTCTTGTCATTTTTGTTTTTCTGTCAGATTGTGCAGACCACAGGACCCTGGACCATACACAGAACCATTAACATATTAAATATTTTCCTACCAATAATCATATAGCTAACAACTAAAGGAATCCAACTTTATTAAAAGAGGTAACAAATAGAATAAATCAACGGTTTCTCTGCTGAAACGAATATCAATTTCATTCATTATTATCGTAACCGTTGCAATCAGTTTCTAGTCTAACGAGATGCAGCGTAATATTAGTTACAAAAATTATCCTGGAGAACAAAACTTAATAGAATAAAATATCTGTTCGTTGGTATTTCTGCCGTTGCAGCTATGGTTTCTTCTCATACCGAGAAGTATGAGGTCATCATTTAACATTACGCTTGCTTACTGCATATTTGCTATTTTCAAACGGCATTTAAACTAAAAATATTATTGAACACACACATAGTACTTAATGAATGCGCTTCTTTTTGGGCGCTTCAAATAATTCCTACTTTGGGTTGCTTAAATACTAAATAGCCAAGTAACTGCGACCAACTTGGATGTAGCTGTTGGTTCTAACCTAGGTAAACTAAAAGCCCGTTAGGTCAAGGTAGGTACCCTATTTTAGTAACAGTGGCCAACAGAAACAACCACAAAGCTAAAACAGGCTCATTTATTTAAAAAAAGTGTGGATCATCAGAAGTTCTAATTATTTTTTTAGAGGTTCATTCATTTAAAAAACCTTATATCACTAGAAGGTTAATAGGTATGTTTTTCGAGGATCATTTAAGTAAATATTTCCCTTTCGAAACCACGTTATGTCGTGCGTGCGCTCATTGATGCGGTGTTCACCATGATGTGCAAGTTAGTTCAAATATTTAAGATTAACTTATGTAGTAAAGGCACACACGAACTTATACGCCAAGAACCCCTATATGAGCTAAAATATCTACCTACTAAGCGTTTAAAACTTAAATGTCTACAAATTTTGTTTAAATATTACATGATGTTGGTATCACTGACGTAGTAGAGCGAAAGTCTCCTCACGGTACCGAAAATGTGTTGAAGAGTAATGAAATCACGTGGCTCTGGAGGCGTCGGTTTAAATTAAATCACGTTAATTATCGCACGTAGACGGAGCCCGGGGCTCTGTTACCGCGTCGAGCCAAGTATCTATCGCTTTACCCTCATGATATTAGAGGGAGGTTATATTTAATGCGCTATGCAGTTCTGTGGAAAAGCTTAGCAAAGCGTAGCGGGGAGGTGATATTTCCTCGTAGTCATAGTCAATTTTATTAATTTATTTAATTCAATACTCAATATCTTTATTGCTTTACCATAATGTGTACTTAGGTGGTAACTATATAATTTAGATCATTATGGACCCTGTAGGGCATAGCAAAAGGGTAGAAGAGAGGAAGCCCTGTTTTATGAGATCATTAAGTTGTTATTGTGTTATTCAGACACATGTGATCCATACTTTTGTTAGTATACCTACTTACTTAAGATTTTAATAAAGTATTTACCTAAATGGAAGCTTATTATTTGTTGGGAAAAGTTTTTTAATAAACAAAATTACTATTATTTTATTTTAGTAAGTAACTAGTTTTAGTAGTAAAACTACGGTTTAAATTAAATCACGTTTAAGCAGCTTTTGTCAAAGCTTCTTTTTTCTTTGAACTTTATGTAGGTCTGCCTATAATCCTTCTTAACTTAATATTATAAAAGTGAGTTGTTTTGTTTGTTGCGCTTTCACGCTAATACGGCTGAACGGATTTGGATGAAATTTGGCACAGGGGTAGACCATGACCTGGAACAGGACATAGGATACTTTTTATCCCGATTTTTCCACGGAACCGTGACTTAAGCGGGTAAAACCGCGGAACGCAGCTAGTTTGTGTATATATTAGAAGTAATACCTAAATAGGTATACTCAACACTGTTGGTGTACTTATATGGAAAAAATATGAGAGTTTTGTACGCTCACTTGGGGTCGACGACAAAGTCATTGGGATTGGGTATAAACCCATGATAGGTATTCAACTGACATGAGTCTGACACTGCTTCCGGCCTGACGTACCTAATATACATAAAAAAATTGATGTTCCTAAGTACCTACTGTAATTTTATCGCTTGACAACCATTTTTTGCGCAAAAAAAAACTAATTAATGTCGGTCAAAGGGTCGCGGCCGCCGGCCGCCGTCAGCGGCGCGAGTTTGATTGAGCTTTTTATTTAGAACGCTTTCCTAAAGTTCCATAATTGCTTGCACCTTCGAACAACATTAGGTAGGTACGTAATAATTACTAAGATTTAGGTAAATACCCGAAATTCCATGTTACCTGCAGAATCTGTTGCTCTTCGTGCCTGTATTTAATTATGGATTCCTTCATCGCACAGATACTATATCAAAGTGCCTCTTTGACACTCGCTACGCTATTCCCAAAATTGTAATTTTCTAGGAATTTCAATCGAACATATACTTCGTTAGTATAACACTATAAAGGACCGCATGAGATTAAACGCTTTGTTTAATGAAACACAAATTAATAATTTAACGTTTTTATTGAACGTAATTTATAATGTATGAACTATTACATTTTCCTACCATTTATATGCTATAAGAGATCAATTTGAAACGTAAAAATACATATAAGTACATTAAACTACTCTGTACATATAAATTACGTAGAGACTAACAGCAAACGTCTAATACGTTTACATGTAATAAGTTAAATGTAAAAATAATTAGGTAATGGCATATTTAATAAAAAAGTATAAGTATTCTATGAGGCTATACTCTATTTATGGAAAGATTTGGCACAAATAAGTATGAAAAGTAAAAATATCTATGATGGAGACACGTACGGATGTCGTGGTAACTTTGAAGTTATGTAACATTCTAAGTAACAACAATTAACAAGCGTAGAAAAATACTATTATGGAAATACAATAGAGAGTTGGGACAGCTTTGTTCACCACGAGTTATTACGACAACTTACAGATGCATGTTGAGCTGGGTAACATGCGCCATCTTAGACCATCATATAGGTAAATGGCCATCCGACATACGAACGTGCTCTATAATTTGAATTTCGAGAAGAGTGTAAAGAGATGAAGAGCGTAAATAATAATTTCAATTAATCAAGTCCTTAGCTGCCACTAAACTAAACTAACCCACATATCGTATATTTTTGTAATTAATGTACACATTCATGATTTTAGCACAAGCTAATGAATAAAATTGACAAAGGACGACGTAGGTGGACATTTACTTCGTATCGTATATCGGATGGAAGGTACATACATTAAAGTTTTACATTATTTCCTAAACCTACCGCACTTTTTGCCGCGAAAAACCAAAAAGAAGAATACGACTCTCGAATTTTACATTTGCACAAACAATTTATTAAAAGTGTATTTTTTAATTAGGCGTCTAAGAAGGTTTTATAGTGGTGTGTTGACGTAACATCTTATTTCCAGCCATGCAGTGGTGACATCTTGCAGGAAAATGAAAGGATTCAGTTGCTGAAGGCTCTAGTTGTCGTAGCGGGTCGAAGCAGAGTTGGCCCAGAATCCTGAACAGAAAAACAAACGTTAATATCACAACATAAAAAAGAATTAATAGTATATTATGCAATTAGTTAATAAAGGACGGATTTAAAGCGAGGGCCATAGGTGAATCACGAGCAAGTGAAGGATTCTAACGACTGAATCACGACCGTAGGGAGTGATTCAAGTATTAGAATCCTGAACGACGCGAGCGATTCATGGCCCTCGATATAAATCCGTTTTATTCAAGAGTTGCATACTATACTTTATACCATGACTACGAGAAAAAGAACATGCAACTTCGAGTATGTTGTTATGTCAATTTTATGCCTTGTTTTTATAGTACCTACACCGTAGCATAGAATACATACTCCATAAGATCGATGACTTCTTTTTCTTCGACAACTCATTAAAATAAGTTAGGAAAACAGACTCTGAAAATGTGGTCAGCTTGATTTTCATTTTTCCATTTACTCAAACAAACAAACTCACACTCAAACTCATCGTAGGCTTTGATGTAAACCAGCCGTGATTTGTTGGTTAGCAAGCTTTCTACTATATCGGCCGCCCTCTCTTTTATAAACTCAGGTGTTAACACATCTTCATCACTTGAAAACATTTTCAATCGATTTATTATTAAGTAACCCTAAACTTTTTGTTCGTACAACTTACAATATTTAAAATAGCGCCCATTTACTAATGACAGCAAAGAACACAAAACAGTTTTAATTCTAATGCTAAACTCCTGTTCGAAAATCAAATCAAATAGGAGTTTGTATATCATTGAGATGGAGTTCGAACAAATTGGTGTTCTAAATTCAAACACCAAAACAGTGATTAAAAGTGCTTTTTATTTACTGTTTTCAGTGAATAAAATAAGCTTTTTAGAGGGGGCATGGTATAATAGTATATTATGCAATAAGTGAATAAAGGACGGATTTAAAGCGAGGGCCATAGGTGAATCACGAGCAAGTGAAGGATTCTAACGACTGAATCACGACCGTAGGGAGTGATTCGGCCACCATAGGCGCGGGCTTGCGGACGGCGAGCAATGGGTAGCTCGCCGTCCGATCAGGACCAGGCCCGGGTCGATGGCGCGTCGTGTTCCACGCGCGCCTCAAAGAGATGTCAGCACAATTGGCGGGGTCCGCTAGGACCGATGCCTGCCAGGGTTGCGGGTTAGTCCGAAAGGGATACCGGGACCTTGGCAACAGGCAACTGAAGGAACACGGGTGGGTTTTAGTCAGTAAAAGTCTGACACGCCCTTCCGCTCCACCCAGAGCGGGAGAAGTCATTGGATGATTTCCCACCATCAAAAAAAAAAAAAAAAAAGGGAGTGATTCATGATGATTGAATCACGACCGTAGGGAGTGATTCAAGTATTAGAATCCTGAACGACGCGAGCGATTCATGGCCCTCGATATAAATCCGTTTTATTCAAGAGTTGCATACTATACTTTATACCATGACTACGAGAAAAAGAACATGCAACTTCGAGTATGTTGTTATGTCAATGTTATGCCTTGTTTTTATAGTACCTACACCGTAGCATAGAATACATACTCCATAAGGTCGATGACTTCTTTTTCTTCGACAACTCATTAAAATAAGTTAGGAAAACAGACTCTGAAAATGTGGTCAGCTTGATTTTCATTTTTCCATTTACTCAAACAAACAAACTCACACTCAAACTCATCGTAGGCTTTGATGTAAACCAGCCGTGATTTGTTGGTTAGCAAGCTTTCTACTATATCGGCCGCCCTCTCTTTCATAAACTCAGGTGTTAACACATCTTCATCACTTGAAAACATTTTCAATCGATTTATTATTAAGTAACCCTAAACTTTTTGTTCGTACAACTTACAATATTTAAAATAGCGCCCATTTACTAATGACAGCAAAGAACACAAAACAGTCTTTATTCTAATGCTAAACTCCTGTTCGAAAATCAAATCAAATAGGAGTTTGTATATCATTGAGATGGAGTTCGAACAAATTGGTGTTCTAAATTCAAACACCAAAACAGTGATTAAAAGTGCTTTTTATTCACTGTTTTCAGTGAATAAAATAAGTTTTTTAGAGGGGGCATGGTATAAAGGACATTTTTTTTTTCTTTGCATAAGTTTTAATGTTTTTATATTAAAATTCACAGCATGACGTTTAAATATCGAACAATGAAATAGGAAAACCTATTACGTACTTAATTTTTTAATTGTTGTAGAGATACCTAAATATAATACCTCCTCCGAGAAGAAATGTCGTGAAACAAACTTTTTTTTTTTTTTTTTTTGAGGGTGGGAAATCATCCAATGACTTCTCCCGCTCTGGGTGGAGCGGAAGGGCGTGTCAGACTTTTACTGACTAAAACCCACCCGTGTTCCTTCAGTTGCCTGTTGCCAAGGTCCCGGTATCCCTTTCGGACTAACCCGCAACCCTGGCAGGCATCGGTCCTAGCGGACCCCGCCAATTGTGCTGACATCTCTTTGAGGCGCGCGTGGAACACGACGCGCCATCGACCCGGGCCTGGTCCTGATCGGACGGCGAGCTACCCATTGCTCGCCGTCCGCAAGCCCGCGCCTATGGTGGCCGGGAATCCGCCTGGGATTCCCGACGCCCAGGGCGTCTCCAGCGGCGGCGGCGGTTAGGGGCGTGAGGGCGCAAACTTTGCCTCTCCCTCACGCGTTCCGCCTCCTCCTTCGCGAGCATTACTGCTTCGCAGAAGGAGGTGACTGCTTCCCATGCCCTCTCGCTCCGTACCATGGCCTGGACCAGAGCCGGACGCGAGAGGTCACCGCCGCCAATCGCCTCCAAGAGGACACGGCGGGGCTCCGCCCAAGCGGGGCAGACCTCCACCGTATGCTCCACCGTATGCTCCACCGTGTCCTCCGGGCGATCCACACAGTGGTGACACCCGGGCGTTTCCTCCCGCCTTATACGAAACAGGAACCTCCCGAAGCAACCGTGTCCGGTGAGGACCTGCGTCAGGCGGAAGGTGAGGACGCCGTGGCGCCTCTCTAGCCACTCCTCAAAGAGGGGACTTATCGCCGCAATTGTGGCGTGCCCAGCACTGGGTTGCGACAATCGCACTCTCCATGCCGCCATGAGATCCTGCCGGAGCTCTGTCCGCTGAGCCGCGATTTCTCGCGGCAGCGGAGTTACGCCCCGGCGCTTCATCTCCTCGCGCCACTCCCATATGTGCGCGAGGACCTTCGCCTCCAGATCCCATGGCGGTAATCCGGCCAGGAGGCTCGCCGCCTCGCGGGAGACCGTGCGGTATCCCCGGGCCAGCCGAATGGCCATGACCCTTTGGGACGCGTTCAACCGGCGGGCTGGCCGCAGCCTAAGGGAACGCGCCCACACCGGTGCCCCGTAAAGGGCCATGGACCGCACGACCCCCGCGTAGAGCCTCCGGCAGGAGGCGTTTGGACCCCCCAGATTGGGCAGGAGACGTGAAACAAACTCTGGGGTCATAATAATAAGAGTGTTAAAACATAGACCCAACCAAATAACAAATATTGGCTACCCTATAGGTACCTACTTATAATTCAGGACAAGTTCAAAAAGTCAACGAGGTAAATAGGTAACTCGTGCTGAATACGTGGGAATAAATTTTTATATATATTGTCATACAGAAAAATACACAACACTTTTGGTCCTACATTTACCAACAGAGGTTTTAGGAACGTGCTGACATCACGTTACAGGTTTCTAATTCGATTGGATAATCTCTTTTGAAAAAAGAGCATGACTAAATTGGTTTTAAGAATGTGACTTGGAACTTTGCTCATGTAGGCATGTAATTAGTCTTTGTGAAGAAGCGGGGAGCATGAAAGTATCACCACCTTACTCATTTCTGTCACCATAACCGGTGTACTGACACCATAAGTTTCTAAGATAGTCTCTGTGCCTCTAGTCTTGGTAATACACATATCCACTAATCATCAGGAATTTGCCACCCAATGTCATGGAAACTTGATTGGAACCTACCGACCTAACGGTGTTTGGTCGCGTTATGATGATCGAGACAATGTTTTGGTCACATACTTAAATAAGGCTGGACTTTCGTCAAGTATAAAATTAAGGTTCAGGTCGGACTAATTTGGTAAATAAATAACCAATATAAATCAAACGTACCTCGTTTGCCAACATTTTGCAAGAACAGCCGGTTGGCGACGGCCTGCCGCTGGTTGGCTTCGCGCATCTGCTTGCGGGCCACCTCGAGGATCAGCCGCTGGCGCAGCACCTCCATGGGGTTGTTGATGGACAGTGACGGCATCTTGCGCTTCGGCCGCGCCCGACCCTCGTGCAGCTCTGCAGGGTCCACCAGCCTCTGCGGCAACCCCAACCACTCATATTGTTGTAGTTTGTGGAACATTATAGTATGGACTAAAACGAACTAAGTAACTATCGAACATATTTGAAAATCAGCTCTTTTTAAAGGTTAGGTACATAAGAAAGCCATCAGTCTGTTTGACAACCTTGACCTTAACTACCACCTCCAGTGTTTTTTGAGCTAGAACGAAGTGGAGTAACAAACTACCAAACTACTCAGAAGTATATTTTTAGGTACCAGCTTATTTCTAATTGGAAGGTCTTGAGTTCAGTTTAGTGATTATATATAATGCCGGAGATCATGTACTTAAGGAGTAGATAATCAAAAATGGCGAGTGTCTAAATAAATATAAAACTTAACCCAAAAACCAATGGTAAGACAGTTAACTAAATAATTTCATCCATCAAGATTAACTTACAGATGACGAAGATGAAAATCGATACTATCTGTACTTATATTATAAATTCGAAAGTAATTCTGTCTGTTAGTCTGTCCGTCTATCAGTCTGTATGTTAACTTTTCACGCCTAAACCACTGAACGGATTTCGACATAAGGCAAGGAGATAGATGCCATCCTGGGGAATGACATAGGGTACTTTTTATCGACATACCACGCGGGCGAAGCCGCGGGCGGAGGCTAGTATAATAATATATCCTAAAACATTGCTTATTGACTACTTCACAACAGATTTAGCTGGATTCTATTCCGAAAGAGATGGACTTCTTATTCGAATACGCCCAATCACCGATCCAAGCTAATTTTCGGCCTTGTCTTTTCACTGACAAGGCTAATTATACCGTCAGTATATCATGAAATTGATATGGCTACCCCATTGGTCTAGTGGTCGCAAGCGCTACTGCTGAGCATGAGGTCCTTGATTCGATTCCCAGGTCAGGCAAAGTGTTATTGGGTTTTTCCATCAGGAATATCTGAGTATCGGTCCGGAGTCTGGATTTGTGCCCAGTTGATGGGAATAGGCTGCCCCCTATTACATGGGACTTAAACGTAATTAGCGAAATGTGGGTGTACTAATGACACCTCTGCCTTTAGCCCTTCGGGGATTACACGTGTGATTTTATGTTATGATATGGCTAATTAACAAAATATTGCGTGGGTAGCCCGAAGAAAAATCGAATAACTGCAAAGGCGGCTAAGTGTAACTAATTTTGGCCATAAAATATCTAGGGGATAGTGCTAAATATAGGCTCAACAGATGGGCCTAGGAGAGTCTCCGAAAGAAAAGATGTTGGCATTTTATTGCCAGCCTATTATGTATATTGAATTACTGTTCCCATCTCACGAGTCGATGGGACGAGAGCGATTCATTTCCCAATAACGGGGTGAAATGCTTGTGTACATACTACGAGGTGTTGGGTTCCGTACCACTCACCGCATTTGTGTTACCGACAGTTACGCCTCACCTTGTCCCAGAGGCTTGTTATTTCTTGTGACATGTTGTAGGTAACCTTACCACGTTACTATTGAAAGGCTTTTAATTCGCAAACTTAGTAATTATAATTATTGTTGAGTTGTCTTCCATTTACAAACTTTCATTTGTGTTCGTAAATAATATTGTATATCGAATTCGCTGTTGCGTGATCGATACCTTTTTTTGTGAGTATGGGATGTCATCAAATGACTTCCTCCGCTCTTTTACTTACTAAAACCCACCCGTGTTCCTTCAGTTGCCTGTTGCCAAGGGTCCCGGTATCCCTTTCGGACTTTCTGCGTGATCGATACCCAAGCTGTTATTAACACATAATTTACCTGCTCTCATTTATCTTCTGTCTCAATTAGCTCTTTTTACAGCTTCTCATTATAAACCAGCCTTGATAATTACGCTTTTGACCCCAATTTAAATATTCGATTGCTACTTTTGGAGGGATGATATCGATATATTTGAATAAATTCCCTATAAATGAACTTAGCGGTTGTAAAGATACGGTGGCAATTTATTATTTAACGATATGATGATGACTGGATTGCTATAAAAAATAGAAAAGAATACTTATTTTATGACTATGAAATATGATAGTTTTTACTTTTTACAATGTCATGTGCTGATCTGATTAAAGTTTCCTTTTTCAATGCTTCTAAGAATAACTCAGGTGGTGATAGAGGTAAGATATGAATGAAACAACAAGTAATCTAGAAGACGTTTATTGCATCTTTTTATGACAATAATTTAATACTATTACAATGTTAAGTTATATGCATAAAGGAATGCCAGTGTAACTAAGCTAATAATTTAAAATAAATTAGCATAACTATTAAAAGAAATGATTGAATTTTTATATCTAAGTTAAAAAATAAAATTCAATTTAATCTACAAACCAACAGTTAATTTGTACTTTGCCTAGTTTACAAAACAAATATCAATAAAAGGTATTATGCGCGTTTTTATAATACTATACATTTCAAATAGACTAATGTTTTAAACATTTTCTAATTCCTGATGATTTTCCTACACTACTTTTCAACAATATAATATATGGAATATGTTATGTAGTATATTTAATGTGGCTATTTTAACAGATACTTTAGAACCATGGGTCTCGGATAACGTCTACGTAGGCAGGCATTTCTTGGTTGGCGATTTAAAGCTTTTAGATGTATCTGACAGCTTGCACCGAAGGGGACCATTGGAAGCCTGCAAAACAAAACATAACGTTAATACGCCAAAAATTACATATACTAGGCATAATTCTGAGAAAGAATTGTTTGACTTGCATGCTTTGTAAGTAAAACATTCTAGACTACTAACATGCTTGAACATGTATTAGAAGTGGGAAAAGCTTCTAAGATAATTTATAGCTAGAGAGGTGTATCTATATTCCTGGGCTTGTTATAATTCGTACAAAGAGTTGTCTAGAAAAACTATAAAGGGAGACCGCTTGCAGCGTCCCCAAGTATCACCCAATCCTCCATCTTCAATTATTTGTTTTCAGGCAAAGTGAATACTTAATGAGACATCCAGTTGTAACGTACAAAGTTCACTTAATAGCTACTAAGACGAAAGGGGTGCCTGGAACATGCAGATTCAATTTTTGACAGGGTTCTTCAACATAAAAAAGGTCCATGATATCATAAGACAACGCTATTTGTCAGTTAAATTCTCTAAAGACAAACACCATGCTGTAGCCTGAGATAAGTTCTACAATCTAAGGTGCCTCATCCACGAAGAAACAAGCAATGACAAGAAAACAAAGACCACAATCAACAATGCTGATAATAATGTTTGTATTGTTTGTCAAAGTTGCAAGTTCACACATTAAACTTTGAAAATTAACACTAGATTAGTCTCTAGGTTCTCTAACTCTATTCCTTTATCGTGGACGAGACAGTTCCCATATGATCGTTATTACTTAACCCACCTCGTTTGCCGATATCGTTCAAGAAGTTTCGGTTGACGGCTGCGCGGAGAGCCTGCTGCTTCCGCTCCTTCTCCTGGCTCAGCTTCTGGCGCAGCACCGACATGGGCAGGTCGATGGACAGCGACGGCATGCGCCGCTTCACCCGACCACTGCCGGTCTTCACGCACCACCAGGTCAAATTAGCTATCTCACTCAAAGACTAACCCTAACGTATTATAGGATAATTTGGGAAGTGGTGAAGTTTCAACCATTTTTTGAGAAGAAATAAGTAGACCATTTTTGGAAGATAATAGTTATGTATGCAGTCGACTGATATAAGAACGTAGTTTATTATGAATAAGTACCATTAATTCTAGGCCATTGACAGCTTACAGTTAGTTAAAATCAGCATGAAATAGCCTGGTTTGTAATCGGAATATCCCAGTGACCTATTTGTGACTGATGTACTACGAAATAACAATGACTTTATTGATATTTCTAGTATATATGTCAGTTCAATTTCGGCTTATTTAGTCAATAATAAATGAGCTGTATAAAATATGTTCACGGTTGGAGTCTCTAGGTGATTGGTTTTCAGGAATCTCTTAAGGTCTTAGCATTCCTGAAACGTTTTCCATTAGACTAATGAATCAGTGCTTGGACCTTATTTACTCTTAAGGGTACTTTATGATCCTGAATATGTACACTTATTTACTATATTCGGAGAGTGTACGTGGGTACACTTTAGCATTTTATATTTCCAGAAAGTATATTAGGAATATGATAAAGTAAACAGCTATTTCTATAACCGAATTATCTTTATTTTGCTCACAACAGATTCTCTACATACATGTGTAATAACAAGGGTAAACTTTGTACAAATCTATATTGGAAGCGCATAACTGTAGCGGTTACTAGTCGATCACACGAGGTCTAACAACAGCTGGATTCTACCACTTCAGTTCTGATTCCTCCAGGATCCTACAAAATAGAAAAAACTACATTACACACAGTACTTTGTGAAGGGTTTTAAACTGGGGTCATGCACGTTAAACTGGGGTTCATGCACGTTCATCAAAAATACATGTATCATGCGGGCACTTTCTCAAATATTGGGAAAATGTATGTTAATCAATCCATAAATGTCTCTATCTACGAATTAAATTCATTCTCATTCCACGTGTATAGTCGATCTCGTAATTATGCTTTTCTCGTAAATGGTTGAATGTCACTTGCACATCACAAAACGACAAGTTCTATTTGTCTATGTGTCAGTTAGATAGTTTCAACGTTAGTGAAGTTTCAATTAACTGGGAATTGTTGTCAAAAGTGCTGAAACAATTACGAAGTCGACTATACACCAAATTCGTGCATAACTTCATTTGATTTTTTCATTTGGATGTTACTTGTTCATACTCTAACCTCGCTTTCCGACTCGGTCAAGGTAGTTCCTGTTGCTGTGTGCCAGTACTCTCTCCATAAATTTGTTGTAGGCTCCTCGCTGCAGCACTTCGACCGCGGGGTTGACGGAGAACGAGCGGCGTGTGCGCATCTCCGCACCGCTACTTGCCACCTTCGTTATACACTTATGTTTATAGACACTATATCTTAGCCCGAAGTGCGGTTGAGGATATATGTAGAAAGCAAGCAGGAAGACTAAGGTAGTCATGTACTGAAAGGACTCGTTCAATATATAGATATTGAAAGCACAAAGCCAAGACTCTGTTTGTCTTGTGACGAAGAAAACTCATGGTTATTTGTGAAGCACTTTTGTTTTCATATTTTTTGCATTGACAGCGTATTGGAAATATAGGGCAACTGAACTCGCAGCTTGGTCATATCTTTTCCAAAATAATTTGATTAACTTCCAATTTAATTAAACGTGTCGATGAGTTTTCTCATGTGGTAAGTAATAAGTACTTATGTATCTGAGTTAAAAGACATTCTGGTAACCTTTAGAAGTTTATTTGAAGTGTAATTACTACCAAAGTTGAAGAAGCTGCGGTCAATGCCGATTAATACAGAAACATGTACGAGACGAGTAATGTTTTCAAGTTACTATTTACGTGAATGTAGACACAAAATACAGTTGATAGAAAATATAGTGGGACCCAACGCACATATAAAAGTTAACGTGCAGGTATATGTAATTAAATACTATGCATCGTTTAACATAACGACTATACAATAAACGGCTCGAATAAAGTCTGCGCCGAGGGAGGAGCGCTGTCCGAGCACAACTATTATATTGTCTGCGGTAAAACGTTACCCTCCCGTTAAAGTTTAACCGCAAATAGTTATTATTAACTTGTTACTCTAGATTTGCTTCCAGCGACAACAATTACTTGCTAGATTTATCTCCAAATCTGCGAATATTTTCATAAGAACTTTTGAAGTAACTTTTGTACTTTAGGTTTATTCTGTATTAATTTTACACGTTTTCTGTGTAACATAATATAATTTACGTCCTAATGAATTGCTTCGTTCATTTCTTTTGCTACATTTTCTAAAGAAAATGGCAATCTAAGTTTAAACGTGCTTCTATTTATTCTATTCTATAAATCCTACAATGGACCTTACACCTTTAACGATTATTGATAGCGAGATGGACGCGGCAGAGATCTCTAATAGCCTTAATTTGTTTTACTAATTACAGGGACACTTTTGCCCTGATAAAGTGAACCTTGCCTTTAGGTGACGGAAAATTATGCGTGAAAAGTGTCAAAGATTCGAGATTTTCATTGAACTACGGTAACATGAACGTGTTGTTTGATCAAACGACAACAACAACAACAATTTGAAAATGTAGAGTCTAGAAATCTAATCAAGTAACTACTTTCACGTCGTCTTGACCTACAACAAGTTTCTTAACGCAAATTAAGCTTCAGCCAAGCTATATAATCGTAGCTTTTAACTTTAAAACCTACGTATGCTTATGCTTCTTGCGCATTGAAGCTCACGTATGGTGATGCAAACCACTCTTCACCATTTTCCGCAGGCATACATTATATAAAAACAAAGAAGGTTGTTTACCTGTGAGTCCCGGGGCATATCAGCGAGCAGGTAGAGCCAGGGCGCGCCGGCAGAGTAGCGAGCGGCCATGGGTGACATTGCGAAGAGGCTCTCCTGAGAAAACGTATTGGATTACAATAATAATGTCACAAAATAAAATATGGTTTTATGAACAATAGCTTTCCCATAACGTCAGTGCTGATCAATGTAAGTAAATGCATAGACCGCTGTCACACTACTCTACTATCGAATAGTGACCATCGACTATGTGTAAGGTGTGACAAGATTTTGATTGCAATTATTGCACACTTCAATTGTGTTTGTCTATGAAGACAAAGCTCCATCCAGACTAGTGACAGGGATAACAAGTAATTCTTATTTAGTGTATGTTATTAGAAAACTTTGAATCTTGTGAATCCTCTTTAAAGTTCTTAAATAAAAACCAATTTCATATAGTCAACTAACTTCTAGGTAGCAATTTTCTATTTTAATCCATAGCCAGGCAAGCGTCTCCCGCAGAACTTGTTGACACAATCAAATATCGTACAAATCCGCAATATGGATATTTTCTTTGTATTCCCCATTCGTTCCCGACGGATTCGTCAATTTTCCACCACGCGGGCACGACATACATGAGAATATTGTAAAAAAAAGTTTCTCAAATTTTTACGTTTGCCTGCGGCTTATAAAAATACCTACTGAATATTTCCACAAATACAAACAAAGTTAAGGACTCGTAAAATTTGTGCGTGAGGCTTCTTTGTATATTTGGATATAACATATCATAAAGAGTTTCGTGTCGGACAACGTTACAAATGTGTGGTCTAACTCAAACTAACTGGGCTACTAATTGGTTTCGCATGTAAACATTCGCATCACAAGCACAACCGTCTAAAACCGCGAGACTCGACCCCAATTTTGTGCGTCTAAACATTTTACTTATGAAACTGTTATGTAGATACACAATACAGAAATAGTAGCTAGTCAAACCTTTATCTGAAACCTAACGTTACTTATAATATAACGTATAAATATACCAAATCTGTTAGTTTACTAAAAGAAAAAAAATCCAAGTGGTCTTAGCTACAGAAATTAACTACCTAATTTATTATACCTACAGTCCAAACTTTTGAAAATGTCAATATCAGACAGCACCTCACGTGTAATGAGAATGACGCAATCATTATTCGTCAACAGTGATATAATTTCATCATATTTTTATTTGTTGAGCCACAAGATACCTAGGCGCCTTGATCGACCTGTGATTACCTACAAATCTTGTGTACATTTGCTCATAATATTTGTGCAAACATTTCGTACATCCGTGGCTGTCTTATTTTTGGGTAAATAGTCTAATCAGATATCACGTGAGTAAAGTAATACCTGGATAATAGTGACAGCTGACTGTACATACAATATACTAAAATTTGGTATATGTAGGTACAGTCAGCCAAAAAAGTGGTCTATCCCTGTAAAGGCAAGCACAGATTAGGAAGGGCTGTGCCGCAACGCAACGCATTGCAAAAATCCTCCTACATCACTTTCGTACATTTTGTATGAACCATCGCCCACTAAAGGAGGGCCGCAACGCGCTTTTTAGGGTTCTGTCCGCCCGTCTGTCTGTCATAGGGGTGTATCTCATGAACCGTAATAGGTAGACAGTTGAAATGCTCACAGAGTGTGCCGCTATAACAACAATAATAAAAATGTAATAGTTTATAATTAAAGGGAACCCCACACAAGAAACGTCTTTTTTCGGCGTTTTGGCTCGATCTTAATACGGTACGGAACCCTTCGTGCTCGAGTCCGACTTGCACTTGGCCGGTTTTTTTTTTATTGAAATGCGATGTTTTATGTCCGCCCGACGCGGCTGTAATGTGCGCTTTGCATGGAATACTAATTTTGTCTTTATGTTATACTTTGTACTGACGGATCGTCATGTAGTCCCAGTTTAATTTGACGTAACAGAAATTAAACCTCAGTGATATTTTTATTTGCTGGAAATGTCGCCAAAACGGATTGATAGCCTCAATCGACGTCATTATCAGCTTGAGTGTTAGAAGCCTTGATCCACTCAACAGCTGTTAGTTTTAGAGGACTTACGTCATCAGGTGCGGAGGAGTCCATCTGTACCATGTCGAGGGGTGAGAGGGAGTCGGGAGCAGGTGCCGCCGCGACGCCGGAGCCAGCTGCCACCACCACGGCGCACCAGAGAGCCCACCACATCTACGACAAAACACAGAATTAGAAAAAGGAAAGGAAAAAAATCTTGATGCGCCTTGACCAACTATGAATCATTCCTCAATGAGCGACTCTCCTGTTGTGCAAAACTAGAAGACCAGTGTCCCTAGTGATTTACACGGTGCGATTTAATTGTTTCTGGCATATCGTAGTTGAAGCAACAATGAAAGCTTCACCTGTCTAAAAAGTGTTTAGAAGATGCAAGGCATTTGTTACTTCATTCCATTATATGCCACAGGCAAGAAACTTGCATCGTGTAACAGGCTTTAGTGTTTTATAGATAGGTACATACCAAGAATCTATCCTAGGTTTATATCTAACTAACCCTATGAGAGCATACAAAAATGCCTTGTGATGAGGTCAACGTTCTAAGACAAAAAATCATCTTTTTCGAGAATGACTAAACCAAACATTTAAATTTTCAGACGGGAGGGATATTTCCAAAATGTTCTTAACTATATTCTGAGACAATGATACGCGTGTTAGTGGTGGAGGAAACTTACCTAAACGTTCCCAAGTATAGTGATAAAGTTGATCAAATTTAATCGTTATATTTGTCGGAAGTTCCCAAATGAAATACTAGTAAGAAATTCTGAGTTCTTTATTTATAACCGGGTCGAAAATCAAAAGCAACAGAAAACTGGCTCTACCCTCCTTTATGTGTGTATGAAATATGAATATTAAAACTTAAAATCAAGCAAGCTTGCATGAGCGATCGTTTCCTTTGACTCCGACAATGGCCGCCGTATCGCTCGCTTCGGAACCTCGTGTGCATTTTTGGAAGGTGTCCTCATAAATATTCACAAGTTCATATATTCCCATCACGCTTCACGTCTGCCGTAACCACTAAGTTTTAAAACCAGAGCCCCATTAACCCGGCCTCAGCCGCTGTAACAGTAACCTTTAATCCGAATTCGTAATTACGAAAGGAGACATTGTTGTTAATTCTTCAATCAGTAGGCACTCTTTGTTTTAAAGCATCTCGTCTCACATAAATTTTGAGGTTAGCAGTTAGATTTGTAGAACACATACCAAGCGTACTGAGATGATGATTAGGAAATTCAGTGGCTTTAACTATTTTCGTAATGAAATTGTTGTATGGTGGAATTCGAAGGCTGTATAGTCCGGAAAAGTTCTATATTTTGAAAGCCTTTCCAGATAAAGATAAATCATCTCAGTTACCAACCGGACACCGCAAAATTACAATCATTTTGTCAGATAACAAAGGATTTAATGAAAAACAACTTTGTTCAAGAATTGGTGCTTATCTCTGCGCTGATATCAAACTTTTGACGGCTCTTTCCACAACACTTTCATGGAATTTGAGTTATTTATTTATAAAAGAGAAATTAACCTGTCAAAATAAATATGGCAGCACAAAGGTGAGCTTGGCAAGGTATTTTTCCGTGGTATTTAAATTTTTACTGTAAAAGTAGACTGTTAAATAGATATGGGACCAAAAACTGCTGTTACATGTTATGGATAACTTTGTGTCGAACACAAAGTTATCCATATTTGCCCGTTAATAAATTGAAATTGTCTGTATAAAGTTTATTTCATTACATTACGCAATCGTCTTAAAATTTAAGTAGACAATGTAATTTACGTTCGAGTACCTACCCTTCAGTTTTAAAATGTAGATTGTGTTTCTTCTATATTATTTGCCAAGTTAAAATTAGTTCTTTTCTACACATTATGTTAACCGAAATCTTTTATCGAAGATTTTACTAAGTTTTCAAATGTCTATTTTAATGGATATGAGTAATGTTTCACTGTTCAGCAAAATCAAACATTTCTCTTTACATCTCAGCAAATGCGTACTTAAATGCTTTCAAAGTAAAAAAAGACATACATCAAAATCTAATCGAAAGTACACATGTCAGTAAAAGCTGCGATAACGTGTAAAACTAAGTAAAAGATATTGTAAATCAAAAAGTAAGAGAGCTTTATTTTTACGAGTTTTATTCGAAGCGATTGAGGCGCGAGTTGAGTCCGCGTGACTTATCGGCTTTGGGTGACGTCGGATATTTGTCCGCCATGAGATTAGCTCATCTTGCTCACTTCTTATTAAAAACGTCCATTTACTGAACATAGATTTTTACTAAAATAAACAGACAATATTTACAAATAACTTTTTCGTAAGCAGGTGGTTTTCTGAATGGTTTTTGTTTAGAGCTTTCTTGATTAACTGGGGATAAGAAAGTAATAAGAATTTATTGGAAAACACAAGTTGCTTTCATAAAAAATAATACGTAAACGCAAACATTAATCAGCAATTTATCATGATTTATCTAATAATAGTTGCAGCTTAGGTTCAGTAGATCATCATTACTAGATTTGTAGTAGTAGTAAAAAACGATAAACTATAAATGAAAAAATATTTTCGATAGTAACTCGGTTCGCTTTTGGATGACGTCAATACAGAAAAGTAGAAAAAACCTCCACGACGCGTCAGTTCCGTTGTTTTTGTGCAAATGACAGGAGCTTTTAAATAAAACAAACAAAACGAGGAAGGAATGTTTAACGGAAATTCTTTACTAAAATACCACCGTTCATATTTTTTGCCAATTTAAAAAGAAAAAATGAAAAAAAAATTGTAATGGAGAGCTGGTTACTGGAGTAGCTAGCAATACAATTTAGGGAGGTTGTTTGGCTTCATCGTGACGGGAATCAAACAGAGTGCCCTAGTTCCAAGTGTCTGTAATTTGTCATCGGGCTGTCGAGTCGAGATTTGACCAAGTCTCCAACTAAACGGGAGAACTCTATTTACGTAGGATCTGTTTAAACAACCCGACAAACTTGCTCTGTTTATGGTTGACCCACCTGTCCCTCGCGATAAACACTCGCTAGACAGCTAACTGCACAATCTAATTCATGTTTATTTACTCTGAACATAAGTACTGTTAAAATAATTATCCTCCAAAAGAAGCAGTTATATAAATATGCAGATTACAACGAAAATAAAAACGTTAAGCCACTGAATATAATATTTTCGTACGAAACAGAAGAGCTTTCATAAATGAACAAAATTTAAAAGTGGAAAATAAAAGATAATTTGAGTAATATGAGAGGTGCCCGTTGCAGCAGGTGCAGATGGTAATGTAGCAATGAAATCACATTAAATAAACATATGCGCAGCGCAACAATTGCACCCACAAAGGGAAAATATAATAACTCGAAAAATTATGCACGTAAAAACTGAAAATATAACAGTTCTGTTGAACTATACACAAAGCAGCGCAATGGGACAATTTCGTTTAAGAATTTCTACTTTATCTGACTCGCTCAAATTACAGACAGGTAAGTAAGTTTACCTGTTCCTAAACGTTAATTCCTTTTTAGTACCTAGTAGGCTTAGAGCAAAACCTTGTTACAAACATTTGGAAGACATTGCGTTTCGCAGAAAATCTGAAAGGACCACTATTGTATGAAGAAAATGAAGGTCTAAACGAGATGAAATATATTGGCATTGAATGGGAGTTGGAGCTAAGATTGATATTATAAATGGACTGTATATAGGCAAGTGATAGTTCGCGAACAATGACGGTTTGTTTCACGCCATCAGGGCGTAACTCCGAGATCCATTGTGTGGCTGGACTGGACGCCCCCGTGGAGATTGCTATCCGTTCCTCTGTAAAATGACCGCCACAAGTTTGGCTGCTGTAGCCCGGAGCTCCGGCTAATTTCCCATAAAACTGAAACTGTGCACTTAAATTTTATAACGTTCCTACTACGAACTTCTTGATAGTCAATTAATTTAATGCTTAAGATATGTTTATTGCCTAACCCTTTGTTTTATTACTGTACCGATATTGACAATTAACAACAACCTTATATCGTTTAGGGATTTTCCCAATATCCGTTGTTAGTTAGGTGTTTCAAAATATAAATCTGCGTTAACAATTTGTGCGAAAGTTGTACTTATAGTTATCACAACATCTGTTATTAGTAATTTCGTATCGTAATATGGTCTTGTGGTTTTATGCTTACGTCAGAGCTATGTTAAAGATTCGTTCTCATTAATATGTTTATGTTTATAAAGAAAGATCTTTTCAACGAGACATTTTGACCCATGGTCGCAGCACCAAGAAAAGAGTAAAAAGTACTTTCATATCATCACATATGTGACTGTATCAAGTATCGATTTTATTAACAATATTATTGTTTGTTTATGCAAACGAATATTGACAGACAATTAACATGTAAATATATTCGAAGAAAATATCGTACACAGGGCTACCTATCAAGCTATATATTTCCAGTACTTATAAGCTGATCTTGCAGTGTATAGGATTTCCGTACACGGAGGGGTCAGCTTATACTGGACATTTATAGCTTGGTATGTAGCCGTGAGTACACACAACCAGTTTTGTTACGCAATAGAAAACAATCAAAATGGCAAAGTAACCATGTTTTACGTTTCACGTTTTGGAACGTAACGTTTCATAAAAAAACCTTGCCTTCGTAGCTGTAGCTAGTGGAATCAGTAAAGAGCACCTCACGACTACTTTGTAGATTAAAATTCGGTTTTTGAATCCCGTAGAGTAATTTGACAGGTGCAAATGTCAAACTCCAAATCGAAAAAACAAACAACAATCATTTGAAATGTCAAATTAGTCTACGGGATTAAAAAACGAACTTTATTGAACAGCGACACTTGCAAGCCTAATATTATAAATACGAAACAGAGTTTGTTGTTTATTTATTTTTTTGTTACAATTTCACGCTAAAACGGCTGAACGGATTTGGCATTAGGGTAGACGTAGAACATGACCTGGAGAAGGAAATAGGCTACTTTTCATCCTGAATCGCAGACGAAGTCGCGGGCGACAGCTAGTTCTTCACAAATATAAGTAGATCTCCATAAATAGAGAACGTTATGTTCTTAAAATAGAAGCACTTAACTTGTGTTCAAAAGAATAACCCTGGTCAATGAAAAATAGTAGAATGTTTCGCTTAGTCACAATGTTTGAATGGCCTGTGGGCCTCTATATATTTTCTAAGATAAGCTAGTTCGCATGTCCGTGTCTGATACCACTTTCTTACACAAACAGAGTCCCTTTTTGATTACATCTGCTGACTTACTTGTCTCATGTGTCATTTTTTAACAAAACTTGGATGAAAATAATGGTTGGGGATTTTAGTGTGGCCATTGTAGACAATGCATGATTAGGTAGTACAAAGATGAAAAAGGGCACCTTATCTGTAAAAAATCAACAAGATTGATTTTTCATCGAGGATGGTGGAACTTCTTCCAAGCATTGCCAATTTATTTCTGCGCGTGTTTCGCTGTAAATATTCACCGAAATCGTATTTACGGTTTTCGGCGAACCGAAGCACAGTATAAA
The DNA here is from genome assembly GCA_947363905.1 of Lithophane semibrunnea. Taxonomy (NCBI): domain Eukaryota; kingdom Metazoa; phylum Arthropoda; class Insecta; order Lepidoptera; family Noctuidae; genus Lithophane; species Lithophane semibrunnea. Next base: position 10,385,272 of record OX376188.1, on the reverse strand, counting down.
ACAAAATGCAACAAGTGTCGCAGACAGCTTCGGCACGACAAATATTGACATCGTTGCTCCGGACCGGAAGTACGCAACGAATGGCGTTTCCTCCCGACTTCTCGATACCAATGCTATTTGATCCGCAATTCCGAAAAGGTTCGCATTACCTTATTTTATATTCACAGGCCTATTTTCAGAGTGAAACAATCCCGCAGAGGTATCCGATCATAATTTGATTGGATCATCAGCGCACAATTGACTATCAATCGGTTTCAGCAGCCTCTGTTTAAAATGAATGATTATCGGCTCATGCATAAATATGTATTGCGAATATATTCCAAGTTACGTACTTTGATGTGGTTTTCATTATTGTGGCTCGCGAAAAGGGGGGTTGGGAAACTTAGTTTGTAGTTAAAGTCTATACCCTCTGTGGCTTCGAACTAAACCGTTATTTATGTAATATTTATATTGATCAAGCAACGAAACTCTAATTAATTAAATAATCTCGATTCACATACTATCATAATAGCGGATAAAAGGAATATGAAAGAATACATCCATACAATCTATTGTTACAGCCTCCTTACAAGACATTAACAAAAGAATATCATGTTCGTAAACAATGGAACATTATGATTATGTTCGTGATTATATACATAATGTGATCGAAGAACCAATCCATCATACTTTTAAGTTTTACGTTATCATAACATATAAATAATAAATCTCGCTTTTAGAAAATAAGTAAAATAAGATTCTAACATTATTAGAAGTTAGCCACTTAACTTTTTAAGCGCCAGAGACAGAATAAACACGACAATAAAGATAGAATATCTATCGTCTTTGCCAAAATATAAGTTTCACGAATATTTAAGACGATTATTTATTGCGGACATTCAAAAATCTACCTTCCAATGGCAATATATTCCTACGCAAGCATATGTAAAACTTACCATGTTTGCTTTAGAGGTGTGAGAACGGAATGCGGAATAAACCTGTAACCAAAAGAAATATCCAATTAATACCATAAGCCAGTACGTGGGTGAAATATTAATACAACACTAAATAGATACAAACTAATCCTACTCATGAGGAGTAACCTCATGAGTAGGATTAGTTTGTATCTATTGTAGATAAATTTTGATGAAACAGTATTACTATCAACTGAATTTTCCTAATTAATTTTCCGGCTATTTCACAGGTACAATTTGGTCACTAGTAATGTAATATTCGATATCATGTTGCATTCAGTATAGAGGGAAATGATCGACATGACCCAATTCAGACTTCCAGGGAGCATTCGAAATTCGAATGAGGACGGTATAGTTTCGGAAAAAATTGAAATGTCAAGCGCATGAGGAGTTGCATCAATGGAGCCAGATGAAGATTATTAGATTAGCTCGCGGATCTGATGTCCTATTTCTGAGTGTACGTTTTGTTAGGTTTGTAGAAATTTTCATTTCGAGGTACAGTGTCTGTTGTATTGTATGCAGGTCTTATGCTTGTTCATTATTGTGTCGCATTTCAAAAGTTTGCATAGCGGTAACTTTGGCATTTATGTTTTTAATTTTTGTTTTACTGATGAGTAAAAAGTTTGTGTTTCATACGTAGACAATCCAACAGATGACTATGAATTGTCTTCCATCGCTCTAATATCATATCGCTTCAACTTTGCCTTTAGAACGGATTATCGAATGTAACAAATACCATTAAACGTAACGATATCTTCAAAGATAATGAAGCTTAGGTAAGCTAAAGTATTATTATCATTATTATCAGAAGGTATTCGTAAAAGCATAACTCTGCAAATAGCACCCTTGTCTGTGCAGAGAAGAATAGTTGGATAAACTTGTTTCTTCGGATCAGAAACATTGTTTGCGGAGTATTATTTCAGAAATGATTTCTGAAGATTGAAGTATTTGCTATGTAACTCACGCAATCTTCAGGTTTTAGGATCAGAAATAGAAAATGATTTATTGTCCTGGTAATAAATATTTCTTGGTTAAGTACAATAGAAACACGAGTAACTCGAAAAAATAACCAAGACTGCTGAAGCTGTCAACAGTGACGTGAGGCCGGTTTCGTAAACATGTGTGCACTTAGTGAGGTGTAGTTTGATTGTAAATTGTTGTAAATGTGTGCATGTGAGTGTGTATGCACAGAGCGGAGGTGTAGTTTTGGCATACTTCACTGTATTGGTCCCAACGCTATGTCTTGGTTTTTTATTTGGTCTGAGGGTTATACACGGATAATTTCCAGAGAGAACCTTACAGTACCTCCTAGTACGTACCCTGAGCCAAGGGTTCAGGAAGGGATAGGGTATCTTCTGGATGTATTAAAAAGATGAATAATTTCTTAACTTAATGACTATATTTACTTTAACTTCTATAATTCACTGCCTCTTTGGTATAATGGTCGCAAGCGCTAGTGCTGAGCATGAGGTCCTGGGTTCGATTCCCAGGTCGTGCATGGCAAGTGTTATTGGGTTTTACTCAGTAGCAGCCCGGAGTCTGGATTTGTGCCTGGGTGATAGTGTTAGCAATAGGCTCGCCCCCTATTACATGGGACTTAAACATAGCTGGTGAAATGTGGGTGTATGGGTACACCTCTACCCAACCCTTCGGGGAAACAAGGCGTGATGTTATAGTATGTGTACTACAATCACTCCTATAATACAAGGTCAAATTAAATTAGCTGCTAAAACGATTCGAAGTATATAAAGAAAAAAAATAGGCATTGCCCATTTGGCATCAAAAATCGGCTATATCGGTATCAGATTTGTTGCATATAACCTTTTCGTACCGAAAGCCGCAGCTTGCCAGTATCATGATAAAGAAATCAAGAATCAATTTTTTTTAAGTAAAACTTACAAAAGATGTATATTTTACTAAAAAAATAGGAACAGGTGTAGGTACATGTAGGTCATGTGTTACCTGAAGTGGTTCACATCACGTAGAGGCATACAAAATAACCGACACAACTTGTTTAAATATACACAAGATGTAAAAACATGGAACTTGGAATATTTTCTTTGTTACGCGTTACTACATAAATAATTAAAACAACTAGTAAAGATTATATAACGCCTGTAATTTCCGAAGGATTAGGCAGAGGTCTACCTCTAATACACCCACAATTCGTCAGATATATTTCAGTCCCAGAAGAGGCGGCGAGCCTATTGCCATCAACAAATCCAAATTCCAGATTCCATTTCATTTGTAGTGTAGTAGAGAAAATGTAGTGGAAATTCTCCAATTCCGGATAATTCTTTAGAAATGCAGCATAAATGGTTATGCTACATTTTCTAAAGACTATCGAGATTTTCCGACAAATGGTCCAAAAATGGAATATAGCGATAAAGCTTTTAGCTTTGAAAATTGCCTCCATGCCTCGAGACACTAGTTAGTTTATTTTCAATAAAATGAAGTCACTAGGGCCAAAATTGACTTTTATTTAGGTCAAGTTACAATCGAACTTTACGTAAAACGGAATCGAGATAAAAAGTACTACAAACCATTCGTCATTGATAAAAGCTCCAAACTGCAAAGCATACCTGGGATGCTTCCGCACCCTTTGCATTTTTCGTTGTCACATGTATGTGATAGGTCGTCCATGCTGAGGTGTCCATGAGAATGCGATCGACGCGTAAGTACCGACGGACGGGTCTTGATTAAGGGAACAATGCTTTGTCCCACGCGAGGTGATCGATCCTAGCCGGTCAACACTTCAAATGTAATTGACGCGCCGAATTACACCTAGCGTTATTTAGTCGATCGAATTATTCCGCCCACCGATAATTTGTTTGATTATTAATATTATTTGAACGAGTTAATAAAGGTCATTTTATATTGGTTGTCGTTTGGTTGCTACATAAGTATTGCAATAAAAATTCGGTCATATTTTATGACCTGTCTAATTTTGTATGTAAAAATTATATAATGTGAAATCAAATCAGAAAGATACATTGGTCGTATATCAAGACCCTTTTTTTATTTGTGCGTATTCATAGAACATAATATGGATATCTAAGAATATATGTGTATCTCTTTCTTTTAGTTCTGCTGTGAACGCATAGCACTCGCGAGCAGTGCAGATTTCTACAAAGCAAGCTATCATGTTCCTTATAGGAAGACTTTCCAAGATGTGTACGACAGCGATGTGTATTTATGTAAAATATTTAGGTAGGTACCTACGCCGCACCGGTGATATAAAAAGTTATATTGTACATGTTAATATTCACAAAACAGTTTGCGAAGTGATCTACCTTAGCGAAGAACACGTAAAACTTTTAAACACTGAAATTGATTTTCCTCGATAAAACTCATCGAGTCAAACCAAATATTATACTTGAAAAACTTTGAAGGGGTAAAGGTAAACGTTACTGTTTGTAAGGAAATTAATAAAGAAAATAAATAAAACGAAATAAACAAAAGTACACGAAAACATAATGATATTAGAAAATTACTTTTTAGATTAGAGCAGAGGTAAAATTATTCATAACTTCCAGATTAGAATTTCGACATTAAAAATGAAAGCAAGAATGATTTTATAGACCTAGATATGTAAATTGATTATCTTCAAAATTAAATTTTAACCCCGAGCCATAGATTAGATTTGTGACCCGACAAGTCCCTAAAGGAGGTACATGCAACCTCTTCACCGTTGTCAACGACAACTATTGTTCCAATTAATCAATAGTTAATTACTATACAATATTTGCTGGTTAGCCGCATAATATAAACTATAGACTATAATAACACAATTACGGGGTGGGCAATAACATAATAATTTAATAATTATTGGAATTATTGGATGAACGTACGTGTTCCGCGTGAAGTATGAGACAGGTCGCTAGGGCGGTACGTGATAGTTGAACTAAATGGACACAATATAATCCCGATATCGAGCTATTACGACGCTAATTACTGACAATTATACTGGATTTATGCCTATTGATAAATTCTGGGCTTTGTTTAAGTTACAATGTCTGAATAGCTCTGAGATTCTACGTGGACTGTTAATGGAAATATGAGGGATTCCAGTCTATTAACTCTACAGGATTTAAATGTCTGAGAGGATAGATATTGTAACAAGCTTTACATCTATTCCTAGAAAATGGATAGGAATACATAGGCCTCGGTAGACTAAGCTAGACTACTATACAATGTTTTTAGTTTTTGAAGTACGTAAACCATTTCATCAAACCCTTTTTACTTATAACTCGTTTGGGAAATCTTGTGCCACGTCAGATTCTTAAGAGGTAGCCGGCCGGTATTCGCACCGCAATTTGGGTTGCAGTTTGTTAAGGGCGTAATAGCGCATAGTAGGCGGTAATCTCAGCCGTCGACCCGACTAACGGACCGTTTAGCAAACCTCATTATTATTACAGGCGGGGTAGTTTGTTGAATATAAATCAATGGACATGTTGCTATTAATTCACTTGTTTACTCTGAGAACTTATGTATCACAAGACTAATATTAAACTAGTATATGACATAACTGTCCAATATTACCTAACGTAAGGGTCAAGATAAACGTGAAGGTTTTTGTACATCCTGTATATCCCCAGTTTTGTTTAGTCTAATAAAAATAAGGCTGTCATGTCAGACCGTCGTCATCTTTATCTTAACCCATCAAACTAAAGACATGGATCTAAAATCTGAATTTTGATGTATGCTGATGGATATTAGTCCATAAATGACACCACAATCTTCAATGTGTGGATGTGAAAAATTGCTGGTTGTTGGTTAACAGATTTGAGAACACCAAAGGCCTATCCTGTATCTGTGATGATGTGATGTCAATTGGTTCCAAGAATATTGCCAGTCCTGTGTAATCCTATAATCCTCGAAGGGTAAAGCGAGATGTACCGATAGTAGGTACATCCACATTTCGCCAGTTATGTTTAAGTCCCATGTAATAGGGGGCAAGCCTATTCCCATCGACCGGGCCAATTCCTGATGGAAAAACCCAATATCACTTTACCCGACCTAGGAAAAGAAACCCAGGACCTCATGCTCAGTAGTAAGCTTGCGACCACTTAGACCAACAAGGCAGTCACTTCTGTTTACAGGCTTGTATAATTAGCAACGTCAGTGGATTACACCCCCCGACGTTCAGTGTTAAGACGGTAAGCCAGCCATGGTACTAAAATCCTAGCACAATGTTTACTTAGTAACAGGAACAAACACGGAACTTTCATGAAACCAAGGTCGAAATTGTGTGTTGATCTATTACATATATAAACATGACTATGATAATTCCCCCTCGAATATTTTGTTTGGCTGTATGACGAATATTTTGTCTGGCTGTTATATTGGACTTGATACATTGTTACACTCTTTCCGAAAGGTGCGGTGGAACTGGTGGAGGTATTTTATGTCTGCCATGTTCCTACGTGTCAAATGTCGCGTGTTTGTGCCTACTCACTTATAAAACAAAGTAAGATGTCACTTCTCATACGTTTCCTGTACATCGCTGAACGGAATTCATAATGGTATCTCCTAAACAATTGAATTTATGACAAGTTCTTTTGCACGTTTTCGTGAACGTACGTGAACATTCAAAGATATTACCAGTCATAGTCAAATGATATCAAGGTTTTATGTGTACCTATTGTCCTGCACGCGTAGCATGACAACCATAGAAACGGGTTTCCTACGGGTAAGAAACGACGGAAGAATAGACAAATTGACAGATTATGATTTTATTGCTTATCTATCGTTCTTCCATTGACAAAACCCATTTCTATTGTGGCCCCGCTAAGCGTGCTGGTACAAGTATCAATTGTATAGGATATTTCATTCTTTCTCCTATCTATGTAAATCTACCTATAATATAATTTCCATGATCCGATTTTAGGCTCAAATTAAACTGATAAGTACCTACTCAATTTAAAATTAATTTTAAACGACGCGCCGACGCCTCTCCATTTTATAAGTACAGCAATTTTGGGATCGTCTTGAACGGCAATTTGTCATAAGGTAATGTTTCGCTACATTTTTAACTTGGCTTTATAATAGATGCCTGAAAAGATAACCAACAGAATAATATTAGAAGAGAAATGTATGAACTTTTGTTCAATTTCTCCTGAGAGCCAACTCCAATAAATATAAAACGCGTGTCAGGTTATCTCGCAAGGGAAGAACTAAATGAGCTTGCTGAACTTTGTCGGAATGAAAGACCAGATACTCAATGTAGCGTAAAAGTTACCATCCAATACTTAAAAGTCTGTTCCATAATGAACATTATTGAATAATATAATCCCTTGGGACCTTCGTAGATAAAATCAGCTGGATTATAATTTTTACAAACCCTGCTGCATTTTCCATGACCGACATAAAATTCAAAGCTAAGAACAGCCGGTCTATTCTGTAAACAGCTCACCGTGAAAACTTAGGTGAAGTGACCTGTCATGTGTGACAGCTGACTTTAAGCTCACTTCACCTAAGTTTTCACAGTGAAATTTTTACAGAATACCACTACAGATACTAGATCAAACTCGATAGGTTAACAAGCTCAAGAGGGATCATTCGTACAATTATGTTACATTTTTCAGTATTTTCCATACTTAAAAGAACAGACGCTATCGGTACGCCCACAGCCTACTCACTTGCGATACACGTTCTATTCAGTCGCATATTTTTTTCTCGTATCAGTTGAACCTGTACTTTTCCTCGTTTTGTTGCTCATCACATTCACGGGCATTCAAGCGTTCTGTTACGTGCATCAGCCGCATCGTATGAATACACAACTGTTGTGAAATACCAACTCATATTTATATGACTGTGGAATTATTCATTCGCTACAATTAAAATGTTTATTTCTTTTGGGATTTCGTTTCTCGTCCGTGTTTGAAGAAAATTAGTGTTGGCAGAATTCTTTCCTTACTTTTGAACTTAATTTCGGGATTCCAAAGAAAAGTTAGGAAAGTCAACATTCATAATATTTGCTTGTCACGTCTGATCCCTTAGCTTAACTTGGTTTTTCGCCTCTTGTGTGGCAAACCCCTTGATTATTTATGTTTGTGACTAATCTGCGTGAACTCATACGTGAAATGTAACCTCTTTTGTCTACCAAATTACGTATTTACGCAGGCCGTACGCACAATGCTGTTATAAGGTTGTGCGTTAACTACGTGTCGTTAACTAGGTAATAATGTAACGTTATAAATTACTATCGCTTTTGACTTTCCGGCGCACATTACCGTGAGACATTATTACTTAAACATTTTAAGTGGAACCTTGAGAGGTAAACAGGCAGGGATACTATACCTTTTTACCTGTGTTTGATTAATTAACTCAAGTTTTAAAACAAAAATCTAGCTGACGTGTTGTGCCTTGATTACAGGCCAAATGTTGTGGTTTTGGTAGCTAAATAGTAGGGTAGTTGGAATAAGAAATTGCTCTCTGCTTGTTAGAAGTAAGTACTTTTCCTTTCATAGCACAATGTAACAGTATAAATAACCCCTACATGTGTGTATGTTTATGAAATTGGTATGAGCAGGTAAATTAATTAGAAAATTAGAATAGAAACAGTGATTGATTTCAATTTCATCAAAATTGCGGAGGATTACGATAGAATCGGAGGATTGATTTATTTGGATGGGTACTTAAAATGTATTCCTCACCTAATACATTTTAAGTACCCATCCAAATAAATCAATCCATGTTAACTTAATTTTGCATAATTATAATATCACCGTTACTTAAAAAAAAAACCTTTAATGATAACTAATTCCTAAAACTATCACAACATAGTTTTGAGGTTCAGTCGCTGAAACCGTTCGCGTTATTACCTTTGTAATTAAACAAACGAATGACCTAATCACAAAGCACTAGATTTGATAAACGACCACCAAAATTATACACGATGGAAGATATCTATCTCTAGATAAAATAGGAACAAACTAACCCGCGGGCACATGTCCCACCCCAGACGAGGAAGCGACTAGCTATCAACGTTTTACTCGCAGAAAAAACGTACAAAAGATTAGGTATAGGTTTTTGGTTGATCGGTGACTGTTCATACCGACGGCGAGCTCTCGTTTGGCGCAGCGACCAGAGGCCCCAGTGAGAGTTTCTTTAAACTATCTCGATTTTACGTATCGACCGCGTTCGGCGCTCCGATTGGCCCTTCACTGGCCTTCACTGGTGAAGGGCCAATCGGAGTGCCGAACGCGGTCGATGCGTAAAGTCAAGATGGTTAAAATAAACTCGCACTAGGACCTCTGAGCTATCAAAGAGAGTGCTCGCCCACCGACACTCGCTTGGTGGGCAGAACACTCGCTGAGAGACTCACGCTTAGTACATACGCATACCAACCACCAGCGAGTAATCGCTCGCCGCCGTTGCGCACTCTTTGCTTATCATCATCTGCCTAGCCTTTTACTATGTTGGGGTCTGCTTCCAGTCTAACCGGATGCAGCTGAATACCAGTATTTTACATGGAGCGACTGCCTATCTGACCTCAACAACCCAGTAACTGGGTAATTACGATACCCCTTGGTAAGACTGGTTGTCAGACATTTTATCTTCTGACGACCCGTAACAACTGTCAAAGATCCACAAATGACAGCCGGGACCAACGGCTTAACGTGCTTTCCGAGGCACGGAGGACTCTCGATATGTAAGATAGCCAAGAGCTCCTCGCACTCTTTGCTCGTTACACGCCAACTCGTTTTTAGTTGCTAGTTCTACTCGCTTATCTTTGATCGCCGACGGTTGGACAGGGCCTATACGAGACAACATCACTTCATAAGTCTGATAAGGGTCACAGCACTTTAATTACGAACTCCTAAATGATAAACTTCAATTAATTTGACTGCTTCGTGAGATCCTGTGTTCGATTCACAGGTCGAGCAACGTTGTATTCAAGTTTCCTTCAGAAACTAAGTAACAGCCTTTAAATCCGGATTTGTGGCCAGTTTATGGCAATAGGCTCGTCACCTATTACATGGGAGTTAAACAGAACTGCCGAAAGTATACCCCTTCGGGAATTCAAGCACTTGGCGATAATTAAATTAACATTCCGCTGTCATTAAACTGTTTCTTAGAAAACATCATCATAAATGGAACAAGGGCATAATTTATTGTGAAGTGTGTAACTGTGTCACACGCATAATTACTCTCGAAGGGTGTTTTTCAGACGCAATATTTCACTCGCAAGTTGAACTGTTCATTTGGAAACGGTACCATAATTGCAATAATGTATAATTCGTTCACAAAACACGTTTTCTTTATATTTTTATATTCGCACACGTCTTGTCGTCTCGTCTTTGTTAATTAGAAACAGAATTAACAGATTCTAAAAGTTAAGTAAATCGAGAACATCTGAGCGGTTTTGGTTATGAAATATAAACAGACAAAACACTTCAATGTCCGTCGTAGCCCGTAGTCATTATTAAAAGCTTCGTAGCAAAATTCGTAGCATACTACGAAGCCGCTACGCGATTGTACCAATAATAAATCTCGTAGCACTGATTGAAATTCGGCAAAAATACTAAGACATGATTATTTTCTATTGTATTCTGCTCAATATATCATAAGTATCATTAGATTCAATAGAAAATGGATCTATACTTACTTGATAAATGAATTGATATTAAAGTGATATATCATTGGTTGCCCTCGCTTATAGTTGTATACACGTTACACAAACACGCACATGTTGTGTACATAAAGTAAATGAAACGATATGAGTAATGTGCCTAGTTTAGTTAATTAAAGGATCTTGAATGCGAGCTCTTGCTCATTAAACTGCGAGGTTTAAGTAGGTACTTGTCTAGTTTTAGTACATAATTAAACAATCGACACTTGTCTCTAGAATGGACTTATTAAAAGTGACAAAATTAATTAAAACTCCTTTATTTTGGTACCTACAATCATTAAGTGCATACCTAAAAATCGAGTCTGGTTTGCGAATGCTCCAGCTTTTTGTGTCCCATTGACGGAGATGTAAATGAATATTTGTATGCCTTATTCTCCAACTTTTTCTTTTTAGAATTCCGTACCCTTGATTGTCAAACTGATCCCTATTACTAAGCCTCCGCTGTCCGTCTGTCTGTCAGCGGGCTGTATCTCATGAACCATAAGAGGTTGACAGTTGAAATATTCACAGATAGTGTATATCTATTGCCGCTATAACAACAAATAATAAATATTTCCTTAAACGAAACGTGTTTTTTGCTCGATCTTAATACGGTACGGAACTCTTCATGTGCGAGACCGACTCGCACTTGGCCGGTTTTTGTCTAATACGATTTCGATGTATATATAAAGTGGAAATATTAGGTAAGTATACCGAAGTTCTGCTTTAAACCAAAATTTATCAAACCTACAATTTTGACGAAACCAAATCGTCAGTCTACAGTAAATATACAAACAAGCAGTCAGTATTGTTGAATCTATATTTAGAGTTAATACAATTTAGTTATATTAACTAGCATGAACAATACCGCTTGCTCAGAAACCGTATTTACTTCACAAAGAACAACGTAAATGATAGATGTTAGTGAAGGAGGGTAAATAATTTATTTACACTTACTTATGTAGATAATCCATTGGTTTTTAAGTTAAAATTACGTTTTGCTCAGATTTTCAAAGGACCAATATAGTTTAGATTGGTTTCCCGAGACGGGTAGTCATTTAAAACTGTATCATGTTATTTGGTATTCAGTTGAAATCAGTTGCACTAGATTTCATTAATTCAGAATTCTGTTATTCAGCGTTCCGTTACGTTTTCATCAAGCCGATATATTGAGATTTTTAAATAGTCAAACAACTATAGCAGAATATTAAATGGATTCCTATTGATCTACGAGGCCTGTCCGACCCGAATTAAAACTTGCAGCTTACATAAAAAAATCTCAATAATACTTATTTAATGGCCGCTAACCCTTTTATCCTGTTAAAATATTCAAACATTTTGTAGTATTACGTGTTGAAGGATTCAGCCGTTTAGGGTTACTCAGCGCCTTTTTCACACAAGCTCGACTCCGTGCGGTAGTTTCAAATGGCCGATTGAACTTTGTAATGGGAACGGTCCCGTCGGTGGAGCACCGCGTAATTATAGTTGAGTGTAAACTCTAAGAAGTGGGGCGGAAAGCTGCGGAATCAATTTGTTCTTAAATACGCTTCGTATTTATTTTAAATGCGAATATGTATTTGACAGCTGAGTTGCCTAAGTTCGCGGCGGGAACTACTAGTAGATCGTGCCTGTAGCTAAGATACGAGCTGCTGAAGGATCTTCTTTATTTTTTAATGAATCATTAGAATACTTGCACAGGGAGTAGGTCAGTGTTGGGGAATGAAGTAACGATGAATTTCGGCCAAAAAAGTACCTATACTATTCTGGCAATAAGATCTTATAAGTAAGTAATGACCAATCCTCCTTAGTAGAACATTATTGTAATGTTCTTTTTTGCTGATTGGCTGCACAGTTAGCTGACCACTCTAGTTTAGATTGATGCCCTCCCAAGAGTGTTACACAAGTCGCTGAATACTGGCGTCGATGATTGATCTTGTATAAATTCCTTAAGGCATTTATTATGATGATAAGGTTATAAGTAAAGCAAATAACCTATTATTTCAGTAGCTATAAAAGTAAATATTCGATTTTAAATACTTTAATATCACATCCTTAAAACTATTAGCAAAATTAACTCATTTAAGTAGTTAATAGAGTCGACACGACTTTATTAACTTTATATTCAGAAGAGCTTTCAGTTTTGTAACAATTTAAATTAATGAATAATCATTTTGTTAGTAAGAGTACCCATATTTGTTAGTAAAGGGGACTTAAAAACTACTAACTTAACTATTTGAGTAAATATTCATAAAGTTTGGAAACTATTTGTCCGGACTGGGTGAGATTACGGCTGACCGCCTCCATAACCTAAATATTTTCTTAATTATACGGATTTTCCGGTATTATACGGATCATATAAAGCTCTTATAGGTATGAATATTTAAGTAAATACATGTTTACGTTACAATTATAGAATCATATTTTGCAAAAACTCCAGGTAAGATTACAAGAGGTAAAATTACTCTACAGTGTTTAATCACTACATAAAAACGACTTAAAAACCAACAGTTTGTAAAACAGTATTTGACCCTTGAAATCACAATTGCGTAACAAACCTTTAAATCTAGCTAAACAAATGAATACTAATTAATCTGTATCACATATTACGTTATAACAATGTGTACCGACACCAAACAATTCAAAACTAACTCCGCTACTACATAATTGTTATCCAATTTCAAATTAATTGTTAATTTTAAGTACCTTTGTTTTGGGTAATGAACAGAGGTGATGCTAAACGATATCGTAATTAAGACTCAATTAATCACCCCGGAGCAATTTATTTAATAACTCTTAACGAGTCCGGAGTCTTTAATAGAGTGCCCTCAAAGGTTTAGTCTCAACCAACTATTGCTTTGTCAGGGTCGGATTACACAGTGCTAAACTGTTTGGAAAAATTATAACGATGTTAATGAGAAACCTTTCAGGAATCTTATCACAGGGGTCGATTATGTAGACCTAACTTTTAAGGCTGACCGGAAAAGATTGAGGTTAAACCGCTGGTGTTCGCATAATTCGCAAGTTCAGTTAGTTTAGTTTATCAACAAAATGTAGGCATGATATGCTTTTCTCTCGCCTGAGCCGCTCAACTGTTGATTGGCCTTTAGAAGGCCGTAGGGATGTAAGAAGTGTAAAAAAGTATCGATATATATCGTATCGATATTTAAAAAATATATCAATATTGATTTCAATATATCGAAAAAAAAATATCGACATATCGCTGAAATTTAAAAAAAAAAAAAAATCTTTTGTAGTTCAAGTTTTATAATAATTTAAATACCAAACTAGGAAAAAAAGTACTAATATTTTTTACGGCTCTGAATTCCAGCGGTTTTAGTCAGCGGCGACAACGGTGTTGCTATTGAAAATATATCGTTTTTGATACATTTTCGATACTTGATATTTTATATCGATACATCGATATATCGAAATAATAAATATCGCCTGAAAATATCGATATATCGAACAAAAAATATCGATATTTCGGTATATCGATATTTTTTCTGCAAGCCTAGAAGGCCGATAACAATTAAAATTCTATTGTGTCTCGTTAGTGACAGTTGGAGGTAAGTATATCCGTTGTTGTATGATCAAAAAAGTAGGCTAGATGTTGTGTGTTTATTTTCTTTATTTAGAAAACATTAATAATTGTAATACAACTACTGAAGGTGCACCGAACCTTGACCAATTAATGATTGGTTACCTCTAACACTAAGATCGTAATAAAAATATAATTAAGGATCCCAAAATCAGAAAGACAAAGCGATAATTTATAGAATTACTTATTCTTAACAAACGAGCCAGCATTATGTTCTCATGATTCATACATGAGGTTTCGTGAATGGAATCGGTTTACATGTTACACAAGGTTTCTTTTATTGTAATTACATTTTCATATTGCGTTAATTCCATAACTACATGGATGATATTAACATTTTTTTTGCGCGATCTGAAATTAATGAATATCAAGACTTCTTATTAAGTAGCTACTTTATACACATATAATGAGACAGATTTTTTCCTCATACTTCTTTTAATTAATGTAATGGAGAACATAATTCAAAGCCAAAGGAAGAGATAAGATTTTTAAATTAATTATCTTTTAAATTTAACATTTTTCCTCATCTTTTTAGTTCCCCGTTATCTACTTATTTCTTGCAATAAAATACGATTCAGTTTGTGAAGGGACGGAAACCCGTATCACATAAATGGAAAACAAATGACTCGAGTTTTAATCCACAAAATTAATATTTACATTTATATTTAGAATCTGTATTCATCATTTTGTATACAATTGCGGAATTGACAAATGAGGTTTTATTATTCCACTCCATTTGTTGGTGAAGTAAAATACCGTGAAATGGAGCTATTTCAAAACGATTGGGATCAATAAACGTCGGTTATATGGGAATAATTTACTCTTTTATACAGGTAAAAATAATGTACATTTTGTTATATTGTACAATTTCTAACGGTCTTTGATTACATTAAAGAAAATATCAAGATATTTTGATTTTAAAATTAAATTACTGCAGTCGTAGCGTTAAAGTTCGTAGTTGGCCGCTACGTTGCTACGCCGCTACGCCGCCGCTACGATGCGGTTTCCACTAAAAGCCAAGTCAGTGATATCACTACATATCTACATAGATTTACAGTTGCCAACATTTTATCTTCATGTAAAAGTTATCTTAATGTGATAATTTCATGTCAATGCATTAGTTGTGATCAGAAAATGCCTCAATGTTATGCAAGGTTAATAAGTCAATAAACTTAACCACGGCGTCCATAATTATATTAAAATTATTAAGCTTAATTTTTCAATCAGTCCGAACGTTTAAAGTATTTGCCAGTTTCGACTTTCAAAGACATATTTAGAATATTTCTTGAGATTTTGAACCTAAATATTTCTTAACTTATATTAATGGGAAAATTATTAGTTTAATTCTATTTAGACATTTACAGAAGTGCCCGTGGACGGTTATTTCAAATTGGTTTAATAAATCTGAGCATGCCACATTTATAAACTGTCTGTCTACACCGAGTTTGCACGATAAACTCGTATTTAACCATTCATTTGTTTGAAGTTTAGTTAATGAATGAAGCTATCAATGAACAAGACGGTGTTAATTTTAAACAGCATTTGTCTCACGACCACCTTTACCATAAATTATTTTTAGGGCGATCATCCATACTTTATATTCACAGCTTAACGGCTGAACAGAATTCGATGAAATGGTACACAAGCATATGATGACCGGAGTTATGACATGAGTTACTTTTTATCCCAGTAGCACGTTCCCGTGGGATTATTTCCGACATCAACTCGGGCGAAGCCGTAGACAACAGTTAGTATCTCATAAATCAAACCCATAGAGTTCCTAAAAATATACTCTAAAGCCATGTTAAACCCTGGCCAGATGAAAGGTAAAATTTGTGAGTCTATTGCGTAATAAATGAGTACCCGGATAGGATTGATTGGATCCTGATGACTGTGCACCGGTGAGATTAATAGCTCGATCGACTGCTTAAACGATAAACAGTATGATTTGCGAGATAAGGCTCTCAATGACCACTTATAAGGGTGCTCTTAATTATTTGTTAAAGCCATATTTGATTTGCTGTTGACTTTACTAATATTGACTACTAATACTTATTCTATTGGCCTAGTTTGAATAAATGACTTTTGATTTGATTTTCAATAAGTGTCATTGATCCTTTATTTCTTTTCTTAAAAATTATACTCACTAGGTAACAGTTTTTTCTTGGTAATCAAGAGTATGTAACCTATTTGAACTCAGCTGTAATTTCTTACTAATCATAACGCGATAGAGGGGTCTATAGGTAATTACACTTCTGCCTAGCCCTTCGGGGAATACAGGCGTAATGTTATGTTATTATAACGCAATAGAATTGAAGTAGGCAAATTAAACAAAAATCTAACTTCCACGACTGTTTGTTATTTTAATATGAAGAAAGAGGAAAGTTTTATGAAGAAAATTTTCCAGTGTTTTCTTTTAAACATACGGATTTGTTGCTCTTACGTAAATGTCTAGAGTAAACGATGAAATGAGAGTAACATCGATAAGAATACATACATTCATTCACTCCTTGTCTTAGTACCATTAACGCACGGTTATAGTAGTCGCGTCACCACACCACCCATGACATTTATATGATAATTTTATTGTAACTCCTACAAAAAGATGGGTAAATGTCCAAATTATCGGAGCGAGGGAAGCAACGATGATAACAATGTATGTTCATGTAACCACAGAGTAGTAATTTGTATAATTTTTGCATTCCAATAGGACCGCGGGCGACTGTGAACGTGCTAGTCGGTAAACATGGAGTTGCTATTGGTTGAGCGACAACTTGTTGCATGGGTCTCGTGGGTACTGTCACTTGTTTTTATGACGCACTGCTCAGTTTATTTAACATGTTAGTTTGCTCTAGTAATTTGTAGGCTTTAGTTTATTTTGGCCTTTGGGAATAATATTTGGATATAGGTAGGTACTTTTTGGCCAAAATCAACCTGAGGAATATTTTCTTGACGAATGAATGTGTGACAAGTCAAATATAATGTGTGTTTTCATCTTGATCAAATAAACTAGGTACTTGAGGTATACAAGTACTTCAACGTATTTATAAAAAGGCAGCAAGAAATTATCAGTTGAAACCGGCTGTCATGTCACACGTCTGCGCTAAGCCTTCATCGCATTTCAAAATAAAAGAAACGCGAAACAGTAGAATAATTTGTTAACACGAGTGTGGTCACTAGGGAGAGAAAAGTATGGAATTGCTTCTTGTCCTGGCTTGCCTACGGTTACGCTCATGTAGGTTCGTGTAGCGTAGGTGCAAGAAACACGATGTACCTGACGATTACCTTAGGCTAATAAGAAAATAACATAAACCTAAATTCATGAATTGCTGAACATCAGTTTTCATCCTGTAAAAAAATGAGACAAATACCTACTATACGTTTCTAACTTATAACCTTCGGTCTACATAAGTTCACGTAGAATTCTTCGAGTTTATTTATTACTTTTCCGAACACTTTGTTTAGTACCAGGACGTACAAGGTACCTGATCCGTCGCCTGTCCTACAAAAGAGGGTCATTCAAGGATTAACCTTCCCTAAGTCTATGTTGAAAGAAATATTATTTTCAAAGTCTAAATATTGTCTCCTTAATTATATTTACGTACATACTTAATGTACTAACTTTGACATCTTTATCTTTCAAAGAAACGATACCCGAGTATACCCAAAAACAATGATAGAGATGCAGTTGTTAATTAAAATTGTATAAGGACCCGCTCCGGCTTCACACGGGTGCAATTTACATGTGAAAACAGTATTCTGTTCACGACAAGTGGTGCACAACCTCTGAGCAATAAACAAAAAGGCTTGCATGAATTCATAATAGTGTTTCATTAGTATTATTAGGTACTTCTTTTGTATATATTTATGTAATATATACTCTATGTCCATCTGGAATAACGCACCTTTCAAATGGTGAAAGAATTTTTCAAATAGATGTGGTTTCGGCTATGATCCTCCACATATACACAAACCCATAAAATTCACTCTCTGTCTCTTCATAATATTAGTACCTGGGATCTGCTCGGATGAAAATAGAAAAAACTAATTTTCCCAGATATGAGACATCTATATCGATTTTTCGCCCCCGTAAACCCCTTTATTGCATATTTCATCGAAATCGTTAGAGCGGTTTTCGAGAACGTACGTGATTACAAATATATACAAATATTCCTCATTTATGGGTTATAGGATAAGTATAGATTACAAAGATTATCTAATCAAACTTTTCAAAACATAGTTTATCTAAAGTCAATCCCTTAATGTGCAGCCAGCCTTAGGTCGCCCGAAGGAAGTCGCGATCACGATAAAAGCGGGAAACATTTATTCTTGATCTTTTTGTTTTATATAGCCTGAGCAATTTGTTGCGAAGCCTGACTCTAGCTACAGAGAATTTCTCATGCCGACTTGATGCCCATCTCTATTATTGAGTCGCATTCAATATTGTGCGTACTTTTCTATTACTTTGATCTCACGATTCATTTTACATTTTATTTAGCGGCGAAGATTGAAACTTTTTCTAGTTCAAACTGTAATTAATATTCGCCACGATTAAAAAAGTAATGGAACTGTTGAGTGGTTAAAGAAACGTTCTGTAATGATTTAAATACGATTTGTAAAATAATTTACTCGTAAAATGAAAATGTTTATAATTTAACATCGTGTTAATCAATTTATATTAAAATGTAATCTACGTATGTAAGTGAACGAGAGCCCGCATTAAAAGTTCTCAAACTAAAACTTCGCTAGACTGATCATCCATTGATGTATGCCGTTAGCACAATGGTTTTAGGTTATACAAAATTACATTTACCCTAATAAAGTGTTCCTAAAAAGTTACTATTATAATAAATCAGGGTCTTCGTGCAAAAACCTATTTTGTAAGTACCTTTATTGTTCATTTTCCTACGTAATGTAATTCCAACCTTAACGCCAAAATTCGTTTCCTTTGCACGGTAACGTTCAAAGGATTTATGACCGAACCTAAAATCTAACGTCATTAGCGTTACTTGTAAAATAGCGTTTGGGAATAAAACACTTGAAATGGAATGTCAAGGAAAGACTGCACCGATACAACCTAATAATTATGAGTAAGTATTTGTGTAACGTAGGTCATGTTTTCTACATTTGAAATAAACCATCGATTAATAAACATCTGCTTGGTGCTATTATTTAACTTTCTAACCACTACTAAAAGTAAGATCAATTTAATTTTCAAAAACTGCAAAATGCGATTCACATTGCATCAGCTAATAAAATCCTTTTCTAATCTTACAATAACGAAACAATAACTCGCACACCGTGACTAAGAACACACTCAATCCCTCAGTGAGGGTTTTTATCTCATCCTTTCATAACTCATTATCGAGCACGCATTCACAAAGGCATCCAGAGTTCCACAAAATGGTGGTAAGTATTCACCGTCGTAAAGACATTTATCAAACGATTCAAAGCACTTGATCCTTTAAGTCTCGGAACATTCAAAGCTTTTAGAAGAATGATGTTTATGCCATGACTTCGAATGGCTGTCGTCACAAAAATTAATGGCGAGAGTAACTGCTCGGCAATTTAGCAACGAATTGCCGACAACCTGCTATTAAATGCCACCTGTAACACGGTTTACATCTTCGATATCATTTTTAAGACCGTATTAAACGTTTTTATCTCACCTAAATCTAATGAGTACTTGTTCTATTCTTAGAGTAAACATCGAAATTAATGTATGGATCTTGTTTTCACGATTTGTTAGACTCACACTCGCACACGCCTTTTACTTTATCACTTTACAAAATGCGCGATGGTATCACGTTACTAAGAAAGCATAGAGATGGAAAAAGGTATCCCGCCAAAGGTCACACTTGCAATGGGATTCATTCGCCAAACAGTATCAGTGTATCAGTTCAAAATGGGATAAACCTATTTTCGTAGGCTCCTTCGACAAAAACGGTACAAAGATTTCGTTGAATATTTGTCAGTTTGATTCAATTACCTAAATCACGTCGCACACTATTCTTGCTTCGATATTTCGTGATCCCGGGAGGTTAGTGAGGTATTTCTTTGCGAAACAGTTGTCTTCGGGGTCCCATCGGTTTGTGTCGATGTTCCGATTTGTCAACATAAACTAGACAGCGACATCGGCAGGCCGACCCGACCCAGTACACCGCTAGACGATATCCCTACGTCAGTGTCTCTGATGGAGACATCTGCACCTGATGTAAATTTATCGACGCTTAATTCAAAACGATATGATCCTTCCAAATGTTTCTTAAATAAAAGTAATAGTGTACAATCCCTTCTTATTTACCCGAACTATTTTCATTATTACTTGTCGACAGTCTCATTATTTCACTTTCTGAATCCAGCTTGATGCTTTTCTCAATTTCAACTTTAAATCTGCATAGTTTTATTAGCTCTTCAAATGCAATTTAATGCAGATCTGGCGGAAACGGTTTCTCCTTTTCGCGTAGCTCAAAGCTCACTTGAACCAACATTGAAAATTCTACAGAAAATACTTGCGTGAAATTTTATATAGCACGACTACAAAATATTGTATATTTATAAGGTTTTATGCTCGGTGGATACATTATAGATATTGTCTACATAGGCCTGGCTTGTGAGATAATGGTTTTGAAGACAAAAATGTGATTTGGAAGGGAAAATATCATGTTTTTTCACTGAAGCGTAGGTATATGAAAGTAATCCGTTGTTGATAACTGGATTACGTACCCGTTTAGTCAATGTTTGAAGTCTGCAGTGGTGCAGTGTGTGCTGTGACCGAGCACTTCGCTATTTTAACACCTGCGCTTGTTGATAACATTATTTTGTCATAAAACAAACGGCGCACTCGTACATTATGATGTAACTATGTAACTGCATAGTTCGGTACTCTTATTTTAATGGATAAGTACTCAGAAATACGAATGGATAACTCAATATTTATGACCCATTTATTTATCCAAGAATAACGGGTAAAAATAATTTTATCTAATACGTCAAAAATACTCCAGAGAAAATGTATGAAAAATTAATGGAAAAGAACTTCTCAACAACTGAAGTACCTGCTGCTAAGAAGAACGAAGAAAAGCTTTTAGTTATAAAAACTATCGAAATAAAAAAGGGACAAAACGTAGAACGCTAACCGCTGCGTTAACAAGTTAACAAAGACACCAGCTTGCCACTCGGATATGAACGTTTTAATTTGATTAAAAACTACGGAGATGGCTCACTTGAGAGATGTTAGAAGTACTATACAGGACTAACAATGGCTCTTGAGCCCAACTCTACTCATATCTATTAGGTATTCGTCAAAAATAGACAAACAGTACAATTCATTCTTCTCCAATTTTTCCTGCTTCGATTTTATAAATCTGAACAACTCTCTCGGTATGGAAATGAAATAACAAACCAGTACAGCATGATTGATAGGGGAAATAACAAACCAGTCACACAGTGGCAGAATAGGTAAATACCGACTCAAAAAAAAAATACTCAAGCAATTTCACGTTGGCACAACTATCGAGGAAATTCGCAAAATCTAATACCGATATTTGAAGTAAACTCTAAAAGCCAACCTACTTATAAATAAGGGTATTTACCTTCCCGGGAAAATTAAGCGTGGGTCCGACCATCTAGTCAAAACTGCTAAAATGCTGTGGGCGATGGGCGATCCTTAGATAACGCATTTTACTAAATACCCTCGCCCACGAGTATGAAGTACCTGATAATGAAATATTAAATATTCCCACGAAAATGCTCTTGAGCGCACCAAAGGTATAATGATATCTCGACCAACGATCTTCCTTGAGCCTGTTCCTCTAAGAGATAGTGACTTAATAAGGCAACAATCAAGTTGATGCTTAAAGAATGGCACAAAGAAATAAGAAAGGCTCTTAGCCTCGACGAATAACCGACATTTTAAGTTTTCTCGTGTTTTTCTCAACTCTATGCTCTTTTGATTTTGACCTGCGGAGATAATATGGGGCATTCTTTATATTTTATTTATGTCAATAATATAGATCTCCTTTTAGTGCCCAATAAGGCGTACTTATTCCAACTATTTACGATTTAAATACATTTTATGTATTTACACTTTTCATAGGAACACTGTAATTCAAAAGGAACTGAAACAAGCTAATATTGAGGTAAGTACCCACTTACACATTTCTTTGTCATAAAACAAAGCACGTTGTAATTAAACAATACTCAGACAACAGTCGTTGCTTCAATGTTTGCTGTATACAGACAATGCTGAACTCGCCAGGAGCTATGAATGACCTACATTCGAGTCATCATGATCTAGATCAACAAGTGGTCAACCGAACTGTAATACCATTGCGATGAATTAGTTGAGAAATATTAAAACACTGACATGGAAATCATAATACGATACCAAAATGTGCGAATTATTACAAGACAACATTAAAATATTTACTTCAAGCACAATAATGTAATATGAAAAACAAATTATAGTATCCTTCCTTAATAAGTAATTTAAACAGAAATTCGTTTACTTCACGCTTCTCGGATCCGATAAAAAGCCAAATAAAATGAGTTTCTGGACTGTAGTCAAAAATGCGATACAGGCTGCGAAATTAATCACCGAATAAAAAATATAAACCTACAAAGAGACCGAATTGTGAGTGAGAGCCAAATCGGGCACTGGCAAACATCAGCCAAATTGGACTAGTGCGAAATGGCCAAACATTTTCAAATTAGAACTCTCTACTCAGGTAGATAATGATACCGCGAAAAATATAAATAGCATTCCATATTCAAAATTGGGTTTTAAATTCGCGAATATTTATTGTGCCAGTGTTTAATGTACAAAAGAACATTAATAATTTGCCTAACAAAGGAGGTCAGGCAAAGAGGCTATAGTAGCATACCTACTAAGGATCTCTGCGTTTCATGCATGCTGCTTGCAAACCACTGATTTCAAAGGAATTGTTTCAAAAGTCTGACAGATCCAGTACATCTAATTTAAGTACTCTATTTCTCACCAGCAAATAAAACATCTTTGACAAAAATAAAATACGATTCATTATCACATTATTGTGACTACCGACTCCTTGCATAGTGAAAATGAATTAAAATCTTCATACCATTGCCATATATTTTGATGGGCATGGGACTTAAACATAACTGGCGAAAGTGGGTGTACTCTAATACACCTCTGCCTAACCTTTCGGGGATTACAGGTCTGATGTTATGTTAGGTTATATTTTGATGGATTTTATTGGAAGCTGCAATTACTCGCCAAACATTCTCATACTATTCAAGCAATTTAAGTTAACCTAAAGCTATGCAATGCTTGGTTCGTGGCATATGAAGTGGAAATAACGCCTAATTAGCCTGCAAGCTATGCTGCAAGAACGATACTACAGCGTATTCAGTCATAAATTTTAACGTTGAGTTACTACAAACAAAAGGCATAGAAATAAACTTAAGGATACTGAACTATTCCTAAATATGTGTAATTTTCTTGATAACATAATTAATAATTATGTTATCAAGAAATTCATAAGTTATCCAACTTAATATAATTATTATTTATATTTATAGTAAGTTGGACAACTTATGAATTTGTGACCTTACTTGTCAGAAAAAAAACGATTTTTGTAAAACGTTCGTTCAAAGAGTCAACTCCTTTGTTAGGAAATTCCAATTATATAGCAATAAATGTCAATTGATTTGTAAGATTAAGGTTTCCGACATCCTATAAGTTGCCACAGCGACAAATGTACTGTAATTACGGAAATCGCGGGTATTGATTAGTGTTGATGTTTTCAAATATTAGAAAAGAAAACACTGAAAAAATAATTATAATAAAGATTTAGATTTATACAAGTTGTTAAAAGATATTTTCGCGCTAGAATGAAGAAATCTGCCAGGTAAAGTTGAAGAAAACCGGTATAACTACAAAATGCAGTCATCTACTCAAGGCAGCGAACTTTTTACCTTTGCATACAAATCCATTATGACTATCATATTTTAAGCTTCTCCCCTGTAGTGAAAAAAATGTGCGGAAGGTCACAGAAACGACACAATATTTCGAAATGTGTGCTCGCTCGGAATGAATTACTGCCTTCTGCAGAACCGCCCACTTCTCCGACTGACAGGACATTGTCAGTTATTGTTAGAAATAAAACCACAAGGATTTGCTTACATAATATATGTATATATAGTCGCTATATTCAAAGGTCAACTTGTCCACCGGTATCTGTTACCTTTCTATAAGATATACGACCTCTTTTCTAGCACTGCTTCGTTTTCTTGAAGGTCCAACAGTGAAGGTAATTTCATGCCGCTTGCTCGACGTTATTATTCACTTTTACAACTCAAATTACCTCAGTTTTCGTAGAATATCTTAATTGCTTTAATACGTACTCATATTCAAAAATAAATGTCAAAGATTACTCAACACGAGAGCATTGTTACTCACATTGCATGCATCGTAATTTAATAAAATGACGTCTCCTGAAACGAGTAATTACAGTCATGTAAAATTGCAGACGCAATCAAGAACGGGTGTACGATTAATTTGCCGATAGAACTATTAATAAACTCATTTGAAGAGCTCCATCGAAAGCTAGAATAAATCAATAGAACTGATTTATTGTAGCTGAGCAAACAGCTATAAATCAAAGGCGGGCGCAGCACTGGCCGCGTGTACAGTAACTACCTATGGCGTTTTATAAAACCTATGTGACGTCATAAATCTCATGTTCATTAAACTGAACAAGAAAAGCATACCTATTTAGAACGAGTGTAAAAAGACGCTTAACGAAGACGAAAGTCACTTTTTAATCCCGTTATTGTGATCATTTTTTTTCTCTGGACCATACCTGAGAACCTTTAGGTTACGGAGATATTGAAAGCCAAGTTCCAACTTTTTCAGACGTTTTTTAAAGAAACAAGTTTTAAATGTTATAACTTGTCTTTATTTACATCAAGATACATTAATGAATTATATTTAAATGTAATAAAATAATCCTAATCTACCTATACCTAAATAACTTTTAAAAACACGTTATGTATGTACTTACAATTACATATATAACAAAAAAATGTTATAACTTAAGAGGGCTATTACAATTTTTCTTGAATTTGAGCGTTTGACGCTAGTTTTGATGTGTGATTATGATTAAGTTATAGCCTCAAACTTAAAAAAAAAATATGTCCGAGGAAGTCTCATTATATAATCTTGACAGTGTTTTAAATAAATATTTCAATTTGTTTACACAAATCAGTAAAAAACTTGTCTTTGTAAAGGATGTTTCATAAAATTTAACTTTTGGGCGTCTTTTGATGCTTTGTTACATCAAAGATACAGTAATTTAATCATTTATAAAAATGTCCATGGTACAACTGTATCTTGAACTTTGGAATGTATAAGTCAATTTTTTTATGTTTCATTTAGTAATACACCAAAAATAATTCCGTAACACAGATAGTTATTGACAATTTTTCGTCCGAAATTCTATTTTTTATCTATGAATTTACTTTCCAAATTTTAACAAAAAGTATTTAATAACATAGGCTACTATCTAATCTTGCTTGAAAAAAAAAATTAACTTTTTTTAAAGTAAAATAATATTTTTAAACAATTGTTGTATGCAATGCTAAAAATAACAGTAACACGAACTATAAATAACTGTAACTTAATTTATTTCAAAAGTAAAGTGGAAAGGATCAAGTTGATCACGCCCGGTTTGCATGTGTGCGTAGCGTACTTCAATAGACTCACACGAGCGCATCTTTGCCGCGCCCCGTCAAATTTACCTAAATCTGCACTTCGATTTTGTAATAGTGCTCTTAATGTTAAATACCCCCACGAACCCTGAACCGTTGCATGTACCCACATAATCACAATGTTTTGCGTGTGTTACGTTGATTTTTCACCCCTAAAATAACAATCGTTTCCCAGCAATTATTTTTGTGCAATGTTACTTAGTTTGATGTATAGTAATTGACGGCTATGTGATGGGTCTTTTTGAGATCGTAAGTACGTGCATACTTCTCCCGGTGTGAGCGGGATCTTCGGAATTCTCATAAGAGAAGACGAGCTTGATAAAAAAATAAAATTAATCTTCGGGGCTGCATTGGCGTCTATATGGAATTATGGCCTAAATAAAATAAGAATATTTTATTTTATAACTTATGAAATTGAAGATGTTAATTTGTATACATATTAGTTTGAAAGATATTTTCATAAGACATCTAAAAGACATAGATTATGTCTTCCTTTGAACCTAATAGAATTTGCCACAGCATAAATACCTTTAAAAGCAAAGCATGTCAAAGCATTTTTTCCTTTTGGCTAAGAAAACGCGCTCTTAATCCAGAATTGTAAGATAAAGAAGAATTTAAATACCTACTTCGTAATCACGTTAAGATAAAAGTGTTTGGAATAAGAGCAGAGACAAAAACAACAGTCTACGTTTATATAAATTGGGACACTCATACAAAATATGCTATAACTACATAAAATTCAAAAAATCTCAACTGAAAATGGTCACATTCCGTTTTTATCTTTTATCATGTTTTCTCACAGAAGTGAAAATGTAAAAAGTTCTGTATTTAATTAAGCTGATATTCCAAACAGGATTTTGAATTGAAATAAGTCGTGAAAAGATTCTACTTAATTAAAACTTTTAAATCACCAAAGAACCCGCTTTATATTCTATTCGTATTGACATGGATCTATCATCATAATTACGTAGGTACATGATATATGACATGACATAATGTTGTCTGTCTAAAGGGTGCTACAATTTTGTCGTCGGTGACAGCGAAGTAGGTTGCATCCGCGTGTAATTTCAGGACAGCCCTTAACTTAGTTGTGGTAATTTTATCAGCTTCCTTCGAGTAGCTAGCTTCAGGTCGGATACCTTAGTGTCCCCTAGATTAATTTTTAAGCTCAGCGATCGTTTATATTATTGAAATACCTACTTATGTATCTAAAAAGCAAATTAACTTACTATATCGT
The DNA here is from genome assembly GCA_947363905.1 of Lithophane semibrunnea. Taxonomy (NCBI): domain Eukaryota; kingdom Metazoa; phylum Arthropoda; class Insecta; order Lepidoptera; family Noctuidae; genus Lithophane; species Lithophane semibrunnea. The sequence continues at coordinate 10,358,117 of OX376188.1, read as the reverse complement.
ACCTACCTACACAGCACGGGCTTTTAGATGAGAGGACCGAATCTACGGTTTTTGAATACCGCAAATCACGGAGTTTTAGGTACGTTTATGGAATACAAATATTCAGCAGCCTTCGAAAAGTTACCGGCCCGTCATCACGGATTTACTTTCTGTTACGAGGCCGAGAGAGGGCATCAGATTATCAAACACCTTAGGTCGCCTGACATACTGACCTCGTAAAAGATTAATTTGAGTTGATATAAGATAATATGACATTGACAATGTATTTTATGTCTGTCCACATCGTCAAACCAAGTTTGGTCGAGATACCGAACTTGCAAGTGACGGAAATTCTATGTGTTAGTTGGCGATAGTTTTTCTACCTATGAATTTTTTTTTGTTTGTGTCTGTTTAAAAGTTCAAGATTAGTTCTGTTTTCGGGTCAAACTTTTTACTACAGTGAATTGTTTATTTCAGGGTACATTTAAGTACAATCCGCAACTATGCTGTCTAAGTCAATAAGTACATTTGCGAGTCGAATGAAGACAGCTAAAGCTAAGCCGTTTAACGACGTGAAAGCAGGGCAGCTAACAACTTCTTACTGATTTGTTATAAACTCGTAAGTGAACACAACTGTAACACACAAATATAATTTACTAGATTTTGCCCATGGGTTCGCCCGCATGAAGATTGGAAATTATCCCACGGAAACGTACAAATGGTATAGCTACTTTTGCATTTATAAATATATAAATAATTAATAAATTAAGGATATAAAAAACAGTCTGTTCCATGAGAAAAAAAGCAGAGTTGTAAAGCCTTTTGCCAACTAATTTTAAAAGGAAAGCCCAAGAATGTAAGACTCAAGATGAATGATCCTAGATTTACAGCCGATTAATACGTATGTTTGCAACCACTAGACGGTAAAAAAGGCAGTTAATTTTACAAATAATTGTGTAACTGTCGTCACGAGCAATTCCATAAAGATTTTATTGTTGATTTTCATAGCTATATGTGGTGAGAAACTAGGATTTATTGCGAAACGTATCGAGAGACGCAACAGCTGCGTTCATGCACCGAGCTCTTTACGACAGAATTTAATCAGGAACCAATTAAGTGACAGTACCGTATTTGATAGAGCGTTATGAGTAACTAATATCCCACTTAATAATCATAGTTTCGGAGAAATATTGACAAATTTCAGTCGTAACAGGAATTATGCACGCAACTCTGACTTTTCTTATTTATGTGCGTATTGTATAATTATCATTTGCTTAAAAAACGGTGAAGGGAAATATCGTGAGGAAAGGATATCGTGAGGATATAATATCCTGAGAGATATTTCTCGACGACATGTGAACTCAGAGGCCCATGGGCGGATTTAAAACTCTGACCCACACGAAAAGGAGAAGAAACAGGAATTATTTGCCACCTCTTTTGCTGATGGACGATGCTCATACGTCTTTCTTCAGCGCTAACGCTAACATACCAAGCTTGCAGGCTCGCTAAGCCTTTTTTAACCACGACACGAGGTGGTCTATGGCTCATAGTAAGAAAAAGATTTTTTTTTAAACTTCTAATTAAACAAAACCGGCCAAGTGCGAGTCGGACTCGCGCACGAAGGGTTCCGTCTATAAAAATGGCAAACAAATCACGTTTGTTGTAAAGCCCGCTTAAATATTTATTTAATTCTGTTTTTTTAGTATTTGTTGTTATAGCGGCAACGGAGATACATCATTTGTGAAAATTTCAACTGTCTAACTATCACGGTTCATGAAATACAGCCTGGTGACAGACAGACATAGGGTCCCGTTTTACCCTTTGGGTGTCTCCACCACCTCTACCATAAAAATCTTGCCGTAAAAATAGCAATATCATTGACTCACTTTAATTAAGATCACTAATAATTTTATTCACATAAAACTTGGCACAATAAATCTGACACCCAGTCTTACCCATGGGGTATAAATAATACAATAGTGTTACCTGTGGGTTGTGGAGGTCAGATAGGCTGTCGTTCCATGTAAAATACTGGTATTCAACAGGATCCGGATACTACGTACTGGCAGGCGACCAGAAAAAAGTTGGGAAAAGGCTAGGCAGATTGATTGATTAATTAGATTCTAAGTGAATCTAATTAATCAATATTTTGTTACACAATCTGTGTCCTTAGTTCTAGGTATTCATTTATCAAAGTAGGCACCACACCACCGACTATTCGCGAAAGCTATCACAATTTAATTGGTTTGTGTGTTACAATAATGACTGTTCCACAAAGCCACATGAGTGATACATATTTATATCACTCGTATTTGTTCAGTATTTAGACTTTTGTCATATAAATTGGATTATTAGTGAAATCTCTGTGGAGAAACAAAGAAAGATATTCAGCATGTTTTAATAATATTTTATGGTTTAGGTAGAAATATAGCTATGTTAACATGCATGGGCTATTATGTGAACAAAACCTTTGACTAAATCTGAATGCGTCGATTAAATTATTGGGCTTTCCATCAGGAAGTTCTCAGTATCAGCCCGGAATCTGGTTTTTGTGCCCGTTTGATGGCAGTGGGTCGCCCCCTATTTCATGGGGCTTAAACATAACTGCCATGGCGAAATGTGGATGTACTACAGGTACATCTCTGCCTATCCTTTTGTCTCCGAACGTCTGTAATCCCTTACAGGCGTGATGTTTTATTATGTAGGTATCATAGCTATGTTAATCTGTATAAGCTATTTTATAAACAAAACCGTTAACTTATAACACAAGATCAATCAAAATCTGAATGATTTTGAAGGAAATTTAAGAACTCAACATGTTGTTGAACTGTCAAAATGAAACAAATTGCGATTGATTGTGTGTTACGCAATTAGGGTGCAAAATGAAGCTTTTAAACAAAAATATCTATGATTAAAAACGTTTTTAAATATCATTATATAATTTCTCTACTGTCACTGTTCCTTTTAGACCCCTTTAGAGAAGCATTTCCTCTTAGTTACGAAACCGCGTGGCCGCAAGTTAGCACGAGTGCAATTAGTTTCTATAAGCTAATATCAAGTAGTGTAGTAGTACACTCTTGTACTACAGTACTTAGTACACTACACAGTGAGTGGACCACAGTGAGTGGACATGGACCTTTTTGCCGTGTTTGTGTGTACTTTCACAACAAGCTGAACACTAGAACCTCCATGCTGTGGCATACTCTTGTCTCTTTCCCAGTTGCTATACGGAGAGATGCGAATTTTTTTATCCCGACTTTTTTTCCAGATGGAACAGTGATTCAGATGATAGGTAGAGATAGGCTGTTCGTTTTTACATTAACATATTGCATTCGTTATATGCCACTCAATATCAAAACTCGAAAATCGTAAAACATGCCAATATCACATTTGAAGCTATTCATCAACGAAAACCTTTTAAGATATGAATGCTTGTCAAAATGCTGTGTGCAGAGCTTATAGTGAAACGCCGGTTTCAAATGTTGGATCCAACTGTTGGCAGAGTTGGGGGTCGACGAAAAACCATTCGAATGAACCGGGCCGATTGAAGGCCAACGTTGGCGGTTGGTTGGACCAAAGTTTGGAGGCGAGGGAAAATATTAAATTTTATTGAAATGCTATCAACGGAGTACATCAGAATGTCAATATCCATTCACAATTCACAGTTTTTAAAACTTTTAACGTTTAATAACATTTAAACTGAAGTGTGGGAACGGAAAAATGCAGCAAGTGTTTCACGTAATTAAGTCAATTCGACATTCATGGATTCATTGTTATTTGGTATTTATTTTAACTTTTATGTATATCTTTGATATTTTAAGTAAGTCGATGATTACCAGTATTTTTTTACAATTAAATCCAGCAAACTATATTTAAGAGAATTAATCAGGGTCTTACTTACTTCAAAGCATATCAATTAACATAACATTAGACATTTTATCTACTGCATGTTTAACCAGCAGATCAGTTATTTTATCAAGCTGAATAAAGCCGTTGACATCTCGATACTCGAGAAGGTCAAGAAATTGTGAGAATACAATAAAACAAAAGAAAATCCTGGATAATTCTTCCTTACATAGATCCTCATAAGTTACCACAAAGTATTACAAAGTATCGGACGCGACGGAACTGTTCGAACCTAATGCGCGGAAAAGTTATGTTAGCGAACTTAGTAGGATTACTGCTGCAAAAAGTTGCGGTTCATAACTACATGAAGTGTCAAGATTCCCTCCATCCCCTCCCATCTTGTACGCGACGTGATTAAAAACTACTTGAGCATTAACCTCCTTAGGGATTATCGTTTTCCATCGTCTTCTTAAGGTGGGCTTAGACTAAACGAACATAGAACCTGAACGAGAGCAAGAGCATTCTTTTCTTGATATTCTTATCATTTTAGTATGAATAGAACAACAAAAGAATGCTCGGTTCCTGTTTAAACAAAAAGAATTTGGTAGAGTGGGGAATGTGGGGATAGAATGTGCATTCGCTCGTTTGTTCTAAAATCTAAACCGACCTTTAAACAAAAGACGTTCTAAATTATGACTGGTTGATTCCGATTCTCCGTGTAAATTATGAACGCGGAATCTCTTAACTGATAGGAAAATTTGGAGCCCGAAGGCACAGCTCTTCAGAAATTCAGTGCCGTAAATCGATTGCGAATTTGAATCTTAATTTTTATATTTAAAACCCTTTGACATATATTTTTGTGTCTACATTCTTCAGATTCTCTTTAAAACGAAAACAGTTCCGATAATATCTCTGAGTACTTACAATCAAACTTCCTTCTCAATTAAATGTTTGTCCAACAATAAGATGGCATTTCTCGATAGTCAACTCTATTCGATGAACAAAGATTATCTGATAACGGGCCGTAACAAGACGGTTTGCAGTAATTATTCAAAATCCGTCAGGCAAGAACACCTATTGTTTCTCCGGATTCCACTTAGCGGCTTGTTTTGCATTCGCTGCAAACTTTAGTCTCTGCTTATTGTTACAGGCACTCGGACCTACCACAGAAATATAGGCACCTACACTATATTACTTATATACGAACAGAAAAGTAAATACAATAGTTTACGTAAACAGTGTGTACGATCGCACAATGGTCCGGCTGTAGTATTCACCGCTTTCAGTGCAGATAAGAGCTTGTCAACTTTCTAGATCCGTAATTTAAGATTGTGAATAGCGGAATGAAATGATGCCCCTCTGATCTTCAGCCTCGTGTCCCACATATCATAAGATCATAGTGTTTCCTCAGATGCAGTAAGTACTACGAGTGAGCACAAACCTCAATCATAATAAAAAGAGATCATTAAAGTTGCACTTTCCTTTGCAAAGACAAGATTAAATATGTAGCTCAATGTTGTTTTCTAACTAGCGTTACCTACTCACTAAGTTATTCATAATTTAATCAAAATTTGTGTGAATGTTTTGAGATACAAATAATTACAAATTTTATTCATTCAACAACTTGTGTAGTTATTTTTAAGATTTGAACTTCTTCTATTTAGTTTTTATTTGTATTTAGAATGTTATCTGCTCCCGTCTGATGGTCGTGACGATGATGGTGATGACGTCCCCTATCTATGTGTCATCATCTGCGCAAAGATAAAGTATAATTGCCTCAAATTATACATTATTGAGAGAGTATGCGCAAATGTGCTTTTAATGTTCTATGATGATAACGTTTGACCAATCTATAACCTCGAAAGCAGGAACTACACCTTATTAGAAGGCATTCAACCTATTTGTTTAAATCACAGAACAACAATCTCTCTCTATTAAGAGACACGCGTTGTAAATGAGCCTTTTCCTTAATATCGGATGCAGATTAATACCAGTCTATCTGACCTCCACAACCCAGTTACTGGGTAACACGATACCCCTTGGTTAAATTATGGTGCCCCGAGGTAAAATTAAGAGTTTTACCCCTATTTTTCTTAATACACGGCACATAAAACAATGTGGCCTGGATGGAACATTGGATCCCAACAGGCAACATGTAATCAAAGTTGAAACACATAAGCTGACAAGGAATTCCCTGCGACGTAACATGACGAATCATATGTTTTATTAGGTAGGTTAGGTATGCTTTTTATTTTTAGTAGGTACCTGATAACATTATCTATGTGAAATAAAGATTTATTTTAAAAGGAGAATCTCCTGTTTTGAGTAATTTATCTTTACATTTTACAATCTCCTGGGACTTTTATATTCTGTTTTATTTTTGATATAACATGCAGATCTCTGGAGAGTTTATTTTTATGCACGTGACTCCTTTTTCTAGTATGATATGGTTTATGCTGTTACAGCTTCATAGATATACTAGCATTCGCCTACGGCTTCGCCCGCGTGGATGTCGGATATCGTCTCACGAGAACGTACTACCGGGATACTTAAGAAATACTGGGTTTCCTATACAAACTTTCATCCCCTATATCACCCCCTAGGATTATTTTCTAAACAAAAAATAGCCTATGTCCTTCCCTAGGATGCCATCTATCTCCTTGTCAAATTTTGTCGAAAACCGTTCGGTGGTTTAGGCGTGAAAAGGTAACATACAGAGAAACAGAGTTACTTTCGAATTTATAATAATAGTATGGATGTCTTTAAAAATAAAAACAAATAATTCACGCAATCATTTCAATGATTTTAAATAAATTGAGCGTCAAATTATTTCACAATATTAAACTGATTAAATAATTAAATTATCGAATTGCAATGTATTTATGAAGGTTTACCGTAGCTGTGACCGGCAATTAATATATAAGCGTTACACTTCATACACTGATTTCCAGACTTTTTCAGATATTTTTACAGAACGGGAGGAAAGATAGAGAAAACCGCGGATAAATCTTTAAGGAATCATGGACATTAATTAAAAAATAGACTTAATATTGAAGTATTATATTAAAGTAAAGATTTAATATTAAAGTATTATACACATAAACCTTTCGGAATAAATTCTCTAAACAATGGTGAAAACCTCATCAAAATCTGTTGAGTGGTTTAGAAGAACAACGAGGACATACAGAATTACAGATAAACACGAAAACCGACTTATAGTATAGATATCATAAGGCGAGGTATTTTAAAAGACACAAAATGGAGTCCTCTAGTTGCAATGGTCCTGGTACCTGGGGACCAAGTTTACTAATTTACAAACGTGTCAGTGGTCTCACAATGATCAGTTTTTGACAGATAAGCCATACAAAATCTATCAAAAACTCATTATTGCGAGACCACTGACACGTTTGTAAATTAGTAGACTTGGCCCCTTGGAAGGAAGCAAGAAAACAGTTAGAACGATGAAGATCTTTCCCTAGCGAGCGTTCCGCTGCAAACTGTTCGATAATTCCACTTTTTCCTCTTCCCGCTATATTTTTCAATTCGTTGGTTTATTTTGCCGTTTATTTTTTTACTCGTCTCGGGTTTCACTTAAATTACGCTCAGATTTAAATGTAATTTCTTAATTTATTGCGCCGGGAAACATAAAACAATTAAGCTTTCGACGGGAGCGAGTAAATTGGCGTTATTTTTCGTGTTCGCTCAATTACACAGAGGTTTTATGTCTGTGTTTACGATGCAATATATTTATTTGGATCAATAAATATTGATAGTGTTGTACTTGTTTGAAATTGCGCAATAGCTGACTATAAATTTTGCTTATCTGTAAAAATAATATTGGACAGAAAAAAAATGATTGACTTTGCAAATAATCTGGGGTTATTTTTTGCATTTCATCAAAAAAAATCTATAGGTAAATCGTACCATTTGGCCAGAAAACTAGATCCTAACGTTGAAATAAATCCGTCGGTCCCGCAATTGTGTAACATGTCTGTATACTTAATTCGGTTTTTAACGAGGAAAGTTGTTAAAATTTTCTAACATTGAGCACACGTGGGCCCAACTCCACAAAATATTGACATACATATAACTGTTAAACCCTCGTTTATCTTATCTCTTTGGCATTATTTTAATCAAGTCGAACATTACATCATATAGAGTGTAATCTATTCATAAATGTGTCCGAAATGCCTGCAACAGTCAACTGTGTGTATTTTATTGTATATTTTAGATATAAATATGACTCATGAACTGAATTATGAGGATAGCTTAAAAAAGCCGTAAGTATAGGTACGTCTTGTTTACAAACTTTATTTTAAATAATTGTTTGCATACTTATTTTTTATTTTATTACATAAAATAAAAGTCAAACTTCATTATCATCAATCATAGGAAGACTATTTTTTTTTTTGAAAATTAAATCAATTTCAACAAATACTAAGGATTTATGATAGAAATTTTTTTATCATAAATCCTTAGTATTTGTTAAAAGTTGAATCAAAGATCAGTTTAGTTAATAAAGAAAAAAAGAAAGTCTGCTCGTCCTCAATAATTTTAATTACAGTTTTTAAATATTTATGTTATTTTAATCGTAATTTTCCTAATTGCTTTACCTTCCATTCAGTCATATCAATATCATATAATCATTCGAGTTTTTTAAGTTTAAAATAGTTTTTTCCTTTGTATACTTGTACCTACATAATTTTAGTGTTAGATTATAAATTGATTACTTACAACATTTAAAAAAAAAAAAAAATCTTTAAAAATGTGTGGTAGTCTAGTTTATTAACGTGAAATAGTTTACAATTTAAAGTATATAGTGGACTCACCTTCGACAGTCGGAGTGTTCGCGCCGACGAAAACTTCGAAACTAACTGAAAGTTCGCGGAAAATGTTCAGCTAAAGTAAAATTCACTTTAAAAACTTAGTCACAACTCACTGGAGGATGTCGTTGTTAGAAAATAAATGTGTTCAAGTAAAATGTGGTAGTTATATTGAGATAATATTATGTGTTGTCCGTTCGCCAAGTTCTTGTTGGAACGTTTGGGCGCGCCAAAGTTGTGTGTCGATGGGTTCGGGCTTCGTGCTTATATCTCTCGGAAAGCGGAGCCTGCGCGCATGCGCCAGTGCCATTCATGTCACTCTCTCAATGACCGCCCTACACACGTCATCATGTTTTAATTATTATATTTTTTATGTCATCCTTAACTATGATGTGACTGTGCTTTTTATTCTTTATTTAAATAGTGAGTAATTTTTTCTGACATTGCACGTAATACTTACCTAACATAGACAAGATAAAACTCATGCGTTTTCAAGGGTAGGACTTAATTATTATCTTCTAAAATTACCTACTCACTAAATACATAACGTTAACTCATACGAGATTAAAAAATATATATTTTTAGCAATAGTTGTCATTCTAAACGCAAGTTAAGCATGGAGTGTCATTAATTTAAACTTCTCTACTTCTTTTAAAGTTAATTTTCTTAGTTTCAATCAATTAACGCATAATTCTTAACTAACTACCAAGTGTTTACCTAGTATCTATAGGTATTCGGTACCTATATCAGAGGCAAGACAAGTAAATTAGCATAATATCGTATTAGCGGGTCTAATTCGATTGATACGTCTTGAACTACATATTAGCCGTCACATCCCTATTGTTCCTCTTAATGACATACGAGGGCTATTAGCAAACTACATTATAGGCACTGTAAAAGGTGCCTACCGTTGTAATTATGTACAGGCACAGGAAATAGGTACCTATTTCAGTCAGCATAGCTCAGCTCACAACCATTCGACAGACTTCCGAGTTGAAAATGACACATTTTCGGTTACCATTTGCCTAGTCCCCGAATGGAAGCAGCCGTTGGAAGAATAGTGATCATATATTTTCTAATTTCGGATTTGCGAACAGTGTTTCGATGACTCCTTCGATAACATAGATTAAAGTTCGATTCGGCTCGGAAGCTTATCGAATGGTTGTGCAGCCGCTCTATTCTGTAAAACTCTCACCGTGAAAACTTAGATGAAGTGATCTTCAAGTGAACAATAGTGTCAATCCCTAGCATTAGGTGGAATGACAGCTCACTCTACCTACGTTTTCACGGTGAGATTTGTAATAGCCCGGCAGAATATCTCTAGATTATTATATTGCAGATGTCCTCAGGCAGCGTCGACAACTTACCATCATGTGGCGATAGGTTTGCCATCCAATAGCATAAGGTGGCGTAAGAGTTGAACAGTCGCGTCTTTCGTTCTGCTACTTCAGTGTCTACTAAGACTTCAAGTTCAAACATTCTTCAATTCATTTTGAGGCAGCAGATGTGCGGCTTATGAAAATGAGCCTGTGCGCACACGCAGTACGTAGGTACGGAAAAGGGCGTCTGTTCAGAAGGGAAATGTTCGGCGGACAGATAGAATACATACTCGTACATTGGGACGCGTTTATTCAGTGTTTTATTATTTTTCACAATAAACGTGAAGCAAAGAAAATAATTCATTAATAAGTAATGCTTTTTTAAAAATTAATTAATAAGTAATGCTTTTTGTATCTTCAAAATGGTTATTTTTGAAGTCTAACTATATCAGGGACCAATTAGAGGATCTGCTCGATGCCGTCGTTATCTGCAGCAGAATGCCTATTCCTGAAATAGTTTCACCTCAAATGGCCAAGTTTGCGTTGGTCGAGATATAATTATTTGGATCGGACTGTGAAACTATGACAGAAGTTGGTGAACCACGAATTTTGCAACGTTTCCCAGACGACATCATTACTGAATAAGTTTAGTCAATATTGGTATAATACAGATTTATAAAATATTAATACTAGAAATAAAAAACAATTTAAAAAACTAAAAAACCCGACTGCAAGAACACTTCTGAAAAGAAAATCATTATTATTTATAGAATTTTGGTATCAAAGTCAAAGACAAAGTCAAAGTCATTTATTTGCTGTAAATGTGGTAATATAAAGGTGGTAGATCCCAGGCGGGGACAAACAAAAGCATATTTCAGGGTATTGGTTTGTCCCGCCTGCGATATCAAAATTAAAACCTATGTCACTCCCACACTTAAGACAAATCTAACGACACCTCGTATGTTAAAATCCAACAAGCCGTCTAGGTTACAGAGCATGCCAAAGAAATAGACATACATACATACATACTCTCGAAAAACAATACCCTCCTTCGGGGGCAGTCGGGTAAAAAGTTCCACATTAAAACACCAAATGGACATGAACATCGATCACACCAAGTGTAAGTACGTACAAGTTTAAGTATTCGCGATGCATGTAAGTATGTAAGTATCAACGTTGCGATAAAAGTGATTTATGCTACTTACGGACCGCCGATAAAAGTTTGTAAGCCTATACTCGTAAGGCGGGATTTACACAGCTCCTGAATTCAAGGGTAATAACGAAACTTGCATAAATCATAGCTCAGTTCGGTTCAAGTTATAGAAGTTATTATGGAATAAGACAAGTGTGAGAGGTAAAGGGGTAATCACCTATGTTATAATAAATCTGTAGGGTCTATAAATAGAGGTGTTAGATTTTATTTTTTGCTGGGAGAAAAATGGACTGAAAAAAAAATTAAATGACTGGAAAAAAACTGGATGGGTCTTGGGACTTGTTAGTAATGCTCATGTTAAGTTTAAAAAACAAAATTTTGTCCAGAACATGCTCATTCATGTTGCAGCTGTCGGACTAAGTAGGCACTTTCATGATTATCAGAACATTTCTTAAAAAAAACATGTATTTTTGAGGAATTTGCTGGCAACGCCCGCCAGCAAATAGCACCAAATAGCCGAGATGGCCGAATTAATTTGACTCCCAAAGAACTCTTAGAGATTGGCCCAAAGAAGGAGGTAGATAATTATACAACCTATAACAGTGAAATTAGGGAAAGCCACTCTGCAATGCGATATTAAAAGCTAATAACAACGTTTAGTCCATAAAATTATACAATTCGTAGGACAAGGTAAAACCGTTGATTCCCTAAGGAGTACCTAACTAACGGGAAAATTGCTTTAAAGCACAAGTAACTGGAAACAAGACATCAATGGATTTATAAAATTAAAACAGGACTGTAAAGACTATATCTTTTGTTGTCCCTCTCTTCCTTCCCCTATTTGCTAAAGACGAAAGTGATAGAGAGAAGGTTCTCAGTGTACCCATGCTTATTATAAATACCGGTGTTTATGTTTACGGCCCCATACAGAAGACTCGCAAATGAAAACGTTCGTAAAAGTAAACAGTTACATGAGTTTTATTGATCTTAAGTTAATTATTCCACTTTATAAGTACTTATCTCCATAATGTTTGTAGAGCAAGAAACTTCGGAGTACGAAAAAGTTTTCGCCATATACTTACTTTTGAGCTGCGAGTCATTCTGAGAATAGACCTTCATATAAGCATCAAAATACCATGTTGATTGAATAGAAGCATTCTTTCTTTATACTGACCAACCGCCTCTGTGGTCTAGTGGTGGTATCACCTGTCTCAGACTTAGACGTACCGGGTTTTATTCCCAGTGGGAGCGAAATGTTCTGCTTGGATTGGTTGGTGGTATGGTCAGTCATAGTCATCTTATCTAAGTCTGCCGCCATAACAACAATGTTAACAGCATTGTTGGGTTTCGTGTAGAGGTAAGATAACGACAGTTCCTCTGTGGATGAGTATTCCGGATGAAGCTGGCTTCCACCTTCGGCCTAATCATCACTTACCATCAGGTGAGATGCCGGAAAAGAGTTTTACAGTTGCGTTTTAAAAAAAACCTTAAAGGAACTACTGTGTACTGAAGTACTGTGGTACTGAAGTTTGCCGTGCCGGAAGGCTATCAAAAATCCACAAATAGGGCCCAAGCACTGATGCTAGGGATGATAGGAGCTTTTAGAGAAACAGAAGACTTTGATAAGGAAACCAAGAAACCCAAAACTGGAATGGTTAATTGAGTTTCTGAGATCCTACACTTCACAACCGTTAATTCTGATAGTATTCTCTGAAATAAGTAGGTAATCAAAAAAATAACAGTATTACCAGTAATATTTATGTATCATTACAGAAAACTTTCTACACAAATTAAAGGCGAGCAAAAACAGCTGCCTACTCAGAATTTCAAAAGATCCTGAATACCTACGTATAACGGATACTGAGCAAATATACGATCCAAAGAAATCTATTTTTACAGACAGTCTGCTATTTATATTTACATACATACCTACATGTATCTTCTAATATTTTTCCTTATTGATAGATACTCAAATAAAAAGGTCCATTTCTTTTATAAGAAGGTATATGAAGATACTGTTACTCACAGGCTGTTTATTAGCTCTCTTGTTGAAAGAGAAAACTGTTTTGCCAGCTCAATTTCTGTTTCTTCCCAAGTAATTAAGTAGTTCTCGACAGACCTGTTACAGTATCTGTAACCTGTAACCATAAATTGGAACTACCTGTACCTGTAGTTATCCTTTTATAAGATTCAGTAGTGAAGGCTTTTCCGTACCTATATACTCCGATTTATAAATACATGCTACTCCTTATCGGAATACTTCGGAAATAACTCAGTCTAACCCAATTTTCCGCTTGTTGCTCTACTAATGAAAAGGTACCCTTCATTATTTAAACCCCGTCTATCTTCAGATATTATAACGTTTTCCGGTTCTTGGGAAACGACTGCTGGACGTAGACCATTTATTGTATAGGAAACAAAACAAAACAGATATTCCACTAAGTCCTACAGGTCATGGTGGAATATCTGTTTACTGTGCCAGCGTGTGGAATACGGCCCACTACCTCTGTGCCAGCGTGGTACAGAACACTGTGCCAGCGTGATGGAATTCGGCCCCCTCCCTCCCTTAGAGATGAGGCCTGAACTCCACCAGTGGGAAAATTAATTTGTATATTTTTTTTATTGTAAAGGCGCTATGACCACTGTTAGGATGAGGATAATATATGTATGGAAACCAGCTCTGTAGAAAAAAACGCAAGAGAATTCGCTGGTCTGGAGTAACGAAGCTATATGGATCTCTCTCCTCAGTTTTGATGGTCGCATGCCCCCGTTCGAAGAAGCAGGTATTTTGCCTAATCCCGCAGTACCTGCATATCTACATTTGGCACCAGAATATTTCAGCAGCTGTGCGACCTCATACAATAGCGTAATTATTCTAACGTCAGCTCAAGTGCATTTAAAATTTTCTCCATTACAAGTACCCGACAACATTGCATGACTCGTTCTCTCGTGAAAAATCGGTAAACAGTGCTTTCCATACAAAACAGCGTGTTTCACGAGAAAGAAAACTTGAGGTCATTGTACCCTTTATTCTAAGTTTAAACTGTATAGTGAGCTAGTCACGAGTGTTGTATGTATGGCTAACTATAGTGTTTACGTACTTTTTATACGGCTAGGCAAAGTATCGATCATCAGTGGTGGCAATGACAATGACCCTTCAAGGCCCGTGTACTACATTGCATAATGTAAGTGTATGTAATGATTGTCTGCCTTTTTCAGTAACATAAGTCACAAAGCCCAAGAAAATGAAATAAGTTTACCATTTTTTTTTGCGTATGGGATCGTTAGTCTTGTCTTGCTTCATTTAAAATATCTAGAGGCATTTCTAGGGGTAGATGAAAAGACTTGGTTGGTCGATACCTGAAATATAGATAAACTAGCTTCCGCCAGCGGCTTCGCCTGCATGATATCTTTATAAATTATAGCCTATGATAATCAGTGATCATATAGCAATCTACTGCAGGCGTAGCATGGCGCTTTCTATCTCCACGAAGAATAGACATAGCTTTTTCAATACAAAGTGACAGTTCGTTTCTTCATTTTTGACATCGCACCGTAGAAATCCTTCTATATTCTGTCATTTTGTCTTTCATTTCTAACGATCTTTGTCTAGGTCTTTTTGTAGGTAGACTATTTCCGAAGAAAGTTTTCTATCGTTACTGTCAAAATCACACTGACAACCGATAAATCCTATGATAAAACAAAGAATTCTGAGTCGAATTATGTAAAAGAGTGAATTTCGTAAAAAGTGCAGTTAACTCTTTATATTTTGCTGCCGTCGTACTGTCTACAGGAAACGTCTTTTTTGTCTACTCTTCCGTCGACAAAACGACTGCTGGTAAAAGATTTTTTTAAATCGGTTCAGTTGTTTTTGTGTTCATTCTTTACAAACAAAATACAAATCTTTTCTCTTTATAATATTAGTGTAGAAGACATCCTTATACGTTTTTAGTTTTAAGTCCTGAGCCGCGTCTGTCTGTCGTCCTGTTCGCGATAAACTCAAAAACTACTGCACCGATTTTCATGCTGTTTTCACCAATGGATAGAGTGATTCTCGAGGAAGGTTTTAGTATATAATAACCGACATCCACGCGGGCGAAGCCGCGGGCATCAACTAGTTTATATTAAAAATAACTGGGTAGGTAGTATAACAAATCTGACTAGAGCTCAAAGTACTACTATACATTCAAAATTCCTACCTATTGGATGACGACACCCAAATGTTTTCATAATACAAATAACAACGAATCCTTGGAAAATGTAACCATAAAAAAGATTCCACGAAAAAAACAGAAAAAAAAAGACAATCTACATTT
Source organism: Lithophane semibrunnea (assembly GCA_947363905.1). Lineage (NCBI taxonomy): Eukaryota > Metazoa > Arthropoda > Insecta > Lepidoptera > Noctuidae > Lithophane > Lithophane semibrunnea. Next base: position 10,342,681 of record OX376188.1, on the reverse strand, counting down.
GTTTTAGTTTTTTCTGATAATTAATAGGTAAGTGCTTATACTATTTAATTATCATAAAAATGTTTTCGTTAAACTCTTTTAAAGTCCTAAAGTCGTCTTTTTTCTTCTTAATTAATCGGTTAGCATATGAATTATCTTATTATATGCATTTAAATAAAAATACTATCTACCTACCTATATTTTACGATTCGTTAACGATTGTTATCACATCCGCAGTTATAATATTTCGTTCTTTACCTGCTTCGGTAATTAGGCCTTTCTGTATATTTACTGTAAATCCTCGTAACTCAAATAATTATGTGTTATGTCAAAAAGTTTCAAAGAAAAACCACGCCTACCAGACAGGCAGACACCGAAAATTATCCTTGGCTAATACCGGCACGGGGCATTACAAAATAGTGATTATTATTCAATTAATTTTGATAACCGACACAAAGAGCGATGGGCGGAAATGTCCCATCTGCTTTACTTATCCCAGCCTACCCCTTTCAACTCCAACCCTCAAGAAAACTAATTAAACAGAGGTCCAATAGGCCACCGACAAACATTTATCTGAGGCTGTTAATTTTAGCAAATAGGAATTATTCTGATGATATTTGAATAACATTTAATAATTTTAAATTTAAAAATAACTAACTGTTGCCCGCGACTTCGTCTGCAATCCGATACAGAATGAAAGTAGCCTATGTCTTTATCTGAGTCCCATGACAAAGACATAGACTGACTCAGATAAAGACATAGGCTACTTTCATCCTACACATGTGCCAAACATCCAAATCTGTTCAGCCGTTTTAGCGTGAAAGCGTAACAAACAAACAAACAAACAAACTCACTTTCGCATTTATAATATTAGTTAGGATTAGTTTTAATAAAATGACCTCAGTACCTTTCAAATATACACAAACTTACTGCAAAAAAAAATGATGAGAATCAACAAATACTTGTAAGTACAAACGAACTCAAAAAGCAGTCGAAAAATATTTTTTTTCAAATATACTTTTCCTGGAGTATTGCAGTATTGCTTTTCAGAAACACGCTTTTAGTGCGAGTGGACTATCCCAAAAAAAACTCACATTGCCAAAGAATTAATAGATACGGTACCTACACACACGAAAAATTCATCAGCCTCTTCAAAAATCAGCATAGACAAAATAGTGCAGTTGCAATTGCCCACAAATCTAATCTATTATCTCTACAGACTACACCTACACGTGTTTGGCTTGTGATTTCAAACTACCACGTCGCGGTGCCAGTATTGCCTGGCTCCGTTGGGCGCCATATCTGCTCTATGCAAATACGTCTCTAGTGCATTGCCGCTGCTGTTTTCCGAAACGTTATTACCGAGCTGATTTGCTCACTCGCCGATTCATATACGGAATAAAGCCTGTTTAAACTACCCCTCAAGCTATCGAAACGATTTTGAACCTTATGCCAAAGCATGTAACTTTGCAATTGGAAAACGATAACTTTTGAAATAGTTTGTCATTTTAATCTCTCGCTCACCTATAATTTCGATGCTTCCAAATTGAAATGTGGACAAATCAATGAATCGGTTTGCTTCAAACCTAACCATGGCTAGGTAAATCACGAGTCAAATATGCGTATGTGTGTATGAGAAACTTTGCTGAAAAAACTGAACCTAAAACGATAATTCACAAGCATCTCCACGGTGTTGCCGAGTTAAAATAAAAAAGTGACACTTAACGTGTATAGGCACTAAATATTTCATGTGCACTGAATTGTTTACGAGGCGAACAGGACAGCAATTAATATTTTTATAGATGGCCGCCGTAGGACGCGACGGGCGCTCATCAATATTAAAACTCTCCTTCGGATTGATCTTCTTTATGTTTTTCATTATCTACTGATCACAATTAAGCCGGAATTTTCCTTAATTTTTATACAGTTACACTACTTACATATTTTTAGGTTGATTATTGTATTAATGCTTACTTTTGAGGCAGACGAGTTTCATGAACAAAATATTACCAAGCAGACTATTTGTAAAATCATGCTAACAAACTCTTAACCCCGTTTACACGCTGCAAGTTTCTGCACGTTCAAGAGCAAGAAATAAAATCGCATGCCATAAAGCACGTACAATTTCTGCCGTTGTTTACACGGGTGCGATTTCCTTATGGTTACATAGGTACAATAATTGAATGCAAGTTTTGCCATTCAATAATTGCTTGCGACTTCAGTTTACAATTACACCAAGTCGATTATGCATGAAAGTTTTACCTTGTCTAAAAAACACAGTGTTATACATCCTTATACCATTGATTCAAGTATTGAATGCGATTTTATTGTATCTACCTACCTGCTGTTTACACCTACACTAGTTTTGAACGGCAACTAAATTGCCGGTGTTTTATTGGTGGATTATTTAGACGGTGCCAGTCAATTGTGAAGTTGGAAACTTGTCAAACCCTAGATTAGCATTACTTACGGTGATTTAATGTATCCCTTACGTTTTTTTGTTTTTTGCAAAGACATTGGAATTTCGCGGGTTAAACCTTAAGTATGTAGGTAATGCTCATAAATATCCGTGGTAATGCTAAAGTAGAGTTTGATAATTTCTCAACTTCCAATTCTCAATTCTTATGAGCTGGCTTGTGTTCACTAACACTAGCACCCTAATTGCGTAATGCACGATCAGTCAGAATTGGAATTGGTTTAAAACAAATGTCGAATCCAAAGTTCGGAACAAAAATCTGCTCAAAAACGTAACTTGCCAATTTACGAAGCAATGGATTAGTATTTGTTTCGAGCCGATTCCAGTTCTGATTGATTGTGTTTTAAACAATTAGGGTGCGGGTGTTAGTGAACACAACTGAGCCAGTGAAGGTTTAATGTTCCCAATCGCAGTGACAATTTTTTTAAGTAAGTAGGTAAGTATTCTTGCACTGTTAAGGTGTTGATCGCGATTCGTGAATCCCTCATAAAACGATGCGATGCGACGCTTCAGCAACTTAAAAGATATCTAAAAGTTTGGACATTAGAAAATGCGACTCCTTTTACGACGGAGCAGAAATTCTCAAGCAATATCCTGTATAGCTTGTCCACTCTGAAATGACGCGCCCTACATGCAATGTAGATTGTGTACGTCACGTCCATGCCTCTGCACACGTCCACCGTTTTCTATAAGCTTACTATTTCCTGTGGTTACCTCAAATCCTTGCAGAATTTGCTGGAACGCTGCAATTTTTTTGCAAACAAATTTTGTTTGCACATAGTAGGATAGGTAATTAGCACGTAGTCTTCTGATTATTTCACCTTCATCTATCCTCGTCATTAACTTATTTCATTCACTGAACATGGCAGCTAATGAAAAACCATGAAAAATAACAACTTTAATCGTTTATAAGCTATAAGCATTGGTTTTCAAAATCGTAGAATAAATTAAGTTCCTGGGTTTCCGGCGTGGCTTGAGGGTATTTTTCAAAGACCACCCTTCTTTGTTTGCCCTCCGTCAGCAAAAAAGTTTGCATTTTGAACTATGGTTTATATTTTCTACAATATGGTCTATGGATTTTAAATATCACATTGACAAATAAACATTTCCAAAAAAAGCTTAAAGCAGTGGAATCAGAACCTGATAAAATGTGAAATCACAATTATAATATCAATATCTACCTAAGTTTAACAATTATACCAGCAAATAAAAAATAAGAAGTGCCTCCATGCAAAATTCGCTGAAAAACTCACCTGGATATTCCTGTTTGTGAGTACCTACCAATAATTTACAGGCATAGTTTACAGGTATACCTACGGTATTGAACATTTGATAATGTAAAATCTAAGGTATTGACATAGGTATTAGAAGTAGTACCCATCCCTAACATCTCGTAGTGCTTCTAAGTATCTACCTACTCGATGGCTATAATCTAAGAATACTATATTTACAAACTAACTCCTACCACAACAATAACTTTACAGCTAACTTAAAAATCGCCGAAATACGTGCACCTCCAGATGTAAAGAAAAAGCTGTGAAAACAAAGGAATTTTCTTTTTAATCCACAATGATTGACCAGGATTACGCGGCAGTAATTTGTAATTCATGAAATCCGTCTTCCCACGTAAAAACTGGGGCCTTACTTCGTCTTACAGCTGAAAGTCTGAAACGCATGGAAGTTTCTCTAATCTCTAATTTTACAGCTAAGATTGTTATAGCAGATATGCTTCAACGTAATGTAAAATTGTCTGCATTACCATGAGTATGATGATGAAATTATTCCTAAGTGAACGGCGGCTTCGCTTTATTGTACTTGGTTAATACGTAGCTTGGGTACTCGAGAAGACCCTGATTTAAGTGGTTTAGTGTTAGTTTTAAAGAAAGCTGGTCCTTGTAAAATTGTGTTGTTGAAAATTTTTGTTGATGCAAGTTTTAAAATTAACATGAGCCTAACTTTTTAAATTCTACCAACAAGCCAACTTTTCTGAAGAAAAAAAAAGAAAAAGAAAGAAAAATTGTTTATTATTGAAGGATTTAATTTAATCCTTCTGAAGAGTTGTGCCTCTAGCATTGCCAATATAAATGGATGTATTTTTTCGGAATTAGGTACGGATACACATTCAAACGCGGGGCAGCTATTAAAAGTCTCCAAGAAAAACATTTAATTACACGGGAGGGAAACCTGTGCCTGCAACTATGTAGACCAGGGGGCTCACTATGAAGTATTAATGCCGTCATTATTCCACTGCGAAAAAAAGGATGGTGCTAGCGGCCTTGTATAGCTCCGGCTCTCACTAACACTAGAAAAATGGTGGCATTAATACGTCGTAACTCGTAGTGTAGGTGCTGGTTATTGAAATAGCTCAAGCACACTATTACAATAAGAAATACACTACTAAACGTAATTGTCAAGTCATTACCTAAAAATCAAAGATCACTTAAAAATTAACTCTGAAAATGATATTTAATGTAGTCAGTCAATAGAGCGTGTCCCAATAAAACCGTGACGCGTGGCAGTGTGTGAGAGCCAAATTAACATTTTAATTGTGAGCGCCATGTGCGGATATGTACATATAAGTTGTTGTGTCGCGACTACCCTCCGGAAAATCACTGTTAGCGGATCACATCCAATCGTGCGTGTGACGTGCACTTAATGGGTTATTATAATTTTCGTCGACCCACTATCAGATAGGTTAAATTGGACGCACGTCAGTGCTGCCGCGATCATCTAACCCTAACTGGACTGACAACCCAATTTACAGTTTATTAACATAGAATTTTGTTAGCGTTGCTATCTATGCTCTTTTTAATTTTTTTTTTTGCAGGACTGAATAAAAGTTAAAAAAATCAACTTTTTTTTTTTAAAGGTGTTAGTAATGACATAAGGTTCGTTCTATTACATCGCATTATTAGTGAATAACATACCTAACCATATATCAACTAGCTAAGTACTGTTAAAAGATACAGCCCACCGAAAGACAGACGGACAGACACTTAAAAATTCTCTTCCCGTCTGGCGTCCACCCGATTTTGACTCTGTAATTATTTTTCTTTCAGACTGAAATCAATCAACTGCAACATGACTTCTAAAGCTCGAGGCAAGAATAACTTCAAAGTGTCATTAGACACGACGGGCTTGTCGAAGTTCCACCATAATTATTTGCTGGTATACACCGTCCTAACGTTCTTCGTGGTACTCCTCCTGTACGTCGTCACTAAAGACTGGAAGGGATACACAAGTCCTGAAGAAGTAGACCTTGGAACTGTACATGTACCTAATTGCCGGCGGAAACATTCACACAGTCATAGTCATTATTAAGTACCTACCTAATAAATAAAAATAAAAAAAACAATGCGACCAGTACCTATGTAACAAGCGTATAATTTCAAAATAAATAATTTCACTTACAATTTTGATTTAATTTACAGATCTTTTTTTGCAGTTTAGGGTTCGTTCAGACGAGCGGCACTTTGCCGACGACCAGAGGACCACCTAAGACTCCAGAGGTAAAGAAGTGGTCACTTGTCCAGAGGTAACGAAGTGGTTTCACGAACTATCTACGCAAACCATGAGAAGGTTTAACCCACCCATAAATTCATACAATTGTTTGATATTTAGCCACGAGCCCCACATAAGCGTCAGTCGTACGATATTGGCAGTTCATTAATAAGGTAGGTACACACAACTTTAGCACCCTGCTATGCACCTATATCATTGGAGACGAAGATGTGCCTGAAGCGCGGGCCACACAGAAGAGACTTGAGACGGGACGTAGACTTCATCTGGTACAATACGTTTATGAATGACAAAACGCAGGCGCATCACTTTTCCATCTGCATACTATTGCCGCGTCTGTGTCCCGTCCTCGTCTCACGTCTCTTCTGTGTGGCCAGCTCCTAAGAAAGAAAGGGTCACGGTCTTTGCCCGAAGAAAGGTAGAATACGATCGTGCTACACTTATTTTTTAACCGACTTCTTCAAAAAGGAGGAGGTTCTCAATTCGTCTGTATGTTTTTGTGTGTATGTTACGCGATTACTCCGCCAATTATGAATCGATTTGGATGATTCTTTTTTTGTTTGGTAGGTCATGCTTCAGAGGTGGTCCCATATATATTTTATGAATTTTGCTTGCGTAGTTTTTGAGTTAGCTTCAATAATTACGTATTTTTCCCACTTTGCATAAGTAGATGATATCTTAGTCTTTATTTACATAGCAAATAACGGTAACCGAATTTGTGAGGGGTAGGTACCGCAACTAAAAAGTGAAAAATTATTTAAAAAACTAAAACCTGCCCTTTAATTATATTTTTGGAATTACTTAACTACTAGCTTTTATTTGATAACAATATTGTAATTTATTTTAAAAAAAAAACCTTTCGCTCCCTTTTTTTTTTGTTTGCAGATGAAATATATAAAAAAATGTAGCCTATGTCACTCCCACAATTAAGACGAATCTAACGACACCTCAAATGTTAAAATCTATCAAGCCGTTTAGGCTACAGAGCGTGCCAAAGAAATAGACATACCTACATACATACAAACATACATACATACTCTCGAAAAACATTACCCTCCTTCTGGGGCAGTCGGATAAAAACATTACCCTCCTTCTGGGGCAGTCGGGTAAAAATAAAAACTTTTTACAAAAAAAAAAAAAAAACCGACTTCATAAAAAAACACAAAAAAAGTGAAAAATTACTTTAATTTCGGAAGTCGGTGGCAAAAAACGAAAATTGAAAAGCAAAGACACCGACTTCCGAAATTAAAGTTATGTTTCACTTTTTTGTGTTTTTTTGTGAAGTCGGTTGTTTTTTTTTTGTAAAAAGTTTTTATTTTATTTAAGGTAGGTAGGTATTTTACTCGCTAATATAAATTATGTAATGTAGGTATTGTCAGTTAGTGTAGGAAAGTACTTATACCATTTATTCACTCTAAAAATACACACTAGACCTCCAACTGTCACTAACGAGACACAATAAATAGAATTTGAATTGTTATTGGCCTTCTAAAGGCCAATCAACAGTGTAGCATCTAAGGACGTAACAATCATCAGAAATAAATTCAGTGTATCCTCAAGCTTAAGGTGAGTTTTCAGACCTAGGTTCCCGAGAATTCAAATACTTAGCATGGTGGTTTTGGGGTGAATAACCGGAAATACTGACTTCTGTATCTAGCTCTATCAACTCTTCTTTAACAATCTTCAAATCGCCAAAACAGGCCACTCTGAAGCGCTGTACACTTGTGGACGCTAACCCGAACAGTTGTCCGTTCTGCAACAAGAGGTCACCAGCACGCACGGGGCACCGCGCCACGTCCTTAACACATATCGTGCTATTCGACTTCAAATGTTTATTTATACTAGTGCTTCCGTAGTCTTTGCCAGCCAGGTTGACATGCTGCCGAGATAATGATCTCCCAGCAGAATAGGGTCGCCCAATGATGTGAACTTTTTGTTTCCAATCCAACCTCATTCCGATCATTATGACTTCTGAGCATGCCGCTATACTTTCGTAACTAGATAAGAGCACTAGCCTTTTGGAAATGACTCCTTCGTGATGTATCGATTCGAAGAGGTCGACGGAAAAACCCTTTCTGCAGCGAGGACTGAAAAATAAAGATCAAATAAATAAATCCATCATGACGTCTGCCACTGAAATTTATTATTATAAACTTCTATGCACAACGGTAACAGTTATGACGGGATTTCTGACTATTAGTTCTGCCTGGAGCCTGGAGATAAACTCCCATCGTGCATCGGACCATTACCTGGAAATCTCTGAGCTGTGAACTAACTACGAAACCAAGTGGGCAGCGGCAGGTTCAACTTAGTCTGATGGGGTCATAACTTAGGTCTCAGTTTTCATCACAAACAATGACTCACATTCTATTCTGTTTTTTTACCCGACTACGGCGAAGAAAAAAGGAGGGTTATGATTTTGACCGGTATGTATGTATGTATGTATGTATGTATGTATGTATGTTTATCTGTTCCCTCCTATCTTCCAAACCACTTATCACAATTTGACAAATGAGGTATCGTTAGAAGCGTCGTGATTGTCCGCTGGTTATAGGCTATGTAAAGTCACATTAAATTAAAAATGGCGCCCTTTATAAAGTAACTTAAAAAAAAAAATGGTTTAATCGTACCATGTTGGGTATCAAATGAAAGGGCTTAATGAGCACATTTCAAAAATATATATACTATATATTATAACCCCAAAAGAATTTTAAAAAAAATCAAGTAATAAAAACTAAAACCCAACTACGACTTAAAAGGTATAAACAAGACACCACAGACAGACAAATTAAAAATCCGGAGTCACACGTAATCTGTTCGATTTAAGCCCTAACACGTGTGACTCCGGATTTTTAATTTGTCTGTCTGTGGTGTCTTGTTTTTACCTTTTAAGTCGTAGTTGGGTTTTAGTTTTTATTACTTGATTTTTTTTAAACATCCACCTACCCGTTACACCATTACAAGGCCACAGCTAACGCTGTCAATACTGCTGAGTTTTGGTAGAAGCAAATATAACATAAATAAAACTTGTGGAATCATCTACGCGACGAAGAAAGGCTTTAGGACTTTAGTATGATTATTTTACTTAGATATGCTTCCCAAATACATCCTTATAGGTCCAGACTTAGCGCAGACACCATTTGCGAGAACTGAACTCCGGCTCACTACTGCACCAACACACAACAGCTGCTGCGTGGTTGCAGAATGAATTCTTGCAACGAAGCGATAATCATCCAATTTCACTCGAAAGCATGATTGTTCATTATTTTTTGCGTATACTTTAACAGAATGGAATCCTTTATAATGCATAATAAAACTAAAGACTACTAGGGCCATCGTTGCAACAAATATAGAAACTAATAAAAGTACGATTCCAACTTTGCTTTTGCTTGATCGATCATCCCATGGTGTATTAATAAAATTAAAACGATACTCTAAATTCTCCTGTGGATGATTGTTATCAATTATTTTGTTGTCATTAGCATTTTCTTCCATTTTATGTATATTAAGTAATCAGTATTAGGAGCCGCCAAGTGACAATCTAGGTGGTTTCATTTTAAGGTGGGTTTAGACCAAACGAACATAGAACCAGAACAAGAGCTAGAGCATTCTCTTGTTGATATTCTTGACATTTTAGTATGGAGAAACCACCGAAGGAATGTTCTGTCCCTGTTTACACAAAAAGAATTTGGTAGAGTGGGGGTAGAATGTGCATTCACTCGCTTGGTCTAAATTGACCTTTAGAATGTTTAGTGTCTGTGAAGTCAGTTTGCAGGGTAGTCTTATTCTAAAACGTGTCAAAAATACTTCTGCAACAATGGACAAACTTACACAAAAAGACGTCAGTACCTACAAAGACACTTATAATAACTTAACTTTGTATTTTTTAGTCCATACCTACCATGTTAGTACAGACATAAATGAAGACTCTTCTTTTCCGTTGCCTATTATAGCGACTGTCTAGCCGACCTGCCGACTCACTATCAGTGCCTGGATGCTGTTGGTGCTCGTGCTGGCGCTCGTGAGTCTGCAGAGCGTGGCTACGCACCTCTCATGCAGTACCTATGTCATGAAAGCCGTCCACGGCGTCTGCGAACATACTTGACTGCGTAAGAAAGTTTGAATTTCGCGGGCTATCGTGGCAGTTTTTCAGTATGATCAAGTCCTTTTCATAGAACTTGCCCTTTTTTTCGGAATGATGTCTATGGTTAGTACATGGATGACAGCTGTCAAGAGAACTCAGACGTCAACGTCAATCTCAAAGTGACTTTCATTTAGAGATGGGTTGTAACCATTTTATTAGTCATTGGTTGTAACAGGTGAAACACGATATCTGTGATCACTGTGACTGTGACAAAAAAATAACTGATCCAAATATCTGTTATTAAATCACAGCCTGTGATTTTTGTATGGACTATAAATACGTATCTCAATCGAATATCATCTTTATTTCTTATGATTTAAAGTCGAAAATCGTATCTATCTGTTATAAAATAACAGCCTGTTATTTTTGTACGGATGATAAATACGTATTAACTCAATTGAATATCTTCTTTATTTCTTTTCGTTAAAGTCGAAAATCGTAACCGAAGTTTTAACAGTAACAGTCTTAAGGATCTGTGATTTTAAGTAACAGATATTTTTTATCGTTAGGAGCAACTGCTATCTGCTATTTTTTAATATCTGTGATTTCTATCTGTGACGATAAATACGCCTCACTCCTACTTTCATTTGCAGTTTGCAGTTGAGTTGAACTTTCCACAGTTCATTTCATGTGAATGATGCATCTTAAGCATTGATATTTTCGCTTTTCCTGTCAGACAAACCAAATTCTGTATTCATCTTTCTCTAAGTAAATAGCTTGTGATGTAATAAATCTAAACATTCTCTACGAAACACCGCAGTAAATGCTGAGGTTGGCTTCATAACAAATAATGTATGATTTCTTGATTTAATTGAGTTGTTATTAAGATTTTACACTAACAAAATGCCTACGGTGATATTAATGGATGTTTCGCTATCAATGTCACGTCCTGTGTCTACCTCCGACACAACAGAGACGCATACCCGGCATACAATAGCTACAGCGGCCGTGAACACGTTTTTAGACTATCTAAGCGTTCATGCTAAACTAGAATACGTCGCATTGGTCTCATTCTCATCTGTGTACGAAGGTAAGGTGGTAAATAAAGTTACAAACTATTCCACTATTGCTTAACTCTATATCCTAACTCATAACATTGCTACTCCTTTTGGTTTTCAGTTTCCGTTCCTTTCACCCGGGACTTTGATAGTATACGCAGTAAGCTGTTGGTACTGGAGGAAGGGGACAAAACCTGCATAGACGCTGCTCTCCTTGGTGTGAACCAGCTGGTACTCACTGAGTGGGGAGGATGCCAAACACCTGTGCAGATTATTTTGGTAAAATTAGTAATTAATTATACAGTGTTATCAAAATATCAGTCATACTCATAACTTTCAGACTTTGAATTTAATAGACTCTGGAACTGGAAATGATAATGATGATGTCGATTTCTTACAGGGTTTTTATGACTCTTGAAGAATAGTCAAGCAGAATAGGTTACTAAATATATCTGCGTCTATTGTATTTTGATAATAATTAATTATTTAAAAAAATATATTTCTCCTTTAGTAATATTGTCTAACAGAATGGAATGTTATTACAGATTACCGATGGCAGCAGTGGTGTTGGTTCTATAGGCAGAAACCGAATGGTGCAAGCTCTGCCTTTGCCTCCCTCATATCCAGCAAAAATACATGTTTTGCCCATTGTCTCCCCACATGAGTCCTGTTTACAGCAAGGTAGGAGCCCTTTTACTGTTGCTCTCCTCTTCTCATATCAATAAGACGTAAGCATTCATTTGATTGATGGCTTGCTCAATGGGGACAGGCGATTTCAGACTTAATTATAAATTCAAAATTAAATTGCATTGAAAAAAGATAAGTTTTCTTCATGCCATGCAAATGTGGATAAAGATTTTTCATCACACACTTTGTTTCAGCAATGCCTCTCTACCAGAAAATAGTGGATCTAGCCAATAACACGACTAGTAACTCCAATGGCAATATGTCGCGTGGCTCTATATACTGCCCTGATCAACTAACTGTGCCAGGTGTAAGTACAAGTGTGATAATTCCCTAACAAGTAGGTGTGCATTTTTTGCTATGAAATGGCAGAGAATCTCAGTGTAAATGGGCCTTATTCATCTTTGATGTTGACATTTATCCTATGCACCCCCATCAAGGTAATGGATTTGGAAATCGAAGGTGTTTATAAAAACTGATTGAACTGTCCGATTTTTATCATAGTCATGATTGTTTTCGCTGAATAAGGTGCTCTGTGAAAAATGTCAACCTGCACCAGTAACGTCAACTTCTATGAAACTTTTTCAACTTGTACAACTCTTTATGTCTTGCAATAATGAAACATCTAATATTTATTTCTAGGTGATAACAGCAATGACGCGGCTATGTGAACAACACTACCAAGAATTTTGGTGCACACTGAAATGTGGTCAACTAGAGGCTCGAGTGCAGTTGTTTCCGGCGCCACAAACTATCTCCCTTGAAGAGTTAGCTGCTACATACACTCTGGCCAATCAGATACATGTTATTGGATTCCTACAGCAGCAGGAACTGAGTAAGTTATGAGTAAATTGATTATAAACACAAGGGTTTGTGATTGTGTGGGAAGTCCAATGTAAAGTAACATACTTTCAGGTTGAAAACATTACTCTTTTAGGCTTCGCGGCAGTTGGGTCTAAAATACTGGAGGGATCTTTCTTTTTGGTAGCAATTTTTGCCCATGGGCCCCACTTCATAAGGCATGTTAATATGAGCGAAAATTTTATTTTTATTCCTTCTGTTTGTAACAGGTACCCCTATAGCGATAAGTAAACATTTAGTGATACCGCAGGCGCAAGCTGCGCCGAATACAGGGCCCAGAGAAAATTATGGCTCCAAAACCCCTACCAAGGTAAAGTACTTAACTCGCACTACTGCCAGGCTAATACGACAAAATCTTATCGGTGCATTTTCTCGTGTAGAAGCGATACATGCCTATTTATTAACATATTCATTCCCGTCATATCCCTTTTTGGCGCGAGATACTGCGGCGATAGGTTTTTTGGCGCTGCGTATGTAACGCAGGTTTCGCAAACTTTTGGGCCGGCCATAATAAATAACTCAAAATAAAACTCATATTTAAAATAACTTAATTACATGCAGGAAGGTTCAAGTACAGATGGTTCTGCCACAGAAGAGGATATGTCAGACCCAAGCAAAGTACCAAATTTTTGTGTCCTGCTTCATGGCGCACTCAAGGTAAGATATTGCCTTAATTGCTCTTCTCATAGCCCCTAATTAAAAAAAATTGCTATTTTAGAATGAAGACGATAATCAACAACTGGCTTCCTGAGTTTAAAAGAATTTTGTTTTGTTGACATAAGTATGATTTCATTATAGTTGGATTAGGTACGTGTGCGGCGTGACGGGGGGGGGGGGGGGGGGCAGTGGAGGCCACTGATTCGTCAACACTCACGGCGACCCGCTCCCCGCCTCGCCGCGCACTCATAAGGCGCGGTAACGGTCAAACTATGGTTGGCATAAATTATGAACAGTGTTCGTCCCGATATTTTTGCTGCTCACTGAACATACCATACATATTTAAGAACATACATCTTATGATATGGGAGAACTGTATGATTTTTGTTTATAAAGATAGATAACAGTTTCTTATAATATAGTGACAGTGAGAATACTAAGGAAGTTGGTCATTTTTACGGATGGGGGCACACGGCTTGTACATCCTATAATTTATGTCCAGGTGGAAGGCATGGCAGCAGTGGTACTCCTAGGCGCGGACTGGTGGGGAACCCTGACGGCATCGTGCGAAGCGTCGCGCGGCCGTCGGTCCTGTCTGCTACTCAGTGTGATGAAACCAGGAGCCACAGCCGCGCCCTGGCTCGGCGCTCTCGATCAGCTCGGACCGGCTGAAGAGGGAACGGCTCCTGGTACGTATTTGTGCTAGCTTTTAATGTTTCTTATTTCTAGAGTCATAACTATACGACAACAGGTCAAGTTGTAATAAAAAAATAGCTTAAAAATGAAACATTCTGAAAAGGACAAAATTATTTTCTTCTTTGACTTACTTCAAGGCAACATTTACCTAATAATATTTACCTCTAACAACTAACTGGTAATGCTTATACCTATATACAAATAGTAATTTAATACACTAATATTCTTCTAGATATGCTGTAGAGGTCCATTATACTTATCTTTTTTACCCATTTGCCAACGGGAATTATAATACAAAAAAATATAATTTATTAAATTGCGTTTAAAAATAGCAAACTTGTTGATATTCAGCACCAATAAATCTTCCTCTGTTCAACTTAACATTCAAGTTCGTTAAAACCAATTAGTATGACTAAAATTCGTCATCTTTTGTAGCGGAAACATTCCCGATCCGTTCATGGCGGTCGTACAGCAGTGGCGGGTCTGCATGCGCGTGGGCACGTCCGCACGCACTACTCGCCGATGTACAGAAAGTACTACGACATGCCAGGAAGCTGCCGGACAAAACACAGCATCTTTTTAAGGTATGAAATTGTTACTCAGTCCAAATGGATGTGGATTTCTCATTTGTTTTACGCCTGTCAATCATTGCCTAGTAGGAAAAAAAAGGGAAATTGTAAAGAAAAGGCAGTCAGAATTCATAAAACATTGTAGAGCAGTCATATTTCAAGCCAAGCTGCAATTAAAACTAAAGCAAAACTATATGAAATAGAGGTATAATCTGCTAGTAGGTATTGTAGGTTTTCATCTGCTTCATAATAGTCTGTATGAACTACAATAGTAGAAAAAACTAATACCTAATCATATCTTCTCAGGAACTGAACAGACTCCGGCGAGCAGCCATTTCCCTCGGCTTTGCTGAACTACTGACAGCGATTGGCAACGCGTTGGAGCGCGAATGCACCGCATTGCCGCCGTCAGCGCCCTCTGAATGTGCGCTACAACTCGCGCACGCTGCGAATGCTCTGCGAGACCCGAGAACTGCCTTAGATATTAAACATACGCTTACACCACTGGGTCCAAATTATAATGTTACTCCCATGACACATTAATTGCCTCTGGCATCTGATACGATAACGGCTGTTATGGTCTGCTATGGTGCCACAAACTCATCTGACCCGGAGGCTAAAAGTGGAACTAATGAAGCCATTTTAGTTGTGCCATTGCAAGCCATTGTAGTTTGTGGGACTGCTGTAGGTAACTATGAAATCTAAAAGCTAATGCTCATACAACTATAATGATGTCCAGTACTAACAGTGATTTACGATGTTTGTGTCTATAAAGCTTTTTTTTTTATAATGAGGACGTGTATCAATACCATCGGGTATTGATACAACACTGGCAGTACCCTCGTACGCAATGATATTATATTATATCATTGCTCCTAGGTAAATATTAAAATATTCATATTTTATATATAAAGTATAATTTCAATAAATAAAATTGTCTTCTAGGATAAACACATCTTATTATTTTACTGGAGTATTTTTGTCGGTTCGATTCTCGACGGAAGCAATCTAGTTTTCTATCTTTGTGGTCAAAGATTAGAGAAACAGAAACAGTTAAACGGGTGATAGACGTGCGAGCAAGTACGCGTACTTATGGCTCGGCGAGCTTACTCGCCCGTCTGTCATCGCCGCGCCGCGAGTCAATTTAACTATGAAGTTCTGAGAAAGCTTCACGTGTGTCACCGACGGCAAGCCGAGTAAGTTCGCGAACTTAAAGACCGTGTACTTTAAGTACGCACGTTTATCAGCCACTGTACATTTTTTAACGAAACTGTGTTATCTGAAAATAAAGCCATCTGCACGGTGCAGTTTTTCGCAAGTCTTCGTCCGAGGCAAGAATGTTAGTTGTGTTACACAATAAGAGACCGATAAATCGCAGCGGCGAGTTTTTCCTAGCATGAGCACCGTTTTGTCGACGGAAGAGTAGACAAAAATGACGTTTCCTGTAGAGAGTACGAGATGGCAGCAAAATAGAAAGAGTCAACTGCACTTTTTACGAAATTCACTCTTTTACATAATTCGCCTCAGAATTCTTTGTTATATCATTTTATCATAGGATTTATCGGTTGTCAGTGTGATTTTGACAGTAAGGATAGAAAACTTTGTATAAAAAAAGTTACCCTATTCTTCGTAGAGATAGAAGCACAAGTCAAGCGCTCGAGTCGCAGCGCTCAAGGGTCGAGATATTCCCCTCGACAGGTTGCGAATTGCGATTTGCGCTAGCTGTGGCCACAGAGCACTACCTATATAATACTGGTAGCTGTGGCGCATCTCTAGGTAGTCTGTGGCGCTTTGCGAAACGTCATAAAAATAAGAAAGGTATTAAAAACTCAGCCGTCAAATTATATAAAATCGACAAAATAAACACAAAAAATGTGTTTATGTAAGAAAAATGCATTATCATGAATTAAATCAGTAAAAATATTCTTGCACCGTTGTGTAAACCGTGGCAGAAATTAATTAAAAGGCCAAATTACGCCGAAAATGAAGTATAAAAAATTGATAATCATTTGTGTGTCGTCTTTGCCGTATCTTTTCACTTTAAACGGTGATTTTGTGTTCGACGACACTGAAGCAATAGTGAAGAATAACGACGTCACGTCGGAGTCTTGGACCGCCCCGTTTTACCATGACTTCTGGGGTGCAGATATTAAATCGGATGTAAGTCATAAGTCTTACAGACCCTTTACAATTTTATCTTACAGGTTGGTAAATATTGAATATTCCTTTACAGCATAGAAACTTAAATATAATAACCCTTGGCTAAATTGAAATTTCACGTTTCAGGCTAGATTATTTACTAGCTAAAAGAATCTCAGCCTTTGATTTCAAGACTACAAACTTAATATTATGCCATATCTTGTGCTGTTTATTGGTGTGGAAAGTCTTTGAAACTATTTTAAATAACAAAAACAGCACTTTGGCTAATCGAGATGAAAGAACAAACAAGAAATCAAGTTACCAGGATAACAGGAATAAGAAGTGGTGGATGGACACAGCATTTTTATCTACATTATTATTCGCAGTACACCCAGTACATGTGGAGGCCGTGAGCGGTGTGGTAGGCAGGGCTGATCTCTTAGCTGCTATTACATTTTTTCTAGCATTCCTTAGTTATAACAAATCACTGACTAGTCAAGGATGTAACAACATCTTTTTAATTTCAACAGTAATTTTAGCTGGAATCTCTATGTTGTGTAAGGAAAATGGTGTTACAGTTTTGGTGAGTTAAAATATTTCTTTTATCATATCAAGTTGTTAAAATTATTATTAACTACCTTTCGCCAGCGGCTTCGCCCGCATGATGTCTTTATAAATTAAATGCATTCTACTGGTGAAAGAATTTTTAAATTGGTCTAGTTGTTTTTGAGTTTATTTATTACAAACAAAAATACAAATCTTTTCTCTTTATAATATTAGTGTAGATATATAATATTTAAAATCAATTTCAGGGCTTTTGTTTAGTCTATGAAGTATCAACAACATACAGGATCAAGAAAAAAGGAAATAGGCACGCAAGGATCTTAAAAATGGATAACATCACTATGGATTCCATATTTAGAATCAGCATCATCACATTAGCTATAGCTGCCCTGTTGTATCTAAGGTGGCTTGTAATGGGAGGAGCCCCACCTGAGTTCAAACCCACCGATAATCCAGCTGCCTTTGCCTCTGCTCCTTTCGCAAAGGTATGTTTTATCTTTAAATAACTTTTTTCTTTTTTTTAAGTAATATTCTTCTATCAACACTAAAATAGGACAACACTGACAAAGTTTCAGACCCTGACAAATCAAATAAGTACTAATAATGCAGTCTCCATTTCATTACAGATTTATATATTATTGTCTATTGAAAATAACAAGTGTCTATCTCTTACATTTCTAAAGATTGAAACATAATAAGTAGACACTTGAAATTTTCACAGATTGTGTACTACTATGGCCGCTATAACAAAAAATATAAATAATAAAAATTGAATGGTGTCCCCATACAAGAAATGTTTTTTTTTACTAAAGTATTTTGAAAAAATATGAAGTGAAATGTTATACAGTATTATCGTGTGCAAGTCCAACTCACACTTGGGCTTTTTTTAAATAAGTACTTACTCATTGTAATTTCTTATTATGTTACAGGTAGCCACATACAACTATATTTATGCTATCAATCTTCTGTTATTTATTTGGCCCCAATGGCTATGTTATGATTGGTCGATGGGATGCATACAGCTGATAGAGAAGGTACTTGATAAGAGAATGATTTTAATATACATGATGTTACTGTATGGTCTATATCTGTTAGAGGCTATTTTCCGTGCTTACAAAAACGGCAAATCAAGTAACAGGTAAGTAATTACATACAATGCTAATTATTGAAGCTTGCTTTTCTTGTATACAATTCCTATTTTGTTAAGTACCTGGTAAGTACTGGTTGCCCTCCCATACCTTTTATAGCAGTAATTTGAAAACATTGTAAAAGCCAATTATTTTTAAAAGAGTAACCATAGAGTTTCTTGCGGTTCTGTTTCATAGGAAACAACCAATTGGAACCGTGCACCTAGCTTCCGACGTTTCATAAGTGAAAGTAGCCTTATTTGAAATAAAGTATTTTGATGTCTTCAGATAAACTCAATAGTTCTTGATCAATAAATAGCTATTGATACAAAAGCACTATTAAACAGTTAAATCCCAGTTGTTAAGAATACCTCAGAATCCAGGCTGTATTTGGTACAGTCAGCAACTGAAATAAGTATACACATTCAATAGTAAATGTTATAAAAGTTGTGATTAAGGCGAAGTGGGACTGACGGGAACCGAGGGGGGTGGTATGTCCCCGCCCGCGCGCAACTAAGTTTACAAATATTTAATTTTAAAATTTTATTTGTGTTTATATAGAAAAATAAGGCCATAATCCCTTAAAGTATTTAATAGTGAACACGTAGACAAAATTTTATTACAATTGCTTTGATAACAATCGAATGGAATAGGTTTTTCTCTTCAAAAAGCAGATTTTAAGGAAACTTTGCGGTTTTTTTGTATCGAGGAAAGTTTTGTCAATCGTGTTTCGGGCCTCATACTTCACTAATTTTAACGAATTAACGAAAATTGAAGACACTCTTCAATTTTCGTAATCATAAAAAAAAATACGCAAATACGTTGTTTTTGTGAGAGAAAAATTGATTTTGCGTGAAGTCGAAACGCATCAAAACATCTGCTTTGGAACCACTTCACCTTAAGCTGTAAAATGAAAGATAACCTGTGTTGAAAAATATATACTAAGGCTTTTTGTATGGATGTGTCTCCAAATGAGCCCCATTCTGTTGCTTTCCTCATGTTAAGTTTATATTTTTTTGCGAAACAATAGCTTAAGTACTTCAGATGTTGATCATGTAAGATGATATATGTAATACAAAGTACAAATGACATTGCAGGGTGATGTTACTTGCAGCATCACTAATAGTCATACCATTTCTGCCAGCCAGTAATGTAGTCTACCCAGTGGGCTTCGTAATCGCCGAGAGGATTCTATACATACCGTCAGCTGGCTACTGTCTTTTGATAGGAATTGGGTTAAAAAAACTGTTGCATAGAAGATCACTGGCAATCCGTAAAGTAAGTTTTTAAAACATTTATTGTTTTTTATTTTATTAGTTATATTTTACCCGCGGCTTTGCCCGCGTTTAGGTCGGAAATTATCCCCCAGTAGGATGTACTACCGGGATCAAAAGTATCCTATGTCCTAACCCAGGTCTACCTGTGTGCCAAATTTGGCTTGAGAAGATAACAGACAGAGTTACTTTCGGATTTATATTTATTTATAGCATTATACAGGGTTATTGGTTATATGTCAGTTAAGGAGATGTAGGAGAGGTCATTTACAACCAAATTACCCCTTTGACTCCTATGCAAATGTCAACCGTTGTCGAGTAATTTGACATTTTATATTTTAAAATTAATGTCAAAAGACATGTGACATCTACCAACCCGCACTGGGCCCGCGTGGTGGATTACGGCCCACTCCCTCTCACAGGTCACACAGAGGAGGCCTCAGTCCCAGCAGTGGAAACATTATAGGCTGAATATTGGGTTAAAATGTCAAATGACTCGAAAATTGTTGACATTTGCATAAGAGTGAAAAGGGGTCATTTGGTTGTAAATGACCTCTCCTACATCCCAACATATTGTCGACGTTCCAATAACCCTGTATACTTGTTTCATCCAACCACATAACCATGTTTTTCCTCAGTATTCCTTATTTTTACAGATTGGGGTATTTTTATTCCTATTACTAGTTCTTATATACGCTCTGAGGACCTGGCAGCGATCTAAAGACTGGCAAAACGAATACAGCTTGTTCATCAGCGGGTTGGCCGTGTGTCCTTTAAATGCTAAAGTACATTACAATGTTGCTAAGGTCGCGGATGCGAACCATCAAACTACGTGGGCGTTAGCTGAATATAAAGAAGCAATAAGGTACTGAGATATTAATTTCGTAAGGGCCTATCATTACTACATTACTATAGAAACCTGCAGTAACGTTGCGTAAGCGCCGCATATTGTACTGTTTTAAAAATGGTACACATTCAATTTTAGTTCATATACAGGATGTATCAGAAAGGTGTGGTCAAATTTAAGGGTGTGGTACAAAGTATCAAACTGATCAACTTTCTCCATGGGACCAACAACGTAATCGCGAAAAAATTATAAGCCGTCCCATACGCTTGGGTCGAGTAGGTATTGAAGTTTTGTATGGGACAGTTGACAATTTTTTCGCGTGTTTGTTGTTCATACGGAGAAAGTTGTTCAGTTTCATAGTCTGTACCACACCTTTAACATACACCCTGTATGTGTTGTGTGTTGAACACACGTCTGTGGTGGTCGTCTGGAGTTTCCATAGAGTAAGAGGCCTGCTTCTTATACCATAGTTTTATTACCTCTGCACCCGGTTCCCGTTATTTTTATTGATATAGTAGCTGCCCCGCTCCGGCTTCGCACGGGTAGCACTAAATACCTACCTTACCCCTACCCTAGCTACCCTACCTACCATACCTACCCTACCTACCGTACCTACCCTACCATACCTACCCTACCTACCCTACCATACCTACCCTACCTACACCTACTTTACGTTTAAACCTTCCCTTGAGGATAACGAACACAACAAAAAAAGAATTATCCAAATCAGTCCAGCCGTTCTCGAGTTTTAGCGAGACTAACGAACAGCAATCGATTTTTATATAATATACATTTAGAATGATTATTCTAAGTTAATATAATTAAACAGCATTTATAATTTTACAGGTTGTACCCTCAATATTACCAAGCAATGAACAATTTGGCCAACTTACTTAAAAATCAGCAACAATTTGATGAAGCTGAATACTTTCTAAGATTAGCTCTGAAACACAGGTACGTGATGCTAAAGCTAAAGCTTCAACAGTATCCTAAGCATGATTTCGAGTCGCCTAGACTGTGTTTTCGTGGGTCACTGTTGTGCCATCTCACATGGGTTGCCACAACGGTGATCCTATTTGTTTGTTTTTGTTTTGTTTTGTAAATTGTCAGTTCTTACTAACATAGTTGTAAGTCTTACTAACCATTTTTGAGTCATGATACTCTAATAAAGAAACATTCTATTCTAAAGTATTGGTTCCTTAGTTAGAATTTTTTTCTTAAAAAAAATGTGGGACAAATTCATCCCAACTACAGAACCCTTCATTATGCGTGGTCCAACACGGATTTGAATGGTTTTTTTTCTTAGTTGAGTGCTGTCCCCACGCCACTCCTGGACAAAGGCATCCCTGCACTCTTTCCATCTTTCGCTAACCCTCGCGTCCTCCTTCCAGTTTAGAATTAACACTTAACCAGCGTCGGTCTGGGACCCAAAATACCGGGATTATTTGAGGTTCGAAATAAAATAATAATTATCTCACTAATCACGGCTTTGCTCTATATAAAATGAAGGGAAAATGAACCGAACCGGCCCACGGAGGGATCGGCCCACCGG
This sequence comes from Lithophane semibrunnea, assembly GCA_947363905.1. Classification (NCBI taxonomy): domain Eukaryota; kingdom Metazoa; phylum Arthropoda; class Insecta; order Lepidoptera; family Noctuidae; genus Lithophane; species Lithophane semibrunnea. The sequence goes on along the minus strand of OX376188.1, from coordinate 10,320,595 downwards.
GAAAAGTCTCGCTATGCCCTGGGGCCAGACCAACCCTGCAATTAACAGTTTCTTTTATTTAAATGTCTCGACAGAGAGGATTTCCCAGCCGCGTGGATGAATTTAGGAATACTTCTAGCAACGACTCGTCGGTTTGAAGAGTCTGAAATAGCTTATAAGACTGCTCTAAGCCACCGCAAGAAGTATCCTGACTGCTATTACAATTTGGGCAATTTGGTATGTATATTTTTTTCACGCGATGCTGCGTTGCTACAGTGGTTGCAGCAACGTAACACGCGTTGCATTGCAACACCAGTTGCACCAAAGCGATAATGTAGCCGCCTAAGAGCACTAGTATGTAGCGATTATTCCCGATGACCACCACTCGCTTGGCCAACACTGGGGGACAGCGAAACAACTTTTAAAATTTTCTCGTTGTCCACCACTGGGGGACAGTGTCACAACTTTCTAAATTATTTCCATTTGCCACCACTGGTGGAGAGCGACACAGATTTTTAAACGTTCCCAATGGCCACCACTGGGGGACAACGGTAGAACTTTTGATCCAATTCCCACTGGCCATCAATTTAAATTATTTTCTTTATCGACCAGTAAAGGATACTACACTTACGGGCTGCTTGATATTCATACGGATTTGGTTTTTTTAGCGGATAATGCTAAGGTTGAGACTAATATAAATATTCCTTAACTTATATGGTAGATAAAGTCTTATATTATTCTTTCATCAAATTTTAATAAAGGTTTTCAAATAAAAAAAAAATCGTATTACTTATTAAAGCTTTGATTGCTTATTTTTTATTGAAGTGGGTAATTAACCGACACAATATTTTCACAGCCGGTTATAATTACTAACAATACACTATACTTACTAAATATCACAATATAATACAGTGTAAACTCTATTTAACGCCAGACGATTTAACCACAAACTCTCTAAAACGTCGAAATTACTTGACTTTCAAGTAATTTCGACGTTTTAGAGAGTTTGTGTTTTTGTCGGTTTACCTTGTTGTCCATAAAATGAGACTCCATATAACAACAATAACGACAATATCCGTCATTATTAAATTACTTTCCAAGTTGCCGAAATTAATACGAACTGCAGCTGTGTACGTTCTTTTGTTTGCTATTTTGTTGCTTTATTGTCTAGCACGTATTTACCTCGATAGCCGGCATCATACGTACCGATGATTCATAGAAATTAGTTCTTTTGTTTGTTCTGATTACCTTGCACGTGTTTACCTACATTTTAAAATATTAAAACAATAAAATTATAGTAGGAATATATGGATTTTTCTTCTCTCCATTTAACGAAAACTCTCAATGACGCCATAAAATGCGCAGTCCCTTAAGTGTCACTTTAAAGAGTTTACACTGTATTTATACACATTATTATGTACTAATCAACAGTCTTAAAAATCACAGTTAAACAAAAACAATATTAATTTCCGCGCGTAAAAAAGTAGAGGGAGTAGAGTAGAATTGATATATTTTTGTCTCTTTTTAACATTATGTACTCTTTTTCCCTCATCTCAACACTTTTTGTAAATATCTTGATGAAGTGACATTGATTTATAGTTTCAATAGATAATAATAATAAGCGGGTCTCCCTTGTTTCATCGAAAATAAATTGCCAAATTATCACTTCCCAAACAATTTTCCGCATAATTTCATTTGCCAAAATATTACTTAGCAAAAAATCTCATCACAAATAATTGTAACGCAAACCTAATGTTTGGCAAGTGAACGTTTAAACAATAACTTGTTTAACAAATATTACTTTTACCAATTTTTATGTAGTCAAATATTTCAGTTGGCGCAAAATAAAATTTGCCAAATGTTTAGTGTCGTCAGTTTCGGGTAGCCTGTTTTATTTTCTTTGTAATCTAGTCGTTTCTGGCACTCGCCGGCCGCTGCCGCGGCACCGCTCGCTTCGCTCGCTCGGCTCGCGCGTTGTAGGTCACAGTTTTAACCTAACCTAACCTAACAAATCATTTGACCAAACATTTATTATCTAAAGATTGTTTGCTGTAATAAATCATTTGATTAAAGACCAAATGCCTAAATGACATTATCCTTGATAATATTCTGCCAAGTAAAAATTTGACCAAATGAAAATGTGCATACTAAAATCATTCCAAACATTGCATTGGTATAAAAAAAGGTTGCTAAAATTTGTTTGGGTAGTGAAATTTGGGCAGAATCTTTTCGGCAAAACGGCAGGATCCCTAATAAGCATTAGCAATAAATAAAATGTTATTTTAATGAACTATAATTAATTAATAATTCACTATATTACATATACAAGAAAATAAATATTATTTTATTATTATTACGTAAACATTTGAATTTGATAAAAATAGTTCCAGCATTAACCGCTAAAACCAAAACCGTAATTTTATTAGGCTATCCTTTACTGGTCTCTAGATAAAATAATTTAAATTGATGGCCAGTAAGAATTGGATCAAAAGTTGTACCAGTGTCCCCCAGCGGTGGCCATAGGGAACGTTTCAAAATCCGTGTCGCTCTCCACCAGTGGTGGCGAATGGAAATAATTTAGAACGTTGTGACGCTGTCCCCCAGTGGTGGACAACTAGAATAATTTTTAAAAGTTGTTTTGTAGTCCCCCAGTGGTGGACAGCGAGAATAATTTTTAAAAGTTGTTTTGCTGTCCTCCAGTGGTGGCCAAATAAATGTGGCCATCGGGAATCATCGGTATGTAGCTATACTACGATGTCTTGTTAAACTGAGTCATTTCCGTAAGTATTTTTATGTATTTAAGACTCCCAATAAACTATCATTTTATACATTTTTAGTACCTCGAGATGAATAAAACAGAAGAAGCGATAAATAGTTGGTTCCAAGCGATCAATCAGAACGCCAAGCATGTCTTAGCGTGGACTAACTTAATGGCGTTAATGGATAATACGGGTAAGTTGGCAAAATATTACTAATTGCCTGCACACCAAACTGTTTTACTGTGTGTACTCACACAAAACTATGTCCCCGTCTGTATGTCCCCCGTTGACAAAGGCCTCCTCCAAATGCCTCCACCTCTCCCTATCCCTAGCGACTCTCGTCCATGCGTGACTAGCGTCTGCTACAGCTTTAATGTCATCAGCCCATCTTCTAGAGGGGTTGATTAATTACTTATCACTATATTTAATGTACTTATTTCAAATTCCAGGACAAATCGACAGAGCATTCAAGATCATACCAAACGTATTGAAAGAACTCCCGGAAGCTCCGTCAATCAATTTTGCAATAGCCAACATTTACGGAAAAATTAACCGATACGAAGAAGCTGAGACGCAATTTATTAAAGCAATAAAATTATTTCATGAAGAAGTTAAAGCCATACACTACGCCAATCTAGGTGGGAAAACGATATTCATTTCTACCAGTTAAATAAATACATACATTGCTCTGGTAACCCAGTCTTCGAGTCTTGCCAGTATACTTATTATTTGCTAATCTTTAACGTAATAAAATTGTATTCCAGGTGTACTTTATCATCGATGGAAAAAATACACATTAGCAGAAGAAATGTACACAAAAGCCCTGCAAATTGATCCTACGTTCAATACTGCTCGAATAAATCTTGTAAGCCTAAAAAAACTTAAGAACAAGTAAAATAGGTACTACCCTGTTATTGGTTTAATTTTTAACTGATAAATACATATTATTGTAATTAGTACTGAAGTGTGAATTAAATTATTAATAACCTATTTTTTGCAATTTTATTTTCCTATTTATAAGGTCAATTAAATAAAATCCTAGTTAAATAACTTGGGTACCTATCTAGTAAAAACTATATAAATAATGATATCATTTCAATCTGCCTAGCCTTTTCCCAACTATGTTGGGGTCGGCTTCCAGTCTAACCGGATGCAGCTGAATACCAGTATTTTACATGGAGCGACTGCCTATCTGACCTCCACCACCCAGTAACTGGGTAATACGATACCCCTTGGTTAGACTGGTTGTCAGACTTTCGTGCTTCTGACGACGAAATAATGATATCATTTGAAGCTCTAATAATAATTCCAGCTTATTGTTATCTCACTGCAGGATTAAGGCCTCCCCTCATCCCCTGCTCTCTGGCTGGGCCATGAGTATTTATGTTCCTTGGGCTGGGCTGGGCTTTCCTTGTGACTATCTCGCAGGTCTAGTGGTCGCAAGCGCTACTGCTGAGCATGAAGTCCTGGGTTCTATTCCCGGGTCGGGCAAAGTGTTATTGGGATCTTCCATCTCGAAATTGACAGTAGCAGCCCGGTGTCTGAATTTGTGCCCGGTTGATGGCAATAGGCTCGCCCTCTATTACATGGGGCTTAAACATAACTGGTGAAATGTGGGTGTAGCTTACCTACCATGTATACGTCTGCCTGACCCTTCGGAGAATACGAGCGTGATGTTATAAAGGGCAAAGGCAGGCACGGGCATTCGTCACCACGCTTGCTCGGGATGTCTGTGTTTGCGATTTCAGATTTGATTGACTTTATGTAAGTTCAGGTTACTAATGTCCATGGCGGCATGGAGAGTGCGATTGTCGCAACCCAGTGGGCACGCCACAATTGCGGCGATAAGTCCCCTCTTTGAGGAGTGGCTAGAGAGGCGCCACGGCGTCCTCACCTTCCGCCTGACGCAGGTCCTCACCGGACACGGTTGCTTCGGGAGGTTCCTGTTTCGGATAAGGCGGGAGGAAACGCCCGGGTGTCACCACTGTGTGGATCGTCCGGAGGGCACGGTGGAGCATACGGTGGAGGTCTGCCCTGCTTGGGCGGAGCCCCGCCGTGTCCTCTTGGAGGCGATTGGCGGCGGTGACCTCTCGCGTCCGGCTCTGGTCCAGGCCATGGTACGGAGCGAGAGGGCATGGGAAGCAGTCACCTCCTTCTGCGAAGCAGTAATGCTCGCGAAGGAGGAGGCGGAACGCGTGAGGGAGAGGCAAAGTTTGCGCCCTCACGCCCCTAACCGCCGCCGTTGGAGACGCCCTGGGCGTCGGGAATCCCAGGCGGATTCCCGGCCACCATAGGCGCGGGCTTGCGGACGGCGAGTAATGGGTAGCTCGCCGTCTGATTAGGACCAGGCCCGGGACGATGGCGCGTCGTGTTCCACGCGCGCCTCAAAGAGATGTCGGCGCAATTGGCGGGGTCCGCTAGGACCGATGCCTGCCAGGGTTGCGGGTTAGTCCGAAAGGGATACCGGGACCTTGGCAACAGGTAACTGAAGGAACACGGGTGGGTTTTAGTCAGTAAAAGTCTGACACGCTCTTCCGCTCCGCCCAGAGCCATCCAATGACGGATGACTTCCCAGCCTCGAAAAAAAAAAAGGTTAGTAATGTCCAAGACTATCTCAGACTTTCAGACATGAATTGAAAAAATCACATTGGTGTTTGCTTGGATTTAAATCCAAAATCTCGTGCATGAGAGGCGAGGCCTTAACCACTGAGCCATCACGACATTTTCTTATCATAGTCTCTTTTCTCGACGGTGTGTCCGCTAAGTAGCATAAGTAAAAATTTTATTTTTTGCATAGTTTATGATGTTAGCAAACCAGTGTGAATTCGCTTGTGAAATGTATGTATACACGACGTGCGCTTTGCGCATTAGCCGTGAATCCCTGCGCCATGTCGATAGCCGGCTTTACGGCAATATAGCACTGGTAAACTCAACTCCAAGGCTGGCAATCCCGGTCCCGAACCTGTCGGCGCGCAACGATCTATGTATACCATTGACTTATAAATCATTTATGGACTTGAAATGTTTGACTATAGAAAAAACAGTTATACAAATATGAGGCATATCGACGCCAAAATCATAAAAATATTGCCATCTCTTTTTAACTTTCATAATTTTGTGTAAGTGAAAAAGGACAATAGTGTTTTTGACAGTTACTTTATTGGCAACCCTACATTTCTAGAGTCATTGAATACCTATTTGCGGCCGAGTCGCCATTTTATCCTCTCGCTGTTTGGTTTGGTACCAAACTTGAGTACGTCAACTGTCAAATGCTCTTGAGCTGTGGATAAAATTGTAAATTTTGGAGTAATTTGCAGTGATAATGCGTTTAAACTCGGTCCTCTAGTAGAAATCGTCAATAGCAAGATGCCCAATTGCAATATAATCGGATGTGGCATCAAAAGAAGCGGAAATCTCCCGAACATAACTTTGCACCAGTACGTACATAATTTCAGCTGAAATATCTTAAGATTTATATGATAAACAAAAGATTCTGCATTTGTTGAAGAGCTTTAACAGTAAAGCATTCTTATTTTCCCTTTTGCCTTTATTTTTAATAGTTTTTCAACATGAAATGATTTTCTTGTTATTGAAGGGATAGAGTAGTGCATTTAGACATTTTTATATTTATCGATAATGCTATTTTATGATTCTTTATTGGTTTTATGTTTTATTTTCAAGGCTGCCTGATAAACGAAAAAGAAAATTTGGCTGGAAACAATCAGTGTTGAAAATTTAAAGATGTCAACAAAAACAATTCACATATTTTGTTCTCTTCACTTTGAAGAATCATGTTTTGGACACTGAATAAAGTAACATTACGTGACGATGCTTTACTATCACGAACCTTATTGGTAAGTAACATTGCATGTTATAAATTTTTCCAACATGATTGTGTAGTGGCTGATAAATGATGGTGATGTCCTCAATTGCAACAGTTGTCTAATGTACACAAAGAGTGATGTAAAGAATGTGTTGGAAGAATTAATATTAATTAAAAATCCTATTAATAAAATCAAGAAACATCAAGAATACTCATCATTTTATTGCTTGTTTACAGCCTAAGATTCGAACAAATATGTCTGGCATTTTAATTGAGAATGATCAAAATCAGACAAACTCACAATCAATATCTGGATGTGGTGCTCCTAATACGGTAATTGATTTTTGTAATTATAAACAGTAGGATCATTACTGTTTTGAAAAGTCATAAAAATTTTAAGTATAAGAGGAGTGGCATAGATTTAGCCCCTAGCACATCCGCTACACTAGATTTAGTCTCCGTTGCGCTACATTTAGCTGCTAGCACCTACGTTGCGCCAGATTTAGCTGCTAGCACCTCCGCTACGCCAGATTTACCGGTATGACCAGTTCCGTTTTTTTTAATCTAATTGATAACATCTCATTGATTGAATTGAGACTGGCTGGGAGATATCTCTCGCTTCTTGTCTTCAATATCTATTAAAGCTTAATTTTATTTGATTTCAGGTACACACATTTTTTTAAAATGATAAAGAAATTAAAGGACAAATGTCAAAAACAGTCCAAGAAGATAAAGAGACGGAGAAAGTTAGAAGACAGACGAAAGAAATTGCTCATTTTTGTAATACAGGGTGTAAGGGTAAACAGTCTTGTCATTCAAACCATGAGTAGTTGACTTAAATATAAAAATAAATGACCGAAAACAACAAAAAAAAATTATTATTTTCATTAAAAGATTTTTAAAAGTTTCTATCCGACACCGTGCTCGCTAGCTTAACAGCTGACTAACTTAGGGAGGGGTCGCGCTCGCGGCCGGTCAGGTCACGTCCCGCACCCCCCGCCCGTGTTGAGACGCAAGTTCGTTGCCTTAGCGCATAGGGCAACGAACTTGTGTCTTTTGTGGTAAATATAGTTTAAAAAAAAAGTTGTAGTTTTCCGTTAATTTTACGTTCTATAAGTGAAACCAAACCACTGGTTGCAAGGATAACGGTGTTTACCCTAACACCCTGTATTATCAAAGATTTTAAAGGATATAATAATATTTATTAATTAAAAGTGTAATAGAGGTATACATGAATTACAGATACAAATATTATGGGAAGAAATCTACTGAGAGAATATCCCATAGAAATTACCCAAACTAAATTGTATTGTTCAGAAATGAATAAAATTGATTTCTTTAATATAACTTTATTATAATTATTGTTGATTTTTAATTAAATAATTAACCCTCGATCATTTTACTTTTAGAAACTTAGCATCAGAAATATGAATTATGGTGAATAAAACCATTAAAAAAAAAGATTTTCACTGGTTATCCGTGAAATTCAAATTTTCATACATTTTTTGCAAATTGCAGCTCTGTATTAGGTCGATTGTACTATTATAACGGATTTCACTCCATTGTATACACAATGGAGTGAAATCCGTTATAGAATACTACGTCGATATAAAGCAGCGTATATCTGTCCTCCTGTTCTACGTTTTAGCCTTGAAAGAAGGACGATCCAACAAACAACTTAACGGCGGGGTACTCTATCGGTTAAATGAAAGACTCATGCATGTTAAAGAACTTGGGGTATTTTTACCCGTACATATTGTACCGTGACATTATGAAAACATTTCACAATCTTTTATCGATGTTATTTTAAGGAAGTATCGATAAGGGCTGCTCTAGTAACCGCCATTTTATCCTCTCAGTAGAGCGTAGGTATACACGTTTTTCTTGTAGGTATGCCAAGTCCATAGGATTTATTAGTCATTGATGTATACGACTGAAAGACTTGTATCTACGGTCATGAATAAAAAAAAACCTGCCGGCGCAGTATTTATTTGATGTCAATGTCAACTTTATGTCAAAGTCATCACTCATCAGTCACAATGTCATTGAAAAATTTATTGATTTGCCGGGTGAATGGTTGAAAACACTGAAAAACTTGGATATATTTGAACAAGATTTGACAAATTAACAATGGATTTTACTCCGGAGCTATCTGCATTTCAAGGCCTAATTGTATCTGCAAACCACTCTCACGGTTTTTCAAGAATAACTTCAAGGGGCGGTAAACATAACTTACTTTTTTAATTGTTGCAGTTTTAACTGCAACTGTTGCCGTTACGAGTTTGCCCGTTGATACTTGATAAGTGGACACCGGTCCATTAATTAAAACCATTACCTAAAACACCGGTCAGAGGGTGAACGTCTTCACTAATAAAAATGGAATCATATTTAAATAATTTAAATGATGTGTATTTTGTAGTGTATTCTTATGACGACCCTCGAACCCAAAGGTGAAATTTCTCATGTACCTGTAATTACATTGACACCGGTAAACGTTTTAGATATGTCTAATCAACTCATACATTTTATACTTCACATTCCTACCTATTTGACATACCGCCTTCCTAATAAACGTTATAAAGCGCCTGTATAGTTACACAACGTTTATTAGTAAAGTGGACAGTGTTTATTTTGTCACTAAAGTTTGAACCTTTTGTGTTTCAGGCAATGAAGAGAAAGTTAGATCAGTTATAGAAACCATAGCAAGGTTCCTCAGGAGTGAAAAATACATAAATGAAAATGGGATAACAGATTCAATGGTGCCAAAAACACGCAAGTTTGCTATGTATATTGTTTTAAACTCAGACTTAAAAGCATTGAAAGAAATGGTAGAACTGGAAGGAGTATTTCTAGTCATACAGTCTATCCCCACCATACCAAAATATCTCATGTGTGAAATGTTGTGGAACCTTCATATGGAGGACTTTGCATATGAAATTATCACATATTGCTATCCCCCACTAGCAATAGAGGTAGCAGGAGCTTTTGCAGAAAATTACAAATATTACAATCCTACAAAGGGTCTCAAGAAACTGCACAACTTGTCAGCCGCATGTTACTCACTTATTTGCAGGCTACACTGTTTTGAATTTGAAAAGGAGATCCTCAACAACTTATTAACTACTAGTTTTGAAACTTTACAAAAATGTTTAAAATATTTTTCGAACCCACCAAATAGTCATAGATTGAACTTACTAAGTAAAGACGAATTGTACACATACAAAGGAAAATGTCTGAAAACAATTGTACTGTTGATCTATGAATGTATTAATTGTTTCACTCAAGAAGTAAATTCAAGTTGCCCCAATGAAGTTTACAAGTCAACATATAAGGAAGGTTGTTTCAAAGACAATCCTCCTACAAACAAAGTTTGTGAGTGTCCCAATAACATAGTATCAGAGTGCTTGAACAACTGTAATATTATTTTACTAGATATTTTTCAAGAAATTGTAATGGAGATAAGTGTGGACATATTTTGTGCATGGAGTGAATTTGAAGAAGATGGCAAAAGCATGCAACAAGCTTTAGGAGAGCTTTGTCATAAAGTAAGAACAAAACTGCTGAATGTTAGCAGTGTTGCTGAGCACCCTGTTGTTGGCATGATTCAACAGATGGCTCGTAAACCAGCAGTCATCAGCGACATTATCAACTTAACTGACACCAATGTAATAATACAGAATATAAACAGCAATAATGAAGACAAGGCATCATGGATACACGCTTTAGTAAACAAAGAGCAGCTGTGCCAGCATATTGATCTGATCACTGCCATAGACACTAACATACAGATGTTTGATGAACAGGAATGTTTGAAGTTATACCACATGTTTACAAATTACTATAAAAGCAACACAGTTAATAGAGAAATAGTAACATCATTATCAATTAAAATATTCCAACACTGCAAAGTGTCAGACAAACATAAATTGTTAAAAGAACATTTTTGTGAAAACCAATTCTATGACCTGAGTGCTGATGAAGACTTTCATAATACAGTAACTGAAATGTTCAACAAATTTGTTGATGATGTTAATGTGGACTTCACAGAAGTGTTGAATGTATTCCTACAGAACCCCAGAGAGGTTTTCAATAAAATATTTATTTTGGCTGAAGAAAACGCCCAGCTTACAAAAACAATGTTGAAAGTTATGGACTTACTCAAAGATTATTCCAATTATTATTATGTCACAGAAACAGAGCCGTGCATAATAGGTATCATCAAGAAGATTCTTGATAACACTTCAGAAACAGAAAGTATGCAAGATAATATAGTGAAGTTTTTAAGTGGATTGAAAAAGTGTAATATAATCCCAGGAACAAAGTTACTACTTCTGATTATCATGCCAAATATGCACAAGGCACTTGTGCACAAAGATATTAGCAAGATACATGTTCAGATTCAGCTGTTGAATGAAGCCTACACTATCCGCGAGTTATTGGAATACAGAGCGCCTATGTTGGCTATGTTAAGTCAAGTCTTGGAAGTGGTTCGCTGGGGGAATATTAAGTCATTTGTACCAAAGGCTTCATCAACACTGCACCTTACATTGAATTTCCAAAAATGTTTAATAGCAACATATGACAGTGTTATACCAAGTGAGTATCAGCTGGCTGCTTTAAAATGTAATAATCATATTACTGCACTATTTAATTTAGTTGAAAATTTAACGTTTATTTTCATTACAGATGATGAAGGTGACTGGTTAAGAATCAGGTTAAAACGGAAAAATATGCAGCCACAAAATAATTTTTATTTTAGAAAACTATTAGGTGGTCAAAGCTCAAATTTCTTTCAAGCTGTCAGTGGTATGCACGTTGATAAGGACACCAACCGCAGTGAAATATCCATATGGGTTACCCAGGTTAGATAAAATTAAACCTTTATCAAATGCTGGTATTTGCATGAATTCTTTTTTTTATTTCGTTGTGATGTACAGTCAAAAAAATTGAATTCTGACCCACCATAAGCTTATTTTCTTACAGACATTCAAATACAATTAGGTCGACATTCGCGTAAATATACAGTTCCTTGGTAACGAATTTGTCATATGCCATCTTTGTTATTTTGACAGTTTCAAATGATTTATCGTCAAAGTGGGTCATGATTCACTTAGCCTGACTGTACAAAGCGATCAATAAAAAGAAATGAATAAGTTTAGAAATGCTGAGATCCCGACTTTTGGTGGTGTACAGTCACGGACTTTAATTGATGAGCCACCTGGCACTGTTCGTAGTTTAGCCGTGTAATGCAAATCGGGTTTATTCGGTTCCCGACACGCAATGTCATATGCCTTCGTATTAGAAGAAGAAAATTATATTTCACATCTTTACCGGTTGGCTAACCTGCCTGAGAGCAGAACTACAAACTTGACAGCAGTGACTACTCAAAGTCAACCAATTGCAGGTCTAGCAACAGTAACCTAGCAACGATAAACAATTGTTGCTAGGTTGCGATAGTAACGTTAGCGTACGGAGAAATTCTCTGACATCGATATTTCAACTGTCACTGTCTTCAGTTAAGTTTTCAGAATTATTGACTTGATGAGCTATTCAAAGGAGGTCAGTATCAAATAGATTGGATAAACTTAATGCAACATTGTATTTATTTTTATCATTAAGAACTTATTAGTCAACCTCTATGGATAAGAATATTTCCGATCAAAAGTAATTTATTTTTCATCTTGATATTTCAACTGTCACTGTCTTCAGTTATGTTTTCATAATTATCGAGTTAATAAGCTATGATTCAAAGGAGGTCGGTATCAAATAGATTGGATAAACTTAATGCAACATTGTATTTATTTTTATCATTGAGAACTTATTATTCAACCTCTATGGATATTTCCGATTAAAAGTAATTTATTTGTCATCTCGATATTTCAACTGTCACTGTCTTCAGTTATGTTTTCATAATTATCGAGTTAATGAGCTATGATTGAAACGAGGTCGGTATCAAATAGATTGGATAAACTTAATGCAACATTGTATTTATTTTTATCATTGAGAACTTATTAGTCAACCTCTATGGATATTTCCGATTAAAAGTAATTTATTTGTCATCTTGTTTACGAGCTTGCGATTTGAGTTCGTGTTTAATCGTGTAATCTCGTGAATGTATGAAACTGCAAAATTGAAAAGTTTGAAGGTGGCTCATCAATTAAAGTCCGTGACAAAGGGTCACATACCTAGTACTGTCGCAACCAGCTCGCGTGTATAACTGGATGTATAAGCGTAGGTCACGCAAAAGAAATTGTTATTTAGATTATTAGCGAGATAAGAAGTTATGTAGATTTGATAGCATGTGGCATTCTGTAGTTTCTGCCTACCTCTATAGCAAAAAGGCGTAAAATGTAACATGTGTAATGTTTCCAACTTTCCAGATCCTTAGCTCAGGTACGCAGGAGGAATGGTGCGTAGTATGGGACAACTTGGTGCGACATATTGAGGACATAGATGTGCTGTGTATCTTCCACGAGGCCCTACGAATGATCACGAAGGCTGTGGAGGGCACCCGCACGCCTGCAACCAGAGCCTGTTTGTTTTACTGCATCCAGAATCTAGTCTACATAATACGGGTATGAGTTTTCCGTTCCGCCTTATAAAATATACAAGGTATAGAAGACCTACCACTAAGCCAAAATTTACAAATTCTGCGCATTTAGTAACATTAAGAAAAAAGAATTGAAACCCCTTATAATCAATATTAAAGACGGCTTTTTTTTTCTTAAAAAACATTTCACGGCCCAGTACAAAAAATAATTGCAATGGCGTGGGCGGGAAGAATGAGGAGCGGCTGCCTTACGGCTTAGTGATAATTATTTTTATTTATTTATTTATTTATAGGAGAACCAACAGCTATACTATAACAAATGGATAACAATTTTATAAGAAACATAGAACCAATTACAGGTTTTCACAGGTAAAAACTGAAAAAGTAATAGAAATCTTAGGATCACTAACAAGCACGATAGAAAAGAATATAATATATATACATATTATATATATATAAATGTAAGGTTCAATAAGCACTAAGCAGTTTTAAAAAAGTTAGCGTTCAGCCGATTGCGTGCAGAATGTGATTTGGTGGTAAATGGGTCAAATGAGAACTCTTTACAAAGAATATTAAAGTCCTCGCACCATGTATGAGTTTTGCCTGTAGTTAGAAGAGGAAAATGGAATAGAGATAGGTGGATTAAATCTAACTGATGTCTGAGAGACATTGAAACGCAGTTTATGCAGGAGGTCAAGACAGTATCTCATTAGATATAATTTTGAGAAGAAAAGTGCAATCTGCTAGTCGACGACCCGAGTAGTAGTAGAGTCGAGTCGAGTAGTTATACCCGTTATAAAACTTGAGAGGGTAAACAATAGTCGCGCAGATGGATCTGCGCGCTTAAGCAGTGATTGCCACAGTTGATCCTAAATCATTGTTATCGAGTGACCATTATTGCATGAATACAACATACAGTTTCGTTTCACAATGGAATTACAATCTGCCTGCCTTGTTGGTCTAGCGGTTGCTATCAGTGAGCATTAAGGTCCTGGGTTCGATTCCCAGGTCAGGCTCGGGCATTGTTTTGTGGTGTGTGTTGGGTTGTATGGGTTTTGTGTGTATTGGGTTTTTCCATCAGTAGTTTCTCAGTAGTAGGCCAGAGTCTAGATTTGTGCCCGACTGGTGGCAATAGGCTTGCCCCATATTACATGGGACTTCATAACTGGTGAAATGTGGGTGTACTATAGGTACACTGCTTAACCCTTCGGGGAAATACAGGTGTGATGTTATAGAATTACTATTAAATCTTGAATACTTGAATCGAAATTTAAGCTTGAACTTTGTTCAACAAGGTCAAAATATCACATTTAATTATCTGGCAAAACAGTACCCTAATTTAATACACGATCAATCTGAATCGGTTTGAAACAAATTCCTAATCCATTGCATCATAAGTTCGAAAAAAAAATCTGCCCAACAACAACGCAATGAATGTTGTTGAACTGTCAAAAGAAACAGATTAGTCTCAATAGCTGCTCAGACGTGATGGGTGTGGACACCGTTGTCTACTGTAGTCAATTATTATTAGTTAAGGTTTGTTGTTATTTTTCATGATTACTGTATCGTTCGTCACCCATCTCGTCCGTGAAGTTTCGCCAGTTCATTTAATTAGTACTTGTGTACCTCAGACCGAAAAACAAAGCGTGCATTTTTTGTAAGGTTTGAAACCGGATATGTACAATGTGCGTTTTTTTTTTTTTTCAGTACAAATTCTTCCAAGGACCGTTGGCGGATCGACAAGTATTAAGCGCCGCGTTCAGTTTGTCCAAGTTCCTAAAAGAAACCAACATAGAAGATGTGGAAGAGATCGGATCCCGACTAATGCCATTGTTTGCCTATTTGGCTGAAAAGAAAAACCTCTACACCACAAATGTACCCGGCTATTTCAGCAATACCAATTATTCTGCATTAGTATCCAGAGCATTTAATGGAAATGACCAAGACAACAACACATAAAATTACTTACAGTAAAATAGTATGACCATTATTTCGTTTTCTATGGTACAATTAGCAACAAAAGTCGATTAACGCTTCAGTTTTTCAAATCATAATTAATTATTGAACAAAATATTGTAAAAAAATCGGATAGATGTAAAATTAAAATATCTCAAATTAAGCTATTACACAAAATGCTGAAAAGCTAAGCTGTGTTTCAAATAATTTTGTGTCAATTTATAAATAAGTAAAAGTAAGTGTTAATCGACTGGCGTTGCTGGCGGTACAATACAGTTTTTGTGTCTATTACGATACTGTACTACTGTAGATTAAATGTGTAAATTATTACGGGTAAAAAAGTTATGATTTGTCGCTTTTTCAAATAAACACATGCAGTGTGGATATTGTTTTTTATTTATTCTTTCAAAACTTTTAAATAATCATTTTTCATTTATTAATCAAGTCTGTTTATGAAGTTTTCTGTTTTGACATTATTATTTTAATTCTTTTCTTGCGAACATCAAATCATCATCATCATCTTGCATATCAAAAACACCACGAATAATACTCTATCTATCTATTCATATAATAATGCCGCAGATGGATTGTCCAATCCGCTGTTTTACTTATCCGCTAGCTGTTTTACATAACGGAGCTGTTTTGTAAAACAGCTAGCGCCCAAGCGGTTATGTAAAACAGCTGATTCGACAATCCATCTCCATCTGAGACATAGAATATAATGAAGTAATATTTCACCATCTTATATCTACAATATAAACCCAATTCTTTTACATGGATTATCAATTAAATAAAAAAATTACATCCATGGAAAAAAATCTCACCGAATGCATTACAAAATAATTAAAAAAAATATACTCAATTTGGTAGAATGGGGTTTTGTACTTAATCCTAAATGTAAAGAAGACTTATTATTTGTATTTGCCGCAGTAACCTCCTACTTGCTTACACATCTCGCATAGATCCTGAGGGTGCTCTAAACCTACGTCATTCTCACCGCGGGTGAAATCAGAAAGAAGCAACTCTCTCTGAAAATACGAAAACAACAATTATTTACAGTTATCTACATAAATATTTATTTACAATAAATATTGTCGTGAAGAAAATTAAATATGCCATGACCATGTGGGGAACCAAAATAAAGGGCCTTGAGGAGACGATTACAAAAATACTAAATCCCGACAAATATGAGATTGAACTAAAATATAATAAATAATAATAATAATACCATTTATTTCAGGCGACACAGGCCCATAGAGAAATACCTTAACCTAGACATACATACTTTTATGATAACTTTGTGCTGTCCTGTGGTACTTGTCCGCGGAAGCGACGGAACACCACGTCGTATAAAATAAGCCACGAACTGCATCAGACTACTTGAAAAGTGACCTTGTTTCGAACTTTTTAGTTGCAATCGGGTTTTTTTTATTTACTTATTTCATTCTAAAATTATCATCATAATTTGTTTGGGCTCTATTTTTCTTTACTTGTTGCTTGTTATGACGGTAAGTGTAAGTACGGTAAGCAATGAAAGTCGATAATAAATGAGACGATATTATACATATTTTCTAAGCTACTAATGAAATGATGAAATATGTTGAATTATTTTGTTGCTGACCATACTATGAAAAGTGTAAAAAACGATATAGGTACCTGATATCTTGGGCGTACGTTTGCTTTACATCGTTTACATTGTTGATATTTATCGCGCCAAGACAGACGGCTGACCCAGAAGTATTTGCACTTGCTACACTTATACTCGCCGTAAAGAGCTCCAGGTCTTGGCTGAAATTTGTATTTTTATTATAAAAAATAATTACAATCAAGAATAAAACATGTTGCGCTATCCCAAATAAATTGGGATAAGGGCAAAAGAATGATGATGCAATCATAAATACAATCAGCATGATATGTGATCGTATTACAAAATGGCAGGATGTTGGTGATAGAATTGCCAGTTCTTATTTTTTTCGTAAAACAATACTTAGGTACTTATGTTGATAATTATTATTATGAAATACCGTACTTATACATATCCTATGTTTATATTAAAGTTCCTAAGAATTTTTGTAGCCGCAAACAAATGTAGGTGTACTATGAACGCCGGGGGACAACGGGGTTTGTCGAGCTGTGCCTGCCCACGGCCTTGTGTAGGTACTATAAGTACTATATATTGCTGCCTAACTCTTCGGCGTAGAGGCGTGACGATGATAAGTTTTATGTAGCTCATCAAAGCGCCGTTGATATGATGAAGGTGTACCGTGAGTCCCTACAGTAGATATCTAATTCATTAGATTAGAAATAAACTGTTGTTATATGATAGTTTTTTTTTTTCCTCGCCTACGCAGTCCCACTCCTGGGCAAAGGCTTCACTCCACTTCTTCCATCTTTCGCGAGCCCGCCCGTCCTCTTTCCAGTTTTGATGGAACCTATCCAGCTCGTCCCGCCATCTCCTACGTGGTCTGCCGCGACCCCGTCTCACTGTCTCAGGGTACGAGTTCTGCGCTATTTGGGCCCACAGTTTGTCCGGCATGCGGCAGACATGTCCTGCCCAGTCCCATTTAAGTTGGGCAGCCTTATATTTATAGTTACTGTAACTTAATTATTGTTGACTTTTAACTTACTTTAAACTCTTGCGTAGGTTTGATGACTACCGCCCGTACATTTGGTGTTGAAATTTGATTACGTATGGGTACGCTGCGAACGGTGTGGAGCGGAACTGTCTGTAAAATAAAGACGTCTATGGTAACATGTCATGTCATTGACAGCACCCATAATGGTCAGCTAGAAAACCCGCCCTTAGGTAGGTACTGCTAAGTACCTACACACTAAGTTCACTTTTTCTCCTTTTGAAGTACCTACGGAACCCTAAAACTGAAATGCTGTTCGTTGGTATCACTTCAGAACCGTTGGACCGATTTGGCTATTTTTGTTGTAGGTAATGTTCGTAATAGTCAGGATAGAAAAGTTGGAAAAGTTTCTCGAAAAATGTTAAAATTTGAGAAAAATTAACAGCCTTGTTTCTATGGGATTTTTGTATGAACTATTGTTTGGACAGGACGTCTGTCGGGTCAGCTAGTCTACACTGCATAAAAGATTTGTATTTCTGTTTGTACCTAATTATTAAACTCAAAAACTACTGGACAGATTTTAAACATTCTAACACCAGTGGAATGCTGTATTAGTCCATAATCTTACTCTTATTGAATGGCTACCTACTTCATGAAATCATGACATTTCAGGAATAATCTAACCTATAGAGTTGTATCCCTGTATCCCTGATTATAATTCTGTTTATCCTTATTTGCTAAGGTTGCGAATTACAACCTGAGAAAATTTGAATTTCGCGGGCTCCCAAGGCTCATCCCTCAAATCTGTTTCATTTTGACAGTTCAACAACATTCATAATGTTGTTGAGAAGAAGTTTTTTTGAACTTCAGTTCGAAAAAAATGGATTACCTAGCCATTTGTTTCAAACCGATTCAGATTGTGATTGATCGTGTAACGCATAGATTACTATTATATATTGTAACGCAATTAGGGTGCAATTAGGGGCTAATAATTAAAAATTAGGGGCGCCAGAAATCGATAATTGATTCCACATACAAGCTTTGTGATATAAGTATAGGCAAAGTCAATAGTATTAGAGATCTTGGGGTTACTCAAGACAGCAAGCTGGTATTCGATCAGCATATTGATACCATAGTAAATAAAGCGTCGAGAGCACTTGGTTTTATAATGAGAGCCTCAGCATGTTTCCGATCACTAAAACCGATTAAAGTCTTGTACCTATTGTTCGTTCGTACGCAGCCACCTTGAGTATGCATCGCAAGTCTGGAACCCTCAGTACGGGATCTACAAGTCTCGTATTGAGGTTATTCAGAGAAAGTTTCTTAAGTACCTGGATTACAGGGCGAGACAAGTATCTGTGGATTACAATCACCGATGTAGAAGGTATCATTTTCTGCCACTTGACCGTAGACGTCATATTAATGATATATGTTACTTGTTTAATATCGCAAATGGTTCAATTGACTGTCCTGAACTTGTTTCAAAATTATCGATACGCACTAATCAGTTGGGGCTGCGGCAGCGTCCACTTCTACATGTACCTTACGTAAACACTAATTATAGACGTAATGCATATTTTCATAGAGCCAGTCGCAGCTTTAACGAAATTTCTTGTGATCAGGTCATTGACCTTTTCTGCACCAATGTAAGCACTCTGAGGAAGCTCTTAGCAAAGCCATTTTTTGTACAAGAGGCATCTGCCTGCACTTGAACGGTGTGTTGTCCTGATTAGCTTTTGGCGAGTCCATTCTATATATATATAATGGAGTTGAGGGAGCAAAATGGTTATAATTTATTTGCATATAAAGTAACTTAGACTATGAGGGAGTAATCATGTTGTATTCATCTGTGGGGGCTTGTAATTAGCAACTTAGTTTTATATTATTGATATTATTATAAAGATATTTGTCTGTAAGCCTTCCGAAAAGAATAAAATAATAAAATAAAATAATGTGGAACACTGGTCATTTGTTTTCTCTCAACCTACTCCAATAAAATCAAAACCTTACCCTGTAGTTATTGTAATAATTGCTTTGCGAACTACTAGTTGTAGTTGGCGTAGACCTCCACGCATACACTGGGCGAGGCTCCGGGTCGTATTCGTCCTACAAATTATAACATTAATTGCAGTTGGACAGAAAGGCAGTAGGTACAAGTTACAACTACTTTAGTACTATGTTGAGCGTGTGCTCAGTAGCCATGTTGTGGACAAAGCGCTGCAGAGATTTTTATCCAGTAACTTTATAGTTGTGCTTTATAGATAAATTATGTACCTACCTATTGTTTACTTACTTACCTACTTTTATCTATAGGTTGGTACTTAGGTATATCCAGTACAACAGTAACATATAATTATGTAGAATTGTAGATATATACCTAGGTACATTAAAACCTTCTTAGTAAACCTCACTTATGTTAACATTTTTGATGATTTTAATACTTTCAATTTAACCATTACAAATACTACCTATACAATCAGTGACGAGTTACAAATTATACCGTGAACATACCTACTAATAAAAATCACTTAGGTACTTACTTCATGTGAATAGCAGCATCCCATTTTTTATGTATAAAAGCACTGTAAGATGCAAATAAAATTACACTGTCATATTACTTTTGCAAATACCTTCGTTCGGTAGGTTCATAGTAAGTAGTGCTGCTCTGTACCCACTACTATTAATTATTTAGAGTCAACTGAATTCCAAATACCGCGAGACCGCGACAATAGAATAGAATGGTGACTGTGAGGTGTGAGTCTGTGAGTAGAGTATGAGTACTTACATGGACCGTCATGGACGGTCTCACCGACTCTGTTTATAAATAAATATTAGTGATACAAGGAATACGAATATTCGTATTCGCCGAATACTTCCATGACATTCGTTATTACTGTTATTAGTAAATTCAAAGAAATCCCGTAGTTATTGTATTGCGACTATAGTTGTAAATAAACCGTTAAAAACCAAAATCCGTGGTGAAACCGTTTTTAAACCATGGATTTTGGTTTAAAACTGTTTATTCACAACTATAATTGCGATCGAGTTGACAGATACAAAGACTAATTTATAAAACTGTCATTATATTTGTTTAGGTAAGTATATCCACAGAATTGTGGCGACCTTGTAGTTTTGGAAGTGTATAGATACAGTGCCGCTAGCGGCATCCTATCACTATCGGATAAAGTGCCGTAAGCATTGTCACTATCACTTGTTATTTAGGTTGTGTTGAGGTTAGTGACCCTTTTTAGTGTATATTATTTGAAAGCCCAGCTTAGTTGGTAGGAGTGGGGACGTATTTAGCGGATCTGCTATCTAATTGTGAAACACATTTTCGTAAACGATTAAGACCATAATCAGTTCAACGTTCATTGCGTTATTTGTATTGTTGAGCAGTTTTTTTTTTTTTAACTAATGAAGCAATGGATTAGCAATCTTTCAAAACGATTCAGATTGTGATTCATCGTGTATTACGCAATTAGGGTGCAGTTACAAATAAATTTTCTATGGTAACTGTCTTTATCGACTTGGTACACACGGCTACACATCAAACTATACATTTCCAATATAAGCTGACCTCACATTGTACGGAAATCCTATATAATGCGAGATCAGCATAAACTGGAAATGTATAGCTTGATGTGTAGCCGTGTGTACTAAAAGTTGACCCTAGTGGTTTTAAATTGTTAAATAATGTCGTCCCGAAAACAGAAGAAACGTGATATTTGCAAAAAACTTGCAACTATTATGTTTTTTTATAAAAATTTACCTAGGTACTTATACTTAGTTATTTTTTAAGTAAATATTTATATTGCTTAGCGTGTTAATTTCCTTTCACCTTCTTTGACTTGTATGTATAACAGTTATAACTTATATTATAATTGCGTGCTATATTCCAGCCCCGTATTCGTATTCGCCGAATAGTACTTACAATCGGTATTCGTATTCGTAAAAGTAGTATTCGTTGCAACACTAATAAATATTATACAATCACGATACAGACTGAACGTGACTTGTCTATGGCAGTAAATGACGTGGAAATAAACGTGTTTCTCCCCAGATTTCAGACAGCTGTGTTGCCAGCAATAAAATAAATCGATTGAACTATAATGCACTGGCCTTGACGCGATAATGCTTTGCACACTGCACTTAACTAGTTTTTCACACAGTAATAAGTATACTAAAACGCGTCGGCTCCATTTTTAGTGTTCCATAGTCAAAACGGAACCCTTATAGTTTCGCCATGTCCGTCTGTCTGTCTGTCCGCGGCTCAGCTCAGAGACTAGTGTAAGTACCTACTAGAAAGCTGAAAGTATCTAAGTATGTAATTTGCTTAGGTAATTTGTTTGACATCATGACTCATGAGTGTATGTACTTACCTAAACACAAAATGCGTCTCCTCCTTGTCCTTTGCTTCTTTGTTCCCATACTTTTGTACAATACAACTTATTGCCACTGTTACGCGACTGAAAAAAGGCATGTTTTCACAAGCTTTATATTAGCTTGCTCTGTTCGTATGTGTTTCCGGTTACTCCTTTTGTCATCCATTTTTCAAGCACTTCCTGGCATCCGATTGAGCTGAAACTTGGTATACTTATACAACTACCGAGACATTTTGAAAAAATGATACGATGGAGCTGGTCTGATAATGAAGCCGGAAGTTGGGCATAGGAATTCCTCAATCAAACAAGATAACACCATCGTGTTAGGCCTCGTTGGTTATGTATTAACAAGTGCTTTGACACTAAGTGGTGTTCAGGGCCTGATGATGGAGCCAGAAGGTGGCCATGGGAACTCCTCAATCAAACAAGATAGCATCATCGTGTTTGGACTCATTGGTCATGTATTAACAAGTGCTTTGACACTAGGTAGTGTTCAGGGTTTGATGATGGAGCCGGAAGGCGGCCATGGGAACTCTTCAATCAAACTTGACAGCACCATCGTGTTTGGACTCATTGGTCATGTATTAACAAGTGCTTTGACACTAGGTGGTGTTCAGGGTCTGATGATGGAGCCGGAAGGTGGCCATGGGAACTCCTCAATCAAACAAGACAACACCATCGTGTTTGGACTCATTGGTCATGTATCAACAAGCGCTTTGACACTAGGTGGTGTTCAGGGCCTGATGATGGAGCTGGAAGGTGGCCATGGGGAAAATCTAATTCGTTGGATTTGTAATGGAACAGATATTTAAACATATCCTAATGCTAAAATGTAGAAAATAAAATATAAGTAAAAATCTTTTTTAGTTTTAGTACTTTTTAGTTCATTATAAGCTTGTTTTTAAAAATATTTTTACTTATATTTTATTTACATAAATCTTGTTTGTTTCTAAGTAAAATGATTGCTCGTAGCATAACATAATCAGCCTACCTATATTGTTCCTACTGCGGGAGCACAGGCCTCTCTCTTCGAGAGGGAATGGGTTATATCAACCACGCGGGCCCAGTGCGGGTTGCACAGTATTGTAAGATGTTCATAATAAAGATTACTTACTTACTTACTTACAGTTTCATTCTATTCTTAGCTCAGACCAAATAAAAAACTACTGAAAGGGCCAGAGTCGCGGCGCAATCATTTCACAGCATTGCGAGCCAATGGGAAGTGCGGTGTCTTAAGCGATGGCATAGTGCTCTGTACGATGGCCATTGTTATCTACAGGAATCCGGTGGCATTTCGGTGTCACACCGCATCACCCTCACCCCAAAACTACCTCTCTGGTCCTATGTCCGACGTGCGTGCTGTGCGGTCCTCACGACATCACGTTATTGCTTCGTTGTAGGACGACGTGGTACCTATTAGGCCACAGAGTACCGCTCTCTCGTTAGTGAGTACGTTGTGGTACCGCTGCACCGCAGCCACAAGGCATCGAACGTGACAATGCTTCTATTTTTCAAAAATGTTTGTATAGGTATTCGACCTCCGTGGATAGCTATTAGCTATAGATAGTATCCAGCACTAATTTCTACTATAAACACCGTAGTCAATGGTAATGTCTAATAGTGTTAAAATTGACAGTTAAATTATAGTAACAATGTTTCCTTACATAGTTTCTTTTTGTAGTTGTGATGAGCCAGAACTCAAACCTAATTTGAATGACGACACGTTTCCCAGTTCTGACCAAATTTGGGGGATGGTAGGCACTATATTAGCAACAGTTGCGTGTTGGATTGTGTATACAAAGGTACCTATGAAGAACCAGATACATTCTATGGCTTTAGAATAAACGTATAAACACGGTTCTATTTAGTCGAGCGAGAAAATTAATTTAAAAACTAAATTATTTTCTATGTGAAAGTGTAATTACATTTATTTATATAGGACTGATGCCCGCGACTTCGCCCGCGTGGTATTATATACTAAAACCTTCTTCGAGAACCACTCTATCCATTGGTGAAAACAGTATGAAAATCGGTGCAGTAGTTTTTAAGTTTATCGTGAACAGACAGACGCGGCCGAGGACTTTGTTTTATTATATGTGTACCATAATTAGTATGGCTGTTGCGGTCAGGCACATAATAAAATGATTCTGTATTAGTGTAACTAGCTTTTTGCCGCGGCTTCACCCTCGTGGATGTCGGGATATATCCCTCGGTAACGTAGCTCCTACAGGGTTAACAGTGCCCTATGTGCCTAGTTTATAAACTATCTGTGTGCCAAACATCCAAATTCATTCAGCCGTTTTTGTGCCAATCCGGAAAAATCATCCAGACAAACAGATAAACGGACAAACATTCTAAAAATAGCATCAGAATCTTTCCCACACCTAATAACGATGACGTTTTTTCAAAAATATTCAATGTAAAGTTTTGACTTCGTGCGCGCGTGCTTATTTTAATAGAGGTAGGTCTATCGATATTGACAATCACTCATATTTTTTTTCCTTATTCCCTTACAGGTAAAGATCGGCAGAAAAAGGTATCAAGACCTACAAATTATCATGCACAGCAAACCACCAAGAGTGGCGGCCCCCGCACGCAAAACACGCACCTGATAATAAGATTATAAATTAAACCAAATATTTTATAGAAATATATCTTTATTCCTTAAAATAATATGGCTTATTTTGTATAAAATATATTGTTTATGTCGATTATATAAAACGTATAATGTCAATCTACCTACCCATACCACCTTTGCAACAATAATAAAAACAACAAAAATATAGGAATTTCTATTCTACAAAGACATACTAATAAGTATCGTTTAGCAAGAACATTGTGTCTCTTGCATATTTCTTGCAGTCTTGCAAAAGATACTTGTACTCATCTTCTACTTGACCTCTCTTTAACAGGTACACCAATATGTACTGATACGGAAATACGGGAACATTATGACGTGCGAAAAACCGCAGCTTAACTCTTTCAATAATTTTCATGTCGACGAAACAGTAATCTGCTGTGCAGCAACTGCCTGGGGTCCTGTGAAAAATGATTTTTTGAGTTACACGTGGTACGGTTTATCTCTTACCCTCGTGATAGGGCCGGCGGCGCACATTTGGCGAGGCGCACAGCGAAGTCTTCATTAGCAAACGAATATTAAACTTGGCGCTGGTTGAAATAAAGTTGAAAATACTTGTAAAGTGCTTCGACAGGTTGTGCAAGGCTCTTAAAATTAGAACAAAAGAAGCTCGTCGAAAAAATGCTATTGTGTTTGAGAAAGGAATTAGTAGAAGTTTCCAGATTTTTAAAGCAAACATTTGTTAAAGTATACATCTGGTTAAGAATGGAATAGCAATTCAACTTGTGGGAGCCAAAAAAATCGTTACATTTCCAATAGACTGATTCATCAACGCCGCCCAGCCCAAACTGGACCTAGAATGCTGAAATTGAAGAATGCGGATTTTTTCGAATTTCCAATGGTTATAGGGAATATAAGGCGGATAAAGTCACTGGCAAAGTGCTAGTATAAAATAAGCTTACTGACCTTGGATCATACGTAACAGGCTTTGCTTTCAACGTTTTGAATATCATCTGATAATATTGCCTATACTTCCTCTTCATGATGAGAACGATTTGTTTCCCCTCAAAGGGGTACTTGGCACTGAGTGCATCAAGCTCCAAATGCCAGTAAACGGCTGCCTTCGCCACTTCCACACTTGTCGAGTCTATTTCCAATATTTTTGGATGTTTGAGCCACTCATAGAGATATTCCTGTAATAAAAAATTGATTGAATGTAGGGATGACGATACAAGAGAGATAATAAATGATATTATTTATTTGTAAAACACTTTTACACGTATTTTTTTAGGTTCCGTAGTCAACGAGGAACCCTTATAGTTTCGCCGTGTTCGTCTGTCTGTCTGCTGTCCGCGGCTTAGATCAGAGACTCTTAGTACTAGAAAGCTGTAATTTGGTATGTCTATACATATAAATCACGCCGACAAAGTGGTAAATAAAATCATGAAAAGAAAAAAAAGGACACCTCCCCTGCCCGTAGCGTGGTGATGTTTTTTTTTTCTCGCTTACCCTTTGTTTGGGGTAACGTTGGAAAGGTGGTTTAAAAATATTGAGTTTGTGGAAACCATTTTTGGATTCAGGGATCCGTTTGCGAAATAACAAAATGCTATTTTTTGTTAGGAGTCAAGTGTAACCAGCGAAATGGTTGGTTTTTGATATGTGAAAAAATTAATGGCAGTAGAATTCAAAGGAAAACTATCACAGCTAAGTAGGCTCTACAAGTTACCGAGTAATAATCGACCAACGACGACAAATATTTGCAGTTGTAAAAACATGTTTTTCACAAGTTTTTCAACTACAATGTTAATTTTGTTTTCGGATAAATTCATCCCAACTACGGATTTTATTAGAATAGTTTGATGTTTCTTAGCCGACTTCTCACTTATTTAATGATCGTCTGTCAGATTAATAATCTGACTGTAGAATTGACACAATCTTATAGTAACTATAAGTTTAATACATGCCTGCAGGAACTTCTTGCACCTAAAGCTGTCGTAGATAAAGTTGACATTTATTAACCATTTGCCGGTAGCGAGGGCGCATACCATCATACCAGTGAACGTGTCGTTTGGCAACACTGCTACAAAATGTGTAGCCAACATCTCCATTTTTGTATTTTCTGCTACAACTCCACCCATCTCGTTTATCATCGCTGCAATTCTTTCGCGGTTCTATGAAAGATAGAGATAAAGGGTCAGTTCACACCTAAACGCGACGCGACGCGCAGTTTTTTATGATCCAATACAATATCGAACTTATCTAATACACAATAAGGCACACGCACTGCGCAGCACCGCGCATCTCAGCGTAGTACACGTACACGTTCGCATTGAAATTATACCTTTTCGTGAAGGAAATAGCTTCGATAAATTTAAAAAGTGCGCGCAGCGTCGCGTTGCTGTCTGAACTGACCCTAAAGTGTTATCAGGAAGATTTCAACAGGTCCAAAAAAAAAGTTGTACACATGTTGCTGTCATAATATTATTTTCTCGGAGCGAGACAGCGTATATCGTGCGTTCTCGTTTACTCATGGGCCTTATAGATAGCAAATGCTGTGAATGCGAGATTGCATGCTCCAGTTTATGGTCTAAATTATACACGTTTTTTTTACTTACATTAATGCTTTCAGATATCATGAACACCTTCTTCTCACAAGCACATATTAGGTTCTGTTTCAACTTCCATGACTCCTCAGATGTGCCACTTGGAGAATGATAATCACTATCTGAAACAGAACATTCAAATTAAATTATAAACATACATAATATTGTGTCAGGAAATTGATGATAGAGAATTTATTTAAATAAATAAAAGTAGAAAAACTTGTTTTATTTACCTGAAGTCATTTCCTGAAGGCTGGCTTTGATTTTAGTGGACACCTGCATTTTTCCCTTTATTGGGCTGTAACTAGACCCTTTCTTCTTGAGTTTGTAATTCTGGATATATTTCTGAAATGGCAAGTAATTGGCAGTCTTCTCTTTGCCACTTTCTATTAATTTACGAAAACTCACTTTTTTGGGTGTACTCTGCCTACTGAAACTTCTGTGAAAATGAATTGAAAATTTTATAAATCTTTTAAATTCCTAGACTAGATTATAAAGTTAACATATTATTTACATTTATTTATAAGAATTTACTGTAGTTCCAGTGAAAGACAAAATACACTTTTATTTCTTAAAAATTACCCAATTTATAGCTACAACAAGGAACCTGGCATGTTAAATCTAGAAGACTATAATACAAATAAATATTGAATAATATAGAATTATAGATGATAGATTTTTAAATTCTAAGTTAATTCCCATAGTACTAGTACAACGCTCAGAGCTCAAGGTAAAAAAATAATATTAAAACTTTTTGAGCAACAAAGCATTTAGTTTCCCATTAGGTAAAGCAGAAGTAATTAGTAACAATATACAGTTGAAATATACTTAGGTAGATCCCAGACATGCCAATATTCAATTTGTAACTCACTCATTCCCCAACTTTGAAAAAAAAGTTTTAAAGGGACTTGAAGTGGGAGTAACTTTTTCTTCAACCTTTTTGCAATCAATTTCTTGATAAATATCCTCAACAGACCAACCTATTTGACGACGCACAGTCTTCGGTTTCCTAGTCTTTTCTAACGATGGCACAAAATCAACACAATCCTCTGCCGGATTGATAAAGCCAGCCTTGTAATGCACTACAGTCTCTTTTGAAGTTACTTTAAAATGTTCAGCCTTAAGATGTTCCAAGTATGCCAATTTTTCAGTGTATATGTCATGGCAAACAGGACAAACATAATGGTGCAACTTGACATTAGTAGTGCACCTGTTAAAATGTATGACATATTTATCATACTGGTCAAATTTTTCATCACATAATACGCATGTGACATCCATATCTTCGGGTATATCAGGCAGTGGCTGAGTGTGGCGTGGGGGTAACGACTGAGTTGCTCTAGCCGGCTGTTGATTTGGAACAATATCTGATGCCACAAGAGTTTCATTACTGCTTGACCGTTGCAGTTGATTGCGCTCAATAGTACATGTCGTGCGGCAAGTGTGGCTTCCTAATTTGCTGTAGGACTCATTGCAACCTCCACATTTAATGGAATCAACATCACTGTCAGTCTCATCACTTATGTCATGGAAGATATTGCTATCCATGTTGTCTTTGAAAAAGTTTTCATTATTATCACCCTCAGCAGACACATACTCTTCCATGGAACCATCCATAGTGCCATCATGCATGTGAAACTCCTTGTTGAAGAAGTCATTGTAATCACTAACAGATGGTTTGCTTATGTTGGTGTCTGGTAACAAGAAATTCAAAAAATATGAATACTATCTAATCATATTGATCAAACATTTGTGTACCTACAACTAAGAGTAATTCATTTTAGGTGCAAATCCTTCAAAACATCCATTCATCCACAAACAGCAGATAAAAGGCAATAATAAAGGTACAAAAATACACATTACCTGGACATTTTCTTAACAAGTTATCAATTCTTTCGCACTGCTGTTTGAATAAATAGGCTGTGCTTAAATTTTCTATACAGGATGAGCAGACGCGATCTGACAATCCATCACCTTCATAAATCTAAAAGGAAATACAAGTTAGAAAAACAATTTAGGGGATCCAGTCAAAAGTGCTTTGCTAGAGTTATTGCTGTACAACTATTCACACACCCTTTGGGTTTCATTTAAAAAACAATAAGTACTTACTTGAATTTTAGTAAAAGACATAACCATATCTGATAACTTAACACACTCATCTTGTTCAAATATTGAACAGAAATCACCCAGTTTCAAGCATAGCCTACATTTCTGAAATCGGGAATCCATTTTCTATCAGCAAATTATTAGTACAGAGTACCTTTAACACCATTGCCCAATATTTACATAGAATTTACACCTCTACTAAACGGTACATGCGATAGCACGTTCAAGTTTTTCAAAAACAAGAAATACAGCCACCTTACAACCGTCTTTTTTAAATTTCACAGTGACTGACAGTCGGTCGTGTGACAGATGCGTTTAGTAGTATTTCCAGTTGAAAATAATGTAAAGTCTATTCAGGCCTTTCCCGAAAACCTCCATTACAAACATTGCAGTATGCGGTTCGTATTCGTTTCTGATCCGGTTTGTATGGACGTCTGTGCAAGTGTGCACTCATGCATATACGGTTCGTAATAGGATGGCCAAATCGGATGAAACTAACAAGAATCGAATACGAACCAGATACGATTATGTGGGTAAAGGCCCTTACGCTTCGGTCTGTGGATCGGTTTTACTACACGACTGCCGAAAAAGAAGTGTAATGTTTTCAGGGTTCATTTTTTATTTCAACAATTTTTGTCTCGGATTTGTAAAGAGGGCCGGGAGAGCACTATAAAATACTGGTAGTCACCCGTGTTTGACTATTCTAATTCTATTTTTGATCTCGTAGACTAATAAGACATTTCAAATGATTTTTGTTTTTTATTTGCTCCTGTCAAATTAGCCTACGGGATTGAAAACGAACTTTAGCAATTTTATTTTATAAAATGGGTGATAGACGCGCGTACTTAAAGTACGCGGTCTTTAAGTTCGTGACCTTACTCGGCTCGCCGTCGGTGACACACGTCACACGTGAAGCTTTCTCAGTATTTCATTGTCAAATTGACTCGCGACTCGCGGCTATGACAGACGGGCGAGTAAGCTCGCCGAGCCTCAGCCTTATGTACGCGTACTTGCTCGCACGTCTATCACCCGGCAAGAAAAAAAAATGTAAAAAGGCAACTACACAGACTACTTATAAACTACGTATGCAAGATACTAGCTAACAATGAGCTGAAAATTGCAAAAAACCTAA
Source organism: Lithophane semibrunnea (assembly GCA_947363905.1). Lineage (NCBI taxonomy): Eukaryota > Metazoa > Arthropoda > Insecta > Lepidoptera > Noctuidae > Lithophane > Lithophane semibrunnea. The sequence continues at coordinate 10,290,154 of OX376188.1, read as the reverse complement.
GAAAATCTGAATTTCGCGAGCTATTCGTAGATTTTAGCTGTCCCTGCTAGGTCTCTCTAGATATGGTCACGCCATCTGCAATTAGCTTTGCCGACCTTCCCCATTGCACGAAAAGAGTTCCGACGTTGATAAAAACTTGGTTTCGGCCATGCACTGTCCCCAATCCAAATCAAGAGTGAATTCAAACCACACTTGTCAGTGGATTTAGGATGGACCACGGAGTATTGGGATGGACCCATGGATTTAGTAAGAGCCATGGAATTAGTATGTACTGTAGAAGAACTGTCAAACCACTAACAAACTTCTCAAAGTCAGCTGTTTTTGACTTCAGGACCCACAGGACTGTGAATAAAAAACAGTCACCAATGACCAAATTCTCTTTGGTTGGTAAAAACATTTGTTACTTTTTTAGTTCCTAGTCCTACTTTCCGCACAAAGTAAATAAAATATTACTTTATTACACTCTGTGAAGTAATTCTAGTGATATTTGATAAAGATCTTATTAGTGCTCTGTGATAAAGATGCAGCCAGAACTCCATGTTAGTCCAAATATTTACAGGAGGCCTTTCCCTCGTTTTGATTGTCCCATGGTTATTGGTTACATTGGTCTTGAGAATCTCAAGTACGCCCGTCGTATTAGTAATGATAGAGTAAATTTCGACTTAAACTTGCATTTAGACCAGGTAATACGTAAGCCCGAAGACCTGGATGTAAAGCTGACGGACTTGCTAAAGTTCTTATTAGAACATGAACGTCGCTTGAATTTTCCATTCGAGAATACCTTAGAAAAAGCAAAATTTTTTTGCTACAGAGGTCTAATGACTTGTGTTGCTTGCACTCCATATGAAAACCAGGAGCCATGGAAAATTGCTGCTATTCTGTTCAAAGGCAATATCTATCTATGTGCAAGGGAAACTGAGGACAAACGTAACAGAAGACTAAATATGACTGAAAGAGATAAAAAGTTTACTTCATGGGGATATAAGTTTGAACAGTACCTTTTATCTGGTAAGTCTTAATAAGTTCCTCAAGTTCTATCTTATTTAGGAAAGTTTTAATAAACAAGTACCTATGGAGTAAATAGTGGTCCAATGTTTTGTAAATAGTGGTCCAATGAGTTTGAAACACCGTATATTCATTTACGCAGTTATTTAAAATACAGAGAACTGCTCTGTTTGGGGCTTTTTCATACACTTGTATAGTTCACTGTTCTTCCTTACAGCCTCATGTGACTGTTGTTGTTGGCGATTGCTGCCTTTATCATCTTGTAATAATTATGATGACTGTTATAACTATAGTAAATGCCACCTAAGGGTACTTACTAAAGTGAAAATTTTTGGCCGAAAAAGGCAGCTCGTGGACCCAGCATAAACGCATCAGCATTATAACGATTTTTGTCCTTGACTGTACAAAACCTAGTTTGCGAGATCCCTAAGACGCGTAAATTGCTTATTATTTTAATGATTGCTATTAATGGTTTTAATCTTAAAACAATTTCAGATGAACCAGATTCAGAGCCAAATCCTGATGTTCCTGTGGATGAGAATGAAGAATTCTCATTAGTTTTTACGACACAATTGAACAGCCACAAAATAGTGTATGGTGCTGAAATGGATGGTATTAGATGTGATAAAGCAGCAGTTTCTAAACCGCCTCCTTCTGAAATGGGACCAGAAGCCATTGTTAAATATTTGTCAACTAAGGAATTTATAGAGCTGAAGACTAATAGACATATAGAACATCCAAGACAAGAGACCAGTTTTAGGTTTGTAAAACATAATAATATAATATGTAGAATAATTTAAGAGTGGGAATTTACTAGTTTGTCTACTTACTGGACTATTTAATCTTCTCATATAACTTTCTAAATCATATTATAGACCTTCAAAAGTTTTCTAAATGGAAACAGAACTGAGGCTATAGGCGTTAACGCTTACAGAAAAGGGATTTTGTCTAGGCCCCCTGGCCAGCTTGAATGTGCAAATACTATTGTAGCTGGTTTCCTTGTCTATTTCCCCTGCAAGGCCTACAGGCCTTCATCATCTTCCTGCCCTTGTCCCATGTTACTTCAGGTCGGCGCAACACGTTATCTTCTTCCATTCTCCTTACTACTGGCCTTTTTCATTAAATATTTAAATAATGTCTTCTTACAGGCGATTCAAGTCAAAGAAATGGTGGTGTCAGTCATTTCTTGCTGGAGTCGACACAATATTATGTGGATACAGGAATGACGATGGAATTGTAGAAGAACTGAAAACATGGAAAATTAAAGAATTAGTCAAAATTTCCCAGGTAATTCTTTATGTTATGTACTGACAGACTTTCTTAAATCACTATGCATTAGTGTGGTATATGGCTATGCTGTATTTGCTGTTAGGCTCAGTTTAGGTGGAAGTGAATCATCAATCTCCTAGCCTAAGCTTAATGGGTGTGTTAATAACTTTTTTTATTTTCAGAGATTTTGGAATCCAGATGTCTGCTTCAACTTCTTAGATAATTTCTTAATATATGTAAAGAGATGTTTGGCTAGAGAGATAAAACACAAACATGGGGAGAAGGCATTAAACAGCCTTCACGAATTACCAATGATAAGCTTGTTGTTCGAATGGACCCCAGACCAGCCTGTTCAGGTGGCAGAACAGTATTCCCATCAAGATGATCCTGTACTAATGCCATGGTTTACAGATAATTATGGCAAATTTGCAAATATATAAGTTTTAATTTTGTTTAAAAGCCTTAAGGAATTGGCAGTGTCAAATAAATACGAATTGAGAAAGTCAGATTGCTACTTTCCCGGATTTGAACCCACAACTTCATACATGAGAACTTTTTGCATCACAACTTTTTTTGATTTAAAGAGTGTTTTTTTGATAATTTTCTAATTAAACGTATAAATATTCATATTCATAATGTAGATAAGTAATTAAATAAGTATTTTAAGTAACCATACACCAACTCAAGGAAAAATGGGGGTTCCAATAAAAAATGGCATTTACTATCGTACCATTTATTATCACTGCATAGCAAATGGTGTAAATCAACATCCATAAAAGACTAATCAACAACATGGATATCTTCACTTACAACTAGATATGCTTAGTATAGCTAATATGTATTATCATACATTCATAAAAAATATTTAGAAAATAAAAACAATAATTAACAGTACAACATAGTTGTAATAAAAATAAAATGGTGTCATGTATTAATACGTGTCAACCAATGTTAATGCTGTATTTACATAACAATGATTTATTTTAGCAACAAAAATTCCATCATGTCGCATTGGTACTTTTCTAAAAACATATTTTAAATTTTAACAAATATTCCTAAAAGAAATCATTTTTATCAATTAAAATTATATCATCTAATAATGTATTAATTTTAACAATTATATTTAAAAAAATTGTTATGAATTGTTGTTTTCTTGAATTTTATTAAACTTAGGTACATACATAGAAAATTATAATTATAAATTTCTGAACAAAATATATTTGGATTGAAAAAAAAAATGATTGAATTAGTTAAGTAATTTAATAAAATCATTTTACACTTATGTCTTAAATATTTGATTTGTCGTTAGAGTAAACATCAAATACAAATAATAACTATCTACAGGTACACATTAATATTTAAACAAATGTCTCCTATTCTTAAAAAACATTAAATGTAAATTTATTTGTTAAAAATTGATTTAAAATATGTTTAAAAGGCGAATGACTTACCATGTAAGCCATTATCCACTGCAAGGAAGGGATCTTAAGGGGGCATTGTACTCAACACCATGAACAACTTTCACTATGGGACCAAACCTGAAATAGCGAAAAAAATTAGCAGTTCCGTACATTTATTATGTTTGCATAGCCCGTTAATGTAGGGAACAGCCGATTCTTTTTTCGCAATTTCAGTTTTGATCCCATAGTAAAAGTTGTTCATAATGATGAGTACAATGACCCCTTAAGAGATTTCGTGTATGAATAGATACACCTTCTATAGAACTAATCTATAAAAATATGGGTTAAATTTTAAAGATATGAATAATCTACAAAGGTGAGTTTTGAGTACCTACTGTCTGAGTCTTCGACAACGGTGTTTCGAAAGTTGATTTGGTTCCGATTTGCAATGGAATGGCTTTCAATGGCATTGTACATGTTCGAGAGTTATTAAATACTAAATGGCTTGAAGAAGTGCTAACGACCATCAGTGTAAGAGCCTTACACACTCAAAAAAGCAACAACCATCAATATTATTCATTGTGTTGATCTGTCGTTCAGAATAAAGATGTTTATAAGAAATTTTTAGAACAATTTCCTTTGCCTCTTGTTAGTGTTACACAATTAGGCCTTACATTGGTAAGAGTTGGTACCGACGACGTATTAACATAGTATTTAAAACACGAACAGGTACGCAGAAATATATCTCAGTATCCAAATCTCAATGTGCACGAAAGAAATTGTATAAATTTAATATTTATATAGTGAATATTTACGGCATATTTACGATTAATTAAATCGTCAATTTTAAAGAAAGCGTAAATACAGACGCTATTTATTAATGTATTAAATTCAACAAAATTTATTTTTGTGAGTTGATTTAGTTAATCGTCGATATGCTTAATTAAGTTTAATACATTACAAGTTATATCGATGTGGGTATTTCGTTAAAAGTGATGTTAATCAACGTCTTACGCGATTATAATTATTATATTATGTACACACGGCTACACATCAAGCTATACATTTCCAGTATAAGCTGGCCTCGCATTGTACGGAAATTCTATACAATGCGAGATCAGCATAAACTGGAAATGTATAGCTTGATGTGTAGCCGTGTGTACATAATTTGCAACGTATATTACAATTCCGACGGAATTATATATTTTCTCTTATACATCGGGTATTTAACAGAGTACAATACGGCCGATATAACTTGGCAGGTCTGAACATAGGTGCATGTAACTTTCGCGCATGTTCTTTTACTCACACCCACCTTATGTCACCATTTGGTTCCTAAAATATTACTGCGCAGCCCTCTGCGCGAAGTTCAGAACTGCCAAGTTACATCGGACGTATTGTAAAAGTTAGTTTAAACGTTAAGATAGGTATAAGAAGAGATGCGAATTAAATCCCAACACACAATGAGAAGATAATTAGCGTAAGTTCTATAATAAACACATAATAATTCTCTTTCATAACACATTGTCATTTTGAAGTGCACATTATAATCTGACATCTATAATGACTAAAATTTGGTGTTTGTGCAATAATTTAGATGCCTTCGACAATCGTACCTATAGAAACAATGGGACACGGAATAAACATTGAAAGTATTTACAAAGTGCTTCAACGTCTTAACTCTTAACTTACGAGAGACGAGCCTTAACAAAATGTACAACTTAATAGTAATTAGGTACTAGTCGATTTTGGTAAGTTGTACCAAATTGGAATAACACTGCTGATCACTGAGGTTATTCGTTGTGTTCTGTTCCTCGAGACGAAGTGATCATGACAAGTTATTTCTTTGTGTTGAAAATATTCTACAAACTTTAAACAGTCTTCGGTTTCACTTACATATACCTAGGTATATCCCTGTCGAATCAGTGTGTTTTGTACTAGCGATATAACAAACCAACTACTAAGCTTTAAAAGGACATTTTTACTATAGCGTTCATTATTGAGGCACAGGTTGAGGAAATTAATTTACATATAGAATTGTTATCTCTTTCACACGTTAATTAAACAGTTTCATTGTTGAAATAATACCTACAATGAAATATAACAAAACACACAACAATTTCGCTAGGCCTTTCAAGTTTTGAACTTTACATAATGTTAGAAGCCGGTCTTATGATGGCGTCTTATGAACTACCGAGTAACTGTTTTGTTATATTGTGTTAATGTGCAATTGCAAAGTCTATAAATGAATATACCTCGCTATATACACATTAAAATACATTATCTCTTGTAATTTAGACATATTTTTTATTTCAAACCAAATAGGTAACATTTCTATTTAGTGATTTTTATTACAATAATTCAGAAACGGAATAATTCATAATATACTTAATGCATGTAACACTATTAATAAAGAAAGAGTAAAAAGTATGAAATTAGAGATAAAAGGCGGAAGAATTAAAATAACCTATCTATATTTTAAATTAAATGTGATTTCATGCACAAACCTAACTAATTTTTAGTAATCTGTAGTTTTATTTTCACTGCTCGCGTTTCTTTTTAATATCAGGATCTGTTACCATTTGGTCTATGAATGTGACCGGCTTCGATACTAATGAATCAACACAATAAGTAATTTTCCGCCTTACAAGCTCACTGCAGCCACGTTGGCAGGTCCAACTCTTCACTCCGCATTTTATGCGATCAATGTAAATTTAGTATATCAGTAAAACTCCTATGTGATAATAAAATATATTAAATCTTTGTGCTAACTTACAATAAATTCATTTTTCATAAACTATATACTATTTTATCATTTTTCTTATGAAAAACCAATTCTAATTTACTAAGCGCGCTTGGCACGCTGCATTGGTCTGGTTAAACACTATAACTACGTACATTAGCTACTTTCACATGATGTTGGTGATAGAACTGGTTAGCTAGTATTACTATTGACTGTATCTCACTAGTTTATATATAAAATAGGTATCAAAATTTCGATGTTTCTTTGTGATAACAATGAGCGCAGATATTGTCACGAGGCACATACCACCTTTCACTTAAACTTATGTTACAATAGAAGCAGAGTTATTGTGATCAATCTGTTATATATAACACAACTTATAGCCTATGTTCTACAGCGCGCGCATATCATACATGACAAATAGAAGATCGAAAACGAATACACTTTTTAACCAGAAGGCTTGCAAGCACTACTAAAATCAATCTAGTTCAATACATTATGGACACATCATTATATGTATGAGTACATTATTTGCAGGTGGTATATGCCCATTATTGTAATAACGTATACAGTCGGTAAACACTAAAATTATCAATACAGCCTAAAACTAGCTAGTACAAACAACAATAATTACGTATCTACCGACAGTGCGTATCTTTGTATATAATTAGTCAATTTCACATCAGGCTGAACGAGTCTATAGTCTTCGTATATTGATTAAATCTTTAAAGTTGGATCTTCATCTTATGTAAAAATATATATTATATATATACATATATATGTGGTCCGTAGCATCACACGCATTCTGCGCATGTCGACAGCTGAGCCGCGGTTCAACGCGCAATAATCACATTCTAAGTTAATATAAAATAAATGATTGCACAAATAATAATGATTCAACTCTAATTCCATCGATGTTATGTTTAACTTGCCAATTTATTGGGCTAAGATAACAGCAACATATCTGTAACTTAAAGTTCAAAGAGCATGTTTACTCTAAAATACTTCTCAACTAATATTGTCAAATATTTTGATGAAAAACACATTGCCAATAGTTTCTTGGTGGCTTAACGAATAGGCAACCTAGTCGAAGCCGTCAAAAATAAAAATTAATTTAGAGTTTTGCTTACTCTAATAATTGATGTCACATAGCTTTTATTATTATCACAATATTATAGTGCATTGATTATTGACTCAATTTTTGGGAGTGTGCGATCCAAGTTTAAACTAGGTATGCACAACTTAGCACTTGCCTTCACTGAAGGCATACAAATACATTGTACTCTGTAGATATCCTTCTATCGGTATCTGTACAAACAAATTCAAACTTATATTATTATACTACATATATACAGTGGTGATATTGAAACAGCGGACTAGAGATCGACATAGGGAGTGGGGTCCATCTTGTCGAGGTCGGCCAGCAGAGCGGGCGTGAGCGGCTCGCCCAGGATGTCCTCGCGCAGCATGTCGTGCAGCGGCGACGTCAGGCCCTGCTCGCTGTCCACCACGCTCTCGTGCAGTTGCGTGGAGCCGCACACCGAGTTACCGTTGATTAGAAAATCTCTGTTGCTGTAACTAAACACACTTCTGTCCTCCGCGAACTGAGGAGTAGATGGCACAGATTTCGAGGATATGCCGTTCGATACGTTGGAGTAATTCTCGGCAGTAAACAGTTCCCTGGAGCGGCGGGAATCGATTTGCAAGTTGGGCACGGTACGTTTGTAGGGCAGCGGTGTACTCGGGACCGATCGTGATGTGTAGTATTTATTTTTTTCCGTAACTAATTCCGATAAATCAAACTCGATACTATTCGCTCGTTTAAGGAAATCTTCCACGTTGTCAGCGGCGGCGCTGTCGTTAGTGAACGATTGGTTGAACTGATTGCTTCTCTCGAGCAAATCGTCACCACTCGGTATTATCGAAGTCAATTGCTCATCCGAAAGTATCTGATGTTCAGGGAGGGGATCACAACCGTTGCTCAAAGTGTCAGTAGAATTAAGAATACTTTGTGTGGCGCCAGTAGTGAGCACGTCGTTACTGCTGTCGATAGCATCATATATTTTGTCGAGCGTTTCTCGATTAAGTCCAGCTTTTGATATGTCACAAGTATCGGCAAGAGATCCGAAATCACAAAACTCATTGGGGACGGGTGTCGGCGGAACTGATCCTACTGGAGTGTTATTATAACTCAATAGTCCCATATGTCCTATTCCCTGCTTCAGGGGTACTGATTGTGATCTAAACGTGTCGGGTCCTGATCTATAAGTAACTAGTGACTCTTGGAAAAACTGACTGACCTCACTCGACAAAGGATCAGCTGACGATGGTTGGTCTCCATTTATGTGATCTCGAAATGGTGCGTTGGGTAAAAAATTCAAACAAAGATTATTGGAGCCATTAGACATTCCTGAGGGGCACGTGTACATATGATTTTTATATTGTGTAAGTATGTTCGGCGAGGGAGGAGCGGAGATCGGTTGGCAGTACTTGCCAGGACCACAGAGTTGTGCTTTGCTCATAAACTTTTGATCATTGGGTATAGCAAACTGTTTGGAGCACGGATCCGTCACACCGAGGGACAGAGGATTTCGCCGTTTCCTTCCATTGTGCTTAGGGATCGGGCGAGGACACAGTCGCGAGCGCGGCACCGGGGTGTTCCTCGGACTAACGAAAGGGCTCGCCGCAGTGCTGTGCGAGTGCGATACAGGAGATGTCTGTAACGAACCGCCCATCATTATTTGTTTATTCACCTTAGTTGGACTTTGACCCCTCTGTCCGAATCCCAGCGGTGACTTGGAATGAAAGTTTCCTGGCGAATGACATCCATCAGAAATTGGCACAAACTCGTATTGTTGTGTTCTGGTAGTTGGACTCTGCGGTTCATTGTGACAGTGTCCGTTATACAGATGTGGCCCCCCGACATTACCAGGCACTTGATTGGATGCAGTATCATTGACATATGATAAAGACGTGCCATTCTGATTCGGAATCGAATGACTGTGCTTGTTGACGTTCATAGCTGTCTGATTAGTTGAGGTTGGCCCATTCATTTCTGGTTCATTTGTCCCGAGCGGTTTAAAGGCGCCTTCAGAAATAGTAGTCTTCATGGGCGGAGCCTCGTGTGAATTTTGCTGAGAAAGTTGAGACTCCTGATTGCTTTGCATAGTTTGAGAACTAGACCCACTCTGGTTTTTTAAGTTTTTAGCTAATAACTCTCTGAGCTGCGATATCTTTTCGTTTTTGCCCTGACTATGGTCGTCGTGTGGGTCCTGGCCTCGTTCTAAAAAAGCAGCTGTGTTATCAGACGTGCTGGCGTTCGCTTGGGCTTGTGCCTGCTGATTAGCGCGGTGATGAAAATACTGCAGTAACTCTTCCTCGTGCTCCTGACTGTTACCCTCGTTCAAATAATCATCTAAATCATGTTTATCAATGTTACATATGCTGATCACACGTTCCCTGTTGAGAATTTCCGAGTGTTTCTCTTCACAAATCATCCCCGTTTTGATGTTAATCCCATCTAGACCGCAACACGAATCAGGCGTCGCGGTTCGCTCGGGCGATCCCGCGCGATCCGGCGAGGGTCCACTGGCTCGGCCGCTCGATTTCCGTAATTTATTGCGTAGCATTTCGGACTTAGACGTCGGAGCCTTCACCGACCGTGTGGGACTCGCCGCCTCCTGTTGCTCCCGGGCCAGCGCCGCGGCGGTGCTTTTGGACCGGCTCGTTAAGTTTTTTGGATCCTCTAAAAAAGCAACCTCGGGACGAACGGGAGCGTCGGCGGGCGCGGGCCCAGAGCTGCACGCGGCGTCGAGCGGCGGGGGCGCGAGGGGCGCGGGGGGCGCGAGAGGGGGCGCGGGCGGCGGGCCCGCCAGCGCCTGGCGCGCGGCCGCCAGCTTACCACCCAGGATCTCGGCGGCGCGCATCTTCTTGGGCAGGTACTCGGTGCGCGGGAAGTCATCTGGCGCGTGCGCGCGCGCGTCGGGCGGACAGCGCGGCGAGGCGGCGCGCGTCTCGCTGTGGTAGGTCTCGAGGATGAGCTTCTTGCCCGGCAGCGAGCCGCGCGCCGGCGGCGGCTCGGGCGGGCGGCGCCGCGCCCACTCCGTGCGCTCGGTGGACAGGTCCAGGGACGCGTCGGTGCTGAGGTTGATGGGTAGGTTGTGCTGCGTGTCGGGCGGGCGCGTGAGATCGCGCGGCGCGTACGTGGGCTCGAACACGTAGGGGTCGGGCCGGTACTCGTGCAGCGGCAGCGCGGGGTGCGGCGCGGGCGGCGCGTGCGGGGCGTGCGGCGGGTGGGGCGGGTGGGGCGGGTGTGACGGGTGCGGCGGGTGTGACGGGTGGGGCGGGTGCGGCGGGTGCGCGCGCGGCGGCACTGAGTAGGGCTGCATGGGCGGGCGCACGTCGTACACGGGCGCGTAGGGCGGCTGCGGGTACCCGTAGCTCATGTCCTGCATGGGCTCGCTCTCGTGTTTCATCGGCTGGTGGTGGCCCGCGTACGACGTGGACGGAGGGGATTCTCCCGACACTTCCTGACCCTTGTTCTTCTTAGGCCGTCCAGGGGTACCTTGTGTCTGTCGATCAAATAAAATAAGAGTAAAATCACCTGCAACCAAATAACACTGACCATACTATTGTACAGTTGTATACTTTTTATCACTAACCTGTATTTTTCGTTTCAGATGCTTTATTAACTGTCGACTCGTGGCGTCATCTGCTGGAGCTGAAAGGAGACAAATAAAACTTAATGATGCACGGTAGTTCTTTGCATAATAACATAAAGGAAGAAGCACTATATCTCATTTCACATTACTGATATAGCTAGGTACTCCCACGACATTGATCGCGTACAAACTTATAAAGTTTGCGATCCATTCCCCCGTTTAATACGTGAAATAGCTTTAGAAACCTTTCATGGATGTCCCTAGTCATGGTTGTGCTATAAATTGTGTTAGTCGGTGAGTATCGGAACATTTTTTTTCATATAATTACTATTTTATGTACTATTTTATATATTTGGTAAATAATATTCATCAATGTCAACACATTGATGAATACTATTTACCAAATACCATAAACATTTAACTTGTAAAGTATAATTATTTATTGGTAATGTATTGTACACCTATCACTTCGTCACACCTATCACTTCGTCAGAAAAACGACAAAAATATTAGAAAATTGGTACGACGTGACCTCCGACGCTGCAATACACGCTCTATAGAGAAAGCAAAATCGGGGGTCGAAAGTGTTCGTCCAATCACTCGGAGCCACCTGACGAAGCTGACCACACCTAGTGGGGATACCGTCGTTTCGAAGCCGGAGATCCTTTCGGAGGTCGAAAACTTCTACGGCCAATTGTACGTATCGCATGCTTCTCGACCTGATCCCGAAAATGAGGATTCCAGAGCCACCTTAACCCGCCATTTCACGGAAGTTCTGCCAGAAGTCAGCCAAGATGAAATCGAGGCGGCTCTTAAACAGCTTAAAAATGGAAAAGCCCCTGGTGAAGACGGGAAACGACTGAGCCTCTGAAAGCGGGAGGAAGTCCTGTACTGAAGGAGCTTCGGGAGCTTTTCAATTCTGTCTTGTTCTCTGGGAGAACTCCAGAAGCGTGGCGAAGGAGCGTGGTCGTTCTCTTCTTTAAAAAGGGTGATAAGACCCCTTTAAAGAATTACAGACCCATTTCGCTCCTAAGCCATGTATATAAGTTGTTTTCAAGAGTCGTCACGAATCGTCTAGCGGGAAGACTCGACGAGTTTCAGCCGCCGGAGCAGGCCGGGTTTCGAGGAGGATACAGCACCATAGACCACATCCACACAGTGCGGCAAATTATACAGAAGTCCGAAGAGTATAATCGGCCCTTATATCTTGCTTTTGTGGACTATGAGAAGGCTTTTGACTCTATCGAGACCTGGTCTGTTTTGGAGTCTCTGCAGCGATGCCAAGTTGACCGGCGATACATCCAAGTGCTGAGATGTCTTTATGAAAACGCGACAATGACCGTCCAAACTTAGAACCAGCTAACTAAACATATCCCCCTGCGTCGGGGTGTAAGGCAAGGGGACGTAATTTCCCCGAAATTGTTCTCTTAACGCATTGGAGGATGTGTTTAAGACGCTGACCTGGGAAGGACGCGGCATTAACATCAACGGCGAGTACATCTCACACTTGAGATTTGCAGATGACATCGTCATAATGGCTGAGTCGCTGCATGACTTGCAACAGATGCTGGACGGCCTAGTTGATTCTTCTGTACGCATTGGTCTCCGGATGAACTTGGACAAAACCCAAGTTATGTTCAACGACCACGTTAGTCCGGGACCGATTGCTGTCAATGGCGGTGCTCTCGAAGTTGTTCGTGAATACGTTTACCTCGGGCTTACTCTGCAGTTTGGTAAAAACAACTTTGAGAAGGAGGCTAACAGAAGAATTCAGCTGGGCTGGGCAGCTTTTGGGAAGCTCCGTCGAGTCTTCTCGTCGCGTATTCCGCAGAGCCTAAAGACTAAAGTCTTCAATCAGTGCGTCCTGCCTGTCATGACTTACGGAGCCGAAACGTGGACACTCACGGTACGGCTGGTCCATAAATTCAAGGTCGCTCAGCGAGCTATGGAACGAGCTATGCTTGGAATATCTCTGAGAGATAAAATCCGGAATGAGGTAATCCGGCAGAGAACCAAAGTTATTGACATAGCTCACAGAATAAGCAAGCTGAAGTGGCCATGGGCCGGCCATATTAGCCGTAGAACCGATGACCGTTGGGGTAGACGTATTCTTGAGTGGAGACCGCGAATCAGCAAACGTAAGGTAGGACGCCCTCAGGCTAGGTGGAGCGACGATCTTCGCAGGGTGGCTGGTAGCAGCTGGATGAGAGCTGCCGAGAATCGAGCTGTATGGCGTGCAATTGGAGAGGCCTATGTCCAGCAGTGGACTGCTATAGGCTGATGATGATGATGGTAATGTATTGCGAATGTGAGGGCTATAATATTAGTTATTTTTTTGTCTTATTTTTTACATTTTATTAGGTAGTTAAGTTTGAACATGATATAATCATTTGTCATTAGAAAGAAGGTTCAATCATGAATGGTACATACCGTGTGTCTGCGCAAGCGGCGGCGGCGACGCGCTGGCGGGTCCGGGCGGCGCGTGCTGCGTAGTCGCCGACATGAGGTGCCGGGACAGCTCCGATACACTCGAGAATTTCATGCCTACAACGAAATAGACTTTGAGAACAAAGTGCAGAATATTATTTGGCATCATATAAAATTGCTTGATAATTATCTTTACCAATCTCTTCTTAGATTTGACAGCAAGGCAAACCAGGAAGAGATATTTTACGCTCGAATCTGCGTCGCTTGAGGTCTATGAGGCGTATAGTGCAGTAGTGGTAGTTTGTGGGATAGAATTTTTGTGCGCGTCGTGTATGTTACTGCTTTTTTTTTAGATTAAAAGTGCGCTGTGGGTTGCCTGTCGTCTGTTCAGACTGTTCAGAGATACTTTTGTTTAAAATTTCGAAAAACGGACTTCACGAGTTTTGTATCTTATACTTCCGAATTAATGGCAATCGGACTACTCCGTCTCGGTCTGGTCGGCTCTATTACATGGGACTGTAATCTGTAATCTGACTGACGGAATAGAATAGAGCCGTGATATGTTATGTTATAACCCCAAAAGCACGGACATGGTACATACCTAACTTTGTTTCGGCCCAATCACAAACTATCCTCTCGTTTTCTCTTGATGCCGCAGTTGGTTCCTGCAAGAATGGGTATAAAAGAATTCAGAATCTGAGAGAATCATAAATTTTTGGAACAATAAACTCAATGCCATACAAGACAAAGTACAAATTCCATTACAATAAATTTTTTTTTAGGGCCTTTTTAATACAAATGGTCACACACAAATCAAATTAGAATCATCATCACCTAGCGTTTTCCCATGATGGTGTCGTCTTCCAATCTGGCCAGATGCAGCTAAATACCATTATTTTACATATAGCGACTGCCTATCTGACCTTCACATCCCAGTTACTGGGCAATACGATACCTCTTAGTAAGACTGGACAAATGAACTTAGAATACATAACGCTATAGTAAATTGTAGTTGAGTAAGTAGGCGATGATAAGTAAATTGTTTCAGATTTTGAATTGAAGTACTAACTAAGTAAATATAGAATTGACTCGCTGATTGGCTAAATTGTCATATTATGTACACATAATACACAAAATGACAAATATTCAACAAACTTATACTTACCGACTAATTTTTACCATGAAGTAAGTACCTATTTATAGTGGCACGTCTACGCTATTTAGTATTTATTGATTAATGATAAAAGAGTATTAATAGTTCTAAACCCATACCTTAGATGATTCACCCAAATCAGGTAACTGTGGCACTTCTAATTTGATCTTTTTCCTTAGCCCCGCGTAGCAGTACCTAGAAAAAAAAATCGACAGTTTAATGCAGATTCTTACTTAATTGCCTTCTTTTACTAGAACTGGCTAGTCTTTATTACCTTTATTTTAATACTAGCAGCACCCCGCGGTTTCACCCGCGTAAGTCTCGACCTTTTTTTTTTTGTTAAATTTTTTTTTTAGTAAATATGTATGTACGCTACACTTGCGCGTTAACGGGAACGACCTTTGTTAGTTAACATACTGTATTTTATTTTAGATACTTTATTTTATTATGTTTACATATCGAAAACCTTCACGTCTGTCGAGTTTCGCTAGCTAATTAATTTGACCCTGTATTGTGTTGAGATTTCCTAGTAGACTTTCCTCATTAATCATCAAGTAGGATCATCGTAAGGAAACAGGGTGGGAAATGATCAAATGACTTCTCTGGGCGGAGCGGAAGGGCGTGTCAGACTTTTACTGACTAAAACCCACCCGTGTTCCTTCAGTTGCCTGTTGCCAAGGTCCCGGTATCCCTTTCGGACTTTCCCACAACCCTGCCAGGCAAACCGGCATGCCTGAGAGATATTTCTTGACGGCATGTGAAGCCAAGTCAGAAGCGCTTGGACGGTTTCAAAACTCTGACACCAGGTTAGTCACTAACTACAGTAACTACACGAAAAGAAGATCAAGTAGGAACGATTTTTTTTTTCATGCAATAAGTTTGTTTGCTGATTTATTTTCATTACGTATCTCATAATGGATGACACGTGTATCGTGTATGCATATAATGCACCTAAGTAAATAAATCCATAATCCATATCCATCCATGCTAATATTATAAATGCTAATGTATTCTGTTTATCCGTCTGTTATCTTTTCACGCATAAACCACTGAACCCGTTATTATGTTAATACTTATTCTAATATTTAATAAACTCTGAAGCAGTGGCGGGGCAAGATCTATGTGGAGCAAGAAGACATTCAAAAAAGAAACAGTTGCATGAGACTATCATATTTTTAGGTATAGGCAGCGGCGGACTAAGCCTGAAGCCTGTTAGGGGGCCGGGGCGGCAAAAAATGGTATACAGAAAACTTTGATAACTACGAAGAACGTAGAAATTTCAGCACATTACCTCAAACAAGTTAGCTTTTCTTTAGACTTAAACGGAAATGTTACAGCATTAAACGAATACAATGATGCGATTTGTTTATATTTTTGGTAGGTGTGTCAAGTGACATACATATATTTATCGTTTTATGACGAGTAAAATTTTTTCATCGCGGTCACCGTTTTTAAGTAAGGCATAAACCTTTGAGGTGCGAGGCCCCTCGGACCGCGAGGCCGTAGGCGGTGGCCCACGTCGTCCACGTCTGCTCTGCTATGAAGTGCGAGTACGCCGCCTCTGCTTTGCTATGAAGTGCGAGTGATTTATTGTTAGAAGAAGAATTAAAATAACAAATTGTTACATCATTTTTCATGTTTCCCATAATATCCCATGACACCCTTATCAAAATGTCAATGTAAAGGAAGTTCATGAATGATTTTTACTACGTCTTTGTATTAGATCTTTGATAATTTAATAAAAATAATCAGTGTTTCATTGTATAACTCGTATTCAGTCGTATCCACGTGTCAGTAGTAAACAACATCTGATAATTATGAACGGTGGACGTCATCTAGTGATATTACACGGGGTCATTGACTTCACCTACTTTGTAAGGAGCACAAGCTCTTTAGTAAATAGGTAGGTACATAAATATGCGCTTCTATAAACAATTACTACAATTCTAAACCTTGAACTTAATTCAAGAAAATAATACCTACCTACATATTTGTATACTAACAATGAAGATTATTCAAACAAAAGGCAACTAACAAAAAGTTATGAGTGATCAGATCATACTTACATTTTTTTTTTTAAATATAACTACGCGTCGACTTGAGAACCTCCGCCTTTTTTTTCGTCGGTTAAAAAAGTATTTACAGGCAGATGTGAGTGGAAACGCCGGGAGGACGCCCTAGGAGGACATATAGCGACCTTATTTAGTACTCGCAACCGTCGTGCGTGTATGACCAGAATGTATGAACGTAAACCCTACTTTACGACCTTTTGCCTACGAAAGAACTATGTAAGGATCGTAGCAGGTGGCGTTCCGTAGTTTCTGCTTACCCCATGGGAAGGCGTGAATTTATGTATGTGTGTATGTCATTCGCCTACTCATATCTATACTTATACATATACTTTATTATAAAGCTGAAGAGTTAGTTTGTTTGGAACGCGCTAATCTCTGCAACTACCAGTCGGATTACTAAATATATTTTTGCATATTTTGATAGCCCAATTCTTGAGGAAGGTTATGGGCTATTTAACATCCTGATATGGCCATTAGGCGCCGACCAAAAGAAAAAAAGGCAGAAAGAACGCTAAGCAAAAACGAACTAAAAGCGCGGGCGGGCGATGCAATGCGACGCGGTGCGTCATGGTTCGAGGGGTTTTATAAAAATGAGGCTGTTATTTTAGTATATTGTGTATATTACGAAACCGCGCCGCGATCGCAGGCTAGGTTATCAATATAAAATATTAATATTTAAAAGCAGTGACTCGAAGCAATTGTTTTATCAGTGCATATCTTATTTCGTTTACGTCACAGATAGGTACCGTACAATAAGATTTGCTTGTAAAGATAAACTTGCCAATTTGTGATGGTCACACAACAAATACGACAGATCGGACAGAGATAAATTAAACGTACATTATTGCTACATTGAGAGCCATTGTAATTATCATAATAGCATATTATGTATTCCCGAAGGGATGGGTAGAGGTGCACCCACATTCAACAGGTAGGTTAGGTATGATTAGAGCCCATATAATGGGGGCCAGACTATTGCCATACATCGGGCACAAACCATACTCTGATACTGAGACATTACTGATGAAAAAACACTGCCCGATCCAGGCATCAAATTCAGGAAGCCACGCTTAACATAGGATGCCCTTTTTTTTTTTTTGGTTTGGAATTCATCAAATGACTTCTCCCGCTCTGGGCGGAGCGGAAGGGCGTGTCAGACTCTTACTGACTAAAACCCACCCGTGTTCCTTCAGTTGCCTGTTGCCAGGGTCCCGGTATCCCTTTCGGACTATTCCGCAACCCTGGCAGAACATAGGATGCCCTGGGGGCCTGACAAGTGAATATCGCTTCGAAAGCGTTTCGTATTTCTACAGGATTGACATAAGCTTTTCGATAGCTTATATCAGTCCTATACATTTTTGCCTTTTCCATCATCGTTATCGCTGATAGAATGTCACTTTGTTTAGGGCCTCAGATCTATGTGAACTAGACTATGGTAGAATTATCAGATGATGCTGCTCATTTCTGATAACTACTTCTAAATCAAAAACATTACCTATGTGCATTTTAAACATAATTATTAATAATGAATCATAATTAATGTCCTCTGTTCTGAAGGGTTATCTCATTATTAATTGTCAGACGTTATCGAGACTTACGTTAAGTAGATAGTTGTTTAAATAAAATGATTATTATTTATGCGTTTTTGTTCAGTTTCTAGATTGTACAGTTCAAATCATGGCTAGCTAGGTACAGCTTATACTTAGGTTTAACAAAAATGTGAACATCATCATAACTCTCTTGCCCTTATATTTGGGATCTGCGCAAGCGCAACATGTCTTTTTTTCTTCCATACTTCTCTATTTTAGTCGTCATCTCGGTAGTCACTCCCCCCTCCCCCCTCTCTAGCCATATCATCTTTCACACAGTCCATCCACAAACACATTTAACTCGTTCTAATTTTTAGTTTATCTAACAAACAGCTCCGTGCCCCACTATGCTATGAAAAAAATCACAAAGCAACGGCCAACGGGCAAAGCAATCTTGTGATTGAATCTAAAATATATTTAGCAACACGGAATGCCCGCTTTGTTACCTTGTAGATCCTTGGATAAATTGATAAGGAGTTATTAAACAGGTATTGCATGATATAATAAACGTTGCCAGAGATGTGTTATCTGCAGTTAAAACAATCGACAGATTTGTCTGACAGGGTTTTTACTGATCTTACTCAATTAGCTAAGTGTAAAATGTTTAGTATTTTGGTAATTATTATTTAACTAAGTTTATAAGTCAAACTTTGTGTTTCTATAACAGCAAAATATGTAAGTACCTACAGTTACCCACACGAAGGTTACGCACTATTACACCAATATCCTATCCTATGTAGTGAATTTGTGAATAAAAAAGCAAAGAATAGCAAAGTCTAACAATAAAAGGGCTACTCCAGTCAAATCTGCCAAGCCTTTTCCCAACTATGTTGGGGTCGGCTCCCAATCTAACCGGATACTGCTGAATACCAGTATTTTACATGGAGCGACTGCCTATCTGACCTCAACAACCCAGTAACTGGGTAATACGATACCATATGATGGTCTCCAGTGTATTTTACAAATAAAATTAATATTGTTAGAAACTTAAGATAAAAACCAATGCTGCTTTATATCACATTTACATACTTAGATTTATAGCGATATTTAATGCTCTTAGGTTTTGCTAGTCATCAGAGAGCTCACGAGAGGAATGAAGTCTAGTCTGGGCCGCTGTCGCCTGATACGGTGAAAAGGACTACAGACGTTGTCCTGCCCGATCGCAGCGCCACCTACCGGATCCAACTGTCATAACCATCCAGGGACCCACTCAAACACACACAATAAAAATAAAAATATCAGAAAAGAAATATCATCAAAATTGGTCCATAACAATTCAAAATTGGTCCATAACAATTCAAAATTGGTCCATAACAATTCAAAATTAATAAAAGAACATCCTAACTTATATTATAAATGCTAAAATGAGTTTGTTTGTTACGCTTTCACGCTAAAACGGCTGAACAGATTTGGCACATAGTTAGACCATGACCTGGAGAAGGACATTATGCTACTTTTCATCCTGGATCACAGACAAAGTCGCAGGCAACAGCTAGTAATTAATAAAGAACAATTCAAAATTAATAATTCACGGACAGAACAATTTCAATATCAATTATGTATATGTTATAGTCAAAGTCCGATACACAGTCTCTTCGCGGAAGGACTGGTTTATCCTAGGTTTGGCCAAAGCCATCAGGCAATCCCCGAAATACATTTCAATTTCGCCCTTTGCCTGAAGTATTTTTAGTCAAACCCAGGAGCTCCTAACTTTTCAGTCAAACGTCGAAAGTAAATTATTCTGTTTCGGTTTTGGCCTAGTCAATCCTAGAAGCGACTGCAAAACTCGGTCAAACGTTGATCTGAACATGTTTAAACAGGTTCATAATGTCTCTCGCGGTGTTCCGACCGATTGTTTTGTCATTTCATGTTCGTTCATTGAGCGTGCGGGCGTGTAATTGTGTAAAATTGAAGATGAGTGAATCAAACGGTGTTGTTGTTACTAAAAACGTGGATAAAGAAGCTTTAAAAGTAAAGTTTAAAGAGAAAATTTCTAATTTGAATAAAAATAAGTGTTCATTTCACATAAAAAACAAACAGTTGTATGAGCAGATTATCAGTGAGGTAGAATCCGCTAAAGTAGCTGAAAAGAAAACGTCTTTGCAGTATCGCCGTCTCAAACGCTACGACGTTGTTTGTTTTGGGGACGAAAAAAAATTGATTAAGCCATTGTCAGATACAAAAAATATACAATACTACGTTGAAAATCACGTAAGCTGACCAATCAGGTGTCAGAACTGGCAGAGTTAAGCGGTTCTTAAGACTTGAAAGCTGCTTAAATGATAAAATGCTTCCAAATATACGAAGATAAGACACTTCATACCTATATCGGAGTTTGACTCGTCAAACCCCGATTTAATAAAATTGTGTTTTGACGTTTGCCTGACCAAATTAGTCTCTCCCAGGTTTGACGAAAATTGTTTAGTCAAAGGCCGAAAATTTACATTTGTTTGGGCTTTGACTAAGTCATTCAGTCTGACCTGAGGATTGACCAGTCCAACCTAGGAGCGCCGGAGCTTCGGAGTTTGCCTATAACATATATACATATATAAAGAGAACCCTATAATTCAAATAATATTGTAGACAGACGTACCGATGGCTACGTTGCTATTGTCCCGAATTCAGTCGAACTACAGTTTGTTTGCTCTCGAAAAGTTGACCGATTGTGAAATTCTTTACCCAAATTCTAAGGTAGTAAAACGTATTTTACTACCATTTAAAATGAAGTTTATTTTATTGCATACGCCTTAACGTAAACGCTTTTGACGTAACTGTACAGAACACGTGTATAGACATTAGTCATTTTCCAGTAACTTATACATTTTATATAAATAACGTTATATCTATGTGAAGTGCAGTGCTCATAATTATTGTTGTTTACGTAACGCATTATTAATTTACTCCCACAATATTACAACCGGATTACAATACAAGTACGACAGAAATAATGAACTGACTTTACTACTTGTACGGCCAGCAACAAAAGTCCACTTTTACATAATCATCAAAATTGACACAAGATCATTTGATAAACTGTGTTAGCTTTTCATATTCTGGCTAAGAGTTAATAGGATTTTAATTTTACCACTGTTCCGATTTTAATTAAATATTTTGCTCAATATTTAAGATTAAAAAAAAAAACTGAGGTGTTAGTCGACTTTTTTTGCTGACTATATCTATATTAAGAAAATCAATTGGAATTTCTTTGAAAGAAATAGCGTATTTCGGAAACAACAACGAGGATAGTTTAAAAACCAATGAATCGATTTTAGTCGTAGGACAATAATAAAAATGTAAAACAGAAAACCCTAGTTCATCATGCTAGCATATTTAAACATAACGTATCATCATGCTTGTATTCTCAAAGGGGTAGGCAGAGAGAATTTCTAAATAAGGATCTGACCCGGAGATTGAACCCAGAATCTCACACATTTAGCCAGTGCCATTGGATTAAATACTCGTTGTATTCAATCGATTGGCAACAGTTAGTCTCATGAATTAGATACCTACAAAAAAAATATGATTGTTCTTATTAGATAGATGTTAAGTGTAAGAGAGACGAAACGCGACAGCACTGATTGTGACTTTACTTAATCAATTAGCGATCGTAAGCATGATATCATTGTATGTAGCCACATACATACATATGTATACAGGGTGTTAGGGTAAACACCGTTATCCTTGCAACCAGTGGTTTGGTTTCATTTATAGAACGTAAAATCAATGTAAAATTACAACTTTTTTTTTCTTGTTTTGAATTCTACATTTTACCACAAGAGACGAACACAACGAACTTGCGTCTCTTGTGGTAAAATTTAGATCTAAAAAAATTAAAAAAAAAGTTGTAATTTTCCATTGATTTTACGTTCTATAAACGAAACCAAACCACTGGTTGCAAGGATAACGGTGTTTACCCTAACACCCTGTATTTAAGTTAACTACCCATGGTTTGAATGACAAGACTGTTTACCCCTACAGCCTGTATACTTATCAAATACTCTAAGAAGGAAACATTAACTTCGTCTGTGTGTGTAGGTATGTATGTGTGACTTGTAACAGAATGTCATTCTGCTGCTACTGTATTTATTATCATAAAAATGCTTTGACAACCAGCCTAATGAAACCATAAAGATACAACGGAGAATACATTTCTAGGTATTAGAGCAATTATGTAGTTTGATTTACATTAATATTTCAAGTAGTATTAATAATTGATGTTTAGGGAAAATGATGTGGTTTTTAATGTGCGTAGACTGGCGAGTGATAGTGATCTTGAGCTGGAATGTTAGTGCCGAACTCCCGAACACTATTAACGTTACATCATCATCATCTCCCTCCCCTTTTTCCATGTTACTCGGCTTCGGCGCAACAAGATTTCTTCTTTCATTCTCCGCTGTCAACCGTCACGCTATCATTCACTCCCTTTTCTTTTCATATCATTCCTTAGACAATCCATCCATCTTTTCATCTTCCTTCAACTCCATCTCCAGTCATCAACATTTATATCCATCACTCTTATATTCACATGCGTTTCCGCTCTTCTCATCACATGCCCATACCAAGCCAAAGGTTTTCCTTTCAACTTTTCTGTCACTGGCCCCACTTTCCAACTTCCCCTTAATTTCTTACTTTATTCATTTTCGTCACTACACACATCCATCTCAACATTCTCATCTCCGCTGCATGCAACGATGAGAACCGGCACTTTAACACAAGAGCATTTTCTGAGCCTAATAGGAATACTACGAGAGGTTCAGAGGACTTCATGAAATGTGTAATTCAATTACTAGTAAGCAATCTCTTTCTTTTTAAAAAGAAATACAAAAAATTATTTTGATAAGAATAGTAGTAAGTAACTAAGGTCAGTGATATGCAAAATACAATAATAATACCAGCCTATAAATATTTTAAATGTTTTTTATAAAAATATTTTAAGTAGTAAAATATTACCGGCCTATTATTGTCCCACTGCAGGGCAAAGGCCTCTTTTCATACAAAGAAGACAGGAGCATGGATAACTACGCTTGCTCAAAACGGGAAGAACACTGACTGACGGAAGATGCAATGTGATAAATAGACAACAACAAGTGGAGAATTTTTTCACGTCAAACATTATGCATGAAGCCAAATGTAGCCTACCTACAACTAAGAACAAATAAACGCGAGAAGAGACTGCGAATGGCAAATAGTGCCGAAATTACGAACGACCTTGACGGTAGCTGCAATAGACACGGGGTATAGAACAACATTGAGAGAGGCTTTTGTCCAGGTTTATTAAGCTTTGCAGACCATAGGTCTGCATTTATAATTTATTATTATTTTCATTGTTTGTTTTGCATGTTATCTAAGTAATAAAAAATCCATGCACATCCTACCTATAACCAAATAAGGTTTGCTTCGGCAAATAAGCTAGAATAAGATTATTGTCTGTCTTGTGTCTTAGATTATTCTAAATTCACATAATACATTTTGATACGATTTTCAACATCTTTTAGAGAGCATTATCCTGGAAGGTTTACTTAGATACAGCACAGAAATCACGTTGTTTTGATATTTGTATATTGCATCCGTGCGAAGTAGGGGCGTGTCACCAGTATTACAATAATAACATGTACAAAGAACTGGATATTACCTGGAGTTTCCGCGCGTACCCAGCCGTCGCGGCCGTACAGTTGGGTACACCTGCTTCATTACTTTCCCAAAATCCGCCGTAGAGAGAGGTTTCATATTACTGCTCATACAATGTGCACTGCCAAAAAAAAACAATGTATTGTTACTTACTTTTCAAATTTTATTAAATACTTTATTCACTGCATGATTGTTAGCGAGGGATAAGCTACTGATATCATTTCCTGTGGGTGTTACAGAGGCGCGTGCAGGAGTTATATTAAGATTGACGCCTTGAACAGCAACAGGAAATTATAAAATCATTCTAACAAGTGCAATTCTAGCTGTTTTTAATAAATCTGACGGTAGCAATAGACTGAAAAGATATGCAAAATAAATTTTATATTAATTGAGAGTAAGATTCTTACGGAATGTCAAAAAAATAAATTTATAGTATGTGGAAGGGTTTTTTTAATGTTAATATTATAGAACTTCAATGTTTTCTTATAGTATTCTTATAGGAAAATCATTTAAATTGGATACTCACATATATTCATCATACACATCTTGCTTAGGTAATGATACATCCGGGTCAACTTCTAAGTGTGTCTGTATCCAGGTTACAGTCTGCTGAAGTTCAGCCCTGCAACCCATTCATGTTTAATAGTAAAATAAGTATGAAAATTATAACAATTAAATTTATTTTCATTTGATTGGCTCCAACATAGTCTCTATTCCCCTAAAAAAGCCCAACACTTTTGGATTTTTGGTTAAGTTTTCTACGGTCCATGTTGTAGGATGCCTATTTTTTTATGCATTGTTCATAAGCATTACTATTTTAATAGTGCATATTTTATAAATTTACAAACTATAATGTACCTTCACTGCACATGCACATTGCACACGGACATTGCCCCTCCCTTCATGAGTTCCAGAAACCAGAACTAATTTTATGATTTATATTTCACTTATAAATTAATTGTAGATAGAGCCAGTGATGAGCAAATATGAGTCAGAATGAGGATACTATTAGACTATAAATAATGTAGGTATTTGAATTTAATACAAAAACAATATTCATTGAAAGTTGTTTTGCTTACTAAAATTATATACCCACTGTACTAGAAAAGTTGTAGATAGATTTAATTCATGAATATTTTATAAACAAGAACAACTACATAAGTGCATTTGCATCTAATAATGCACTTGTGTGATCTTAAAAATGTTTAAAGATACTGCATACCGTGAGCCCAGTGGATTGATTGGTTGTTTCAGTGGATCATGTTGGGGCACCCCGGTGGGCAATCGTAGGTACAGAAGTAATCTCTCTGCACCACTCAGTGCTTCCACTGCTTCTAGCAGCTGAGCCACTCTCTGTCGACCCTCCTGACTGTAACAATATTACTTTCATCAGTTATAAGTTTTTGCTCTTCAGCTTGGATCAATTCCAATGTTACAAAAACTTTCACTAGATTCATATTTTCTGATGTTCAAGACTAATATTAGAAATTGCTGAGCACTTTCTCATAACATTACATATTAGGATATGATTCCAGAGATAATATTTTATTTTAAGGTAAATAAATAAATGTCAACTGTAACAAAATTTGCCTTTTCTTTACCATGTTTTGAAATTTTTAAGGAAAATTGGCAACAGTATTATGCATCAATACTGTTTGATAGAAAGTCACCAAATGAAAGGAGTATGTACAGCAGCCCAACAGCTGTGCTGCTGACAACAATGGCTCACTATCATGGTTAAACGAAATTCGCCGATAAAATATGTGTGGGTGTGTGAACACAAAAACTCAGCGGGGTTTGTATAATCTAGTTTGTAATGACTGACGTTACCTGAGGGTGTTCTCGACTATCTGCTGCATGGAAGCTATTTTGCCCGAGTCCATGTTGGACTCGCTGCCCCGCGCGGGCTCGCCGCCGGGGGCCGTGGAGCTCGACGATCCAGGAGCACTGCTTGGAACGGCGACACTTTCTTTATTGTAAGACGCAGTTTGCCTATGTTTTGGATGATTGACATTTTCCCGATGAAGTTTCGCGTCATCCACTAGTTCTCTCTCAGTTTTAACATTTTTTGCACTATCGTCAGTGGCCCAAGGTTGAAATGGACTTGTACTATCCATTCTAGCCCAAGCAGCTTATAAAAATATTGTTATTCGATTTCATATTGAAACTTTTTCTAATCTGAATTATAAAATGCGTAACAAAACTCCATTTTCTTGACATTTGATCAGCTGTGCGGTGAGGTGGAGTGACGGGGGGATAGGTATGGGCACAGACTAAGATTATGGGGCTATCATCAGCACTTCAGCAGTTTTTCAACGAGAAAAAATCAATTTTATTTTAAAAAGTAACGAATTCATTTATATTTTTGACATGTAGATATAAAAATTTTATTATAATAAATATTACATTGAAAGAACTACTCCAGATATGAACGGAATTAGGGAACATACCGAATTTGGAGGTATGAGCCTATCAAAGAGTAAAGTAACGAGCCTATTGCCCGATGTCTATGGCAACCTTATCGTATGTACACTAGCAGCACTATAACACTATAAAAAGGATAATAGACGTGCGTACTTAAAGTAGTCGGTTTTTAAGTTCGCGACCTTACTCGGCTCGCCGTCGGTGACACACGTGAAGCTTGCTCAAAATTTCATTGTCGGATCACCGACGAACTTACTCGGCGGTTTTAAAGGCCGTATCATAGAATGATCGAGAAATTACTTTATTATACTAACAGCGGTTGGATAAGATATAAATAATCAGAATCACACATGAGATAGACTTTTCATAATAGATTTTTCTTGAGAGACAGTTGTCAAAAAAATAATTTCCTTTTCTTTTTAAAAATAGAATCAAAGACAATTTCACAATAGTCCGTGTAATTAGCATGACACGGGCGAGTAAGCTCGCCGAGCTATGCGGACTTGCTCGCACGTCTATCACCCCTTTAAAGTGGGTGACCAACGTGCGTACTTAAAGTACGCGATTTTTAAGTTCGCGACCTTACTCGGCTCGCTGTCGGTGACACACGTGAAGCTTTCTCAGAATTTCATTGTTTAATTGTCAAATTGGCTCGCAGCTCGCGGCGGTGACAGACGGGCGAGTAAGCTCACCGAGCCATAAGTACGCGTACTTGCTCGCACGTCTATCAACCGTTTAACATAGACTCCAATATAGTCGCCGTCGCCGGTAAATCGTTGGCGAATGGGCGATTTTAATTAAATCGGGTACACACGCAGCGACTTCCGTCGCCAACGACTCGATGGCGATTTCAAAATCTCACGTCTACACACAGATTTTGACTTCTCTGGCGAGATATCGGTTGCCAAACATTGATATAGTAAAAAAAACCCAAAACCCTGTGTGTAAAATAGATCCGTATTGTATGTACACACGGCTAAACATCAAGCTTTAAATTTCCAGTCTAAGGTGATCTCGCATTTTATAAGACTTCCGTACAATAAGGGGTGAGAGGTCAGCTAATACTGGAAACGAATAGCTTGATATGTAGCCGTGTCAGCCGTGTGTACTGTAAAGTACATGCTAATTCCTGGACATTCTGCACGCAGTCCGGACAGACTGTGTGCAGAATGTCCAGGAATTAGCATGTACTTTGCCGTCGAAAGAATGCGTTTCAAGAACGCATTCTTTCCTGTCTGAATAAAATGGGTGATAGACGTGCGAGCAAGTCCGCGTACATGGCTCAGCGAGCTTACTCACCCGTGTGTCATGTATGCTAAGTACGTTTTTAAAACCGACCGCAATGCGAAGCAAGTGCGAGCCAATTTGACAATGAAATTTTGAGCAAGCTTCACGTCACCAACGGCGAGCCGAGTAAGGTTGCGCTCCTACACTCCAACCCTACTTTTGTGCACCTTCACAAATCAAAGGAAACTGCGGCAAGTCCTTGACACTCCTTCACTCCTTGGTTAAAGTTCCACAAGTTCCTTCTATTTGGGCAAGTGTCAAGCGTGTATTCTATTCTAAATGGCAAGCAAACCCTCGCCGTAGGTGAGTATATGTTCCTTGAGCAAACCCGATGTCGATTATTCTGCCGCATTCGAAAAACAAAAAAGAGCACGACATTAAAAAAAAATCTACTCTCACTGTCACTGTGACTGTCAAGTAATAAAGTGTTGTCTATCTAGTCTATGGTCGGCCCAGTGTTCCCACCATTGGTTATTTTGCCATAAATTTATGGAGTTTGTTATCATGGTTGGGGATATCCGACTATGAACAAAAATGAGCTTGAACAGTGAAAATATCACGAAAAAAATGTGTGATTTTAATAAAAAAAACACTACTGAATACTTCGGATCTTAGACAACGGATGCTTTTGAAGACTGTTTAGACGCATTGGTTATAAACAATAGTGAATCGCTTCACGCTTGCTTGTGTTTAAAGTATTTCTATTAGAGAAAACGGAATCAGATTTAAGGAGATTTTCGCGAGGAGGCTGGTGAAATCCAAAATCGGAGGGTGGCAACACTCGCTCTTGTCCCGTTGCGTGTCAGTTCAACTATTCACAAAGTTGTAAATAAATAAATATAAATTAATTCGGGATTCAATCACCTCTGTGTTAATTGAGCTAGCAAATTTGTATATTTTTAGTGTAACAGGTTTTGCAATATTTCTAGTGAAATACGTTTTTTTGTCAACATTTACAAAAATACAAAGTAAGCAATTTTTTAAAGAAACTTTATTGGTCTTCTTTTATGGACTCTTAGTCAGCAAAATACATGCATGTAATACATGCGCTTTTTGTTTATATAAGTAATTATTATAAGCAAACATTTTGATACGCTTAAGTACGCTGTTCACTCCGAGGAAACAGAAAACCTGAAACAGAAAGTAACTTGTCCGAGTTGATGGTTCGCGGTTTTTAAAAGTACCTACTTACCCCACCAATTGTAAAATCCTATTAAGAATTTGATAAGATAAATATTTTTTTTTCTAAATCATTTTCTGCAACAGCCTCATAAATTGTAGGTATAATATTTACTTACATACCTACACTTAAATTCACGCCTTTTTAGGAGTAGGCCGAAACTGCAGAACGCCACCTTCTATGATACCTTACATACTTACTCCTTTTGCTTGTTTATTATTTGTTCAAAGAGTTATCAATTCTTTTCCAGTTTATAATAATGTCTGATGAAATTGATATAGAGGAGCATGATGTCATGGATAATCCTACTATCAAGAGAATATTTCCAGACTTGTCCGTGATAAAAAAGGAAATCAATCAATATTATGATGAAGGTATTCTGACTTATTTGTTTTAATTGTTTATTTCCTAGTATCTATATAAGGAATAACTACTTTACATTTAGCTCAATATGATGTCTCATTGAACTATGTGCAGTGTTACATTTTCCACTGTTTTTATAATAACATCACGCTTGTAATCTCCGAAGGTGAGGCAGAAGTGTACCTACCACACCCACGTTTCGTCAGTTATGTTTAAGTCCCATGTTATAGGGGGCGAGCCTATTGCCATTGACCGGGACTCCAGACTCCGGGCTGCTACTAAGAAATTCCTGGCAAAACCCAATAATACTGCCCTACCTGAGAATTACGCTTGTTTTACTAGCCCAATGAGGTAGGCTTGTAGAAAAAATATCAATATTTTTTTATTGATATATCAATATTTTTAGGCAATATTTATGATTTTGATGTATTGATGATAAAATATCTTTGATGATAAAATATCAAGTATTGAAAATGTATCAAATACGATATACAGGTTGTCAGGGTAAACACCGTTGTCACTCAAACTGACTCAAACCATGTGTAGATGACTTAAATATAAAAACAAATGACCAAGTAACAACAAAAAAAAACGTTATTTTCATTAAAAGATTTAAAAAAGTTTATATCTGACACCTAGGTCCACCACACAACCATCCTATCCGACATAGCTACACCATTGTCGCCACTGAATAAAACAGCTGGAAGAGAGAGAAAGAGCTGTAAAAAGTAGACTTTTTTTCCTAGTTTGGTATAGAAATGAATAAAATACTTGAACTTCATAAAGTAAAAATATTTTTTAGCATATTAAAATACTTCATGTATCTAACTTTCTCCATGATGATAATTAAGTAGTACCTATAAACAATGATTAATCACCTGTTTGCTTGTCTGCAGAAAAAATCATTCATATTAAGTCAATGTGCAATCTACTTCCTATAATATAAAGGCGGGAGTGCCGCTTGGTTACATTTTTTGTCCAAAAATGCATTCTCTGTTTACAACTCGGATTTTTTAGGTTTTATATGGTTGTGAATTCTAGTTGAGAAAATTGCCCGTTTGCTGAATTGGTGGGCGTGTGAGGTTCTCATAAAATGAAAAAGAGCCAAGATAAAAATTTATAATTATGTACTTATTTTTGCGATCGTAGATAAACTATATCTATACTTAATCCTAACTAATATTTATAATATTAGGAAGAATGGTTTGTTTGTTTGTTACGCTTTCACGATAAAACGAAAATTTGGCACATGCCTAGACCATTGACCATGACCTGGAATAGGACATAGGATACTTTTTATCCCGGTAGTGGTTAGCTAGCGACCTCGACAATGGATAATTATTATTTTTGCCTGAGCAACCGGCAGCAGGTTCGTCATGCTCCCTTAGATGTCACTGCTTGCGGTAGCGTCGGAGGTCGGGTTGTCTCCTTCCCTCAAATATGGCGAGGGGGGTAATGGCTGATCTTTGCGTTATGCTCGTGAACGGGTGCTGCTTGTGGTGACTGGTCGTCTTGCTGATCTCGGTTTTGTTAATGTTATTTTGTTAATGTTATTAGTAATTCATTTTTATTTATTTACTTTTATGGTCCTAGTTTATCATTTATAACTTCCAGTTGCAGCTATAAATAGCTATATGTAAGCGGGCACGCCCTTTGTGCCTAGAGGCTTTTATTTAGTTAATTCATGTTTATGTTTATATTAACTACTTATTTCTGCTTGAGTAGGTACATATAGTTCTCGTTTTTTTTTTTATATTATTCTTTTTTTTTTTTTTGGTTGGTATATTGGCGTGTGCTAGCTGACATATGGCTAATTAGATTTATGTTTTATGTTGCGTAATAATGTAAATGATTTTGCAAACTTTTGTATAGAATCAAATTTTTCTAACTGAACAGACAGCTGTGCTGCTGGGGAGTTTGTTGCGCCACTTCTTCTTCCCAGCTAAAGCACTAGGAAGTGGTGAAGAGTGGGCGTTTTGGGGGGACTGTCTTATGTAATTTTGACGTTCGAAAAGTGCTGATTCTCAGCCTAGTTTGAATAAATGACTTTTGATTTTGAGTACACACGGCTACATATCAAGCTATACATTTTTAGTTTAAGCTGACCTCGCATTGTACGGAAATCCTATACAATGCGAGATCAGCATAAACTGGAAATGTATAGCTTGATATGTAGCCGTGTGTACCATCCCGGGGGATAGTTTCCGACCTGTACGCGGTCGTAGCCGCAGGCAAAAGCTAGTAACATTACAAAGAGGTAAAATTTGTATGTAGAGGGTTAATCTCCGGAACTACAAGTCAGATTTGAAAAAATATTTTTGCGTTGGATAGGCCAATTCTTGAGAAAGGTTACAAGCTATGTAACATCGCGCTACGACGCTTAGTAGCCGAGCAAAAGAACACTAAGCGAAAACAAAGTAATAGTGCGGGTGGGCGATGGGATGCGACACGGTGGGTTAGGGCCGAAATTTCACGCGGAAAAAGTCGCGGGCATAAGCTAGTCAATGATACATACATATACATGTGTTAATATTCATTTCAATTACGGAACCTTTCACTGTGCGTGGTCCGACACGTCCTGTTCGGTTTTTTATTAATTATTTTAAAATCGAGCTATCTGCATCAAAGTGTTCAAGAAAATAATCAATACCAATATTAGTGTTACAGTTACACATACAAAACACTATTAATCAGGTATTAGTGGCCGTCAAATTAATTTATATTATTGTTTTAGCTTTAAATGCATCATCAGACACACAGACTGCACCATTCCAAGATTCGTGTCAAGAAGAGTCACCACTAGAAGATTCGTGTCAAGAAGAGGCACCAGAAGAAGATTCGTGTCAAGAAGAGGCACTAGAAGAAGATTTGTGTCAAGAAGAGGCACCACTAGAAGATTCATGTCAAGAACATGCAATTACTAGAGAACAGGAAGCTCAGCTTCCTAAGCATATCGAAAACCGCGTTGAACTTGTTACCACTAACACTCTTCAAGCGTCTGAAGCTACAGAAACTCAAAAGGCATCAAGGTATTTGCATGAAAACATAATCATACTTGGATCAAAACCTACTTTTCAATGTCAAGAAAATAATTGTAATAGATTAAGAAAAGAACCTAAATTAATCTTGAAGAACGTAAATTCTTTCTTAAATAGGTGTCAGAGATATTGTAAGGAATGTCTTATATTGTTTCCAAAATCACATTTGTTCAACCTTCATTTGATTAACATACATACTAACAGAAAAAACCAAATAGCATTTATGGGAAGGAAAGTTGGCAACAAATTATTTAAATGTAATTCTTGCGACAGATTCCTATCGTCTCAAAATAATCTGTTGAGACACTTTAGAAATCTTCATGGAGATGTCAAAGCATTTAAAACTGTAGACAGGTCCGACAGCAAAATAGAAGCTAATGAAGCCTCTCAAAGAAAAGTAATCACAGGGCTATCTTGTTTTCATTGTCAACAATTATTTCCGACCCAGAGCTCTTTGATTGAACATCTATATGAAGTTTTGGAGCCAAAAAAAATTGGGTCCAATGACAGATCCAAGAGTTCGACAAATGCAATAGAACCAAACAATCAGGTCAGTCTTAACGATCCATTGAAAGAAGGTGAGTATGTTAAACACTTGAATGAATCAAATGTAAACCATAAGAATGACCTCGTAGCAAATAGTAGTCCTCATAGCCCTAGTAAAGCGGATAAAGTTAACGGTAATTCTGAGCGTATTCTGCCACAAAAAAATAACCCAAGGAGGCGATCATTAAATAACGTTCTTGGCCTAGCTGAATGTGGCGACGAAAATATCCCAAAGAAAAAGCGTAAAACTAATTGCGATCCATTACAAAACGGAGATATAAAGACAAGAAAGAGACTGAAAACAAAGAAATGTAACGAATGTGAGGAACAATTTACTAGCAAAAAGAAATTAAAACACCATATAAGGACAATACACACAGAAAGATCTTATAATAAAAACAAAAGTAAATCAAACATTGGGAAAGAAATAAGCAATTTTCAGAATTCTAAAAAAAAGGTGCATTCCAAGTTTTACAAATGTTTTATTTGTTCTAAATATAATGTAACTTTCGAGTTTTATTCCCGACATGTTACGAATGATCATAAATTAAAGGAAGTAACTGAAGTAAAAAAGGTACCTTTTGATTCACAGTGCAAATTTTGTCCTTCAAAACCTTCAGGAATTTATTCTTATAATGTCCATTTGTTTAAGTATCACAAAAAGCAACTAAAAGGACCTTATTTTCCTTATGAAGAGCAGCCAGTTAATAAACACCACGAAAAAGTAGACAAGAAAGTTCTATTTGCATCAAAAAGTATTCTATTTAAATGTATGAAATGTGATTTGTTCTTTTTGTCTTCTAATGCAGCCATGGACCATTCAAAACACTTGAGAATTTCAGATACTTGGAAGTGTCCGGTTTGCCAAAGAATATTTAGAAGTGAAAATATGGCGCTGCATGAAAAACAACATACTTATTCTCAATCCTTCACTGTGCACACTCTTCCTGAATCTGCATTTAGTCAAGTTTTATACAAATGCTCAAATTGCACTGTACATTACAGTGAAGAAAACTTTTTGCTTCATTATCTAAAATGCGATTCAGAAACACCAACTTCATTATATTGTAAAGTTTGTGACATTTTAATCAACAGAGATGATATGGAATGCCATGGAATGAATCACAAAGAAAAACAAATACAGTGTTGTGATTTTATCATAATCGAATCTGATATGATAGATGATAGACATGTAAGTACAATAACAGCTAAAACGAAAAATGGCAAATCCGACATGATACATGACAGACATATAAGTACAAATACAGCTACAACGAAAAACGAGAAATCCGACATGGTACATGACAGAAATATAAGTAGTACAAATACAGTTAAAACGAAAAATGAAAAATCCGACATGATGCACGACAGACATATAAGTACAAATACAGCTAAAACTAAAAACGACAAATCCGATAAGATACATGACGGAAATTTATGTACAAATATACTTAAAACAAGAAGCCACAAATCCGTCAAACTACATGACAGACATATAAGTCCAAATACAGCTAATGGCACCGTGAAGAAAACTCGGTTCGGTATTGAAATTTTAGAGGCTTGTTCCAAGTTAGCAATGATTTTTTGCAATACTTGCAAATGTTTTATTGGTAATGTTAACTTGCGAAAATTGCATGTAGAAGGCAAGTGTGGACATATGCTCAAATATGTTTGCAAAGATTGCGGTCTTATGTTAACAACGAAAACTCACGCGACTCATAAAGAATATCATAAGAAACAGCAAATAAGTCTGCATGATTACGTATTTTATGACCTCAAAACTGAAAAACGAATCTGCCCTCCAGTACCTGACTATCCTAAATGTAACTCGTGTGGAGTACACTTCTTAAGAAACTGTGATATAAGAATACATTCATGCCACGAGCAGGATTATATTACTTGCAATGTTTGTTCCATGAAGCTAACAGAACATGCTTACAAATTGCATATAAATTTTCATAGTTATTTAATACCTAGTGTAAATACAAAACTGAAAGAAACAGCACTTCAAGTTAACCCTGCTAATGAAATAGAATATGTGGAGCCAAATTTAGGTGTTTCAGATGATGTTTACATAATAAACGTAATGACTTTTTATACATGTAAAAGTTGCCAATTGACGGTTAATACATATGACAAAGTCGTGCAGCATTGTCAGGACCATTACGATTCTAAAGTGGTACAATTAAATACGCAAAAATGCCAGAAATGCACTTTAATGTTGCATATAAGCGATTACGAAAATCACAGCATGCTGCATTTAAATGGAAAATACAATAAGGACTCCATTATAATAGTTGATTTCGATCCATTTTATTTTCGTTACAACAATGATTTTTGGACCAAACACATTTTTGCATATGTAGGAGATGAAGATATCAGTAAAATTCTTCGTAATTCTATATATCGATATGAATGCAGACTTAAAATGGAGAAAATTCAGTCTGGATCGTCAAATTCGGTGCTTTACAGATGTGATAAATGTCAAGTCTTTGTTGATCCCCAATATTTGTTTATGCACGCCGTAAACTCTGGGGATAATTCTTGCGTTAAATTAAGAAAACACCCTTGCGCGTTGTGTGGCTTAAGTTTTGTTTCGTTAGCTTATCGAATAGCCCACGAAAAAGAACATGAAAGCATAGACATGAACTTAAAATCGTACAAAATAGTATTATACAATAAGGAAGAACATGAAACTTATAATAACATAATGTATGATGCAAGTAATCGATACATTTTATATCAATGTAGAAACTGTGAAGGGTTAGTTGATAAATTTGAACGTAATGCTCATGAATGTGATGATAATAATTTAAAAATGTGTTCTACTTGTGGCTTGCTACTTGGTAAACAAGATTTTGACTTACACTCTATTAGACATGAAGAGCTAGACAAATTCAATGTTGAAAATATAATTGTAGTAATGTTTGGAAAACCAAAACTGTGTTACCTTGGAAAGAAGAAATTCAGGTCTACTTTCAGTGGTACTAAATATGATTATACTATGTATAAATGCAAGAAGTGCGACTTATGCTTTAGAACTAAAGAATGTATATCCAAACACGTTTGTGTATTCGACACTTCAAAGTGTGAATGTTCTAAATGTGGGTTGTTTTTCTTGAAAACGGATTTAAAATGTCATTACAAGGTTCATGAAATTAATTTGGATATTGACGATTTAGATATGAACTTAATTATTTTTGACGCATCATCTGCGATCCTTCATGTTGATTCTAAAGACAAATTGGGGGAGAACAATGACCTCGTCAAACGGACTGAAGAATTTGTAGAAAATACAAGTTATAGCCCGGAAAAGCAAGATATAATTTATAAATGTGATTGCGGTTTACATTTTTTGGAAGAGTTGACTGCTCAACAACATGCAAATATCTGTAACACACGGATAAAAATTTCAAAGCAAAGTTGTATCAAATGCGACTTATTGTTTACTCCAGGAGAGTTATTCAATCATTTGCTGAAGCACCATTACGACAAGAAGTTACAGTTCAAGTATGATATAGTTCTTTTAAGTAAAAATGAAAAAAATAAAGTCAAGACATAAATGATTAGGTTTGTAATTTTAATGCTATTGGGCGGGCCTTTGGAAACGACTATTTACCTAAAGGGAGCCCGCAAAATTCAAAACTTACGTTTTTTTGCTATTTGCAGGTCAGGTCAGTTATGTTGAAAATATGATTCGCGACCGTAACAACGTGTCCTAATATAGTGATCGTCGTGCGAATACACGATCGTCATGATCCTATGTAACTAATTTTGCCCAATTTTGTAATGGGTATGAAAGCTCTGAGTTGTATTTTTTACTTTCGGTGCCGAGCCAAGCGTTGATAATCTAACAGCGCGCTTTTATTTTAGCGTTCATTTAGGTGTCGGTGTGTTAGTGAAACTGGCATTTAATTTACCGTACATTTTTGAGTTTATCGTGGACATTACTGACATCTGTGAACCCGTCTTGTCGGGCAAACGTTATCAATGCTCGTGCCCTGCCTTGCAATGGGACATTAATAGACGGGTATTATTTATTATTTTTAGGAACATTTTATATTACTTAAATTATCATTTTAAATATAGGTAAGTACACACATTTCAAGCTATACATTTCCAGTATAAGCTGATCTCGCATTGTATAGGATTTACGTACAATGTAGCCGTGTGTACATTCTGTTAAGCAATTTATTCTGTTTATGGAAACAATAGGTACCTATTATGCCCACGCAAACGTGCCCATAGCAAACGCTTTCTCATTGCAGTGACTGAAATACAGTTCACGGTGATTGTTTTACTATTTTGTTTGTTTCATACCTAGTAACAGGATTTAATTAATTATATATTACTATGATCTAAAGATAAGTTAGTTAGTTAAATACATTTAAGTAGGTACTTAAATAAAATGTTAGAAATAAGTATGTAATATGATAGACTGCTTACTTATTTCAATTGTTAAATATTTATTTTATGTTACATACTTAGGTAGATATTTTATACTAGTTCTAAGCACTCTGTTAAAGGTATGCTACAGTTCATTTTTTACGGACTTCCAAAAAGAAGGAAGTTCTACATATGTTAGTCTGTATGTTTTATTTTAAATGTATTTTCATCGATATTTTCGTCAATTGCGCAGAGAAGCTCGTGGCTAAGTAATAACAGCCGCACGGGTCGATCCATCAGGTTAAGCTACACGCTTGCCGGGGTTGGTCCGTGTATGGGTGACCATCTTTACATACCGAGACGCTTCCGAGACTTGGTCCCGGCAGTCATTCGTGGATCTTTGACAGTCGTTACCGGTCGTCAGAAGCCCGAAAGCCTGACAACCAGTCTTACCAAGGAGTATCGTATTACTGGGTTGCGGAGGTCAGATAGGCAGTCGCTCCATGTAAAATACTGCTATTCAGCTGCTTCCGGTTAGATTGGAAGCCGAACCCAACATAGTTGGGAAAAGGCTAGGCAGATTGATTGTCGTCAGTTGCGGACCGATTTTGAAAAAAAAAATATAATTATAATAATAAAATTTGGTCGACGACTCTTGCGCGAGATTCTCATATATTTTTTTATTAACTTTGCTTGGGTAGTTTTTGAGTTAGCTTCAATAATACGTATTTTTCGCACCTGTAGAGTATGTGGATGATGTATCAATGTGAAAAATTACATTGTTCACTTTAAGTCTTAAGTCTGGAGTAAAGTTGGTGCAAAGAAAAAGTAAAAAAAAAAAAAAAAATTAATTAATTATCTACTTGGGTCCGATTCCCAGGTCGGGCAAAGTGATTTTGGGTTTTTCTATCAGGAATTCCAGTAGCAGCCCGGAGTCTGGATTTATGCCTGGTTGATGGCAATAGGATCACCCCCCTACCCTATCCTATTACATGGGATTTAAACATAACTGGCGAAATGTGGGTGTACTATGGGTAGGTAAACCGCTGCCTAATTCTTCGGGGATTACGGACGTGATGTTATATAAACATACATCCTACAAATATTATAATAAGTATTATAAATTAAAGTTGCTTTTCCTGTTTGTCTGTATGTCCGCGTTGTTCTTCTAAACCACGCAACAGATTTTGATGAGGTTTTCACCATCGTTTAGAGAATTTATTCCGGAAGGTTTAAGTGTATAATACGTTAATCTTAAAGTTACATATAAAATCTCGATGTTTTTTCAATTCGTAAAAACCGCAAGAGCGGGTTGTTAGTGTTAAGGTTCTTACATACTGGCGCGATTCGCCGCGCGACGCGAATTTTAACAAAACAATTTCTGAGAAAACTTCACGGCGAACAATGCGGCGGAGTCGCGTCGCGCGACGTATCGCGCCAGTATGTAAGAGCCTTTATTTAAAATACGAATATGTATTCAATTTACCAATAATTCTACAGTATAAATATATGAAATAAGGTTCAGGATCTGACTACTGCAATATTATATTGTTGAATTAGGCCCTGTCCTGATAGAAAGCGATCGTCACGCGTAACGACGCGGGCGTATAAATGAGATAAGATGACGTACGAACGAACGCAACTACGTTAGATAAACGCACGTATCTGTGCGCATCGATCACGTATTTGAGCGACCATAGCTTTATATTAGGACAGGGACCTTAGTCATTATAGTTAAGTTTATTCTTTATTTCATTTTTCATACATATAAATTATATTTTTAAATATTAGGTAGAATAAAAAAATATATAAAACATTTAAAAATATAAAAAATAGTAGCCCACCGGTATCGGGAACAGCTACCGGCGGTCAGGGCTCCAGAGAGAGGAACTTCCTAACATTTCGAGCTGTGTCCAGGAGTACAGCTTTCTGAATCAAGCCCTTAATCCAGCTGCCCAACGAGAGCCTCTTTAGGCGTTGGTCGAGGCTCTTGGCAATTAAGCCATTGGCTGATACGAATAGTTAAGTTTATTATTAAATGTTCAAGTTTATCTTAGCAAAAACAATAAATAAATTAATAGGTAAGTATTATCATTTGAGCAAGCAACCTCGCTGAAAACTACTGTCTATCTATCTAACCAAGCAGTCTTATAAACGATAGTAGTTAATATAATAGTGCTGTATTTTTTTTATTACATGAATAAAAGGCATTAATTCTAAACCCCGGTTTTTATTTATCAATGAGTTTGATAATACCTACCTACGTGTTAAACATTTGTATTTTATTGAAAACCAGTAGTAATAGGTACACAATCTAAAAATAATTAAAAGTGAAAAATAGGTATAGGAAGCGTTTAGAGTGCCGCTAGCGACATTCTATCACTATCGGTTAAAGTGCAATGATATTATATTAACAGATTTGTTATATAGTCACAAAACAACTGAAAAAAGTGTTCCGCGCAGCAGCGGCATACATACCCACGTTTCATTCATTTTTACATTTCACTACAAGTAAAAACGTTACAATTGGAATGTTTTCGAGTCTTCACGATTGCGCGCTTATAACATATCTGTTAATTTAATATCATTATTAAAGTGCCGTAGTTTGCGGCTAAAGTGGGTGATAAACGTGCGTACTTAAAGTAGACCTTACTCGGCTCGCCGTTGGTGACAGACTTACGTACTTAAAGTACGCGGTTTTTAAGTTCGCGACCTTACTCGGTAGGTACTCAGCGGTTTTTGTGACACACGGGCGAGTAAGCTCGCCTATCACGTCACGCACGTCTATCACCCCTTTCAAAGTAACGCATAGGCTATTATGATAGATTTTTTCGAACCGGGGCAGAAACTTGATTGTGGTGCCCCCTCTCGCTAGCGTTTGAGATAAATTGTAAAAAAAACTCACAAATATAAAATGGGTGGAATTTTTTGTGATCGGGACAATGACAAACATAATTTTCAACTAAATTAGTGCAGTAGATTGCACCAATTTGGTGACAGACAGACCCACTATTGATCCTATGAGGGTTCTGTTTTTTATACGGACGTACGGAATCCTAAAAGATATTATCAATTTAAGTTGCGGATTTTTTAGGTAGTTATGCGGGTTGGTTCTAAAACTACTACTTGAAAGTACTTACTAATTCCATGAATGCTGATGCTGCCAAACAATGCTTTGAATGACTTCTGATTCTGACATTGAATTGTCAATCAAGTTGTCAGTTTATGGTCAAATT
Source organism: Lithophane semibrunnea (assembly GCA_947363905.1). Classification (NCBI taxonomy): domain Eukaryota; kingdom Metazoa; phylum Arthropoda; class Insecta; order Lepidoptera; family Noctuidae; genus Lithophane; species Lithophane semibrunnea. Next base: position 10,249,747 of record OX376188.1, on the reverse strand, counting down.
CTTGTGTCAAACTCAAAAAGACACTATTGTGAGATTATTTTGTAATTGAATTATTTATTTTCTAACAGTGGATAATATGAATAGCAAACAATTATTATAAATAATACAGAAGTAATAAACTTATACCATAAAATGATAAAAACTAGAAAATAACTTTTCCAAGTGAAATACATTAGTTCAGTTTCTATTAAAATGTATTTCTACGAACGGTTTTGCCTGTGGTTAGGGCATCTAAAACTATCCCGTGTTATATTGCTGGTGTTGTTAATTTTATTCGTTGTGCCTCTGTTCACACATTATTATTTGTCCAAGGTAAGTGCAGGTTACTTTAATTTTATGTATAGGCCATTGTAAAATGTAGTGTTTGTTTTGTTTGCATAGTTACATTTACAGATAATTCATGAAGTCATAAAAAAATACTGTACGGGTTTAGAAATATCAACGAGTAGTAACATAAGATGTTATTTATACAGGGACCAACATACTGGTATATGAATTTTATCAGGGTTATTCAGAATATTTCTATTATGTTAGTCGTGAAGATCCGGGGAGGTTCTCTTAGTTTTCTTTCGACTGACATAATGATGATTAAGGGCGCACCCTACCTCAAATTGCTTAGCATGATCTTCTGTTATGCCGAAAATACTGCAGCATTAATTTTAGAATAAATATATGTTAAAGTTGAGGATTGATGCTAGGTCCTATGTTTGGCGAAAACACGATTACATAAAATTTTCTCTATAGAAAAACATTCCAAAGTTACCTCTAAACCGAACTATAAACAGCTGGTCTTTTTAAAAAAACTTCAATTAGATCATGAAACTTTTAAATAATAACTGAAGTATCTATAAAGCAGGTCTTATGTTTTTTTTTTTTTAATTACCATTATTTTCCCCATAAAAAGCAATTACCTACACTTTTTGAGGCTTGAGACTCGCTACCGCCCCAATCTGTCTTGCTCTCACTCTGGTCTCGAGTAGTATGGTGCGAGCGAGATAAAATCAGAGTTTGGGTACTGCCTTAAAAAGAAAGAAATTATGTTTATTAAACAGGCATCAATGCAGACTTATGATTAGCATAGTATGAATTGTTTTTATATACATACTTACTTTTAAATTTTCAGTACGACGAAACAGGTACATTGTCAAATAATCCAATGCGCCACACCTTGGAGGCACTAGGTGATGTCTCAACAATGAATGCTGCCGATTTAAAACTAAGGATTGAAGAAATGCTAAGAATAAAGGTAATAGTCACTATACAGTATTGATAGCCTAAGTGCACAATATTGTATGTATAATATTGTGATGATAGTTTTAATTGATGCGATTCTTATGGGACCTACCTATAGATAGAGCCTGTAATGGTTATAATTAATTCATTTATATTTGAATACAAAAGTAATTTTTTGTGCACAATATGTTTTTGGTGAATTTTGTTACTTGTCAGGTGACAGGTTTTATTTTATTTACTTATTTCTTTAATTATTACTATATAGTACACCAGAAAATACAGAAATCAAAATTTTACTTCACTTTTTTATGTATCAAATAAATATACATATATTTTTTAAATAATTTACTTTATCAAAAATTTCAGGCTTCAGTATCTACAGAATTACGCGAACTAGAAGCAAAGCGCGGGCGGCTCCAGCGCGAAGCAGCAGCAGCAAGCGCAAAAGCGGACAGCGCTAAGGCGGAGCACGCACGAGCCGCCGCCGAGCTGCAGCGCCTGCGCGTGTCCGCCGACCAGGCGCGCATCGCGCAGCTCGAGGCCATCCGTAGAGACTCGCCGGAACTAGCCCCCCCTCTGCAAATACTACCCTCACGACCTCCCCCCATCCTACCCCCTATAGCCCCATCCTCTGAGGTCCACTGTCGCATGTTTTCCTGCTTCGATCACTCTCGTTGCTCCTTAACATCCGGCTTCCCCGTGTACCTCTATGATCCTGACGTGTTTGCGCCACTAGCTGGCGCTGAAGTGGATGGCTTCCTGAAAACAACTCTAAAGCAGACGCTGGGCTACAATACACATATAACGCGCAATCCAAACGAAGCATGCGTTTATCTCGTCATTGTAGGTGAAGCGTTCCCTTTTGAGAAGACTCCCGCGTAAGTAGTGCAATTTAACTTACTACTTACAGATAAACCAGAAAAGGCATGCGCTTCGGTAATCTTCTTGTTTCCGAATTAGTATCAACATCGCCGTCAGGTCACAGAGGAAACAACCACTGCACAGTGATTGTAAAGAATCTGTACTACATCCCAGCATCTCGAGTTCGTATTTCTGAAGATCATAATCATCTATTATGCCCGAAGTGCATACTTTTCTTAGGATATCTGTATGTTTATGTTATGAGAATGGATCCCAAGTTTCACTTGTTATTTCCAGACCAACAATAGATACATACAAGCTATTGTTGAACGAGACAGCCATCAAAAGTTTACCATACTGGGGCGGCGACGGTCGCAACCACGTGCTAGTAAACATGGCGCGGCGCGAGCTCGCGGTGGGCTCGGGCGATGCCTTCCGAGGAGCGTCGTTAGGGCGCGCTATGGTCGCGCAGTCTACTTTCACTCACGAGCAGTTCCGACCGGGGTTTGACGTCATTACTCCTCCCGCACTCGGCCCCCCCGGGGGCGACGTGTGGGCCGACTGCGCTCCTATAGCGCCTGCGAGACGGAAATATTTGCTCAGGTAATTTGAATGCCCAAAACTATATCCTTATCCTTACATATTATAAAACAAAGTCCTCTGCCGCGTCTGTCTGTCGTCCTGTTCGCGATAAACTCAAAAACTACTGCACCGATTTTCATGCTGTTTTGAACAATAGATAGAGTGGGTCTCTAGTAAGGTTTTAGTATATAATTACCGACACCAACGCGGGCGAAGCTGCGGGCACCAGCTAGTGTATAATAATAATGAATTCATTTAACCCCATTGCCAAACAGTATATGAACATCAAATTAAATAAATATAAAACAAAATAAAAACATTTGAATATGGAATAGGCCAATGTAAAGAAATATCTATCGATTCTTAGGTATGAATTCATGAGCTACATTTAGTTTTCAGGGCTCACAACCGCCGCCGCGAGGAATAGACAAGGATCAAGACAAATATCTGATCGAGGCATTGCAGAAGATGGTCCGGTCCGTACCGGCTTCGGACTTGTTCCATCTGCAGTTCGAATGTGATCCTCCAGTGGAGAGACGGGCAGTGTTACCTATCGGTGACTGGGCGCTGTGTGGCACGGACCGGTCTCGACGCGCCGTGTTAAGAGATTCGACGTTTGCGCTAATACTTGCGCCGGCTGACAGGACGTATGTTACCACGGCGTTATTACAAGCGAGGTTGTATGAAGCGTTGAGGTCTGGTGCGATTCCGGTGTTGCTGGGCGGGGATAGAATTAGATTGCCGTATGATGAGGTGTTGGATTGGCGTCGCGCGGCGTTATCTCTGCCGCGAGCGCGTGTCCCCGAGCTGCACTTCCTGCTGCGCGCGCTGGGCGACGCCGACGTGCTGGCCATGCGGCGCCACGCGCGCCTGCTGTGGGAGCGCTACCTCAGCTCCGTGCAGGCCAGCGTGGACTCGCTCCTCGCCACGCTACGAACTCGTCTGCACATCCCCGCGCAACCCGTCGCACCGACCGCAGGAACGCCCGCATTCAACGACTCCTTCACCCCACCACGAATCGAACCGCCTGCAGTGGACGCTGAACCAGAAGAAACTCTCGGCCCTCTCGAAGCGCCCTACCCGAGTCCTTCGTACCGTCGCAATTATTCCGTTGCATTACTACACGGTTACGAGCTATGGAATGATTGGGGGGAACCGTTCGCGTTGTACCCGCAGCTGCCGTGGGACCCGGCGGTGACGTCGGAGGCGCGGTTCCTGGGCTCTGCGGCGGGCATGCGGCCCGTGGGCGCGGGCGCCGGCGGGTCGGGCCGCGAGTTCAGCGAGGCGCTGGGCGGCGACCGGCCGCGGGAACAGTTCACTGTCGTCATACTCACGTATGAGAGGGAGGCAGTGTTAGCGGCCGCGCTGGCGAGGTTGAGGGGGTTGCCGTATTTGAATAAGGTAATTTATAACCATTTAAGTTACATTTTATAATTATTCCAATTTTAAAGCCCAGGCCCAAAATTTCAAAATATATTCTGAAACATTAACTTACCATCCTCCCATTACAATTTTTTTATATTTTTTTATCTATTCTTCTGTGTATTCTTCTTTTAAGTTCTAGTTCTAATGTTTTATTTCCTTCTAGCTTTGGCTATGTCTCACTCCGACTTCGGCCGCCTATAACTAAACTCTCTATGCGAAAATCATGTCGCTCCGTTTGATAATGTGTGAAAGAAGACAAACCAACAAACTTAATGAACACTTTCGCATTATAACATTAGTAGAATTATATTATTACTAGCTGTAAGTTTTCTTAAGAAATAAAATAAAATAAATAATTAATAAATATAAAACGAAAAGTCACGACTTCGACACAGCTTCAGCTTACATGTTCAACGTCCATATTACAACTGGGTATAATTATAACGCAGGTGGTGGTGGTATGGAACGGCCCGTCGTCCCCGGGCGGCGTGGGCTCGTGGCCGGAGAGCGGCGCGCCGGTGGCCGTAGTGCGCGCTCCTCGCAACTCTCTCAACAACCGCTTCCTGCCGTACCATCTGATCGACACCGAGGCGGTCCTGTGCGTGGATGACGACGCACATCTGCGTCACGACGAGATCGTGTTCGCTTTCAGGTCAGTTGACCACTTACTATAGTATTTACAATATCCTCAGATATTAAGCCTCATTTACACAATGTTCTTGCAAATTACTTTGTTATTTCAATTTTATTGTAAAACATTGTTTAGGCGATGCATGTCATTTGCAGGCAAACTCGCACAGTGTAAGTCTGGCACTTATGACATTTTGACCTTCTAATAAAGATTGTCACACAGAAATAAGTGACAGGCTGTACAACACATATTGAGTTTAGTCATATCTCTCACTTAAGACAACTACTTTTTATTTAGTGGATATTTTAATTTACTTTATTTATTTCAGATGAACTTAGGTATCCATACAGTTACAAACATTTTAAGTTAGAACTAAAGATAATATGCTTGTGCACAGGGTGTGGAGAGAACATCGCGACCGAATCGTTGGATTCCCCGGTCGGTATCACGCCTGGGACCTCAACTTTAATAATGGTTTCCTCTATAATTCAAATTATAGGTGAGTTTTCATTGTTTTATTTCAAAGTCAAAGTCAAATAATTTATTTCAATTAGGCACATAAAAGGCACTTTTGAACATCAAAAACAAAGAAATAGAACTAATTCTAGTTGCCCCTTCCAAATGGTAGTTTTCGTAGGGAGTTAACAGTTATCTAAGGTCGCAGGCACCTTGACTAACAAATACACAAATTTTTACTCAAAGGACATATCTCTCTAGTTAAAAAACAGCCATCACGGAATAAGGTTTGAACATTCTTTGGGTCCAAGTATAAAATGACACATTCTCGAATTCTAGTTACTGATGTTTTTTTGATACTACTTATATTCTTTTTTTTCTCCATTTGTTATACAGCTGCGAGCTAAGCATGGTTTTAACTGGTGCTGCCTTCGTGCACCGCTACTACTTGTGGGCCTACTGGCGCACTCTACCGGCCGCCATCCGCGACTACGTGGACGAGTACATGAACTGCGAGGACATCGCCATGAACTTCCTCGTCTCGCACATCACTAGGAAGCCGCCGGTCAAGGTTAGATCATATTATTATTAAAAGAATTGTCGTCTATTGAGGATTTTTTTTGAGGATCCTCTTGTTTTTTGGGTACGTTTACAAACACCAATCTGCCTAGCCTTTTCCCAACTATGTTGTGTACGGCTTCCAGTCTAACCTGATGCAGCGGAATACCAGTATTTTACATGGAGCGACTGCCTATCTGACCTCCACAACACAGTAACTGGGTAATACGATACCCCTTGGTAAGACTGGTTGTCAGACTTTCGGGCTTCTGACGACCTGTAATGACTGTTAAAGATCCATGAATGACAGCCGGGACCAACGGCTTAACGTGCTTTCCGAGGCACGGAGGAGTCTCAGTATGTAAAGATGGTCACCTATCCACGTACCAACCCCGGCAAGCGTAGCTTAACCTGTTGGATCGACCCGTGCTGCTGTTAGTACTTAGCCACTTAGCTTACAAAAACCAATATGTTTATTGTTCCAAACTACAATACGGCCGATATAACTTGGCAGTTCCGAACTTCGCACAGAGTACTGCACAGTAACATTTTTTAGGAACCAAATGATGACATGAGGCGAGTGTGAGTGAGTGAACATGAGCTATTTCGCATATCCTGTGTTCAGACCTGCCAAGTCATACCGGCCGTATTTTAAAAACGGAACACTTTCTTTAAACGGTGCTCCAAACCACAGGTTAATCGTCCTCTATACGTAAAAAAAAGGATGGCGTGTTTTCCAAATAACGCCCAACTACCCGCAATAAGCTCTTTGTAGATAGACGATCGATTAATTTGTTCAGCAATATGTAGAGAAGTTTCAGTTCCAACTTCGTCTCACCTAAAGAGCCAGATAAATAACTCTTAGAGTAATGCCCATTGTTAAATGGCATTGGTCGTCTGTCAATATGGAGAGGTTTTTGACTTTCAAAAGTGCCTTTATAAGTGCCTATTTGAAATAAATTACATGACTTTGAATAATAATATTGTCTTATGTTGTAGGTGACGTCGCGGTGGACGTTCCGCTGTCCCGGTTGTCCGGTGACGCTTTCAGCAGACGAGACACATTTCCATGAAAGACATAAATGTATACAGTTCTTCTCACAGGTAAGAAATACTTATTACAATCATTCTTGGCACATACTTATTGATATATAGGACCTTATTCTGGAAATCCAAAAAAAAAACATATGCGACTTTAAGGCTCTGAAATAAGGTTCAATTTGGGATGAGTCACACTTACGTACTACGAATCTTCGTATTGTATTGGAGATTATACCGTGCGAGTTTCACAATGAAGTTCAAAACAGTAAACATCCAAACGGCCATGGGGAGTAAATAACAATAATTACGATACTAATATAAAATAATTCTAGTATTCAAAACTTAACCTTGACAACCTCTTCAGCCAATTTAAAGGGATGTTCAAGTTAATAATTAATCGATTTCCCCACAGGTGATGGGCTACACGCCACTTTTAACGACGCAGTACCGAGCCGACTCCGTGCTGTTCAAGACACGGATACCGCACGACAAACAAAAATGTTTCAAGTTTATATAGTCACAGGTTTTAGTTTACATTGTTTTCTGTCATTGCAGGACTGTAGTTTAATTATTTATTTTGTTTGTTAGCTAGTGCTCGATCGAAAGAAAGCCAATTGGCAAGGCATGTTGCATTGAACTGCTGTGGTGTCTACGGGTAAACCCGCTCTAACAAGCATAAGGGTGCGTTTCCACTGAAGCGGAGAAAGATAGCATGATTTTAAATACGTTATATTAAACACAAGTGCATGTAGGTATCTACATACCTGATACATTTGTATCTGGGTGCAAAACATTTAAGTTAATTGCATTTTGACTTATTCGAACTGATTTTTATCACACACTTTAGAAATATAATATAGTCCGATATTAACCAGTGTTAGATTTGAATTCTTGTATATACTAAATTAAGGAAAAAGATGTTATTTTACTCTAGATCTTTTTACTTAGAACAAATTGAAATGAGAGTCTCGTAATAGTTTCGTATTTTTTTTTTGATAATAATATTTGCTGTTTTATAAAAACTTTTTGTTTATGGAATTGATTAATGATAATAGTAGTAATATTAAATGGTGCGTGAATAAGTTAAAATATTTAATTACTAAAGTAAGACTAACTGATAAAATACGAACGTTGTAAATATTATAATTATGTAATAATACTATACATAACATTGTACATTCAAGTTATCCATTTATAATAAAATTACTTTACATAATGACAATAAGATTCAAGTACACATAATTGTACATATCTAAATAAAGTGAATATGGCATGAAAAATACATGTTCCGCCGATCCCAAATAAATTGGGATAAGTGCAAGAGAATTATGAATAACAATAGTTTTTTTTTTTGTTAAAGCTGAAAAATAATAAGTTGAGTCGTACTTCGTTAAAAAGATTTTAATTATTATGTGCCACCCTGCAATTTTTTGTATAAGGGTCAGTTCACACCTAGACGCGAAGCGACGCGTACTTTCTCTCTTATCTCAGCATACTTTGACACGTGTCAACCATCACACTGAAATTATACCTTTTCATGTGAAAATAAGTTCGATAATTGTTAAAAAGTGCGCGCAGCGTCGCGTTGCGTCACGTCGCTGTCTGAACTGAACTTTAAGGTTTACTTTTAAAATGATCGTGAATTCAAATGAGGAACAACGATAACAACAAAATGATGGCCAGTATATCGGCTTCAATATCGCATAAAAACTTCTTTGACTCTTCATTATTTTGATGTTTTCGGCCTATAAAGCTCATGGAATCGCACGGTGGTGGCTCGATTTAGAAATTCGATAGTGTAGATTATCTAAAATCTGCCTTTTCTTTTTCATTTTAAAATATCTTATCTGTCTATAATAATAATTATATTAAACTCAGTGATTACTATTGTATTAACTTTGAATAATTGAAACCTGTAATTAAAAATGCCAAATATTTCGTATAATTAATTGAAAACGTTGTGGTTACTTTTATGTGTTGTCATTTACTTTAAGAATTATCTTTTAAAACTATATTCTAAGAGTAAAATTTGTGTTTACAAGACTGACTCACACCATTTGATTGAATTTTGGGATTTATTTATTCCGTAAAATTATGTTAAATCAATCAATTGTTTTATATTTTTGTAAATCAAGTCATTATTTTGAGAGTATTTCGCATTTATATTTTTAAACCATTTAGCTTGTAGGTTTTTTTTCATTTAACATCATGATATTTTTAACATCGAAGGAAACAGTACCTTTTTATAATAGTAACAGTAAAAAATAGTTAGGTATAATGTACGGCTGTATTAATTTCGTTTTCCCCGTTTTATAGTCTTTACAAATCAATGCGCGCTGTAATCTGTGACTTCTGTTATTCATATAAGGTTTCAATTTGCAATCAATGTCGTGTCCTCGTAAAATGCAACAACTTAAATGTCCTTCACTTGGCATATAGTCCCAGAAAATTGTGTTATATTGACAATACAAAATGTTTCCTTTTTCTATTGGCACAAAGTTCAATTTGGGTTGGTGACACCGTAATGTGTCACAAAAGTAGAAATCCGCCAAGAGTAGTTCCAGGATTAAGGTATTTCAATACTTTATCAATAGAGCATATTATTCTGTACCTGGAACATGACGTGTCCTACCTATTCTGGTGTAGTTATGACAAATTGCGGTGGAATACGAGATATTTGTCCCCACAACCGCAGCCGCCTCGTGCTACTAGTCTAATACTACTGATCTTCAGCTATCATGTTACAGAATTATACGTAACTGCATGAGGTCATGCTATGTGCAGACTGTGACTCTCGGAATTTCCTCCATCACAACCTGAAGTTATCTGTTACCTATAGAACAGTTATTCATGGTTCATTAGGCGCGTGGCCAAAATTGGAACTAAGGACGCCATCTTGTTTTTCCAATAAATTTTCAAAAAATAATTGGTGATAACTGTCTCAATGTCCAAAAAATCTTTGATGGAGTATTAAGAAGTTTTGGTATAAGGAGTTTTAGACACAAGCTACGGCAAAGCTACGGTTTCCTAGAAGAACGGTGGCCGCCACATAGCGGCCGCAATGACGGCTGTCATGAAAATGATGGCGCCGGGGTTTAGGTTTACGGTATCCAAACACGCTCTCTAGGAAAGCACACCAATTTTCATGACGCTGGTAGAATAGTCGACATCGGCTCAATTACCAGAAAATAAAACTTTCATATTTAAGTTTCAGTGATGTCATTCGCCAATAAATTGACAGACGGTATATGGCGGCCACCGTCTTCTAGGAAACCGTAGCTTAACCGCTCAACTATTGTGTCTCATTAGTGACAGTTGGAGCTTTAACAAGACGACGCTTTACAAAGCTGAACTACTTTTTCTGAAACTCCGTGCGCCATATCAACACCTGGGTACTGAGTATATACATATCAATCGATTAAGTTTTACATGTCACTGTACTGTGTCATCAATAGTGTAATGTGTAGTCACCGTTTTTTGGTCTTATGTGGAACTTAGCAAATATTCTGATAAATGGATGGGTAGTGTCGATTACTTTGCTGTAACGTATCAAAAAGCAGTCCTCTACACTCTATGGTCTATGTCAGTGGTTCTCAAACTTTTTAAATGTCGGAACCCTTTTGGGAAGCAAAATACTTGATGGAACCCTACAATAAAACAATTGTTTTTATAAGTGTATTTTTTATTAATCAGCATAATAAAAGTACAATGTCACAGTTACTAATTATTATTTACTTCACCACTTGGCAAGGACAACAATAGAAAACATTAAAAAAGAAAAAATCTAACTAGTGGGAGGTATGAAACTGTTTTTTATTTTTCATCAATTGGTTGATATTAGGTTTGATGGAAGAAAGTTGGAGTCTCATATCAGCTTCGGCGTCCAGTCTATTGCGATATTTTGTTTTCGTGGCTGCGTAGGTAGAGAATCCTGTTTCGCACAAATATGTAGTTGGGAACGGGAGCAGAATATCCAGAGCCATTTGGCCAAGCATTGCATATTCATCTTGGATTCTGCACCAAAAATCATTGAGAGGCGTCGTTTTGAACAGTGACTCCATACTTGTGTCTGATGACATTTCTAAAAGAGATTCATATATCTCGTTTGACATGTTTTCAGGCTTTTCCAAGTTGGGTAAAAAAGGATTATGAATCCATGAATTCACTTTAATTTTTGTATTGTGTTCTTCGGGAAAATACTTTTCAAAAGATGCGCGCATCGAACTGAGATATTGGTCCAATTCAAACACATCATCTTCAAACATTACTGAGTCGTTTTCGCTAACAAACTCACTGAGTAACGTAAAGCTTTCTATTTCTTTCTTACCAATGCAAATGATCCAAAAATCTAATTTTCTTTTAAAAGCAGTTATTTTATTATAGGCCTGAAACACTGTTGTCTGTTTATCTTGCAACGATAAATTCAATTCGTTAAGTTTTTGAAAGATATCCGCCATAAAAGACAATCGGAACAACCAAGTTGTATCATACAAACGGTCCTTCAAATTAAAAGAAGTATCTGCTGAAAGAAACATTTGTAACTCGGCTCTAAGTTCAAATAGCCTTGTTAAAGTTTTACCCCGAGACAGCCATCGCTCCATACTTCTGTATGGAGCAGCAGTGTTTTATGTTTGCTGCCATAATCTTCACACAATAATGAGAACAATCGGGATTGTAGTGGTCGTGATTTGATAAAATTAATTATTTTTACCGTTTCATCCATAACTAATTTTAGATTTGACGGCATTTCCTTCATCGCAAGTGCTTGTCTATGCAGAATACAATGACTGGAACTACAATTACGCGCTTTATTTTTAATTCGTGACACTGCTCCTGCTGTTTTACCTGTCATCGCCTTGGCCCCATCTGTACAAATGTCAATGCAATTGTTCCAACTGAGATTATTTTCTTCAAAAAATATATTTATTTTATTAAAAATTTCTTCCCCGGTAGTATTTGTAAGCAGCGATGAACACATAAGCATGTCTTCTTCAAAAGAACTTTTATATGGATATCTCACAATAACCAGCAGGATAGCCAAACCAGCGACATCAGTCGACTCGTCCATTTGCAAGGCGAATCGTGTATTTTGTAGACGTGTAACTAGTTCTTGTTTGACGTAGCTTGCCAGATCATGGATTCGTCGTGAAACAGTATCGTTTGATAGCGGAACAGTAGAAAGATGCTTTGCAGATTTTTCATCGAGCATACATTTTGTTATGTCTAATACACAAGGTTTTATTAATTTCTCAGCGATAGTATGCGCTTCACCTGCTTGTGCAATGCGATAGCTAACTAAATATGATGCCTCCGTGGCCTTTTCGTTGATAGTTTGTGTTACATGCATCATATTTTTTTGACTTTCTAATAACTGATCTTTTTTGCGAACAAAAAATTCTTTATTCTTGTCTTTAGACTCGGGGTGTACAGTTTCTAAATGTCGGCGCAATTTGGCAGGTGCCATGGAACTATTAGGAAGCAGTTTACTACAGAGCATGCAGAGAGGTGAGCCGTTGGAATCAACAAATCCGAAACTGATATAAGATTCATCATACTTCCTTCTTTTCGTCTTTGAAACCGTCGAGCTTGACGTCGTGGCATCATCTTCTGAATCGGTGATTGCTATATTCTCCGCGCGCACTGCTTTTGAACATTCAGCGTCATTAGAAGATTTTGTTGCAACACGTTTAACACCTTTAAGCCAACGTTCCATTCTTCTTTATTTATAATGTTACACGTCAGGATAGTGGGGTTTAAATAATCCACAATCGTTACTGCGTATAAGAGACTAAATTTAGTACCTACGGTGAAGAAATGTACAAAACTGAGACAACAGAATACAGCAGGCAGTAAAACAATGAACACTAGTTTCTCGCTAGCGAGCTTGTAAGTAGGCAGTAACTTATCACTCCGAACGCTAATCGTCAACTGACGCCGGGCGACGCTTTTATACTTAGTCCTAGACTCGATCTCAAGTATTCTCGAAAATACTCGAGTCGGCACCTTTGATATACAAAAAGCAAAAATAAAAACAGAAATTTAAAAATTGCGTTGTAAACAATATCGACTTTATCCTTTGAAGTTAGAGTCGAAAGTCGCTTGTTGACAACTATAGCGTCTAATTCAGAGGCGGCTTTTATCAAAGAGACTACGCGCTCACAAGTATACTACCCGCTCGTTTTAAGTTTGCCGCTGGCGATAGGTATGACGTTCGAAAAGTAGCGTCAGCAAAACATAATATAAAAATATTTTCTTTTAATTGTAACAATAAAAATTGTAATATTTGGGTAAAACTATGACACATTATAAGTTTTGTTGTCACGTGGGGGAGGGTACGCGCATTCCACAGAACGGCAAACTTAGAGCGAACGGGTTGTACAAGTATAAAATTGTTGATACCAAACTTATGAGATATTGTACCAGCTATTGTAACACATGTTTCTACAAATACAAATACAAATAAATAAATAAATAACGTTCATAGCGTTTTGTCTCCGCGCGGCCGCGGAGTCCGCGCGGCCGCGGATTCCGGGCAGCCGCGGAGCGACCAGAGAGAGGTGTTTTGATTTTTTTTTCTAAATTCTTACGGAACCCCGACAGAGGTATCACGGAACCCTAGGGTTCCGCGGAACACACTTAGAGTATAGCTGGTCTATGTTATAGTTTGTTTTGATTTTAATATTATTGATTTCTGACTTATTTTATGTATTAAAAGGTTGTGCTCCTAAAACTTTTAATAATCTCAATAGTTCTTTAGTTTTTTAGGGGGAGCTCGTGGCTAAGTGAGGAGCTCGTGGCTAAGTAATAACAGCCGCTCGGGTCGATCCATCAGGTTAAGCTACGCTTGCCGGGGTTGGTCCGTGGATGGGTGACCATTTTCACATATCGAGACTCCACCGTGCCTCGAAAAGCACGTTAAGCCGTTGGTCCCGGCTGTCATTTGTAGATCTTTGACAGTCGTTACGAGTCGTCAGAAGCACGAAAGTCTGACAACCAGTCTAACCAAGGGGTATCGTCGTATTACCCAGTTACTGGGTTGTGGAGGTCAGATAGGCAGTCGCTCCCTGTAAAATACTGGTATTCAGCTGCATCCTGTTAGACTGGAAGCCGACCCCAACATAGTTGGGAAAAGGCTAGGCAGATTGATTGATTTTAATAGTTCTTTAGTTTCGATTCTGGAGACCAATTACAATCTAGTTTTTCTATTTATTTAAATATGTATTTATAATAGGTAAAACAACTAGATAATACAGTAAAATATGATTCACATAGTATTGTTTCTGGGCGCCACGCCATAGTCCAAAGTATTGCTAATCAAAAGGCAATGCATTCTAAAATCCCCTTTTTGAGTTTTTCGCAAATATCTCGAAAACTAGACGTCCTAGGTCAAAAATAATGAAATTTTCATCACCCCCCTTGTATAACACCCCCCGTGTTTCTGTCTACAGATTAATGACTGACCTAAATAGACATTAACCGGGACCATTTAAAAAATGCGCGGTCGCAGCCTAGGTTTAAAATAAGCTCGTCACTACCATAACATAAAAAAGTACCTATCTATGACTAATACACAGGACGCTCTAAATCAAGCAGACGGCGTGGTTTTAACGGTATTTACTAATACATTCCTGTTTTTTGTGTAGGCTAGTATATAGCCTACACAAAAAACACACTTTACACAGCAAATTTGCCTTTTTATCGCACGTCTGTGAATCGCGTTTTGTATGTAAAAAAAAGCCGTTTGCATAGTCCCCATAATGATAGATTTAGCAAATCGATATCAGATGAACTGCTATTTTAAATGATATTTTAGATGGATATTAAAAAAACCATTAACCATAAGAAAAAAGATTGAATAAATGTTCTATGAATATGTCTTGTATTAAATGTAATGTAAATACTGAATTTGTACTAAAATCACGCAATAAAATCTGTAATTAATTATTTCAATCTTTTATTGGCTTTGTCAAACATGTACCTACCTATTTTCACTACTTAATAATATATTTTTGTCACCATTGAAGCTGTATGTTTCCACTGTAAATAGTAACCGTGATCTCTAAAGTTTCCGAAAAATATTAATATTGTACCTACTTACTCCTGCTAACGATGCAAATGGTAGCACATGGCAGAATGTATCTGTCTCAATTTTGTTTTTGTTTCCTTTTATCTTTTTGTGCTAAATATGTAGACACGAATATACATACCTATTGCTGTCTACATTACATACTTTTTTGTTTTTCGGCCAGCCAGTGTTATAAGTGTTAGTCCAATAATAAAACGCTTAAATAAAATAATATCATATTTATTTCAGCATAAATTATCAAGACAAAACGTTTACATTCATATTTATAATTAATAACTATTAATTTGACATTCGCACAAATCAGTTACAAAATAATTTCATTCAATATCTCGAGTTGGTATATTTTTGAACACTTCGGTTTTAAACTCGGTTAGGTTCTACTTAGGTACTATTCATATTAACTTATACATAAAGCGACTCACACAACAAGTGTACTTGAGTACTTGCATCGAAACCACAAATGGTAACAGTTATTTTGAAATTATGTATTTTTTTGTTCTGACAATGAATGCAAGTCGACTTATGTAAGACAAAAGTACTTTATAATTTTATACTTATCTTTAACTACACTAAACAAGGGAGTCACACCGAGTGAGATTTTTTAAATATAGGTAATAATAAAATTCTAGACTTCCTTTTAACCTAAGTAAAATTTAAAAAGATATAATCTCAAATATGAAATAGTATAAAATGTTTAATTACTTATAAGTATTCAATTTCAAACACATTCAAAACATTAAAACGTTAAACTTAACTTTAAAATATGGGGCGAATATCAAAATTGATTGAATACTTAAAATGAGATAAGGATTGTATGTTGGCATAAATACGATGTAAAGATATTTACAATGTACAAAACTTGTAACTGTGGGCACTATCTGGTCGTGTGGTTGAGGGCTTAATATTAAGAAGTCTCTAGCACTAGTCCACTCCACTATGTACTCCGTAGAGTAATGAGAATGGTCCCGAGACTTGCTGAAGAACGAAGAACGTTGGATAGTTCCGCGGGATAAGATTCCAAATATCAGATTTCTTATAATTGCGTGGTTTGTTCGATATCAATAGCGTCCTTATGGTCACTATAGTTTTTTCAGCTTTTGGACACTTAAAGCTGTCGTTTATTTTGAATGAGTAGATAGGTGGTGGTGGTGGTGTTGGTGAGACTCGGCCGCGGCCGCGTGTCGCGCGGCACCGACAGGCCGGCGCCGGCGCGGGCGGCGCGCGGCGCGCGCGCTAGGCGGCGCTCTCAAGCCATGTCGTCGCCTTTACCGTCCAACCTCTTCAGCTAAACAATAACAAACACATCAGTTCTAAGCTTGACGGCCGATTGATTTCTCATACCACGTCTAAGTACATACCTATATAAAACCACCCTGTTGAAGTGGGCAGATAGGAATAAGAAGGCACACAAAATCATTAAGGTTCATCACACATCAGACCAATGGAGTGAGTGATTTCTATCGGTTTGTTTAGCTTAAATTGATGGGATGTGGATGATCATGAGCACGCGTGCTTACTTACGCTCTGTTCTACTGTCCAAGCAGTTGGAGCTAGGCGTCCAGTACGCTTGTAATGGAACATTCAATTAACTTTATGGTGAATAACCATCTGTTTGTGTGTGATGAAAATGGCTAGCCCTATAGCCACAAATAGGCTTGACTGGAATTAAGATTTTAGGAGAAATAGCCAGTCAAGTTCTTTTTACAGAACTTTTTGTAGATCTAAGACCACATCAATAACTTGTTAGCTACAAAAACATTGACTAAAACATATTCTATTTTTATCAAATGAGTGTTATTAGCACTTTACTAAAGTTCTCCAGGAAAACTTGTAAGAAGTTATAGAAGTTTGGTAGATCATCTTACCTCCTTCTCATCTCCAGCAACGGCGCGGTAGCGGGGCGGCGTGATGGTCTCGACGGGCGGCGCAGAGAACCCGTGCACGTACAACAGTGCGGCCGCGATGCCTCCAGCGACGGGGCCTGCCCAGTATATCTATAGGAATGGATGTTTTATAACTGTTTTCTATATGTATAGAGTTGAGGGGCATGGCTCCAGTCGTGTTGTTCCCGTGGTGGATCCAGTCTTTTGTCCAGAGGCTGGTCATTTATTATTAGAACACATGCCATGCTCTTAGGGGGTGGTCATGATTGATTTGATTTACTTCCGGAGCCGCTGTGGTTATCAACAAAGCGTACCCAAATCTTGATTTGCTTTTGTCTACAGGAGGCTGAAAAGTTTAAGCTTTGCAAAGGCATAGGCACCTACTAATTAGGTAATTGCCAAATTATGGAAAAAGTTACTTGAGACCAAGAGCCAGCCTCGAATGAGATGGACCAACAACAACAATGAGAATATTTTTTTTTGTTGGCCAGAAAAATCATGAATACTGTAAAGTTCCTTACCCAATGGTCAGACCATTCGTTGGCGACGAGTGCAGAGCCGAAGGAGCGGGCGGGGTTCATGGCTGAGCCGGTGTAGTCGACTGCGAGCAAGTGACCCAGTGTCACTGTCAGGCCAATGGCTAGGGGAGCTGTGGACTTGCTGTCTGGCTTGTTCGGGTCGCATACCTAAGGAGATGACTTCGTTATAATAAAACTACCACGTTTAACATTTTCTTTGGTGGTTTGTCGAGAACGTCTGCATCAATTATGAAGCAGATATTGACATAATAACCACAATTGGCTATTAAATTGGTGAGGTCAGTCTTTTTCGTCGAACGAATCGAGTGAAATGTAAACGGGCTATTCTGTAACGACATTCTGTCAGGTCCATTTAAATTTTGCTACTCGACAATAGATGGCGGCACTAGTGTTTTAATTAATGAGCATTAGGAGCATACAACCAACCATCTTATTAGCGGAGATGTACTTTTTATAATTACATAGCATAGGTTGTTGGTTGTTGTAGGTGTGCTGTAAACCATCAATGAAGTCGGTATGAAATAAATCTTTCTCGAATAACACACTTGAGAATAACGTAAAAATGTATAAAAGTGCAGATAAATGATTATAAATAATGTTGTTTACACTAGTCACTTGACTTATCTACGATACGAACCACTCGTAGGAAATGTTTAAGCATTTCTTATGGTAACCAACGCCCCACGCTGGGCATGAACGTAAACAACACACAAATGACTATACTAAAAGAGAAAATTTACATATTTTTGTATTTTTGAAACTACTGGACCAATTTAAAAAAAATATTTCACAAGTTGAATGCTATTATTATCACTGAGTAATATAGGTATGCTATCCATGCATATTAGGTAATATTATAGATTCGAAAGTAACTCTGTCGGTCTGTCTGTCTGTATGTTACCATTTCACGCCTAAACCACTGAACGGATTTCGATAGTTGGCAAGGAGATACTTAGATGGCATCCCGGGGATGGACATATCTAGGCTACTTTTTGTCGACATAGGTGGGCCGCGGGCGAAGCCACTGGCGGAAGCTGCTCAATAAAATATAAAAACAGTAGTTTTGGTACATACTTGCACAGATTTTCAGGTTATCTGAAGGCAGTAAGAAAAAACCTTTTATTATAGGTAACAGAAATAAATTACACGGAGAATAAATCAAGTACGTACTTCTAAACCTACATAGGTAGTATAAGTAACCGTAAGTAATTGCCTAAAAACCCAGAAATCAATCAAATCCAACAGAGCGTGAAATAAGACATTCGTTTTGTTTTGTTTCACAGACATCGCTGAGATGCGCGCCGTCTGAATAAAAAGTAACGGTTTTCTATGCCCGCAAATGTAGGATTGTAGGTAGATACAAGTTCGCTATGTTTTTTTTTAGGTAGCCGTAACCATTCGTTGCAGGCACGTACAGATAATGCAATGCAAATCCTAACTAATCCATACTAATATTATGAATTCGAAAGTACCTAACTCTGTCTGTCTGTAACCTTTTCACGCCTAAACCACTGAACGGATTTCGACAAAATTTGGCAAGGAGATAGATGGCACCTTGGGGAAGGACATAGGCTACTTATTATCTACATGCCGCGCGGGCGAAGCCGCGGGTGGAAGCTAGTACCTAATAGAAATGCGAAAGTGAGTTTGTTTATTTGTTACGCTTTCACACTAAAACGGCTGAACGGATTTGGATGAAATTTGGCATAGAATATCTACTTTTTGTCCCGATAGTACGTTCCCGTGGGATAATTTCCGACCTCCACGCGGGCGCAGCCGCGGGCAAAACCTACTTACCTATTCAATATTTCAGTGATATGTAAACAGAAACACTATGTCTACACAAATATTTATGTCACACTACTAATAAAAGTGCTACGCTATGCTAGTGATGCGGCGATTCGCGATGCCAATAGCTGTTATGTTTTGAATAAATCCTACCCCATCTATTTGACGTAGGATATGGAATCGAACGATACAAAAATTTACAGGAGCTAGAAAATATAATTACTCACATTTGTTTATGTAGCTAAACCATACCAAAGTATGAGAAATAATCATTTAGGTTTAGCTATGTGCCTAAGTTATTTTGACTGTAAATAAGTAGGTAGGTATGTACTAATAATGCTAGTAGGCGCATTAGGATAGGTTACCTACCTACCTACGTCGTATTCCTGTTTCGAGTCAATAAAAATAAATAAGTAGCTTGTAGTGTGTCTATGTAATTATTTATGGTCACTTGACGTCTTGTCATTATTTCTCTGTCTGTTACTTTTAAATAATCCCTTATGTTTTAGCAGAATAAAGCCAAGATTCCAAATGGTCCTTTCGCTTATATGTATCAATTTATTCTGCTAATATAATGTCTCAAAATAATACAAAACCGGATACGCAAAAATCCGAAAAATCTCTAAGCATGCAACGATATTTACGACCAGACCGTTTCGATATCGAACCCGGAACGGTAGCGGCTGATTCAAAATGGAGGCATTGGTATACAACTTTCTCTAATTTTATAATTGAAGAGAATTCTAGTATTTCTGATTCTATGAAACTGAAACTATTGACGAATCATCTTTCTCCTACGATTTTCCTATTTATTAACGAATGCGATACATTTGACAATGCTATTACACGGCTTAATGAGATATATATCAAACCTTTCAATGAAATACATTCACGCCATATCTTGTCATCTCGCAAACAGCAATCAGATGAATCGATATCCAAATATATCCAAGCTTTAAAACTACTCGCGCAAGATTGTACGTTTAAAAGCGTAACTGCTAATGAGTATAAGCAAGAGTACATACGTGACGCGTTCATATCAGGAATTTCTTCGCAAAAGATACGCCAAAGACTGCTAGAAAATACGGTACTAAGCCTAGATGACGCTTTTCGACAAGCTATTGCAATTGATTCGGCTGAGAAACATAGTCTCGCATTTGTAAACACGCATGATCCATCACAACTTAATGCTATACCATCCAATAGTCATATCCAACCTTCTGAACCAAGCCAAAGCTCATACTTAGCGGCCACGACACAAGGGAGAAGACGCTGCTTCTTTTGCGGATCGAATACACTACATCAACGCATCAAATGCCCTGCATTTAACTCGATATGTCAACTCTGTTCGAAAAAAGGGCACTTGGCACGTGTATGTAGATCTTCAAAACCAGTCGCGAACGCAGCGGTCAACAATGATGAAAGCTGCACTTGCATTTCGGCTGCATCTCCGTCCAGCCTACGGAAAGCAACAACACCTATATTACTGAATGAAACTCGTGCTGAAGCACTGATCGACACGGGCAGTTCTGTAAGTTTTATCGACGAGGCTTTATCGAGAATAATGAAACTCAGAAGGAAGAACATTAATCAAACCGTTTCTTTGGCTTCACTTAATCATGTATCATTCGTCAAT
The DNA here is from genome assembly GCA_947363905.1 of Lithophane semibrunnea. NCBI lineage: Eukaryota > Metazoa > Arthropoda > Insecta > Lepidoptera > Noctuidae > Lithophane > Lithophane semibrunnea. Next base: position 10,229,028 of record OX376188.1, on the reverse strand, counting down.
GGATTATGTCAAGCGACTATTAAACTTAACAATCATACTTACAAACAACATCCTCTCCTCATCGTGCAGAACCTGTGTGCTGATGTAATCATTGGCCATGATCTCCTGAAACATCATCAGTCGCTAGAATTCCAATTCGGAGGTGAGAGAGAATCTTTACATATATGCAACGTTATGCAAGCATCTGTGCCTCCGGTCTCTGTCTTTTCTAATCTCTCACTTGATATAAGGCCGATTGCTATTAAGTCCAGGTCCTACTCAGAAGAAGATGAACGATTTATTAAAGAGGAAGTATCTAAGTTATTAGCGAACGGCATAATCGAACCGAGCATGTCACCATGGAGGGCCCAGGTTTTAGTAACGGGAGGTATAAGTCACCGTAGACGAATGGTAATAGATTACTCTCGTACTATAAACCGGTACACTGAATTGGATGCCTTTCCTTTGCCAAAAATAGAATCCATTATATCCAAAGTCTCAAAATACAACTTTTTCAGTCAAATAGACTTAAAATCCGCATATCATCAAGTGCCAATCTTAACGAAAGAAAAACCTATGACGGCTTTTGAAGCATGCGGAAATTTATATCAATTTACTCGAATACCGTTCGGTGTAACCAATGGCGTAGCTGCCTTTCAGAGAACTTTGTCTTTTATCATAGAAACTGAAAAGCTACATGGCACATTCTCTTACCTTGATGACGTCACCGTCTGTGGCAAAACAAAAGAAGATCATGATATAAATCTGAAACGATTTATGGATGCAGTTACTAAATACAATTTGACTTTAAATGAACAAAAATGTATATTTAGTTCTGACGAAATAAACTTACTCGGGTATACAATTCATAATAATATTATAAAACCTGATGAAAATCGACTTAAACCTCTTTTGGATCTACCATTGCCAAACGACAGCGGCAGTCTTAAACGAACTCTTGGTATGTTTGCACACTACTCAAAGTGGATACCGAACTTCTCCTCAAAAATACAATCGCTAATTCGTGCTAACATTCCGCTAAACAAAGAATCAACTGAATGCTTTCAACAATTGAAATCTGAAATCGCCAAAGCCGCGTTAGTAGCCATAAATGATTCCGATTTACTTACCGTAGAAACTGACGCTTCTGAATACGCTATCGCTGGCACCCTATCTCAATGTGGCAGGCCTGTCGCTTTCTTTTCTCGTTCTCTCAACGGTTCAGAGAGAAAACACCCATCCATTGAAAAAGAAGCTTACGCGATCGTTGAATCCTTACGGAAATGGCGTCACTATTTACTCGGAAGACACTTTTTATTAATCACAGACCAAAAGTCTGTAGCCTTTATGCTGGATCAAAAGCACGCCAGCAAAATCAAAAATGAAAAAATCGAAAGGTGGCGCTTAGAACTCTCTTGTTTCAAATACGATGTGATATATCGTCCTGGAAAAGAAAACGTCTCTGCAGATACTCTATCGAGAGTTTGTGCTGTAATTAACACGAATAAATTATATGAATTACATAATTCCCTTTGCCATCCAGGTATAGTCAGAATGGCGCATTGGGTTCGTACAAAGAATCTTCCCTTTACAATTAACGATGTAAAGTCTATGACAGCATCTTGTCGTGTCTGCGCGGAATTGAAACCACGTTTCATGAAAACCAAGAGTCACCTAATTAAAGCTATCGAACCTTTTCAGCGTCTGAACATTGACTTTAAAGGACCTCTGCCGTCTAACACTCATAACAAGTACATTCTCACTATCATTGACGAATACTCAAGATTTCCATTCGCATATCCATGTAGCGATCTTTCAGCGCAAACTGTCATCAAGTGTCTCAAAGACTTGTTCCTTACTTTTGGTTCTCCTGCCTATATTCACTCAGATAGGGGAACAGCATTTATGTCTCAAGAGCTAAAACAATTTCTGTATTCATATAATGTTGCTTCTAGCAGGACAACTCCCTATAACCCTGAAGGAAATGGCCAAGTAGAGCGGCTAAATGGAACGCTTTGGAAAACAATCCAGCTATTTCTGAAATCGAGACAGATGCAAACTGCGGACTGGGAACGAGCGTTACCTACTGCGTTGCATTCAATTCGATCTCTATTATGTACAGCGACGAATGAGACACCCCATGAGCGATTTTTCTTCCACACCAGACGATCTCCGACGGGTGAATCAATCCCTTCATGGTTATTGTCACCAGGTCAAGTACTTATGAAAAGGAATGTAAGAACTTCAAAATATGATCCAATCATAGACGAAGTGGAGCTGTTACATGGAAATCCATCTTACTCGTATGTCCGCTTGCCTGATGGTCGAGAGACAACTGTTTCTAATAGACAACTAGCACCACTACCTACGGAGGATCTAGAATCTGACGAAGAGGATTCGGAACATGAAATAATTGAATCAGAACTAGCTGAACAGCCTACGCAAGAGGCTCCGGAGCACGAAATCGTAGATTCATCTGAACTAGCTGAACAACCTCTGCGTCGATCCTCTCGCGAAAAGCGGCCACCAGCTAATCTTCGAGATTACTGCCTCACTAACTAAATTAGCAAGACATGAAACTGGTGGGGGTGAATGTAGTGTGTCTATGTAATTATTTATGGTCACTTGACGTCTTGTCATTATTTCTCTGTCTGTTACTTTTAAATAATCCCTTATGTTTTAGCAGAATAAAGCCAAGATTCCAAATGGTCCTTTCGCTTATATGTATCATAGCTGTTCCCAATATATTTGACTGCGTTGGCGCTGTTCAAAGGCACATTTATGAGGTAGGTAGTAGCAGAGATTAAAGTAAGTATTACGTAGGTAGTGACAGATTGCCGACTCATCTCCTACAAGTAACAAAGAACCAGTTGTTATCAAGAGCGAGTACGGAGTAGGAGTCCTCCTACTCGAAATGAGAAACAGTTGACTGTCGACGCTTTCTATTTTCATAGAGTCCGGTGCACCTTAGCTATCATTCTCTACTAAATATCAATGAATAAAAACGTGCTACACACAGCTGTGTTATAGTATTGATTATGTTAATCTGTAGTAGGTAGATCGTTGCCTACTATTTCGCGAATAAAATATGGTGTTCCGTCACGCAACGTTACTCCGCGGGGTTTGTCTGCGTTTCTTTTTAGGAATCTACACTAAAATCACGCAAAATTCATTATGGTTTTAATTATAGTCTTTGAATTAAATAGGTAGGCGTAATCGTTTGTTTGTTTCTAATAAACTTGTCTGAGATATTGATCAGCGTTTTTTTTTCTTTAATTTGGTTTCATTAATCATAATAAGTTAATTATAACGTTGCGGTAGATATAAGGTGCTTATTTAATTCGTTTCAAAATTGTACCTTCGTACTTTTTTTTTTCATTGCATTGAATTGTTTGAAGTCTTGATTAAGCTTATCGTATACTATTAATATACTTTGCAGAATACCTCAAAAATAGATTGCACAATTGTTTAATGACAGGGGGTTTATTGTGGAGTTACTTAGATACTCATAATGTATACGGAACCGCCGCGGAACCGCGTTATCCTAAATATGCAACGTAGTGTATTTTAAATCTACCGATTATTTTTATTTTTTTTTTACTCAATACTTATTTCGTGACGGATGGTATGGAAGCACACAAACGCTACTGTAATTTTTCAAAGCTGAATTAGAATGATTTACAACACGAAGCGGCCGAACATCCCAATGTCATATCGACACCATTATCTACATAATAATATAATTATAGCACAAGAGGCGTTTGTAAGGACATTGGTTATTTACTCTAGTGACATTGAATTATTACAATCCTACCTGAACCAGATCACGAATGCATTAATATTTAAATATTATGGGTAAGGTAATACTTTATATCCTTTTCTGGCGAGTACCTAGATGTAGGCAAGCGAGTCATCATGCTAATAATATGCACGTTTCATCTCAGTTTATTTCCAATGGCAATTTATTTATCTTCAATTATTTTTAAGTTTTATTGTTGCCTGATAGTCTTTAGGATACTGAATCCATACCTACCTACAGTTGTGTTTGATCATAGCTATGCATGTCGCAAAAAATATAATGATGTCTTATGATAGCATGATTTCCATCGTAGTTCACACATTCGAGAACATTTTACCAATTAACTTTTCTGAGTAACTTCCATATTGACGATATTTTAGAATAGTTAAAAATTTCTAACGTTACGATATTAACGTGAACATCAACGAATTTGAACGGATTTGGATGAAATTTGGCACAGGGGTGGACGATGACCTGGAATAGGACATAGAACTTTTTATCCCGATATTCCCTTGGGATGGAGACTTACGCGGGTGAAACCGCGGGGCGCAGCTAGTAGGTAGTACATAAGTGCGACGCGTTTAGACCATTAGACCATCGCTTGTGAATTAAGACAGCACTAAGTAATAATTTTGCTGCACGAAACACTTATTTTTATGTGATTTATTTTGCGAATATAGAGGTAAGTTTTTTCCTTTGTCTAACTATAGAAACTGTTTAAATATTTCATTACAAAAAGGCAGATTACCGCGCACGTTTCCGCTAATAACGCCGTGTCACGAAACTACTGATGCGGCCTCTGGCGGTGCGAGATTTGTTCGAGAATTGTCATTAGCTGGTTATTCCATATAACCACCATAGTTTAACTCATTAACTTTAACTATGCTATTAATATTTCTTGAGCTTGATGCTATTTTGCACCATATTTTGCGTCCTATGATATTTCGATCCTACTAGGCGTAGAGAAGAGAGAAGAGCTTAGTAGGTATATGCTGCTACAACTAGCACCTCTTCTAAGCAATCTTCTTCTTCCGAAATTCAAATGAAAGTGAGAATACTGTGTGCAATTGGATTCCAATAACGTTCAGCAGTCAAGGTGTGTCTGACAAGTATAAATTGTTGATGAAGTAGGTACAGGTATCGGAAGTAGGATTAATGTCCGAATGACAAAGGATCATATTTATTTTTAGCCGTTACGTAAAGATTCTGTGTAACGTTTTAATATCTAATCTTTACTGCAAGCAAGTAATCTTTGTTATTATTGTCCGCTTTAGTTCTCAGTATTGTCATATTTATTGCTTTTATAATAATGTTGGTTTTCGATGTTGCACCGAAGTTACTAGGAAAATATTTCGTCCGTCAATTCCGATTATATTATGTGTACCGGAAAAACCCTACATTACATTCTGTAGTTATTAATCTTAATTTATTTACAAATTCCACTGAAATGCATAAGGCATATAAGTACTAAGATAAACGCTTTTATATATTAAAGTTGCATAAAATTTATTTTCCATCAGACTTTAACACAGGTTTCTACAATAAGATTGATCGGTCGCGAGACAGCGAGACAGCAAATCAATAAGCTGTCCAGACTTCCAGACATGCCTATTGCTACGTTCCCAATTTCAGATATCACACTCTCCGCCACCTTTAACTAAGACAATCTTATAATCTATACATATAATAAAATCGTAAACGGTCCGTGTCTGTACATTAAAGATTTTTGCAAAAAAAGTACTGGAAGCCGCGACAAATAAGTAATAGAAAATAAAAAAAATATTTTTTGAAATTTTTGTCTGTTTGTTTGTTCGTTTGTGAGCGCATCACGTAAAAGCCACTCATTGGATTCCAAATTGAATTACTGAACAATAAGAAGCTTTATTGTGAGTAACATTTAGTCTTTATTTCATCAAAATCGACCTGCAGAATCAATAGATATATGGATTTAACACTTATGATTTTTTTTTTATCGGGGTATTACGTGCACCGCTTGACGGTATTCTGTTCACAAGAAATTGTGCAGTTTCCGAGCTGTAACCTAACAGAAAGTACTAAGCTTGCATGAATTCACGATAGTATTAACTAATAGGATATCAAATAATTATAACTGACAAAAAGTACTAGGCTTGCATGAATTCACGTTTAGATTATTTTAAGTACATCACTCACTTTTTTGTTCTATTCGTATCTGCAATACTATATATCGTATATTTGTATTTGTATGAAAAATGTTTTTTGTTAATCCACCGGAAAAGTCGGAATTACACCCGGGCAACGCCGGGCACGAACAGCTAGTGAGAAATAATACATTACTTAACTATTAGTACCTCATTTATTTATAACTCGCTGCTGCCAGCGGTATCGCCCGCGTGGATCCTAATTCTTTTTTTAATAAAAGCCTAAGTTACTACTTATAACATCCGTTATCTGCCAGTGAAAGTCCCGTCAAAATCGGTCCAGCCTTTTCGGGTATTATATAGGAACAAACAGACAGACAAAAGACGAAGAAGGTAAAAAAGTATATACTTTCATATGCATTTAGTAAAAAGCTGCATGTATGCAGATGTTACATAATTTACTCATCTACCGATTTATCACATGTAGGTACGAATTTGGTTTACTTAGATGTCTTTTCCATTTTGAACCCCCCACATAAAACATTTATTATAATCGGTTTTTATAAGTCATGGCTGTACTTTAGCACCATTGTATGTAATTGTTAAGAAAAATAAATTTGAATGGACCCCAGATTGTAACAAAGCTTTTGGGATAACCAAACAGAAATAGTCTTCTGTAATCAACCCATATACCATATGCACGTCATCATCATCATCAAAAAATTGAGGTCAGTGGTTATAAATATCAGAAAAGGAAGTAGGTAATTCCTGTTATTTTGTGTTGTATTCTGCTCTTGCTCCTTGCCACATTTGGGAGGTACATATTGTCCTCAAAAAGAACGTCATCGTGGTACATTTTATCATAGGTACCTAATTTACTAGGTGCTACACCTTCATGAATTCAGCTCATGAAAACTCACCCCACAAACGACGAAGATAAGCACGAATCCAAGGAAGAACTCGATGCCGAAGCCTTGCAGCTGCGTGACGTCAGTGCCGAGACCGGTAACGCCGAGCTTGCCGGCCGCGCGTTCAGGAGTAAACGCTTTTAGCAAGCCAGAGCCAGCCGCCGCGCCTGCGCATTGAGCTACGATGTATAGCACCGCACGCGTCGGCTTCACGCGACCCGCTGATGCTAGACCTAAGGTTACTGCTGGGTTGATGTGGCCACCTGAGATGTGACCTATCGCCTGTTGGAAATTGGAAAGTTAGTGTCGTCTCTTTTCACTGTAGAACATATATAGGTTTAAGGCATAAAGCGCTCAAAGCTGTAGGTTAATAAACTGCTTCTCTCTTTTTTTCGTGAGGTTAGTGTTGTCAGTAAGCAGTTTAGTACCTGGTATCAGAGTTTTTATGTCGCCTAAGGGCCTCTGACTTGGCGTAAACTGCTGAAGAAGTTTGAAATTCTGAAGTTCTTAATTGCAAATAGTTTTCTAGTCTTCGCAGTAAAGCACAAAGGTTATATTTCTGAACACAGAATTTAAACATAAGGAAGGAGAAATCTAGATTTTGTAGTAGCACATGAAGATAATACTCACTGAAACACTAGCATAGACTGCAAGACCGAAGGCGAGGGCGATGAGTACGATGTCTGGTGCTGCAGTACTGCCTTGCGTGATGTTGATGCAGGCGCCGCAACCGAACAGGTTCAGTAATAGGGTACCTGGACAACAAAAGTAGGTAACCGTTGAGATCTTCAGGGTTCAAGGTTCAAGCAAGAAGGCGAGGCTGTTGAGCAGTTTGGTTCTTCCAGTAAATACGGAGTAAACGTAAAGTAAATTGGAACGATTTTCAAACTGAAAATACTCGTTTGTACATACTTCGTTTTAAGACTTTATTCATAATCTATGGGCACCAAAATGCTATATTATAGTTGCATTAATGGATTAAAAAATCGTTCGAGATTAAGTAGGCAGGCTACGTTACGTTTACGGCGCGTGTTCGTACCTACTTAGGCCTCAGCTGAGGTTCCTCCCACGTTATTCGGACGATTGTCATCGAGAACACTTGAGTCAAGAATTTGGACAATAGCTCACAGTAGTATGGTCTTAAGCCAATAAAAAACATAGTGCTATCACCAAGCCGTTTGCCAAGCATGGTGATTACGGATGGCAATTTTCGAAAGACTTACTGACTGATATGTATGATTATTACATTGATATAAAACTGACATTTTTGTTTGGAGTTTCGAACGACATGCACTGTAATACACATATTTTGGTTGTATAGTAAGATGACTCAAACCGCCCCCAGAAATTATTGATAACTGTTTTTCTTATTCAGTATGATTATAAGTAGTTCATAGAATTTTTGTTCTCATTTATGATATCATTTCTGTAATGCAAGCTGAATAGAAAGAGCATGGCATGAAACTAACCTTTCATTTTCCTCTGACAAGTGCTACTCGTAGAAGCAAAATATGCAATCTTGGGATAGGATAACTATAAAGATCCTCCCGTTTTATAGCACAAGACAATGAGAATCAAAGAAGTAAGTAATGTTTATTAAGATAATCCAAGTCGCAATGTTTAGGCCGTTTCATTGCGAGTTATTCTTGAATATTTCATTATTATCAACTTATGCTTCATTCCGTCGGTCATGCCCAAAAGCGTATCTTTGCATTTTCAATATATGTTGGTAAGTAATGTCACAGATATTATAATACTACGTATCGTATGACATAACTTAGTAAGGTATGCCTCGCAACTTCGCAAGTGTTCACTGATGTCACCTATTAGGGCAGTTAGACGACTCCGTTTAAGGTGCTGGCAGTCAACACAATATGGAACTTTATCATTCCTAGTTAGGTGTATTTTTCATAGAAAAACTGTGAGCACAGCTGTGGTTAAGCTATCATGTTGTTTCTTTTATAATTTACTAAATATATTGATTGTACCTAATAAATACATTATAATATCGTTATGAAATAATACGTTTTAAGTAATGCCTGGAATTTCATTCTCCTGCATGACGGAGAAAATTTTAGAATAATCATGACAGCAGAGCGTGTATTGTATGATCTCAGTTTATTAATACATGGAGTAGGTAATGATGTAAAGAATCATGATTCTATTATTTGGATTCTTTTTTTAAATATAGCTTGCACTTACCAATAAATTCTGCTAGAAGCGCCCTGCTGATGCCAGCGGCTCCACCAGTCAGTTCATCGAGCCCAAGCTTCGCCCCTAGCTCTCCCATGGTTCTGTGAACAAAATAAAATAATGCTATAGTTTCTTGAAGCTTTCTTTAATTACCATTAATCATTAGATTAAGCCCAGATGACAGGCGCTTGATGCGTGTTTAGCTATCGCGTGTCTACAACGTTCTACATTTTGCAATCTAACTTAGTTTTAACATAACTATTGAGTTAGTCTATAAATGGAAATAAATGGAAAACATAATTACTTATTCAGCTCACAAAAGAGTTATGACCGGGTCTTACAATCTTTAGAAATAGTTAAATTATGATGCTACATGTAAGCTTTATTACAAAAAGCACAGCTTTTTCCAAAGGCTACGATATACATCGCTAGTTCACTAGATCTGATAATATTTACAGTTCGGTGATTAGCATTTTTCACTGTTCTGGCTCTTGGCCATTGGAACAATGGAAGTGATAAAGGGTGCTGTGGTTCAGTAATAACTTCTAGTCAAGTTTTGTAGGGAGATGGCTCGTGTGATGGACTGATGACCGGACGCAAATTACACTAATTAACTATTATAGGGTGAACGGTTCAGTCGTTAGGCGTAGTACTGTGACACTGAACTGAATGGAACAATTCACAGGAAATTGGGAAAGCGGCGGATACCAGATAAAACTCCGACAGTAGGGTCACTTTTGTGGGAGAACTTTACAGAATAGTTTTAATTATAGTGATTGGTGCCATCGTTATCTCGTTAAATGACTGTTTGTTGTTTCCGGATATTTTGATTTTGTTTTTAAACTCGGAACAATGGAAGGACAAAAGTATCATCCGTACTAAAAACAGACAGTTCATAACTATAAGTACCTACATTACTTTTCATCGGCAGTGCCTGTATATACCTTTAACATAAAATCCAGCGTGTTAGTGACACCTAAGTATAGCCAATTATAACTTGGATGAACATGATCTACCTATTAGATTGAGGAAAATGATATTTTATTTATTTGTGAACCTATTGTCTCTAATACACGACATATAACTTACCTATTGTAATCATCCCTATTGTTTTACAATCATAGATACGGTTTTATTTTTTATTTTAACCTTTTTGAAAATCATTCAACAAGAAATGTGTTACCTAAACCGTCTCCTTTTCTAAGATTTTCAGCTATCTTCAAAGTCATTCAACAATAAATCTGTAAGACCTTTAAGACCTTGGCAGTAATCCATAATTCCTTCGGGTGTGTGCAAGCTCGCACCTTCACAAGGTCTATGCCGTTTACCATGACCGCACCACTGAGTAATTATTTGCCATAAAAGCCTGATGTCAGCTCTTAAAGGGCGCAAAACTACGTGTACACCTGTACTCGGTAATTTAATGCGTTTGTGCATTCAGTAACCTCCAACCGTTATATTATGTTCTGTTTCTTGGAAATTAAGTGATTTATTATATGAATATTAACCGCACTGCACTTCCGGACTCGATGTAATACCTATATTAAGTACCACTATAGGTTTGATAAATTGTGGATGAAATAAACAGACTCGTCACATCTTCCTCTTCATAATTTCTCAGCTGAAAATCGTTTTCAAAGGTGTCTTTTATGCTTACGATCTAGTAGGTAATTCTTTATTGCTTGACCTTTCAACAACGATATTATCTGAAACAATTCTACTGCTTTTCATTTGGCAGATGGATTTGTTATTTTGCTTGGGTACATCGTATATATAGTAAAAGTACTCTGTGCATCGTATGAAGCTGAGGACACACGAAAACGATATTCGTCAAAGTTTCTACAATTAGGTAACTGTCTCTAGACATTGTAGGAACACCTTTCGGGTGCTTTCTCGTTTTGTTCAAACTGGTTTAATATTAAAGCCTGTCCACACAAATTACGAGAGATGTAAGTAGGTAGCCGTGTTTGTACGAGATTTAGATTTAATATCGTGAGTGTGCTAATACTTTATGATAACAAATGAGTCGCTGCGTCTCCAACTGGAGTGTGTGACCACCTCATAAGTCGTTGTTAGGCTTATTTATTTGTACAGTCCTAATAATGATATTGTTGAATATATGTTAGGCATATTCAAAAGTTTAAACGCGTCAAACTATATGGAATCGTTTATTTTTCCTTTCTCGTGAAATGTCATCATGGTCAACTACAGTTTATTCTAGTTACTGATTTAAAGAATTTCCAGATTTTAGGCAAAAGCAGGTTGTACGAAAGTAAATGTTGTGAAAATTGCAATGTAGAGTCATGTTGACTGACTATACCAGCAGGTACAAATCAATATTTAAACCATTTACCTCGAGTTGATTTTTACGACTTGCGTCGACTAAGTCCCTGATACACCAAGGAGGTTCACGTTCAATTTAGCATCAAAACAATAATAATGGTAAAATCAATAATAATGTTTGGCTACGAATTTGGCATCCCGAGGCTTGTTTTGTTAGCCTGAAAGAAATTTATGGAAAGGTAACTACAGTGTATGAGTGTACCTACACTCCTATTATATACAGGGCTAACTAGCAGTAGGTATAGCTAATGCTATACTGCTAGTTAGCCCTGTGTACCTATTATCGAGTGCGTATTTAAATACAGCGTATCGAATGGAATATATTCTAATTACCACAGATTGTGTTTACGCTAGGCTGAACCCACAGACAACTGCGAGCAGGTGTTAATAATTATTTACCAAAGCGTCACGCATTGATTACTATGGTAATATTTTGTACCACTATTGTCGGCATTCATGACGATACAGGTGAACATGGGAGAGCGGTTATACTATTTTGTCTAATTCATGGACATGACAGGAAAAGCCACAATGAAGCTGCAATAGCTAGTGACGGTGGTCAGTTTGCCGAAAATGAGCCGGTTGAAGGTAATAAGTGTGAACTACCCGATCCGTTAAACGTTAGTCAGGAGACAGGACGCGACCAATGTGTCCATGCTATTCGAGTCAAGTAGTTAGTACGGATCTGCTAAGGTCTACTTTACAAGTTTGTGCAAGGATGCGGAAGTGACAAGTTCCAGCGTTTGTCGCCAACCGTTACTTCATGTCAGAGTTTGGTCGAAAATCCACGACACATGTCTTGTTACTGCGATGCGTGATAGGCATGCTGCTACCAGTTTGGGACAATTTCAAATTATAATGTAAATGCTTCGTGATTTTGGTCGCGAATTACAATATCGATATCCGCAATGACTGAGTGCATAAAAATGGCAACGGATTTATCAAACGTGGTTTGATTATGAAACTACCTGTATTTTTTTTAATATCTACGTATGGTCTTTGGTAACTATGTATGGTGGATCATTTAAATGTAAATAGGTACCTACTTCCGGAAATCTAAAAAGAATTAATTAGCATGAAAGTGATTTCCTGTAACTTTGAATAGTAATATTTCACGTTGTTCCATATAACTAACAAGTGTATGTACCCAAAGGTTAATTTCAGGACGATATCAACAATTCCTATCTAATCATCAGATAGTTAAATCCATTGTTGATGTCCCCACTTAATGGTATGCTACTGGAAGATATATACCAACTGTATTATTACAATACAGTGGAAACGACCCAAATATTTGTTTGACGTCACAATAAATTGATTGAAGATTGGACATATAAATGAAAATTTATGTTTTTTCTGTTACTTAGTGAAGGTAAATGATAATGGATGATTTTGGAGTAGGTGCGACCGGCCTTGAATACTTTCCTGAACCAAAAACTGTCGTTATGATAGTATCTAAAATATAATGTAGTTAAACACTGTGATTATAACGACATGACATGTCAGTATTTTGTATTGACAAGGGAAGGGAGATATTAGTTATTCAAGGTTCAAGGCAGCCATTACGAAACGTAACTTTCTGCAGCTTTTCAATTAATATCCTTTGAAGCGACATTAGGAATGGCAAGCTTTCTTTGTCACGAAACCGTTAGGTAAACATCGACGAACATTATTTAAATACACAGATATAATAGGACTTTATACCCAGTTCATTGCAAAAGCAAGAGGCCTAGGTTAAAAAAAAAAATAAAAAAAAATTTAAATAAACAATAGGGAAAAACAAGTAGCGAGTGATAACTGATTACTAGAAAACGCTACTGGAAATGAGGTCATGGCGAGCTGGTGGAATGTGACACTTTATATATTTAAGATAAGTTATTATATGTATGTCATTGTAATGTTTATTTACGTTGAGTCGTTGATATTCACATTGTTTCCCTCTATCCGACAGATGTCATTATTTACTTACTCGTGTTACTTCGATTTTTTTGTTAAAATTATATATTTCCCGTGATGTCAAATATTTAATAAAAAAAATTGGGTGTGGCAAACAAACTTTTATCAGACAAGTTAAGTGCTTCACAGTAGGTATCGTTACCACAAAAAGTTAATCCATTCAAATAAATATTATCGTTATCACTAAGTTAACTACCTACTTGGGTATCTAAAGAACCTTTACCTAAATATCAATATACATACTTATTGCGAAGTGATAAAATATAAGCGTTTTTAACGCTATATTGATACATACATACATACCTACACACTTCATATACTGAAAATGTGAAGCAATTTTGAGGAAAAAATAAAATCTGACTTCAACTAATATCCTACATATAAAATATGAAAATACTTACCTAATTCCCTACATATAAAACAGTAGGTACCTCCTTATAGAGCTAAGCTTTCCCTGTTGTCGTAGGTAAGTAAAATCAGTACCTTCCCAACTTTTTTTCGACGAAGACTTCATAAAGTTTCTGCGTTTCCTAGGAAGTGCCATGTGAAATATGAGCTCATCCAAACAATAAATATGCATAACCTAAGTGAATAAATAATTACTATAACCGCATTGTTGGTTATATCACTCATAGTCAAGTCACAAGTTGCAAGCTAATTAATTAGTAATAGAACCTCATTGTAATTTCACTCAGGAAACTATTATTACAGTGTTAAGTAAGTAAGGCCACATTACCACGGTGTCTGCGTATTCAAATCGTGTACAGAATTTGATTTCCCTTTAAGCATTTCATTGATATTCCCGATACGATTTCTTAAGAATCGGCATACCTATGTACTAGTTGAGTACTTTGTGGGGGCTATACAAAATAGCTGTTTTGTCATAATATATGTCTGGTAAGAGATTATGATTGGTGAGAATTTTGAGCCTGATTATAAATCGAAGCTCGTATCGATTATCTTCGAATCGATCGCGCATCATTCAGTTAGTCGTCGTTCATAAGTTAACTAAACATAAACGACTTTAACTTAGCGAATGACGGTAGTCGTAAAAGTTATTGTCGATCTGAGCTTCTCTGTTCTGACTGAAATAAATGCTACAGTGTCTTATTGGTTAATTTTTTTTATTTCTTCAAGGTTTTGTGCCCCAACCAGTCAGCCCTACTTGGTACAATTTGTATAGGTACATTTATTTTATTTTTATTTATTTCGATTAAACCATTTACAGGCACTTTTGAATTGTCAAAGAGTCGGTCAGTTAGTCATAAAGTTGAAGCTAGTTGCCCATTCCAAAACTTAGATCTCTATGGAGAAGAATGGGCAAAAAACTCCAAGGACACTCTTAAATATATATAATCAAATATCAAATAATAAATAATCTATATGTGAGAACAATGTAAAACAAAAAATAATCAAAACCTATTCAAAATATAAGATTAGAAATAAGCCCTGGAGGCGCCTGTTCACATACATGACACGTGGATCAGCACCATCCAGCTCAACCATTTTGTAGGGAACTGAATGATCCAAAACACGCATCACCATCAGCGAGACATTTAAGTGAGCACTTGAGCAGGACATACTCTCATTTGCCATGCTCTTTCAAGTCAACATACGTCATGATACCATATTAAACGGCTCCAATGGTACCTACTTACATTTACAAAAATGGAAAAAATATGCTTCTAAATTATACAATTACTACTGTTTGCAAAGTATATTATAAAGTGTATATATACTCCTACCCATACTTGATATACAAAATACACTCAGCTTTGATAAGTAAGTAAATAAGAACAGTTGTAGGTAATGTCAAGCTCATATCATCCAGACACCATCGAGATGAATATCATAACAGGTTTTGACAACCACAGTTAAATAACCGCCAGTTACCGCCCGCCGTACAGGCGTTAAATATGTTCCTTTACTCAAACAAGGTTCATTGACCTACGATGCATGTACAAATTCCCGATATGTGACCGATGAATATATACAAAAAAGTTCTACTTTTTATGCATTGATCCGTTAAGTATATGTTGGATACATACAAAGTGAGCTTTCTATTCTAAAAATATCATTTGAAAACTTGTTTGTGATGGCAGCTAAATTACACCTAGACAAATTACCACTTTTAAATCTATCGCGAAATTGGTAATACACTTAATGTTTGAAACTTTCTACCTATTTAAATAAATATTTATGTTTTTTTAATAAAAATGCGTTGCAGAACTTAATATTTTAACAATAAGATACACCTACTGAAACAAATGAACTACGAAAAATTGTACATACCTGCATTTACACATACCGTAAGTTGGTAAATTTTTGCAAGAACAATGTACAAAATGTATCACAAATTCACAAATCAGAATATATCTTATTTAAATGCTGTTGACACAGGATGGTCTGCGGTTCTGCCAACAAATGCATGCGCTCGTAATGCACAATTTAACGATTCGCTTTAAAAACGGCGATGACCCCCGGTGTCGGCTACAGGCTTGCAGCCAAGATCATAAATTTTAAAGTTATTATTTGTTTGTTTAAATATTAAACACACTCTAAAATAAACAATAATGGGTTAACCGAGGATTTGAAAACAGTTTTAGTTTTGTGACTCTAGTGCACTATGCTACGCAGGGGGTCCTCTTCAAAATATATAACTAAGTAGATATTATTTATCTACACTCTAATACACGTTTGGACAACTGTTACAAATATAATGTTGTTAATTTTTGTTAAATATCTATTTAAATAGAATTAGGATTGTTATCATATCACGCACGATAATCACGAATAAGTAATTTAATCTTGTACTAAGGTACTTCCAGAAAACATCACTTCTAAAAACATTTTGATAGAGATTACTCAGTTCGATATTGAGATGATCTTGGCCTTATCTTGCTACACCTTTCCAAAAGATTTACGTCATGGCTGAGTATACATAATCATATCAAAGTGTTATCACAACGGAATTTGTTTGTAGAAAAAGTTATTTTAATCCTTTTGGCGTAGCGCCGACACGCCTTTATTTATTAGTGGATAAACGTAAATGCTTGATTGTAATTTTTGCCAGTGATAAAATAATAATCGTGGTATCAGCAATAATTAGCAGACAGGGTCACATTTCTTACACTATGGTAAATCACGGTGGCATACCGCTTCGTAAGTTTGGACTCTTAATTAGCTCGAAATTCTAATTAACATTCTTTTGTTGCTTTCTTTATTATTTTGCTTCATGTTGTTTGTTACAAAGAACTAATAGCGTTTTATTTGATGGCCATCGTAAGGAATTCAATGTTAATTAATACACAATGACAATTTCGTCCCAGAGGATGAAATGTTGTTGGCTGTTCGCTTCGAGCAGCCTTCGAGTTCCATAATAGTCTTCGGCGCAGACACAGCGGCCTTTACCCGCATGCAATCATTACCAGAACCACTTAATCATTCAAAACATGGTTCTATTATAATGAGAAAACCCGCGTAAATGGTAAAAAGATTTCTATGACACACGCCGGATACAAAAAATTACAACAAAGGGAATAATCGTCTATTTTTTTATGATTAGCGAGAAAAGGCACGCGTTAATCACTTATAAATTGAAAATAGTATTTGCATAGTCTATCAGTAATCGTTTATATGAATCATTTGAATGATGAATATTTAAATGACTTTATAAGTATGAGGAAGGTATAGATTTTATTACCGATACGCTAGTGGTAGACTTGACAGGTTGCCGTGTCCGATGTGGTCGCGTCATCTTATTTCAAAGAATGACCACACAAAATGGAAGCTTCCATCCGGTATCTAACGTTTTTATCAAGAATTTGTCCTATTAAGTTTCACACAAATGATATAGTGGTCGTTTTCAACCACAGAGTGAGCTGTTTGTCCAATCTTTGCAATCAACGCTAAGCGGGCCCGTTGCTGACCCATCTTCGCCTACAAGAAATAACACTCTTCCCTCTCAATTGACTTACATACAACTATAGCGTGGGTGAGCACAAACTGGTCCAGGTCATGTTCTTTTTATACCCAGGTCTAAATAGAAACAATGCTATCTACCTACTTAACGAATCTGACAAAATGTTGCTGTACCTCATATTCGGACACCCACATTCGGACCGCACACAATTGTTTGATTGATCTATTTCGAGGCCGGAGTTGCTCATGGACATGAAATTTATTTAGTTAAGACCGCTATTGCTATGGTAAAACGCAAATGGTATAAGTAGCTGAATGGTCTGCCAAAGCAGATGGTCAACCGATGATTAACATGCATCATTAACGAAAAGGCAAAGCCATAAAGGCACTGCTCATGTTGGACTTGGAATCCTTGTTGGAAATCCATTGTCCAGTGGACGATTGAATGTTGTACGTGAAATCTCCATTTGTGCTGTGTACCGAATGTTGTTTCTCCATAAAACATCAGGTTTCTTTTACGTAAAACTTTCCCACTAGAAGTTCGATATAGCTGCGTCATCGATATATGTAGATAACTTGGGGATTTTTATTAGTCCTTTCTAATTGGTCATATTTCGAGAACTATGCAGTAGATATTCATTTGGCATTGGCACTGCCGAAATCCCACCGATTATCATGAGTCACGTTTAAATGCTTCTAGGTAATTTGATTGAATGTTACCTGTCTGTTTTATAGGAAAATTAATTTAATGTCCATTACGAAGACACAGGAGACACGCCTAGATATCGAGTTTGAACATAGTGTGATGTAGTAATGGATTCAAACGCCACAAATGGCAATGAGGTAATCGTCGGCTTCCCTCGGGGGAGGCGCCGCGGCGCACCCGTTTAACGTGACTGCCTGCTGACACCGCACACCGCCATTCTAATATTCTAAGGTAGTAACATTTTATTGTTTCACTATTATAATAACTCAGGAAGGTAGGGCTTTGTCTGGATTTGCGTAATGTTAGGAAACTATCGTATGTAGGTCTGTCGTAGTAATATTGCATTTACCTACATTCCTCTGCACAACTTTTCGCAAAACTTAAAATTCTTATCAATTTCCTGGCTACTTACCAAATATGCTGCAAACTTTAAGCTTATTAATTCAACAGTGGTATCGACCTCTTTAAATATCTTTAGAAAATGTAAGTAAATGACAATATCCGGCTGTAAGTTTCCGGGTCGTCATTTAAGGATCTGACAGACTGACACTGGTTGGTACGACTCGGCGCCCTGCCACCTGTCCGTAGGGCCGTAGCACCTATTAATGTCTCCGAAAAGGTTTTTGTTACAAGTTTACCCTAAGTTTGTGTATTTTATAATATACTAGCGACCGGCTCCTGTTTTATTTCTTGACAAAACATCGACATTTTATATTGTAACTTTAAGATTAACGTATTATACTCATAAACCTTTTGGAATAAATTCTCTAATCGATGGAGAAAAATTCATCAAAATCTTTTGAGTGGTTTAGAAGAACAACGGGGACATACCTACAGAGTACAGACACACATAAAAAGCGACTGTAATTTATAATATATGTATACTTAGTTAGAGATTCCTAATCCTATACTTAGATGTTGCTGCTCTTCTACAAAGGTTCCTTCTATGGCAGTTAATTGCTAATACAGAACGTGTTCGTGTAGGCAGGACGAAAGGGTCTTTGTATGTAATTTGATTCTTCATGCATCGCTAGGAGCCTTGCTTATTGAAACATATCTACCTTTACCTTTGGAAGGTAATGTCAGAAGTTAATTAATGAATAGGCTCCTAACTCATTCATAATTGATACTTCATTTGATTGAGTTTCCGAAATATCGCGATATTAAGTGCGAAATTCACCAATGAAGCTGAACGCGATCAGCACACCTAAACCGAGTTCAAGAGCTGTCAGTATCAATATTCCAAAGAAAATAATGACACTGACAGCTCTTAAACGTGGTTTACGTGCTGATCGTGTTCAGTTTTATTGGTGAAATTACGGCTAAATCGTTAATGTTAATTTCTTTTCATCGATATTGACCGCAAGTTTTAATAATTGTAGAGCCGGAAGTTTGCTCCATAAATTTGTAATTATTAACAAAAGTTTAAGGGCACTTTTAAAGGGTATCGAAGTAGCAAGGTCGGAAGTGCAAAGTAAGTAGGTATATAAAGTGGAAGTCATTTGTTGGCAATATGGCAGCCTGAATCAGCCTGATGACCTACAATTACATACATCTGCAATCAAGTTGGCAGAGAATCTACAGTTAAATGAATGACCCTTATTGTTTCATTTCCTCGGTCTGTGGTCATAATATTTTGCAACCTACACGGATTCGCATCCCACTAAAGTGTTAAGAAGACCATAGAGGTTCTTAACTGATCTAGAAATTGCGCCATAGTGTAGCAGGTAGGCAGTACCTACTTGGGTATGTGTTTTATGGTTTGGAAATAACTCCTAAGATATTTTTATTATCAAAAGTGATAATAATCAAGAAAATTCGCAATAATTATAATCATGGACGCATTTAATTAACATTGTTACCTTATCGGTTAATATGTTTTTAAGTACCAAATACTATTTTATTCGATTAGTATCAATATTTGATATTTAGGTAGGTAATGTACCGCGTATTTAATCGACGTAAATAAATGTAATCAATCAATATTGTTTTGTGTTGTTATGACGAATAGCTTTTCAGAATTTTGATATCTGATTATGTATTTGTTGGTCGATTTCTGCAATAAGATAAAAATGTCTGCAACATTATGATAACACTTGCTATTGCTCTGAAAGGTACCTAGGTAACCTAGGTACGTAAATTGAGCGAATGGTTGGCTGTTGTACTTAAATATCTCCTTTCCTGTTTAACCCTGCAAACGACAGAAGGGTTTGAAGAACAAGGTAAGTATACAAATATTAAGAAATCGAAGAATGTTGTCGAACTACACGAAGCCAGCAAGCGGTGTATTGTATTATTTTAAAATGAGCTAATGTTTGTTTCTTATGACACGAGGTACAAACTATTTTTTTTTTAGGATGCTCTAATTGACTTATAATTACATTCAATTAAATAATTAAAGCAGCCACAAAAATATTAACGTGCAGCTTATTTAGATAATCATAATTTGGTATGTGAGTGTGGACGTAACTGGTGTGCTCGGTTGCCGCGAGGTAGAGTCAATTATCTATGGTACCTTCCTACGTACTCGCGTGTTTTTTGATTCTCTCAGATAATAATGGTCGTGGCTCCGGGCCGGCCATAATTACATCCCGAGAACTGAGAAGGAAAACGATGGGGTTACGCTCCGTAAGCCCCCATGACTCGGTTATTTTGATAGAAATAAAAAAAAAACTTTTTGGAGTATCACGTCGTCGTTTGGAGTATCTCTGTTTGACGTCGCTAGTTTGAGAAGGACAGACGATCGAGCTACTAAGTTCAATATCCATTAACTTTTTTTCTTATTCGGACACGCTCTGATTGTTATAAAACCTTTGTACAAGAAATGAAATATTTCGGCTTTTTATAAGTGCCCTCAGGCCTCGAGCCTTTAGTTCTTTAACACGTGTGTTAATGGACTTTGAAGTTCTAGTAGTTTCCAGTACCTAGGTACTGGAAGCTATGTATCTAAAATACAAAATCAAACAATCAGTTACGATATTATCTGCTATTGACCTAGATGTATTTAAGGTATAATTACATAATTGAAACACATGCAAAACATTTTTTTAAATGGTACCATTTGTTTCAGTAATTTTTAATATCATGAAAAACATTCATATATACGCATTCTTCAGCAGTAAACGAAGTAGCAATTTGTAAAGTGACTCAAAGTACATAGCGCGTATTGGACATTACAAATATGTGAGAAGCTAGTTATCTTAAGATGTGGTCGAGTAAATAATTGCCTTCAGTATCTGTAACACTTTATCATTACACTGCTTAACAAGCTTAGTTTTGTGCTCAGCAAAACTGTTTTCTTTTTCGACATTTTTATATGAAAATTAGAATTTTAATTAGGTTTCAGGCGCCAACATCGCAAGCACACTACATTTCTTGTTGAGCTATTTCATAAATCGTTTCGTCTGAAAGTTTGCCGCTCATAATGTTTAAATTGCATAATGTTTGAACATGTGAAATTGTATTCAAAGGAATTTGGCAAGATAATACTACCACAATATAACTGCGGAAAATTCTTTTTTTACATGGATTATAATGTAAACAAATAAAAGAAAAAGAACTCGTATGTGATGTTACTCATGGAGTTGTGGGTGTTATCACAATCACAACATACATAAATAAAAACGGACGTTAAACTATAAGGTAATTTATAAGGCACTGGCTCTATACAAATATCCCTATGTGGGAATAGAAATGGACCCGGTATATTCGTGAGTGGGTCCGCCTTCTCTGCAATTCAAGTCGAGGTATCGTTTTATTCCCAAATAGGTTGTTAATATTTTGATTCCGTCACGTATTTTGCACGACTATATTCAGACTATGTAGGTGTGTACGTGCAATTACTACAGCCACAAAAAAGCTATCGGTGTGATTCAGTCTCCTTAGCTACGTAGGTAACTCATATTTTTTGTTCTGTTGATTTTACCTCTCGGTAAACTGGTTCTGTTACCAATGTCAAGGTTCTACGACATGTTCGGAGTACCTGAACCGAAGCGACGGGCTTTCCGACCAAATAATGTTGTGCTTTTGTCCAAACAAAAGGAAAACAGGAAAATGAAGTAGAATAAGAAAAATATCATATCCAGATTATTCAAGATAGAGAATGGAAAAATTCTCTGTTTTCGGATTACGCTGTTAGTACAAAATCCGAAGAATGATCTAAGAATTTATAGCCAATTACGTATTTTATGCTTCAATTACACTTGCTCGTAAACCAGGTTTAATGCTGAATCATCTTTTTACGGTTGTCGTTGCACGAAAGGCGGGTTGGCTTGTGGAACATATCCGTCCGATTGGTTGGATTGGAACAGACCATATCTCTATGAGAGCAGACTTATCGAGCGACTTCAGAATAAAGGTGTTTGTTATCAAATGCGGCAAGAATTGGCTTCTTTGAAATAATTGCTTAGTTTCTTACTTTAGTTCGAAGTACTCCTCATATTACTTTTAGTCAAGTCTGGTCTAGTGTGGTCTCGAATACCGCATAAGCAATCAAGTGTAACATTTTGTGTATCAATGACTGGCGGTCTGATGCTTAATTTATTTCACATCCTGAATAAATGGCTACCCAAGGAGTCTTTCCGGATCTCATGAAACACAGTAAAGTAGTTCCTTTGTTTAAATCCGGTGATAGTAAGGAACCCAACAATTATAGGCCTGTGTCAATTCTGCCAGTTCTCAGTAAGGTGTTTGAAAAGTTGATGCTCAATCAAATGTTACGTCACTTTAATAAAAATTCCATCTTTCATGAACATCAGTACGGTTTCACCAAAGGGCGTTGTACCACTGACGCCGGTGTCACCCTAATAAAGAACATTTTTAACGCCTGGGAGGAAGCACAAGATGCCATTGGAATCTTTTGCGACCTCTCGAAGGCGTTCGATTGCGTCGACCATGATACACTTCTGTTGAAACTAGAGCACTATGGGGTTAGGAATACAGCTCTTGATTTACTAAGATCATATCTGAAAGAAAGAAAAGTTCAAGTTCAAGTAAACGGCGTAAACTCATTGGGGTCTGAAATGGCAATGGGCGTTCCTCAAGGCTCGATATTAGGTCCATTCCTCTTTTTAGTTTATATTAATGATTTACCCCAATTACTTCTAAATCAACCGAAGATGGTGTTATTTGCAGATGACACATCATTGATTTTTAAAATAAATCGACGTTCACAAAATCTTGACGACGTGAATAGCTCTATTCTTCAGGTACAAGATTGGTTTACGGTAAATAATTTGGTACTAAATGAAAAAAAAACCAAATGCATTCGATTTAAATTACCTAATGTTAGAAGTAGCGAATGTGACATCATATTGAATGGAGAAAAACTGGAGTTTATTAATCAAACAGTTTTCTTGGGAATCACGCTAGACGAGAAATTACAATGGGGACCTCATATAAAATCTCTTGCGGGGCGGTTAAGCTCGGCCGCTTATGCTGTTAGAAAGATAAGACAGTTAACAGATGTAGAAACCGCGCGTTTGGTCTATTTCAGTTACTTCCACAGCATTATGTCGTATGGCATTTTACTGTGGGGTCGGGCTGCTGATATTGAATCCATTTTTATTTTGCAAAAAAGAGCTGTCAGAGCCATTTATAATCTTTGTCACCGCGAATCTCTCAGGGAACTATTTAAAAAGATTAATATCATGACGGTACCTTGCCAATTCATTTATGAGAATATTATGTATGTAAGAAAAAACTTAAATCTTTTTAATAAAATAAGTGATAGGCATAATTTTAATACTAGAAATAAAGATAAAATAGATCAACCATTTTTCAGATTAGCTAAAGTACAAACATCTTTTATGGGGTACTGCGTTAAATGCTATAACAAAATACCTTGTGATATATTGCAATTAAATGAAAGAAAATTTAAAACTCATATAAAAAGTACACTTTGTAAACAAGCTTATTACAAATTAGAGGATTATATCCAAGATAAGAATGCTTGGAAACATGCTGGTCTTGCTCCATAGGACGATTTAGTGTCTGGACAAAATCAAACTGATAGCTAATTTAGTTTTTTTTTTATTTATTATTTGTATGTCATAGACTTTTACACTCTGTCATTACTTAAACTCACGCACTGACTTATTAGTACTACTTGTAACAATGTTAGGACTATTGTAATATCGTATACTTTTACAATCTTTGTAAATATGTGAGCACCATGTATCTGGTAATTAATTTATTCATTATTGCTCCATTTATAATTCTTTTTACCTTTCGTAGTACAGTAATCTTATTGCAGGTGCATCGTCTTCACATATAATTATATAATTAATGTATACAAAATATTGTAAAACATTTTTAAAAGAGTAACGATGGAGTTTCTTGCCCATTCTTCTCCATACGAAAACTACCTTTTGGAAGGGGCAACTAGAATCAATTCTATTTCTTTGTTTGACGTTCAAAAGTGCCATATATGTGCCTATTTGAAATAAATTATTTGACTTTTGACTTTGACTTTGACTCCGCTATACCATAAATAATGTCGTCGATATCGGATGTAGTTTATTGCAAAATAGTGATGTTTTTTCTTATAATAACTTCTAATTGACTCATTATAAAGTCATCCAATTATGGTAGGTAGGTACTATTATCAATTTATCAATGTTTGGCCCTAATGAAGGATAAATAGCTCATAGATTTGTATCGCAACATTAACGGCAGATTAAATATCTTTGCAATTTATATATTTAGGCAACTATAGTGATTAATTTATTTGATGAGCTACAAATGACATGTCGTCATGGATTAGAAACGCTTTCATGGGAATTCATACGTACGTCATAGCAAAGGTATCGTTGCAGTTATTACTTTGCAAACAATAATCTGCTTAATGATACTTTTGATTTATAGCTGTTTATAGCTGGCATACACAAGGTTTTTTTTATTGTGCTTATAGAATTAACACCCTTTTTCTGAAAGGCTTATGAAAAACGTGTCAAAACTAAATTCTTGTCAGTGATTTGGACCGGTGTTAATAATTCACTTACAGCCTAGAGGGTGATTTTACAGCTCTTGAACGCGGTTTACAAGTGTTGATCGCGATCAGTATCATTGGTGAAATTCGCCCTGAGATGTTGTGAGTTTGACAGTCTGGTAATTATGAATTATCCTGTCTAGCATAAAATTATAAAGAAAATAATGGCTTTTGTTGTTTTTTTTTCAGTCCTTTGAATGAGAATTACTGTCAAGCTCATAATTTTCTTGAACAATGAGACAAGACAACTAATCCTAACTAATATTATAAATGCGAAAGTGAGTTTGTTTGTTGGTTAGTTTGTTACGCTTTCACGCTAAAACGGCTGAACAGATTTGGATGAAATTTGGTACATGGGTAGAACATGGCCAGGATTAGGATACTTTTATCCCGATATTCTCACGGTATCGAGACTTATGCGCGTGAAACCGCGGGGCGCAGCTAGTTTTAAATAAAGTCCTCGAAGCAATAATTTAATGCAATTATCTCCTCTATCAGCTAATCTCGACCACTTCTAAGGCCTTAATGCAAAAATTGCCCGAAGATAAGACAAGTGCTAACTGTTGTAATAGAAGGACATATTTTCAGATATAGAACTAGCGGATAGTTCAACAACTTCTTCTACAATTCGAATTCTACGAACTGCCGCTGAAATAAACAAAGCCCTTTTCATAACTTCTGACTATTCTCATAACTCTACTACGGCATTGCCAGGAGAATGAAAAACTGTGCATTGTTATTTTTATTTCATAAGTTCAAGGTGACAACTATAATAGGCGTTTCAGTACCCTGTAATTTATACCGGATGACATTTTTTACCGTCTCGAGCATAATCAGGTGTGTTGTGTAAGTGGAACAGAAGCCATACCCGAGAATATTTGCTTAGTACCATTGAGATTGTACAGGTTCGGAATTTCCTTCAAAAATCATGAAAACTATCCATCCTACGGCCCGTGCGTAAAAACGAATAATAGCCAAAATAGGAGATAGTAAACGGCGTAGGTTGCGATGGCGCATGAATGATAGTTGTACGTGTGTGCGAGCGAAACGCACGCACATTTCTTTTGCGTATAAACCTAGTAAGCGGCCGCCCCTCGCATGGTACAGTCGTGTTGAAAACGTTTCCAAAATCAACGCAATAACATTTATAGTCCACTTACTAATAAACTAAGACAAACCTGATCTACAAATAAAATGAACACAATACCCAAAAATTCTCAAACATACAATACAAATACCCAATTGACCAAATAAGCCTCACACCAAAAGAATAAGTAGTAAATAGGTAATAACTTAACACAAGTAAGAAAACTTAACCTACCTAAAATAATAAAACACAACAAATACTTACGCAAGTACAAATAAAAACCCCACCAATTTACCAATTAAAAAGATAAAATAATAAGTAAACCTATCCTTACAAATAAAACGAAAACAGTAACAAAGACTCGGAACGAACTTTTAAAACAATCTAAGTAATCTTTTTTAAATAATTCGAAACAATAAATACTTGAATAAGCAAGAATACTCGACTGTACTTCATTCAAAATGAAAAGGACGTGCATACATGCGGGAGCGAGAACATTGACAGAATGTTGTTCGGTCGACCCGTTGCTAAGTAACGTCGGCGCGCCTACGCACACACAGGTACATAGAAACTTGATGTGTGCGTGAGAGTTCACTTACCGGGGTTCACGTACGAGAGCCGAGCAGCTGAGCGGTACTCGCGCGCGGGCGACACGACCGACAGACGCGCACGCGCATTGCGCGCATTTTACAAAAAATGAACTTAGGTCTGTACCTACCTTTTTAGCGATATCGCAGTAGGTAATTATTGTTCAAAATGTTTCCTTCTAAACATAAACTAGCACGTCTTTGCATATTGTTCGGTAAACTTCGAGGCGTGTCTCTATCACTTTTCAAAACATTAAAAGCGTTTTAAATTATTCGCTGTTTTAAATCACTAACGCTTTGAGCTTCTTCGGTATACTTACACTAAACGTCAGACTAAACGTTTTAGGTCGGCCCACAAATAAAAGTCAAGGGGTGTTATGTAGGTCTGGTGACCTCGGCCGCCAGTTCACAGGTGCACCGCGACCTATCCACTTATCACCAAATTGACCATCGAGATACGCGCGCACAGATCGTTTGTAGTGAGCTGGACATCCGTCATGCTGGAAGTACATGTCTTGCAGATAGGGATCAGGAACGTCTTGCAACATGGTGTCAATGACAGAACGGTTCTGCACCCAGTGACAAAACTCCATGCGGGGTCCGAGGGGGAATTTGAGGAGAACGGATACCGTTCCTTCGCAGCGACTGAAGATTTTCTTCTTCTGCGTACATTCGCCTTGCACTGGCTGTTTTCACCAAACAAGATACTCTACGTTAGAATATTCGTACATGTTTAGATACGACAAATATGACCGGGTGCACGATGCATACGTGGAAACAAACAGCGCGACGTCACGCCGCCGCACGGTGGATCGAAAATCGGCTGTAGAAGACATAGGATCTCCATTTCTTAAATGTTATTTTTTTTGCTGGAAATGACTTCTGCTGATCATTACTGTTCTATAAAATGTCATATGAAGTAAATGTGTGCACAAATGGAAGAGTTATAATTCTTATAAGAAAAAAATGTATGGAGCTAGTATGAAAAATCGAATTATCTCCTAAACGGCATGTTTAACCGTAATATCCTTGGAGGTGGTCGTAGTGCTAATTATTTATAATTTTTTGGTTGCGGATTTGACGAAAAATTTCATGCCGTTTTTTTTTAAAAATCGTCATAATATTTTTATTTGTTTTTTCATATGAAACGAATTTAGACTTTTTTGTTCTGAAGTATTGTTCAGTGCAGTTGTATCCCGCATAGGCGATTGCCTGTCTGACGAAGATCGTGTTTTTCTCAAAGAATTTTGTCGGAGATTTACGCGAGCCGCTTTACAAAGGTGGCAGAAATCCAACCGATTCCTTGATAATTTCAGGAGAAAGTACGAGAATTGGTTGGGAGCAAATATTGATTGGCCGAGTTTTGTGCAAACTTTAGTTAATCAAGAACCAAGTGTTGATGAGATACCAAGAGCGCCCTCAGTCTCTCCAGAACCGTTGACATCAACGTCCATTGGAACAATGACGAAAAGATCCCGTAAACCATTCGAAGATCTGGGAAGTAAACAAAAAAAGAGAAGATCTGATGAACACACAGGCGAAGATTCCAGTGAATTGGCATATGCAGCTGCAGCACGTTTAAAAGAAGAAGGGCATGGAGATATCGCCTCTGTCATCGAATACATGATGAAAAATCCTGAAGCATCCGCTAAATTAAATGAAACGCTTAAGAAACCAGCGAAAACAATCATATTTACGTCAGAAAAGGCGCTTGGATTGCTTTTTTCGCTAAAACTCTCAAAGTGGAAATATATTACGTTGCGAGAGGCTGCCATTCGGGAAGGTGCTAAGGATATTTATCCATCTTACTATAAAGTGCAACAAACTAAGCTTGATTGCTACCCTCCGAAGCAATTAGTGACAGTTACTGATTCATCGGCTAGGATTACACTTCAAGCTTTACTTGATATCACAGTTACAAGAATCCTTCAAAGCCTTTCTAAGGAAGAGCATAACAAGCAGTTGAAGCTGATATCCAAGTGGGGATTTGATGGTGCTTCTAACCAAAGCCGATACAAGCAGAAAATGGAGGGTGAGGAAGATGACTCGAGCATTTTCATGACCTCCTTGGTGCCACTTAAACTGACAGATGGAGAAAACATCTTATGGACGAACCCAAAACCATGCTCAGTTTTGTATTGTCGTCCAGTTCAGTTTACTTTTGTAAAGGAGAGTGAAGCAGTTGTCCTTGAGCTGAAAAAACAAATGGATGAAGAAATTGAGGCCCTTATCCCCACAGAGTGCAATAATAATAATAGGGTGACTCATGAACTAATGATGACGATGATCGACGCTAAAGTTTGCACTTACCTTTCTGAAGCTAGATCAAATGCATCGTGCTACCTGTGCTTAGCAAAGCCTACAGAAATGAACCGCTTAGATGCTGTAACATCAAAAATTGTGTGTTCTGACTTGTATGAATTTGGCTTGTCATCCCTACACGCCCGTATAAATTGTATGGAATGTCTGTTACACATTGCATACAGGCTCGACTTCAAACGGTGGGCAGCGAGAAGTGATGAGCACAAAGAAATGCTACAGACAAGGAAGAAAATAATTCAAAATAAATTCAAAGATGAGCTCAATCTGTTGATTGATATAGTAAAACAAGGCTCGGGAACCACCAATGACGGGAATACTGCAAGAAAATTCTTTGAGTTTCCTAATAAAACCGCAGCTATAACCGGTTTGGATGAAGACCTCATCAAAAGATTTGCTGTAATTTTACAAGCAATTACATCTGGAGAGCAGGTCGGTATAATAAAATTTAGAGATTATGCCCGCAAAACAGCAGAAAAGTACGTATTATTATACGACTGGTACTACATGTCGTCAACCGTTCATAAATTATTAATCTATGGGGCTGACATAATCGAGAAAAATAATATTGTGCCGATTGGGACTCTCTCGGAAGAAGCCTCAGAGTCTCGAAACAAAGATTTTAGGAGGTTTCGAGAACATCATTCGCGGAAAAGAAGCAGGCAGGATTCCAATCAAGACATTTTAAATATGCTTGTTGTTTCTTCGGATCCTTTGCTAAGTGCACAAAGGCCTAAGTTAGATGCCAAGAAAAAGCAGAGCTTTTTTGCTGAAACTCTCGACTTAATTCAATTTCAGGAAACTGAGTTCGAGTTTTTGGATATATCCAATCTGGATGCTGACTCAGAATTGGAGTCTGACAACGAGAGTGATAAGGAAAATTTGTAAAAAAATTATATATGTACATATTTGTAAATTTGTATTTGAGTCTGTTTGGGTTTTTTTTTGTAATATTTAATGATATTTTGTCTTTTTTTTATTTATTTTACTTTATTTTAGAAATGCTTAGTATTAATTTCTTAAATTAAATTATTTTGTATATAATATAACTTTACCTATAATTATGTTACTTAAATAAGAGTTTGATAATCTTTTTTTATTTAAATTAATAAAAATGTGTCAAAAAACGGCAATTTTTTTATTTAATTTTTCTTGTTTTGTGTGTTCTTAATATTTGGGTTAATAACATATCGAACTTTGTAACTTGGACACTAAAAGGGATCGTTTTACATGTAAAAATAAATAAAAATATATTGACGATTTTTTTTAAAAAAACGGCATTAAATTTTTCGTCAAATCGGCAACCAAAAAATCATAAATAATTAGCACTATGACCACCTCCAAGGATATTACGGTTAAACATGCCGTTTAGGAGATAATTCGATTTTTCATACTAGCTTCATACAAATTTTTCGTAAAAAAATTATATTTCCTTCGTTTTTGGGCAGAATTAACTCGGGTGTCATTTTTGTACATAGTAATGATCAGCAGAAGTCATTTCCAGCAAAAAAAATAACATTTAAGAAATCGAGATCCTATGTCTTCTACAGCCGATTTTCGATCCACCGTGCGCCGTGACTAATCGCAGGTGACTGAAGCTCGGGACGCGGGCGGGCGGGGGGATGCGCGAGCGAGCAGCTCCGGCGCGGCGGCGGCGGCTCAAGCGCCTGGTGATATCAAGGAAGCCGACGGCAAGTGCGGCGAGTACCTATCGGCCGCAAAGGAACGTATCTAATTCATTGATAAATTCCGTGCATTTAGTAGGGTGCGTATGATTTGAATTTCGATATTTTTTCATGGATTTATTAAAAAAAATAATAATTTCTGTTTTTATTGTTTTTGTATTAAAAGTTTACTTCAAATGGGTAGTATTTTTAGATAAATCAATTTGTTTAAAGGGTATTAAAAAAAAAAAAAAATTTAGTTGACTATGCCATTGGCTTCTACTCCGTTCACCTACTACACCCTATGTTTGTCGAGACGGTAAAAAAAATCATCCGGTATATAAGCATATACACAGTCGGATGTCCGGTCCGCATTTCCCCATAATATATATTGCCGGGCGGCAACCCGCCTGCGCAAAGAACCGCATTAATTTGCATAACTAATTTAGGCACTTTTTACTTTATACGACCTAATATTAGTAAAGTGACGTTAATCCAATGAGTAAAAATTTACGAGTAGTTACCTATTACGTCAAAATGATGAACGAGGCGGTATGGCGGCAACCCG
This sequence comes from Lithophane semibrunnea, assembly GCA_947363905.1. Lineage (NCBI taxonomy): Eukaryota > Metazoa > Arthropoda > Insecta > Lepidoptera > Noctuidae > Lithophane > Lithophane semibrunnea. Next base: position 10,197,890 of record OX376188.1, on the reverse strand, counting down.
ATTGAAAAAACAGTGTGTCGTAACTCGTAAAGTCGTAATCTTTACAAGCTGAAAGATAAACTCCGGCAAATATTTGTATGGGTAACAGCTGTCACTCGTTTCGGTCGAGTGTTGAACAGAAACACACCAGATGATGGACATTGTCCACGCTATTAGGTAAACATATCACTCGCATAGGTAAAGCTACTTATCAAGTACCTAAATAAATTGATAGTATCTAATCTAGGCTAGTACTTAAAAAATTTGGTAAACCTAAGGTCCTCCGAATGAGCTTGCACCTTTTGTGGTACCTACCTATAATTTATTTTGCTGAATATTGAAGCGATTGCTTACAACCCAAATAATTGGTAATAAGTTATCACATTAATATAATATCACGCCTGTAACCCCCGAAAGGTAAGGCAGAGGTTACTTATAGTACACACATTTCGCTAGTTAAGTATGCACTTACCATTGGTAGTAACAGTACCTAACAAAAGCGAAGGTACCATTAGAAAGTGCTGAAATATTCTACAGCCATGTAAATGAAAACTGTAGAACTAGCCCGTATGAAGTTAGCCATGATAAATTGTTTAAAAGCCTTAACATTCCAACGGTAATGTTATGGTAGAAATAATACTCATTTACACATTACTATAATGAATGAAGCCGCAGAGGTGACAGAGCTGGCGTGATTCATTTGAAAAGCACGATTCTCCACGGCGATCGTAAACGTCGTTGACGAATTCAGTCGCTTTGCACGCTGTTCGTCACAGTTGTCAAATGAGAAGTATAGTTATACGTGCCACGGCCAATCAGCATCCAGTAGCTGTCACCATCAGCTAAACGGCTAGAATAACACATATGGTCATCGTTCGTAACATATGTTTAGCCGATTCGATGCTTTGTTTATTCATGTGACATAATTAAAATGTCAAGATAAGTTATAGCTATTTTTTTAGAATAATATTTAGTCTATAAAAGGCTTCTGATTGATTTCATCCTGAACAACATGACTAAATGACTATGGTGACAATCTAGTTTCAAAGTTTTTCAGATAATAGTGCCAACCAGTCTTACCAAGGGATATCGTATTACTCAGTTACTGGGTTGTGGAGGTCAGATAGGCAGTCGCTCCATGCAAAATATTGGTACTCAGCTGCATCCGTTTAGATTGAAAGCCGACCCCAACATAGCTGGGAAAAGGCTAGGCAGATTGATTGATTGACTGTCTATTCAGACTTTGGTCTGGATTTGTGCTCGGTTGATGGCACATGGGACTTAAACTAACTGGCGAAATGTGGGTGTACTATAGGTACACCTGCCTTCGGGGATTACAGACGTGATACTATATTATTTGTTATGATACTGCCTATTCAACTTAGCTCTGTACCCTTGCGGCTCTACGAGCTACGAGCTTGTATGGCATACCTGCTACGAGCTACGAGGTCGCTTGTGGGTGCGGACAGTCGGATTTATAGTTTTCTGTTATAGCTTAACAGGAACATTCAATTATTAACAAGACTTATTAAGTATAGTAAACATTATTTTACGGGAAGCCGGTGAGTAGAGGCATACTTATAACGTTTATGACCGACAGTTAAATAGGAAAATGCCAATGTTACCTAGGTACCTTCATAAAGTTCTACGGAATAATTAAAAGTGGACTTTAGAATTGCTTGAATATTTCAAAATATTTTCTATGAGGTACTTACTCTAGAGATCTACAAAAATAAGTTGGGTGTAATAGTAAGATTGTATGGATAGATACATTATCTATCCATTACTATTAAATGCTATTTAATGGCTATTTAATGGAAGGCCATGTAGGTATGCATGGACCTACCTAATCTTCGTCTTTTCTTGTGGGTAGTGACTAACCTGGTGTCAGACTTTTAAAGCCATCCAATAAGGGCTTCACATGCCGTCGAGAAATATTTCCGTGGCATGGCTGGTTCCTCACGATGTTTTCCTTCACCGTTTTTAAAGGAAGTGTTTAGACCTACCTACCTAATTAGGCTAAATTATTTCATTATAATAATTTAATATCAACGACCACCAAGACTTACAAAATTACCTACCTAGTCTTTCTATTGTTTTTTTACAATTCAAACTTTTTTATTTGGTCCTGAGTACCTAATAACGTCTTAGAATGATATCGCAGGCAAAACCCGTGTTCGAATGAGTAGAATGTTGATACGTCTGGTAGGTATCATTAATTCATTGTCCAAACCGATACAAAACTAAGGTTGAATGAGAGTCAAGAATCCACAAAAACTGGAAAATCGACGTTGTTCATGCACTTTTTTATTGTTTTGTGTCTCGACTAGGCCGGAGTGGAAACATTTATTTTTCAGTAGAATAATATATCTATAGCTTTCGGTCTATTGAAAACACGTTCTTCGATGACTTTAGAAGATTTCCGAAGAACTATATTCTCAGTGGCATCCCGGGCACAAGTCCGGACACTTGTGCCCGGTTGGTAGCAATAGGCTCATTATTGCAATGGAACTTAAAGATAACTGACGAACGAAATGTGGGAAGAAAATCTACTACCAGGCAGGTCTGCCTAGTCCTTCGGCGAAAACTGGCGTGATGTTAGTACCTAACTGCTGTATTTAAATGATATAGACAAGTTTTACTTGCTGAAACATGATACGTAGGTAACAACTTAATGTCAACTAGTGGCAACTGCGACAAGCGCGTTCAACTTCCTGCTACTTAGGCATGTCTAATCGTTTAGCAAGTTTGGTCCAACTGAACGTAGCACCGCTGTGATAACTGCCGACTGTTGACATTGTATATTTTATTGTCAATTACCTCACGATTTTCATGTCTCAATGTCAACCGGAGGCAAATATTTCATGCCTGAAGTGATTTTTCATAGTTACGTCATAAGATTTGTAACTTATCGGCGTGTAAAGCGAGTCTAATAACGTTTACATGGCCAGATTAAGATGGAATGGCAAAGATAGGGCTATTTTGCAATTCATTCTTGGTTGCCGTGATACATAGCGCTTAATTTTAATTACCGGATACGAGTTTCCTTCTTAGCACAACTTTGAACTACGATTTTATGAAGATATTCGGGTTGGTCGGTTATTTGTGACCGCAAAATTGTACACAGGCGGACACTGCCTCTGAGCGTATAATACATAGCTATATACTTAATCACTCACTACTGACGCTGCCGTTCGAAAGGCTGTGAAACTGAGAAATAGGTACCTACTATTAGAAATGGCACCCAATTTATAGGGTTTAGCCAAACCATTATAACATACCATACATAACACATAATTATGATTTCGATTCTGGTAGGTACCTATAAACGACATCTTTACTCGGTTGCCCGCAAAACTTACTCATTGCTTCAGGGAGCATGAAAACTTACTAAAATTGATAGATTTTTTTATTATTCCAATATTATTGGATCTCCATGGTATTTTTATCCTTTAGTATGCAATGATATTATATTAAATATCCTTGTTAGTATATCTTTACTCTGTCGTGCCCTCGTGCGGACTTGTGCAGCAATAAACCAGTGTGGGTCCCTAACTGACTACGGAAACGCGATTTGTTCGCAAAAAGTTATAAAATGTGCAGTTCCGTCTTTATTAGAAAGACTTAGGAGCCAGGTAAATCGATTGTAGCAAAGCGATAGCTTTCTCGTGAGGATATTATATCTACAATATAGGACGTAATAATAGAAATAGGAATCTACTGTTTTTGACCGAAAATTGTGATAATAAGTAGGTAAATCGTTCACATTTTTTTGCTATTGGATTATCTATGTAGCTAAATTAAATTTATATGAAATGCTGCCTATACCTGCTAATTGAAGTACAAGATTATGAAGTACCTTAATAGGGACTGTTAGTAAACTCAGCCGACAATAACACTAGCGTAGCGGTCATATCTTATTTTATCCAATTTATCAATTGTGAAAATCATGAAGTTTCCTTACCTGATCCTTCTTACTAAATTAAATTGGATTCAAAAACAATCAGTAATATTTACTATAAATACATATTTTAACATCAAACAGTAAAGTCCTATTATAAATCTTCTTAATTAACACCCATTAAACTTATACATAAGTTATTTTTTTTTTAACTTGAAACTTTTTCTTGCTATTTTAATGTACCAGTACCAACCTAAACCTAGCGTTGTCCCTTTTTCGTACGGTACGAAAGGTACGAAAAACATACTAAATCGTGATTTGTCATTACCTACTTATAATTATAGTAATACAATATCATCATACGCAGATGAATATAAGTAAATATATATATACTAATATATTTTAAGTAATTTAGTAATTGTTTTAGTTAATGCATTAAAAATAAGACTTACCTAGTTTAGACAAAAGAAAGTCCTTTCAAAGGTTCGCAGCTGAACTCCAAACTCGCGAAGTTTTATTACTAAACAACGCAATTCACCACACTTATCTACTTTAATTTCAGAATTATTATTCTGGATAAGTGTTAAAACTAAAGTGTAATCCGTATTTCGGTACGATGTCGTCTGCCGCAACCGACTGTCGCGCGTTTTTGATCTCGTTTGAATAAATGTTTTGAACCAGCCGCCTCTTGGCTTTATTGAAAAGGGCGGCAAATAGAGAACACTAGCGACACCTATTTCAAATAATTTTCTTTTATGAAAACGCCATCTATTGTTGAGTAGCATAAACTAATTTGACCTTTCAGCGTACCCAGCGTTACTTGGCATACGGGAGAAAGGTGAACTAAACTAACGCTAAAATGGACGTCTAATCAAAAAATCGTTTTTTTCTTTTGAATGCATGAATTTTTGCATTGTGAATGAAACCAACATTTACTATGAATGTATTGTCTTATCACATCATCACGCCTGTATTCCCCGAACGATTAGGCAGAGGAGTACCTACAGTAGGTACACCCGCATTTCGCCATTATGTATAATCTCATGTAATAGCGGGCTAGTCGTTTTGCATTCAACAGGGTACAAATCTAGACTCGGGCTCCAGGCCGCACAATGGAACGAATGTATGGGAGAGGTTGGACTTACGCACTTCCGAGAAAAAAGAGTCTAATTTTGAAAAACGAATAATGCCATCGTGTTTAGTTATCAAATGCCTTCAATACCTACTTGTGCTGACAAATTTCTTTCTACCTCTCGTATTTCGGGAGTTAATTGAGAAAATGAGAAATTTTACTATGAAAATGACTGTATCGAGCTCTCTGCCGTCTGATTCCGGTCTCGTTTCAAGTTGTGGGCTTTACTATCGTATTACGCATAGCATAAGCTACATTTACTGCTAAGACACATGGTGCGCCAAACGTGCACCTTCTGACATATAGGGTGATCTATTTTTTAACTGAATCGAGCTTTCTACCTCCTAAATCTGATCCTATTTTAAGTTGTAGTTTTTACTATCATAATACACATACCAAGAGCTGCATTTAGTGCTTAGACACCTGGTGCGCCAAACGTACACCTTCTGACTTATAGGGTGATGTATTATTTTACTGAATCGAGCTTTCTGCCTCCTAAATCTGGGTCCTGTTTCAAGTTGTACTGTTGTAGTTGATACTGCTAAACTTTACGCAGATTTGTACCCATGATATTGCCTTCTTCTCTTAATAAACTTGGTATACACGGGCCAGACATACAAGCATTCGTTCGACAATTCTTCTTCTACTTTTTATGACCTAACGGATTCCGAAAATAATGACCCCGAATTTGTCTTCTTCTTCTCGAATTTGTTTATGTCAATGATTTAGCAAATATAATTCCGAATCTGAATCGAATATTGATGACAAAGATGATGATGAGGAGGATGATTAAAATTTGATTTTGAAATGTTCTTAAATCATCCCTTGTTTAGTTATCAAATGCCTTCAATACTTGTGCTGACAAATTTCTTTCTACCTCTCGTATTTCGGGAGTTAATTGAGAAAATGAGAAATTTTACTATGAAAATGACTGTATCGAGCTCTCTGCCGTCTGATTCCGGTCTCGTTTCAAGTTGTGGTCCTCACTATCATAATACACATACCAAGAGCTGCATTTAGTGCTAAGACACATGATGCGCCAAACGTGCACCTTCTGAGATACAGGTTGTCATCAATATTCGATTCAGATTCTGAATTATATTTGCTAAATCAGTAGCATCAACTACAACAGTACAACTTGAAACAGGACCCAGATTTAGGAGGCAGAAAGCTCGATTCAGTAAAATAATACATCACCTTATAATTCAGAAGGTGTACGTTTGGCGCACCAGATGTCTTAACACTAAATGCAGCTCTTGGTATGTGTATTATTATAGTAAAGACTACAACTTAAAATAGGATCAGATTTAGGAGGTAGAAAGCTCGATACAATTAAAAAATAGATCACCCATTATGTCAGAAGGTGCACGTTTGGCGCACCATGTGTCTTAGCAGTAAATGTAGCTTTTGCTATGCGTAATACGATAGTAAATCCCACAACTTGAAACGAGATCGGAATCAGACGGCAGAGAGCTCGATACAGTCATTTTCATAGTAAAATTTCACATTTTCTCAATTAACTCCCGTAATACGAGAGGTAGAAAGAAATTTGTTAGCACAAGTATTGAAGGCATTTGATAACTTAATACGATGGCATTATTCGTTTACCAAAATTAGACTTTTTTTCTCAGAAATGCCCAAGTCCAACCTCTCCCATACATTCGTTCCACTGTGGGCCGCTGTTGTCATATTTCATAGATGTTATTATATCAGCCTATGTCTTGTTGCTGGGCAACTCCCTCCGTTCTTTCCACTTTTCACGGCTGGTTGCATTATTTTGTGGTCCAGTCTTGCGCCTTCTACGAGGCATGCCTTTTTCTGTCGTTTCCATATTTCCCGGCAATTTTGAATTTGGAACTGTTCTATATTCGAATGTGTTTAAATTTGGAATCTCAAAACAGTTGAAAGTATTAGGATTAATGCTATTGTTTAGTCACAGCGTCGATTGGAATCTGTCAGGTAACGTACGAAAATGAATCTTTCTAAGGAAAATGTTCGAGCAATAATTTTCTACAACTTTAGAAGAGGCCTGACACGGCTCCAGTGTTTTGAAGAGCTAACATCTGTGTTCAGTGATGAAGCCCCATGTTTGTGGACTGTTGAACGCTGGTATTTAGAATTCTAGCGTGGACATACTAGTGTTAGTGACAAATCTCGCGAAGGACGCCCAAAATCCGCCTTCACTGAAGATAACATCATTGCTGTGAGACAACTAATTCTCGAAGATCGTCATGTGACGTATCGAGAGATAGAGGCTTTATTAGGCATCTCAGGGACAACCATTCAGAAGATCTTGCATTAAGCGCTTGGTGTGAGAAAGCTAGTTTGCCGTTGGATACCGCATCTGCTTTCCGACGATCACAAGGCGGCCCGCGTCAGATGGTGTAAGAAAACTCTGCAAAGGTTCAACCGAGGACAGTCAAATCACGTCTACGATATCATCAGTGGTGACGAATCTTGGATCTATGCCTACGATCCTGATTCCAAACAACAATCTCCAATCTGGGTCTTTCAAGACGAGCCAAAGCCGACTAAAGTTGTTCGTTCTCGAAGCACTTCAAAGAAGATGGTGGCCATGTTCGTTAGAAAAACCGGCCATGTTGCGACTATTGCACTTGAAGATCGTAGAACGGTTAACGCAGAGTGGTATACCACAAGTCATCGCCGAACTTCGAAATTCTAACTCAGCGACGCATCATCCTGCACCACGACAACGCAAGCTCACACAGCGCTCGTCAAACGATTGAGTATTTGAAGCAGGAAAAAGTAGAAATCCTTGACCATCCTCCATACAGTCCTGACCTAAGCCCTAACGATTTCTTTACATTTCCTAAAATTAAGAAGTCTTCGTGGTCAAAGGTTCCAGTCCGGTGAAGCAGTCGACGCTTTCAAGTCAGCCATCTTGAACACCCCCACTTTAGAGTGGAATAAATGTTATAATAACTGGTTTGAGCGGAATGGAAAACTGTATTAAGCTACGTGGTGAATACTTTGAAAAACAATAAAAAGTACTATAAGGTTCTAGTTGTGTTTTTTTTCTTCAAACGACAAAACTTAAAAGGCATGCCTCGTACGACGTCGAAGTTTCTTATTGTACCCATTCCGATGTTAATTTGGCCCATCCGCCACTGATCTATCATTTGACAAAAATGACCTGCCCAGTCCAATTTCAACTTGGCAGGTTTTTTCCCCACATCGAATTTGTCATGTAGGTATTTTATTTATATTGTGAGCAAAAATATATTATTGCATAGCCGGACATTTTTAGTTTTATTATAAGGAGAATGCCACAACAAAAAAAAAAAACTGATTTATATTTGCAGCTATATTGTATTGTTTTAATACTTAACGCATTGTGTAATTGAACTTCAAAAAATCATATCTCTTAGACCTTACAATTAGAATAAAAATACGGTGATTGTCTTAAAAAAGCAAAATACAATTATTATGTAAATATTTAGTTAATATGAAGAAGGAAACTGGCTAGTCGAATAGATTCATTACATTGAAAATCATTTAATACCATTAACAGTTTACAGTCATACTTGTCTTATCTATGAGAAATTACTTAATAAAAATACAGAGGTGTTTAACACTAGCTTACTATCTATGTATTTATAAAAATGACATCCACGTGTCTTTCTATGATAAATGATAATCTAAAACATTATTTTATTGCATGTGCAGTTCACGCGTCATCGCCAAAGTCGCATCGCGACGGTGCTGCTACCTTTTTACTAGGAGATTCTTTATCTGTGAAGAAAAAAAAATATGATATAGGATTACTATTGAAAGAGCCAGTTTTTAGTGATAGGCAAACTTAAAGACCGCTTTGAAGGTCGTGAATGTTGGGTCACGTACGTATCCTTGAGTTGTCATGCACACGTCTACAATATTAGCAATGAGTTGCTGATTGTGTAAAACACACGATACTAGTCGGTTTCTGACGGGTCATAAAGTTTGTTAAGAAATGAAAGGACCTGGCAGTCGGGGAATAAGTAAGCGTGCCGGCGGGCCAGTAGTGAGTGGAATCAAAACGTCAATATGTATGATACGAACCTTCACCGACTAGATTGGTTTTGAGTACTGCCGCATCTGAAGTCGGAATCTTGATGCCCTGTTTCAGTACCATGGTACCATCCTGGAAACGAAATAAAACAGGGTGTTTAACTGTGGAGTTATATGAAGTTGAAAAAAAGAACAGGTGATTGTGCCTCTTTGTCTTGTATTTGCGCTGGTCGCCTTATGTGTACACTAGCATAAATTAAATATTTAAAATAAAATTAAGATTTATTTACCTTCATCTCCACCAGGCCTTTTTTAGCCATAGCCTCGACTTCTGCTTTAGTCATTACAATCTTCTGCACTTTAACCACCTTCTTGCCGATTTGCATCTCGCATACTTCACCAGTCATAGCTGCAGAATGAAACAAACAAACATTTGTAAAATAATAATTATGATTATCAAAGTTTCTATTTCCATAGGTTCTTGATATTTTTACTTACTCCTTGCATTTACTGGTAGTGGCATAGCTTTCACTCCAGGAGGTAGGGATTTCATTGGAATCTGTAAATATTAAGTTTTATGTTTTTAATAAATAACAAAACAGGTAGAAGAGTTGTTACGTATGATCTTAAAGTACCTCATTCTGTAGGAATTTTGAGCAATAAAACCCTAGATTACAAGCTTTGAAATATGAATGTTATATGTAGTAAAAAATCTACAAATATAAGTATATAAGTATGCTTACTTTCTTCAAAGTTTGTCCCGTGGGCGACACCAGTGTGCTTTGTGGCTTCACTTCAGCTACTGTCTTGTTGCCCTCCTGAAACATTTATAACTTTGTTATTAGAAGGTAAGTTCCGTTACTTGATTTTCATCACCATACGAATCTTGATTTTCTGTCCCACCCTAGTGGTTAGGATCGTTGATATTGATGTTATATAATCCCAAATGTATATCGATATTTGAACATCATTAACTACATCGAATCCAGTGTCATTACTATTGGGATACGTGTTACTTACCGATGCTTCTGATGTGTTCTTGTTGTCTTTCTCTTTCTCGGCTGCAGCAGCAGTCTTAGGTTTTTCCTTTTCACTCTCGGAGCCATCATCGTCATCATCTTCAATTTCTTCTCTTCGCACTTTGGCGGCGCTATCGGAGTAAGTAAAATGGTATGAAGAACACCAATTTTAAATAATAAAAATGCGACTGCAAAGGTTCGTTTAGGGTTTTAGACGGAAGAAAAGTCCACTTCGCAAGTCGTGATTCCCACAAATGTAGAGATCGTCTAATTTAAAAGTGCCCCTCCACTGCTTTTTGCATTTAAAATGTTTTTATATAAAATTTTGTGGAGAGGCGTGCAGTTTTAGATTAGACGACCTCTACCAGCCCAAGTTTCGTTTTGGTAACATTTCGCCTGCTTTTTGTTGTAAAACGTGTTCGTCCCAACAATGGATATAGGCAGAAAATCGAAAGACCTAGAAGGACAAGCTGGTTTCCTCAATATATGTTTTCCGAGGAATTTAAGTTTGAATGGATATTATAAGTAGTACTAACACAGCGTCCTTGCGCGGCCGCCCTCGTTTCCTGGGAGCAGGAGTGGCGGGCGACGGGGTCGCTTTCGGCGCAGGAGTCTTTGTGCTCGCCCTGCGAGGCCTTGGTTTGGGCTGAAACATTTCGAAAATGTGCATCACAACTATGGACCTGCCGAGTTCAAAATAAGGTCATCTGTTCGACAAACTTTCAAGCTTTCCCCTTTAACTTTAAAGTTAAGTGTAGTGTTTGAATAAGCTTTCAAATTTCATGTCAGTTGTTGAATTTGGTTGGCGGAAAGAGGCGTTCTGTTTTGTTCTGTTACGTCAGGTTTGAATCGTACTATACGCACCAAAAAATTTCAATGAAACCATAAACAATTTTATTTTATTTTTTTGTATAAGTACTTATCCTAGTTTACGTAAGTTGTTTTGATTTTGTTTTAATTTAATTTAAGTTCTGTTCAGTGTAGCTTTATAATTATAAGTAGTCTTTTAGTTTAAAGTTACAACAACGTTTTGTGAGCATGCTGAGTTTACCTATAAGTGATTGTTACACTTTATTATGATTTTTTGCCTCTGTTTCATTTGCTTTTACTAGTGTATACAATTGTTGGTGGACCAAATAAATAAAATAAAATAAATAACAATTTTTTTTTCTTACCTCATTAGTCTTCTCAACCTCTTTATATTCCTCATCATCACCGTCGTCTGAATCGTCGTTTTCTTCATCTGAATCCTGGGACCTGTAATTAAAAATAATAATGTTGATATGTAAACAGAAAGACGAACATGTTACGTAAGGTTGGCTGCGCGACGTTGCTCTCTTTCTAGAACTTCGCTATCGTATAGCGTTATCTCATTCTGTCACACTGGAGTACCATTGCTAAGTATTATTCTGTGTGATTCTATAGTTATATATTTATGTACCTGTCTCGTATCATCTTAGCGTAATCCTTAATTTTGGAAGGTCTTGTCGATCGGCGAATACCCTCTTCAGAATTGCTCTTGTTGCTTCCATTTTTGACGATACTCTGTAAGAAAATACAGTACATAATTTATCAATAAAACAGGTTAGTTGGCAATAAAAGCTTTTTGACACTTTTGACAATTTTCATCACTTCATTGGTGTCACGAGAATCAGGTAAAAAAAACAGAGCAAGCTAATATAAAGCTTGTAAAAATGGCCACAGGTTGGTAGTGCGACAGCCCAGGATGCGCCTGACGAACTTTAAGCACTGAACTTGTTCGTTTTCTCTATAAATGACTAGATGCGCCCCGCGGTTTCACACGCATAAGTCTCTATCCCGTTGGAATCATCATCTGCCTAGCCTTTTACCAATTACGTTGGGGTCAGCTTCCAGTCTAACTGGATGCAGCTGAATACCAGTGTTTTACATGGAGCGACTGCCTATCTGACCTCCACAACCCAGTTACTGGGTAACACGATACCCCTTGGTAAGACTGGCTGTCAGACTTTCCCATTGGAATAATGGGATAAAAAGTATCCTAACCCAGGTCATGGTCTACCCATGTGCGAAATTTCATCAAAATCGGTTAAGCTGTTTTAGCGTCAAAGCTTAACAAACAAAAAAACTCACTTTCACATTTATGATATTAGTTAGGATTAGGATTCGTTAGGATAATATCAGGTCACATACCTTAGGTGTTTCCTTTTCTTTCACCTCCTTTTGTTTAAGTTCTTTGATTTCCTTCTCCTTCGCTTCTTTCTCTTTAGCGTCTTTCTCTTTGACGTCTTTTTCTTTCGCTTCCTTTTCCTTTGCTACTTTTTCTTTTTCTTCCTTAGCGTTACCATTACTTGCTTTCGCATCCTTACTTTCTTTGGGTTCCTTATTCTCTTTGGTGACAACGCGTCGCTCTGGTAACTTCTTCTCGGGAACTGGTGACTTAGATATTATTTGCATTTTTCTATCATCTGTTGGCGTTCTGAAAATAAGCGTGTAAAATGTTTTTTGGATCAGTTATATAGACAGCATAGAATTCTATCATACATTTTTCTTTCTTATCTTTTTATAAAGTTCGGTTTCATTCTTTATGTCTTACCTCGGTTTAGGTGTGGAAGTATGTATCTGTGCCCGTCTACTTCTTAAAGTCTCCAAAGGCTTTGCTGGAGTTTTAGCGGCTTCATTACGAGGATGCGTCTGTAATGAAGTTTATCTTCATGTTTTATTTTATTATGTGCTACTACACTGTCCGGTGGTTGCCACATACAGGACAAAGTACTTCGGTAACCCAGGTACCCTACGTGAGATTGTCAGTAACACCAAGGCGTTGCTGGCCTTCTTGGAGGAGCTGGGGTTGATCGAATAAGCGATTTCCCACCCGTAAGCAAAATACGCGGATACCAGCCCGTATTACCTATTACCTAAGAAACTGTGGCAGCATCAATTAAGACTTACCTACTTTATCATGTTTTTTTTTTGTTGCCTCGTATCTTGATTGGCCAATAAGCTATAAAGAGTTAATATTTACCCTTTTCAGTTCTTGGAGATCTTTTTCTAACATTCGCAGCGACTTATCACTGGTACCGGCCGAGTTATTCTCTGTCTTATTATTGGTTTTCTTCTCAGCAACTGCAAAATTTTGTATTTCTATAGAAATTAATATGTAAGTTCTAGTGAGTGTCTTCAATGATGTGATTTATTTGATCAAACTACTAACTTGGTTCTGATGCCACTTGAGATATAACCTTTTTCTTGACTTCTTCAGCTTTTCGAAGGATGCTTGCAGTCTGTGATACAAAATACCCTTACTTATTTCATTTTCCAAAGAGAAAAGTATTATGATGGACGTTGGGAATTACCATCGCCTATGATCAAGGCGATCTTGAGATGGGTCATATTTGACCGTGACTACACATCCTTGTCATTCTGTTTTAGTTTTATCTTGTATAGACAATATTTCTTCAAACATAGTAAACAAATTAACTTCTCAGCATCATGTGCATGCTGATCTCATTATTTTATTAAATGATGATGTTGTCAAATATAAAATATTGCTTTTTATCAAGTCCTTTTCGAGATAAGTGTATGATCGGATGCTTTAATTTTCATAGTAAATAGTTATATAATTGATAACGTACACGAGCACATCAAACAAGATACTTACGTATAAACGCACAGCATACTAACTATAAGGGAAATTATAATGTTATCTGACAAGGTTCTGACCGTATGGTTCATAAGTATTTATGTATACTGTTAGTGAACCCATAAATACGTAGCTTACGTTTCTTTACCTGATTGTCACCCTTGTCATCTTTCTTAGGCGTGGTGACTGTCTTGGTGATGGTCGCACCACCAATGGTGGCTATTGAAATTTCAGCTATCTCGTTGTTTTTGCTAGCCAATTCTATCGCGGTCGCAAGATCCGGTAGCGGCTCCGAGTCGCTCTCTAAAAAGAGTTAAATTGATCAAAGTAAAATATTAAAAAAGATTCGTTGGATAGCTCTGAAATCGTAACTTCATAGCTAGAGGAATAAACAAATGGTTAGGTATACAGAAAAATCTAGAGAAAATGTATCAGTTATATGGAATTCTGTATGACACTGTAAAAATGAACCAGATTTTAGTTATAAACTTACATATTACAACTTACCTTCGGAATTGGTAGTATCCAGCTTTTCCTCGTCGTCCTCTTTCATATTGGGTATCTGTGTAAAAAAGCATCGATATTAATGTTATTTTGAAAATGATAAAGATTGATGAAGTACTTGTTGACAAATATAATTACCAAATAATCACTAGTCTTCTTAATTTCCACAACCATATGGTCGTCCAGTTCTTTTACTGAAAACAGTGAATAAAAATGTTATGAGTTTATTACATAATAATATTACATTTGTGTAAAGTACACAATTATAATTACACTTGTTTTATTTGGTAAACAAGACATGTAAACCACGATTATTCGCATCAACCGCAAATCAAATCATGGGCAGAAAGAAGCTGCTCGAAATACTATACCTACATTAGATAGACACATAATTTTTCTCAAAATCTCATTACGTCATAATTGTTTACCAAAAAGGCAAGTACGGAAAAATACACTTTACATATTTTTATATTGCTTAGCTCACCATTGATAGCGGAATCCTCTTCATCCTCGTCGACGTCCATCTCAGTCGAGGACTCATCCTGGAGTAGATTCTACGATTAATTGTTCCATATCAAAATTAAATAGGGATAAGGGTAGGAGTATGATACCATGATCTAGATGGCTACGATATTAAAAAATGTTCTAATTACAATATTTTGAAATAATAAGAAAGATGTGGTTGTGTAATTATAGTAATCGCTAAGTTTTAGTACCAACAGGTGGGTTGGTGTTGACAGATTCTCTCAGAGTAGTGACACAAAGCAATTCATAATAAATAAAAACCCCTACAGGAAATTCACATAGTGACAATAAATTAATTCAAGAGTTAATCTTACCGGTACACTACGTATTTCGTCAACATGCACGACTCTGAGATGTAGATCCAGCTTCTCCTTCGAGGTGAACACCAGCTCGCATAATTCACACATGAATTCAGTACCTAAGGGAATGAATCAAATACGTATAATACTGTCATGATAATAATAAGGCTCAATAGAATTGCCCCACTGCTAGGTATGCTTACCTAAAACGAAAAACAGTATATCGCTGCCTCTCCCTTCAAATAATAACAGGCGGGTCGAGTATTACAATACGGCCGATATAACTTGGCAGTTCCGAACTTCGCGCAGAGGCCTGCGCAGTAACATTTTTTAGGAACCAAATGGTGAGGCATGAGGCGAGTGTGAGTGAGAGAAAATGCGCGAAAGTTATATGCGCCTATGTTCGGAGCTGCCAAGTTATAACAGTATAATAGTTATAACGATTATTCATTTACTAGCAGCCCATTTTTTGGCCAGATCGGCAAAGAATAGTCCACCTGTATTTTGGTTTCAAAACAGTCTAATTACACAAATTAAAATACGAAGCATGACAAACCAGGTTTGTCACTTCTATAGTGGTCGACACACTTAAATTACAAGTCCCCATAACCAAGGCAGCAAGAGAATGATGCTGTTCAGCATTTAATTGGTTTATTTGAACAAACATAATTAAAGGAGATTTACGTCTGGATGGAACCAGTGGAAAAAGCTGTAGCAATATAATTACGTCAGTTTTATTTGAGGTGAAGCTAATTATGTTCTCTCAGCAAAACATACATAAGCTACATACCGTTTACGTGGGATTTAATATGCGACGTGACTCCGTCGACATCCTCGAATTTTTCCTGACATAGTGGGCACGTGAGATTCTGCGTGGCGTGTATAGCGGAGTGGTAGATGAGTTCGTCTTGCGTCGCGAAACTGTCTTCACATTGCTCGCAGCGATATTGGTCGGTTTCGCCGAACGGGCCTCGGCAAGTACGTATGGTCTCGCGGTGTTTTAGACGAAGATGTCTGTAGTATAGGTAACAGACATACAGTATTTTAGAAAGAAGCGTTATCAGAGTCGTTGCAAATCACGAGCGCGTCGTGTGACTTTTATTTCCATTGATATTGTATACAGGGTGTAAGGGACAGCCCTCCGCAGACTGATGGGATGAATTCAGCATATCATACTAACACGATCGGTACATGGCATTATTTCAGGAACGTTATGGGACTCCAATAAACCTGATTTGTATTATTACCTCACGCGCAATGTATCGTTATCGTGGCAAAACCCTCGTAGCCGCATTCCCCGTGTCGTGGCGCGCTCGAGTATTTTAACATCCTTTGCTGGTTTTTGTATTTTAGCTGTTTTATTTACGTAAATGGAGTGCTGCGTACAGATAATGTAATTTAACATTGAAATAAAGAAAAAAATGATTAAAAAAAATAAAAATTTCCGGTGGAATATGATTCAAAATAAGGAGCTGAATGCTCCCCTGTTAATTTGCGGAGGGCTGTCCCTTACACCCTGTATATTACAATGATCGACGCGTACTCGTGAGATGTAACAAATTATATCAGTAATCTATTTTCAAGAACAAGAAAGTCATTCCAAAAGGATTGTTACCTTGCGTAGTGGTGAGACTTGACAAAGCTTTTACTGCAGTACTTGCAGGGGAACGACCGTTCATCATTATGAGCTCGGACATGTCGTGCTAATTTAGGCGGCGTTGCGAACCCTTCAACATAAAAAAAACGATCATAATAATTTTATTAACCGGTTTGTCGTGTAATAGCTTATGCACACGGTTTCACCCGTGTGGAGGTCGAAAGTTAATGAATGGAATGTACTACCGGGATGAAAAGTATCCCACGTTATGGTCAATCTGTGTTTAGACAAACAAATTTCATCGAAATCCGTTCAGTCATTATGGCGTGAAAGGAAATTTTGTGATCTTTTTAAACTATGAGAACCTCCTCCTTTTTGAAGAAGTCTGATAAAAACAGTATGAAGTTCGCGTGTTCATAGCTCATAATTAAACATTATATTCGCTTATCCTACTTAGCATATAATAATCATATGGTTCTATGTAAATCCTTGATAAATTTTCGGCGGAGTCTTCGCGTCCACTCACGCAGTGGACAATATTTGCAGCGAAAGGATTGCCTGTTGTTGCGCTCGGCTTCAGCTATTCTCCTCATGACGGCCTTCTTAAGCACTCTGTGAAATAATGTTCAGGAAGAATATACTCGAATAAAATAATACTATGCCATATATAAAAAAAAGCTGACGAAAACTGAACTGAAGCTATAATTGTCTAAAAAAAAGCGCTTTATATAAGCTATAATTGTCTAAAAAAGCGCTTTATGCTATGTAATGAATAAATCCGCTTACGTGTAGCAGTCGTATTGCGGTTTCCGCAACTCAAGACGTTGATACAGATCTTCGGGGTTACCTGCACCACAAGCCACTAAAACCGCTAATGAATACTGCTCTTTTATTTAATAAACAAAAAAAATGTGTGTTGACAAATATAAATGATAAAAAAAAACAATTTATTTTACATGCTTCATTCTACGTTTAATTTCAAACCCTTCTTGGCTATATTTAATGTTAGTACAGTACTTTTTACCTGGACTGCCAAGGAAGGGTTATGTTTTTTTATTATACTTTATAAATCTCTTTCATATACAGTAAAATGATATAAAAATTGTCAACATCCCTATTAGAGCGTCTAATTAAACTTAGGTATACAACACAGACATGCGACTTAGGGTGCAAACATAAAAAATGTGCAAACAAAAATTTAATATATATATAAATAATAATAAATGAATAAATATTTTATTTCTCCTTAAAAATAATTATAAACATTACAATATCTGATAAATCCTTTGTGGGAGACTGGTATCTGCACTAGGAAAACCTGTCACAGATTACCAGGCATGCAAATGCAGATAACAGGTGTAAAAAGACGCTCAATGAAGTCGAGAGTCCCTTATAATGGTTATGTGAAGGGTCTTTTTACACCCTATACCACTCCCCACCCACTTATTATTACTACACAATTCAGATATAAGTACATACCTTTTTATCAAATTTCGAAAAACAAAAGCCCCCGTTTGGGAAAATAAAGCCCTCGCCAAAGTACCTACTACATAATTCGCATTGGATTCTCCTAATCAGAAACAAAAAAATACGTTCAAGGACGTGAGATACACGACCAAGCTACCTGCGCAAGATACGCTGTTACAATGATCGTTTGGCGCTCGAATGACGTAAGCTACCTGCGCAAGATACGCTGTTACCATGATCGTTTGGCGCTCGAATGACGTATTAGAACTCAATTTTAAGATACGCACTATAACGGTCATATTTTCATAAGAATTTTCTAGAAAAAAACAGAACATTTTTACACAAATATAACAAAATATTGGTCTTGGTACCTGAATAAAAAAAAAGATTATTATGTATGTCTCTTTTCCTATCTCGGGACCATAGGGTCCCGGACGTTTGGAAGGCATACGGGCGGCCCAAGGCTCACTCGCAGAGGCTCGTAAGACAACTTTACTCTTTCTTTATATGAAATATTATTATTATTTGAATAAAAACGTTTTTATATTCAACACATTGTTATGAAAAATAGGAACAATTTTAACTAGGTCATTAAACAATTAAGTACTGTACTAAAACTAATTAAATCCTGGTATTTAAACAGAGAAACAATTTGAACATAGTTCATGACAACATAAACTAATAAGTACTTAAATATTTAAATAATTATCTTAGTTGAAAAAAAAAAAGGAAGTATGTCACTATGGGACATCGAAACAGCATATTGTCAGGAGGTAACACAACTAAAATTTAAAAGATTTTGCTTTAAAAATATTCAATTTATGTTATGAGAAGTTACATAGTTATTATATTTATAATGAAAATTAAAGATAGATTTGTTTTTTTAATTAATTTTATTCCATTACATTATTATAAAGAATACTTGGGATGGGAAGTAGGGACTAAGAGATTCAGCTCTGACCGGCTGTAAACCACATAGAATAGAGATCACACAAAGCATGGCGCATGCATATACAGTATGATGTGATGGAAATAATAATATATAAGCTATGAACACACGTAAATTGGACATTCACTTAAACTAATGACATACAAAGTATAATATCTATTAATAATTAATATATTTATTTTACCTTTCCCTCTTTTCGCCTTTCCTTTTTCCTGCTTATCAGCACTAGTTATAACTTTTATTCGGGCACTTTTTGACCCATCATCAGAACCATCTCCAATCTGCAAAATGATAAATTATTTTAGGTGATAAAGATATAAAAGACAGTGGGCAAATGTGGTCCAAATGTGCACCACTAATGAAAGTTCTGTAACTGAATAGTAGAATCCAAGAAGTAAGTTTTATTAAGACAACAGTGAAAAAAATCTGTCAGTAAAAATTTATTTCAAGGAAAATTATTATAATTATTCAATTATTTTAGCATAAACTGCTTGATTGATTTTAATTTAAAAAATGAGGTATCATTGGATAATTATGTTATGACACAAGACACAAGTGACAAAGTCAACATGGTGGATTTTAGCCAACATTTAGTGTAGTTGTGTTTTTATGACTTTTGTGTGTGAGGTATCAAAATATAGGATCCAAAAATATAATTCCCTAGAAGTTTGAAATTAACTCAAAAACAAAAGATTTTACGGACAGATTTTTTATTATGGGTGTCTAAATAATTTTCTTCTTTATTTAAAATAAACTTGTACAGTTCGATTCAAACTTAATGGCGGCTCGGAACATGAGGCGAGTCGCTGCGCAGTAACAATTTCATGTGACAGCAGGGGTTGGGGGGTGGGGTACTGCGCAGCTAAAAGCTAACTTCCGAGCCAATTTGAATCAATCTGTACTGACATAATTTTCGTTAACTTAGTGGTGAATGTTTGGACCAAGTCCCATACATTTTTGCCCAACGCCATTTTTCATACCAATCATTAAAAAAAAACCGGCCAAGTGCGAGTCGGACTCGCGCACGAAGGGTTCCGTTCCATTATCTATAGAAACGGTAATAAAATCACGTTTGTTTTATGGGAGCCCCCGTTAAATATTTGTTTTATTTTAATTTAATTATTTATTTTTAAAGTGAATATGTAACTCAATATTCTGTGAATATTTCAAGCGTCTACCTGTTGTCGCTTTCAATAACGAGCAAAAAAATCACGTTTGTTGGATGGGAGCCCCCTTAAATATTTATTTTATTCTGGTTTTTAGTATTTGTTGTTATAGCGGCAACAGATATACATCATCTGTGAAAATTTCAATGGTTCAGTGATTCATGAGATACAGCCTGGTGACAGACTGACAGACAGACAGCGGAGCCTTAGTAATAGGGTCCCGTTTTACCCTTTGGGTACGGAACCCTAAAAAAGACTTTTTTAAAAGACCAATACCATATTATTTGCATTCATTTTTTGTTTTCAAATTACCTTTACATTGTACACATTTTCATCATCCTCTTCATCAGTGTCTGACTCTTGGGCGGTGACTTGCACAGTAGTACCACCCTCTATTACTGTCTTCATCAGAGGAACCTCAGGGGCTTTGTTTGCCAAACGAAATAACTAAAATAATATACATTATGAGAGAATGCATGATAAAGTACCAGTATAAAATGCTAAATGTACCTATTTAGCAATTTGTGGTGCAAGCAGGTCTTAGTAGACATTCTGCTAAATGGAGTATGTGCTTATCTAGGAATTTATTGTTATTACACTCACTTTGAGCAGGGACTGTGGCCAGGACATTGGCGCCAAGGGTGTAGCATTCTGTATGAACTGCAAGATATGCTCATCAGCTTGCCGACATATATGTTTGAAATCATAGCTCAATTCCATGAAAAATTTGCAGCGGTTGCAAATATATGTAGGCATTTTATCAGACGGGAAAACCTGGAAGGCGAATAGAATATTTTTAATATTTAACTTTGATAGAATTTATTCTGAAGAATTAAAGGCTTGTGTCCACCAGATGGCGCCTGCTGGAAAGTAATAATTGACACAAATCCACGACTTATTGTACATTGCAGCCTTTTAACCATTGGAAAATTATGTAAAGCGTAGTTAGATATATATAATGAATAAGTAATACTACAACATTGGTTATGTAGTCGAAGGACTTTACAAACATTTTTATTTATATTGTTCATACATTCGGCGCCATTATGCGATACGTACTCAAAAACAATTATTTATTGAGAATTATTTATATAAACAAATGTTATTTACTATTGGAAAATAAAGTATGATATATTTACCTCAATAGAGACGCATGATAATATTTTTAGTGGAAGATTAACTGTGTTTTTTGTAGATCGTTTTTCATAGATACTTGTAAGCGTATCGCCTTGTGCTAAACAAAAACGACAAATTTTAATGGAAGACAGACTATCCCGTCTTGCCTCCATTTTTATAACTGATAATAACACAACACAACACTTCACTTCACTCAAATAAAACTGATATTTTACTCCATAACCTCTTCCGATTATCACAAAATCACCATCACCAACGAATTTGTATTGACACTAGCGCCACCACACCACAAACGCTTGGTGTGACGCGGTACGAGCGCGAAGCGAGAGACGCCGTCGTACAGCGCTCGTGGCGGCAAATAGATATAACTATTTTAATTATTTACAACTACTCCTCACTAGATGTCAATAGTTGTACCTATCTGTAACAACATAATATTTTCACGCCTGTT
This sequence comes from Lithophane semibrunnea, assembly GCA_947363905.1. NCBI lineage: Eukaryota > Metazoa > Arthropoda > Insecta > Lepidoptera > Noctuidae > Lithophane > Lithophane semibrunnea. Next base: position 10,176,134 of record OX376188.1, on the reverse strand, counting down.
TTTCCGAAGGGTAAGACAGAGGTGTGCTTCTAGTACACCCATATTTAGCTATATTATGGTCAGCGCACACCGAACTGCAAAATGCTCGCGTATGGTTTGGACGTGTATTTAATTTTGTAATGTATGGAATTGCCATGATTCATTTTTCAGTAGTCTCAGAAAATGCTCTGCTATGCTCTGCTCTTAGTGTGCGCTGACGCTTAATTGTATCTATGTTAGCTATATTGTTTTTGATGTGTAACATATTTCCTCTCGCTTTCCTGCAATCAAAATCTAAATACTTAATTAAATCTGTGGGAGTGATTTTCGTGAAAAGTGAAGGAAGTGTTTCAGAATTAGCAATCAGAATTTAATTGTTTGAGGCGGGGCGGGGTGAAAAGGCGGGGACAAATAAAAGTTACACCATATTTCAGGTTATTGGTTTACCTGCAATACCTTACAAAAAACAAAGTTCAATGCTTGTCTTTCTCTTTTCGGTTATAGGTTTTTGCAATCGGGTTTTTTGTTTTTTTAATAAGTTGTTTTATTTCAAGCTTTTTAGCTTTATTTGATACCAATATTATTGTAATTTATTTAAAAAAACATAGCCCTCCTTCTGGGGCAGTCGGGTAAAAAAACTTTCCCCTCCATTTTTTTTGTATTTGCAGATGTAATATATAAAACAATATAGCCTATGTCACTCCCACAATTAAGACGAACCTAACAACACCGTATGTTAAAATCCATCAAGCCGTTTGGCTACAGACAGAGCGTGCCACAGAAATAGACATACAAACATACATACTTTAGAAAAACATTACCCTCCTACTTAAAATAAAAACAGAGAACAAAATTGGGGGAACAAAACAGGGATTGCAAGTTTAGGGCTCACGAAGCATGCCTTGACTACATTTTCTAAAAAGATATTTTACTTTCTTTTCTTGAGTATAATTATTAGTTATTTGAGCATGGGGGCCTCACGCGTATAACATTTATACAGCTTTCCTCAACTCATAAAAATATTAAGCAATAATATGCATACTCAAAAGAATAACTAACCAAACCAATTCGAGGTGGGTGCTAAAATTATTGAACTCGCATCCCTCGTTCTTGCAACCCAAGTTCTCTTAATTCTTAAACTTTACTACTATGTCGACCGATCGACGAAGTAACTCTTATTTCTATATCTGGTCTATCGGGTTGCTTTTGTACTTACTTATTATTTTTTGTAGTTAGTCAATGACATATTGAAAAAAAGAAGAATTTAAAAAACAGGATAGTACAATACCTCTAGATATGGGAGACACTAACTTATCTGTCTGGCCCATGTGCACCTCACAGAATTAAATCCTGGATCCGCCCTTGTACTGGTTCCTAGCTTAGGCTCTAAGGCACCGTTCCCACTGTGTGGTGACGATTTGTTTTTTCGTCGTATGAGTGTTAACTGCAAATCGCACTGTAAAATAATTGTCGTCGATATGTCACCGTCACCGATATATGTGTAAGAGTAATAACCAAGACCCCTCCGTGTCTCGGAAAGCACGTTAAGCCGTTGTAGATCTTTGACAGTTGTTACGGGTCATCAGAAGCCCGAAAGTGACAACCAGTCTTACCAAGGGGTATCGTGTTACCCACCCAATAACTGGGTTGTGGAGGTCAGATAGGTAGTTGCTCCATGTCAAATACTGGTATTCAGCTGCAACGGGTTAGACTGGAAGCCGATCCCAGTATCCGTATGTAGTTGGGAAAATGCTAGGCAGATGATGATATGTGTAACAGTAACAGCAGATTAACAATCAACGACACTTTGAATAGGACTACTATCTATCACTCAGGATACAGTGGGAACACCTGTTGAGCCCCTTTTTATTAATTTATGACTACCGAACATCTGCTATTGCAAGGAGTTATCAAAAATTGTAGTAATCATTGGAATTGAAATTAAGTCGATAAGATTCGATAGCATTAATATTATTTGTTAGGTATATATCATTATCTAGTAATTATTATTATGATTATAATTTTGTTATCGGCCTTACAAGGCTAATACCAATGTGTCAACATCTCATAACTTCTCAGATGCTCTAAATCGTTGCTCTTATGTTGTGTGGTGTTACAAATAATCGCGGCATTAACGAACTTATAAATATAACCTATAGACATGGAACCAAATAATACAAGTTTACAAAAATCGAGGCATTCTCTTGATAGTGCTTTAGTGGCTAAAGATGATTCAAGATTGTCGTAAGTACTGTTTTATAATTAGTCAACTATTGGCGCCAAAAGTAAATTATACCTATGTTTGTCCGTTTATGAAGGTTAAACTGGTGTTTGTCAAGAGAAATCAAATTGTGTTAAAATTTTGTGTTCTATCTGCCTTTTGGGGATTGATATACTTACGTACCTATATACTATTGTACCGATATTTCTTTAAATTCAGTATTTGTTACAACATAAAATAGAAGACACTTGGAGTAACCTGAAAGACATAGGTACAAACAGAGTAAGCAAGCTATTATAAAGCTTGTAAAAAGCAGTAAAGGGCGAACTTCTTGGACATATCCTTATTTCTATAACTTTTACGAGTTCTTCCTTACCGACTGCTTAGTTAGTATTTCTGTTTATATCGGATACCTATGTAACGATTTTTGGTTGGTGAAGCGGATATTGGCATAGCGATAATTTCAACGAAGATTGGTGCCTTTATTGTTCAAATAAAGCTTTTATTAAACACAACATATGTGTACGCCAATCTTGAATTTTAATCATAGAGAGTGTTAGATAAACCGATAAAACTGGACAAAGACCTTTGTCCTGCAGGGGAACAACGTAGGTTTATCAATCTGCCTTGCCTTTTCCCAACTATGTTAGGGTCGGCTTGCAGTCTAACCGGATGCAGCTGAATACCAGTATTTTACATGGAGCGACTGCCTATCTGACCTCCACCACCTAGTCACGGGGAACACGATACCCTTGTTAAGACTTTCGGGCTTCTGACGACCCTTAACGACTGTCAAAGATTCATGAATGACAGCCGGCACCAACGGCTTAACGTGCTTTCCGAGGCACGGAGGAGTCTATGTATGTAATTAAAACTTTTTACAAAAAAAAACAACCGACTTCAAAAAAAACACTAAAAAAGTGAAAAATAACTTTAATTTCGGAAGTCGGTGTCTTTGCTTTTGCCACCGACTTCCGAAATTAAAGTTATTTTTCACTTTTTTAGTGTTTTTTTTGAAGTCGGTTGTTTTTTTTTGTAAAAAGTTTTAATTTTTCACTTTTTAGTGGTGTTACCTACCCCACACAAGTTACTACCTGCTATGTAAATAACAGTGAAGGAGTCTAATAATTATATCGTCTACATAGACTGTGGGAAAAATACGTAATATTGAAGCTAGCTCAAAAACTACGCAAGCAAACTTAATAAAATTTATATGGGACCATTTCGGGAGTATACCCTTTCGAACTAAAAAAGAATTTTCAAAATCGGTTCACAAACGGCGGACTAATCGGTGAACACACATAAAAAAAAAAAAAAAAAAAAAAAAACAATCATCCGAACGTAGTACCTCCTCCTTTTTTGAAGTCGGTAAAAATGGTCACCCATACACGGACCAACTCCGACAAGAGACAACTTAGATTTATGATAAAATAGATCTTATCTTGAAAATGGTGTCAATGAGCCACCCCAAATACTGGAGAATACCTGTGGTAGAGCAACATTTAATGCAGGAATTCAATAATAGAGCACCTAGTACATTAAAGTTTATTTCCAGATGGCGTCCGAGTTCCTTCGCAAATATTACCAGCGATTATCTCAGGAAAGGAGAGCCTGTGCTGGACTCTGTAGCTGGTAAAACAGTGAACAACAACAATAATATAACCAACAATAAGACTCCGGTGAACGAACTCGCCTCCTCCGAACCTTCTGCTTCCGAATCTTCTGTTCCAGCTACTCCAGAAGTTACTCCCAAACATGAAAAGGTACAGAATCGCCGGTTTCTAAGTTAACAACAGATTGGCTTGCTAATAGTAAGTAACTATTTAGAAAGACTCGCTCAAAAAAATTCTTGACACAAATTTTACCGGTACCTAATGCTTATATGGATGTACGTACGATATGTAAGCTCCACTCTGGGCTTACCACATCTTCCTTCCCTTCGTTATTCGCGGAGCCTACGTTTAAACTGATTACTGTCGGTAAAATATTCATCAACGTCATTACAAGCATAAGTCCTTAAATGAACAAAAGCCTGACAGACAAAATACAAACGATTTATTATTACTTACTTTTCAGCAGGGTAGGTAAGCCGCTTAAAGTTTTGACAGACTATAGCGAATCCCCTCAGTCTAAGAAGTGAATACAGTCGCGAAGTAATTTTAATGACGTCTGATGGCAATGAAAATCTATAAAATGATAAGGATTCTCCAAAACAGAATAAGCAGTGTTTAATAAAGGAACTGTATCATAAGTCTCTTTGAAATTGACATTATTCTTATTGTTCAGTCAGCATTTCAGCAAGTTTCGTAGCGGGGCTGAGTGCCCAAGTCCAGTAATCCGAGAAGCCCTTTTCTAAGTGACCAAACCATTTATTTTCGTTTTAATAAATCGTTATACCTTGCAGCCAAAAGCCGAACCTGCACCTGTGTTTGCAACTGCGCATGCACCAGCACCAACACCGACACCCTCCATGAAAAAGGACAAGAGTAGACGGAACACTGTGGTTGATATCGTCATCGTGGAAGCCAAGGGCCTTCCAGACCCGCCACAGGATAGCCATTCACATTCAGTTTATTGTAAATTCCGGTAAGTGAATCATTTATGTTGGGAATTTTGTCTCCTAACCTAACCTAACCTAAACTAAGTTTGAAGTAAAACCAATCTCAATTATCCTTTAAAATTAAAGTTCGAGAGCACATTCGCAAGAAGCTGGCAGTATCATCACAACGGTAATGTTTTCCCATTGTTTGTCTTATTTGTTTTAGTATGTTCGTGTATTTATTTGTTCTTATATTTATATATATTATATTTAGGTTTATATTATATAATATTATATAGTTTTAATAGGTTTACGTATTTTAAATAATATTTATTCCACAATTTTCGCTATTGCACCTACCACTGTTTGTCTCTGCATCACCCAAAGGTTGACTGGTAGAAAATGCCTATGGCATTAAGTCCGCATCTGTACATTTGTGTGCTTAAAGTATTAAATAAATAATAAATAAATCTCAGTTTAAGGCGCCGTTCACACTGCACCGCATTACGCAGGGCGGATAACCGTTTCTTCATGTAGATAAACCTGGATTAAACCCGACTGACCAGCGACAATCCAAATCTAACCACTTCCCAAGGTTTTTTATCATACATTTTCTGCTTTATTACACAGCACAATGTGACAGTTTTGTAATTTTTCGACAAATATGTCGCTCATTAAATAGAATCTGTATCGAAATAAGGACTGGGAATCCGTTTCACTATGCAAGGACCCAAAGTAGTAGTAAGGTAGGCATGAGAAGAAGGGAATTTCCATTGATTTCAACCTGTTTGTTGCAGCTTGGGTTCTCAATCATACAAGTCTAAGTCCGTGACGACCACAAAGCAACCACAATGGCGGGAGAGGTTCAGTCTACATCTGCGCAATGATCAGTTGTTAAACATATCCTTGAGGGATAAAGGAAAACGGAAGAATTTCATGGGCAGGTACTTATGGGAAAAGATTTACTTTACTTTTTATAATTCACGAAAGTCCTCTTGATTTCCAACTTGTCGTAATTTTATTGATAATTTTTCATGATTTACTTTACTTTTTATAATTCACGAAAGTCCTCTTGATTTCCAACTTGTCGTAATTTTATTGATATTTTTTCATATACATATTTAAAATATAATTTTAGTGATGCTATGATTTCAAATTAATCCGGTTCGGTATCAAGCAGTTCTCTCCGATTTTAGCTCTCTCAAAGGACTGTATAACCGCGATAAGAGGTGTTTTTCTAAGCTGTCTAAACAGTCTGCAAAAGATGTTTTAAATAAACTCTATTTTATCAAATAAAATGCACGAGAGTTTGATCTATTTAATTTAATGTGTCTGCTAGTAGTGATTTGATTAGTTGTTTGTATAAACGTGCATGTTATCTTGTGACCTTCCCCTGAGGTCAGGGGTAGTAGGTACCAGCGGCATTAGTGAACTCGGTTTTTTTTTTGGTGTATTACGCCTCCGTCATATTAACCATCGTTATCTATTAATCATTTACCAACAACTGCATTTTTCTTAAAAATATATGTGTTCTGACGTCAATTTAGTGCGCAATGAAACAGTGTAGGTCATGGGTTGTCATAAACTTCCCGAAATTCAATTAAATATTACTCTAAAAGTTATAAATAAAAACGATATTTTTTAGTCTTGCGTCAATGGTTACTTAGTTAAATTATTTTAAAAGTTGTGTTATAGACCTGTCGACGCGGGAAAGGGAGCGTACCCATGACATCTGGCAGGACCTGGACGAGGGCTACGGCTCGATACATCTGTCAGTGACGTTGTGCACGATCCGAAACAGTGCACAAGACCCGAACCAAGTGCTCCCGACCACCGAGCCAAATGTGGACGACTTACGATCTAAATATGTAAGTACTAGCTGCGCCCGCGGTTTCACCCGCGTAAGTCTTGATCCCGTGGGAATCTCGGGGTAAAAAGTATCCTATGTCCTATTCCAGGTCATGGTCTACCCATCTACCAAATTTCATCCAAATCCGTTTAGAAGTTTTAGCGTGAACAAATAAACAAACTCACTTTCGCATTTATAATAGTTAGGACTTACTGTAACTATTAACATAGTTTTTATTACATTCGTTTTTCATTAAAATATAATCCGTAAAGTATAAATTGTAGGATGTGTTTAAATAAATAAAAAATAGTAAAAGGCCATGTGAGTTTTCTCGTAGCTTTCGTAGCAGCGCTACGCAAAAGGCTGTAAGATCTCGTGGAAATGCTACGTCATAGAAAAGTCTACTCATAGGAAAGTTAGAAAACGGATTTCATAAAAACTGTCGAACCAGCATATTATCATAGGTTTTATACAAGATACGCAGAATTATCATTTCGTAGAGGTATCCTTATGACTGGTATACTAAGTACTACTTTCGTATTGATATTTCGTAAAAGCAAGAAAATAATTTTAAAACGGGATTTCGTAGAAGTAGAGTCACATTAGCGACTAGCGTAAGTAAGCCTGTTTAGGTTTAGAAGATTTTAAATCCATAGACTGTTTTCCAGGCCTTCTACAACCTGACTCCAGACACGAGTGTGGTCGGTCAGCTGCACGTGAAAGTGATTGGAGCTCGGGGGCTGTACGGCAAGCCCAATGCATACTGTACTCTGGAGGTGGACAATGAGAGGGTACAGACTCCGTCGGTTAGTTCTAACGCTGAACCGATGTGGAATAAGAGCTATGTTTTGTGAGTAATTTAAGACAATTGAGTTCTTACTTTTGTAAAATATGTAATGTGTGTGATTGCGTGGACGATACATTTTTCGTCTCTCGTGCTTTGCTTTTTGAAATAGGACATATTTTAGTTTCCATTCCTACATATTTCAATTATACATATGTTTCGAGAGTTAAATTAAATTACATTTGTAAGTATAACTTTAACATAAAATTACTTATTCCAGCAATATATACGACGTTGCTTCAACGTTTGAGCTGAAAGTCTACGATCGGTCTATAAACTCGCTGTTGTACGATTTCTTGGGCAGAGTGATCATACCCTTGCTCAGGATAAACAGTGGAGAAGCAAGCTGGTACGCTCTCAAGGATAGTTGTAAGAAAAAAGGTGCCCGAGGGAACTGTCCTAGAGTCAAGTTGGAAATGAACCTATTTTGGAACCCAGTGAGTACCTACCTACCTATTTCAAAACGTCAGTAGCTGGATAGCAGAGTTAAGTCTCGAGAAACACCCTAGCCATGTAAGCTAACCGTGTAGAGTAGAATATTAGGTAAAACCAAAATTGACAGAAAGAGGACGGCAATGGGTGGCCTTATCGCTTTAGTCCCATAACTAAAGCGATAACGCGGCCCATGTATGTATGTGTGTGTGTTTTGAAGTGTTAATTTACAATAAAGTATATACAAATAATTAAATAAGTACAATGTTACAAATTTTTGGCTCTCATGGGGAATGACGCAACGGGAAACACGATATTGAAGACCAAAGATATTGAAGAGCAATCTCAGAGCATGGAGGACTCTTCAATGTTCATCTCAAGGAGGTAGAACCTTGTAGATCGATCGAGCTTGCCTATATAGGCCTAAGCGTAATTTATTTTAAAAAGGAAATTTTATAAATAATTGTGATAATAAACGTGATAATTATTTTGATTGTGAAGCTAATCCGTAGGATTTATTCACCTTGCGACACATGTGGCATTATGAAATTCGATAAACAATGAACTAATGAAGTTTTATTTTACAGGTGATCGCTTCGTTGAAACTATTTCGTCCGAAGCAGGTCAAGTACATCGCAAAGCAACCAAAGTTCGACATACCGCTGATATATAAAAACTGCAAGTTTATTAAGGAAACGTTTGATGCTCTCTTCCAAATCAACGAACATTTCAAGTAATTAACATTTTTATTTTATTCCCGTATCATCCAAACACAATAAAATAATCCGCATTGCAAGCAGGATGCGTATTAATGTCTTATCTTTCAATATGACTTGCGTGATTGACTGATTAGTGTTTGTACTTGCAGTCATATTCACGTGCACTGTCCTAAGAGATTATAGTTTCTAGTGGGTAGGCACTTGGTAGTAATCATCCATGTGCATTGATAACATTACGTCGACCTCTAATTATCCATTACTATACTGTGCATGTATTATACGTGAAACTCGTATACATCCGGGTAAACAATCTCGGATCTTTATATAACTTTAGGTATATTTGGATCTATAGATAGCGCTACCTATAATAGTCGTACATGTAGGTACTGTCACTAAATAAAAACATTTTAAAATACATGATATAAACAAGTAGGTATAATATAGTACACAAATGTATTGCCAAGAATCTGATTCTAACCCCCAAACTAGGCCTGGACCTGTATTTTGGAGGCCAGCGTTCAGCCATGGGCTCTATTATTGCTCTTACAACGTTATAGAGAAGTGTCGCTACATAGTTGACAGTCAAGTGTCATGTGATAAAAAATATATATCTATAGTTAAACCTATCACTATTGTTTAGTTCAAAGTAAACTAAATACAACACAGCAATATGCAATGGGCAATATCCAACAGCATCCTAAAAATGTAATTAGATAAAGTTGACAGTGCCTATATAAGGCACTGGGTACGGAGGCACGTGCCACCGTGTGTTGGGTCACGTCAGGTTTAGTTTTGTTTTAGTTTTTAAATGTTTAATAACATAGTTTTTTAGGTAATTGTTACTAACACTATATGGATTGTGTGTACTAGTATTTATTTATTTAATTACAACGGTGTTACAACCAATTACATAACTAAAATTATGAATAATAAAAACGGACAATTATAGATAACACATATTAAAATATACAAAATAAAAATAGTAGTAGTAGTATGTGTAGTCCGATTTAAGAATATATATATATATATATTCTTTAATATATATATATATTAAAGAATTAAATATAATTAAATTTATATATATATATAATATGCTGATAACTAGTTTATTAGGTACATTTAGGGCTAGGACTAACGAGGTGTTTGAGCTACTTACCTAAAGTGCAGCTACTCGTATCGTTTTCAACGTGTACGTACAGTTGTTTGCAGAGGGGAGGAAATCAATAAGCAAACTGAAAATTAATGAGAACCAAGACAAGTATCTACTTGTCTTGGTTCTCAGTAATTTGTAACGCATTTTATGAGAAGCTATGATTATTTTTGATGAAATATGTAGTAACAGAGATAACTGACTCATGAATTCATGATTCGAATACATTAGGAAGTAATCTTTTAAGGTTCCAAGTTCTACATTAGGGAATCCCTTACCGGACTTGATTGTGATCATGTGATTATATTATCTAGGTATATTCATTTAGGTACAAAGTTTATATTACAAAATCGTGTTATCTACATACTTGCGCTTTGTACTCGTAGATATACATATCTACTAATCTTTGTGATTACTCATTAGTTAATTCGTCGTAAAAAAACGAACGCCGAAGTGATTAGCTTTTGTGGATGCAGGGTTAGAGGCTATTTTAGCCCGGCATCCACAAAAGTCCATCTAGCTGGGGGGCGTCCTAATCTACGCTTGCCGATAAGTACGCGCTCTCCACTCCAGGACTCGTCTGCTCCACCGGCCATCAGTTCTTCGACAAGCATGGCCACCCCATTGCCACTTCAGCTTGATCAGGCTAGCACTCAACTAGACTAATTTCTTCCTAATGATATACGTTTGCTTACAGGAGCTTCCTCGAGTGGGAAGACCGAGAGTTATCGACGACAATCCTTGGATCCTGGCTTATCTTCTGGTACTATTTCGATCCATGGATGGCACCATTACTTGTCGCAGCGCTGTTCCCAGTCATGTGGTTTATTGATCACAAACAAAGTAAGTTGCTGATTGCTTTACGATTGAAATACCATGTGGAGACGACAATACATGAAAATACAGTATTGGTGTGTTTGAAACCATTTTAATACCTAAATTCAAACACCTAAAAAAAATAGGTTTTTTAACAATCTCAATATGTACGACCTACTATGGGTTTCGCCAACCTGCCGACAAGCTATAGTGAGTAATTGGATATTACAATTTGATTGATTTTTTGTATACAGACTGGGTAGGTCATTAGTTATATATTCAAAGTTTAATTTATTGCCGTATAAGTGTCCCCGCCTTGTCTACGTGGGGAATACTTGGGACTCCCATGTAGGTTTATTTTGTGAATCCTTCTTAGCATCGAATGATGCCCTTTTTATGGAGAATGTTTTTGCTTTGAAATTCTTAATTTAGAGTTTTGTTATGTTTATTCCAGATCAAGAGATAAAACATCAAAATGAGGAAGACCCTAAAGACTGGGGTCCCGCTGACGATGTGCAAAATGGCGAGTCCATACCAGATAAAATTAAAGGTTTGCCAGAAATGACGCTGACTATAACGGATGGCATAGAGTACATGGTGTCCCTAGCTGAAAGACTATATAAGTAAGTACCAAAGTTGAGTTTATAATATTCTGCGTGTTAACTTAAAACTCCTAAAGCTGAACTCGGAAATATCGAATAAAGATACGACAAGCAAAAAATACAAGAAATATACGGTTCTAAAGTTCTTAAAACAAAACTTTTCAAATCTTTTTATACATACACAAACTCACGCTTTAAAAAAAAACACGCACGCCGGTTGCGAGTACTACGCACCTGACCTTTCTGAAGAACATCACCAATAAGGTCACTATACAGGGTGTTAGGGTAAACACCGTTATCCTTGCAACCAGTGGTTTGGTTTCATTTATAGAACGTAAAATCAATGGAAAATTACAACTTTTTTTATCTTTTTTTTTATCTACATTTTACCACAAGAGACGCAAGTTCGTTGCCCTATGCGCTAGGGCAACGAACTTGCGTCTCAACACGGGCGGGGGGTGCGGGATGTGACCTGACCGACCGCAAGCGCGACCTCTCCCTCAGTCAGTCAGCTGTTTCGCTAGAGAGCACGGTGTCGGATTGAAACTTTTTAAAATCTTTTAATAAAAATAACTTTTTTTTTTTGTTGTGTTCGATTATTTATTTTTATATTTAAGTCAACTACCCATGGTTTGAATGACAAGAGTGTTTACCCTTACAGCCTGTATGTCCTCCTAGGGCTATCTATACGGGTGTATCTTTTTATTATTCAGAATGTATTCAGAGATGGAGCTATGAAAGAATACATGCTCCACGAGCCCAAATAAAGGTTATGCGCAGGCAGGAGTTTGACGATGTTTCTGAATACATTGTATTTAAAATAATCAAAACAATTTTTCTTCAGACAGAGAGACGACTACGTTTTATAAACAATACTTTTTTTTTATCTTTTTCAGTTTAGCAACATTCAAGGTTCCTTTTTTGAGTGTGCTATCAATGCTGCTGTTAGCAATGAATTCAGCACTCTTCTACTTCGTCCCCTATAAATACCTCATGATGGGATTTGGTAAGTTATAGCTACGTACAGTCGCGCGCATAAAACCTTACCCCGCGTCCTATGTAGCAGCGATCGCCGCGCGAATACGCGATCGTCACTTGCATATATGTCACTTTTTGTTCGGGAAACCGGAAAATGCCATCTGTCGGCGCGACCAGGTTCACCGAAAAAAGAGTGACATATGTCACTTTTTTTTCGGTGAAGATTGTTCGTTCAGTTACTCAAAATAAATTCAAAAGCGTTTTTCTTGTGAAAAAAAAAATGCTTTGAGAAAAGGCCCATTTCATAATAGTAGGGTTTGATAATGTTCATAATTAACACCATAAAATATCTATCAATAATTTAAGAGAATATCACTTTTAAATCTTGCGGAACTGTAGGTGTATTTAACAGTGCGAGTTTCTAATGTCGTTCGAATATTTGGGGTTATTAGGGATTGAAGTTACTCTATTAATATGCTTCAGGAATATATAAATACGCGAGGAAACGGCTGGAGCCAGAGAGAGTGCTGAATAACGACTTATTGGACTTTCTTTCAAGATTACCGGATAACAAAATACTGGTAATAAATAAAGCACCGTATTTTTTAATTTTTATCTTACTAAAGTACCATTGGTACCAACAATAAAATAAAATATTGTTATAGGTTCTCATGTAATTTTTTAGTTTACACATTTACACTTAGATGTCATTTAATTTGATTGGGTATGGTTGTTTAGTCTGTTTTTTTTTTTTAAATTGTTAGATTATTTGTAGAAAATACATCGTGTTTTTTTTATTATGGCTTACCATTGTTTTTAAACCTATTTTATTTGCTTTGCAGAGAGATTGGAAAGAACTAAGTGTGCCAGAACCACAGAACCACAAAAACTCGACTTACTCTGCAAGATCTACACTATCAAAATCTATTTCGACCTGAAAGAAGCCTAAAGTTAGTATAGGTAGGTATACTCCGATATTGTTAAAGTAGATATCCTAGTCCAGGGCGATATTATGTAAGGAAGGTTTATTTCCTAGGGAACCATGGTGGAATGTGAAGAGACAAGCAACTTTTATGATGATTTATGTTCAAAAATCCTAATCGAACTGTTTTCGATACAGGTTGTCTTAATATTAATTTATTAAATAAAAATAAATTTTGTATAAGAATATTATTATTATTCGTTGTTTTATTCGTAAAACTAAACATCACAATTTCAATATAATTCTAAGGACTTAATTAGATGTATTCGCATACTGATTTTTTTGTACAACTTGTAATTATATAAAATACTTATTCATTAATATTTTTGTAAAAAAAAAATGGCTAACATGATCATGTTTTTGGTCTTGTCTGTCAATGAGTTGATAGGAAGATGATAAACATGATGCTTACAACTATTTGGCAAATCCGCAAACCATTTATAAAAATAAAATATTTCTAGAATGAAATAATTTTAAAATGCATGCGGATCTAAATCTAAATGCTAACGGCAAATTATAATTAATATCACCTAAGTAATTAAATAATGTACTTATATAATTAAGTATAAATACGTTTTGAGCCATCAACGCCTGGTTTCTATTTTCATTGCTGCACAACACTATGCAAAATTGCGGGCGGTCATAGCCGGACATATCTTGTGACGTCATAGTTGGTCATATTTCGTAACGTCCTAGCAGGACATATCTCGTGACGTCGTAGCCGGTCATATCTTGTGACGTGCCTAGGAGACAGCGCCGTGAAGTGCTCTTCAGTCCTAAAGGCCGGGCTACATTGGAGCACTACAGTACGTAATGTAGTGTGTGTAGTGCGCCTTTCGTCTCCTCCTTAATTTATCGCCTCTTCGAAGAATACTGTCTGTTGAAGTTCGACTCGGGCACTCTCAGTTCACGCCATTGTTTCTGAAAACAGAGTAATTTTTTTAGATAGTTGAGTAATAATCATTGAATGGGAGTAGAACAAGTAGAGGTATTTAGTCCAATGATACTGGGTAAAGTCATTTGTCATTCACAAGTCAATCTCACTATTGTTTACACAGATTATACACACATAAGTAAATACAGGAGCCAATAAAACCATAAGAATAATGTCTGCTTGCTTCTTTCATAGAGTCCTAATACGCATCATACACGAAATCTCATAAGAGATGATTATACACATCATTATGAACAACTTTCATTGCGGGACCAACCCTGAAATCGCGAAAAAAAACTCAGCTGTTCCCTACATTTTGACGAGCTATGCGAACTAAATGTAGGGAACAGCTGTTTTTTTTTATTTGTTTAATAAATACTAACCAACATCTTGTCGTCTGGTATCCGTGAGATGAAGTCCAATATGTCATTGTTTGGAACTCTGTCAGGATTCAGCACCTTGCGCATGAACTTGTAAATACCTGGAATAGCAAATAACAATATTAAAAAAAAAAACAAGTAATAAAAACTAAAACCCAACTACGACTGAAAAGGTATAAACAAGACACACAAACAGACAGACAAATCAAAAATCCGGAGTCACACGTGTTAGGGCATAAATCGAACAGATTACGTGTGACTCCGGATTTTTAATTTGTCTGTCTGTGGTGTCTTGTTTATACCTTTTAAGTCGTAGTTGGGTTTTAGTTTTTTATTACTTGATTTTTTTTTTTATTCTTTTGGGTTTATAATATATATATTTTTGAAATGTGCTCATTAAGCCCTTTCATTTGATACCCAACATGGTACGATTAAACCAATTTTTTTTTTAAGTTCCTCACTTTATGTCCTCTAGAGGGCGCCATTTTTAATTTAATGTGACTTCACATAGCTTATAACCAGCGGACAATCACGACGCTTCTAACGATACCTCATTTGTCAAATTGTGATAAGTGGTTTGGAAGATAGGAGGGAACAGATGAACATACATACATACATACATACCGGTCAAAATCATAACCCTCCTTTTTTCTTCGCCGTAATCGGGTAATTAATATACCTCAATCAATCTGCCAAGCCTTTTCCCAACTATGTTGGGGTCGGCTTCTAGTCTAATCGGATGCAGCTGAATACCAGTATTTTACATGGAGCGACTGCCTATTTGACCTCTACAACCCAGTTACTGGGTAATACGACCAAGGGGTCGTTTACCAAGGGGTAAGACTGGTTGTCAGACTTTCGGACTTTTGACGACCCGTAACGACTGCCAAAGATGACAGCCGCGACCCAACGGCTTAATAATATGTGCTTTCTGAGACACGGAGGAGTATCGGTATGTTAAGATGGTCACCCATCAACGGAACAACCCTAGCAAGCGAAGCTTAAACTGATGGATGGATCCGTGCGGTTATTATTACTTAGCCACAAGCTTAATATAAGTACCTACCTATTTAATTAACTTAAAACTCTTGTTGAGTAATCTGCTGTCAAAGCTAATTTGAGCTTTGAGCTCGTGATTGACAAAATACATTAGCCAATTAAAACACTCGATGACGGATTAAAATAAGTCTTTGAAGCATCAGAGGTAGGTACCTAAGTTAATTATCAAAGTAGTACGATACATAAATATAATGGATACGCACCTAATGCCATAAATATATAATTAATAGGTATGATGTAGATGGCTATTGTGGCGCCCACCAGCACGGTCATCACGAGGTAACTTAAGTACGGCACCGCGAACTTGCACAAACTGAAAAAGAAAAGTTTTATCTATTAGTTCTAATTATGAAGTTAAACTGCCAAAAAACAGAAGTTATTGTTGAAATGAGTGCATTTTACAGTTAATTTTTAAAGTAAGTGATGGTAAATTACATTGCTTTATAATTATCCTATAGCCTATTCTATAGCAATATTTGATTTCGATTAAAGTTGCAATAAATATAGGGGTTTACAGGTCTCATATTGTTAAATAATGGAACTTAGTATACGTTTTTAATTGAATAACGAAAGAGTTATAACCGTTATTTTTCTAATCTATAATACATATTATAAATTAATCACAGACCGCGTTTGTTTGTCTGTCCGCGTTGTTCTTCTAAAACACACATTTTTGATGAGGTTTTCACCATCGTTTAGAGAATTTATTCCGGAAGATATATGTGTATAATACGTTAATATTAAGGAACTTATAACTAAAAAATTTCCATGTTTTGACAAGTCGTAAAAACCGTGCGAAACAGAAGCAGGAGCCGGTCGCTAGTGATATAATAAATGGAGTATTTAAGCACCATTATTTTAAAACTAATTGTTTTTTGTTCCGTATTTTTGTTGCCCTATGGCTAAATAAACAAGCAAAATTCA
The DNA here is from genome assembly GCA_947363905.1 of Lithophane semibrunnea. Classification (NCBI taxonomy): domain Eukaryota; kingdom Metazoa; phylum Arthropoda; class Insecta; order Lepidoptera; family Noctuidae; genus Lithophane; species Lithophane semibrunnea. The sequence goes on along the minus strand of OX376188.1, from coordinate 10,159,726 downwards.
ACGAAATCGTAACAAGATACATACCTAATTGGATACATAGAAAGGTTGAAAATAAATGGTTGAAACTGTAAACAATGGTTCCAATTTGTGTAACAATGGATTTGTGAAATAGAACCTAGTAACTAACTAAAAACATAATAAGGCCTACTTCCTGTAGGTATTATGGTTTTTGGATACAAATCAATCAATCTGCCTAGCCTTTTCCCAACTATATTGGGGTCGGCTTCCAGTCTAACCGGATGCAGCTGAATACCAGTATTTTACATGGAGCGACTGCCTATCTGACCTCCACAACCCAGTAACTGGGTAATACGATACCCCTTGGTTAGACTGGTTGTCAGACTTTCGTGCTTCTGGATACAATTATGTTAAATTATGTGAGCTACTAGATGGAAGGAGTGGAGGCCTTTACCCAGGAGAGAGACAGCATAGGCTAGGGAAAAAAATGTTACTAATGACTTACAATTAAGTATTAACCAGTGGATAAATTATGTGTACTCGTAAGTAAGTGAAGATAACATAGAGCTTCAATCGTCACACGGTTTGGTTTGGTCAAGAAAAGGCAACTTTCTACCGAATGTCATAAAACAATTTTCATCGTAGGTATAAAGGCTCTCATATTAACTAGAGATATATTATCATTACTTTTATCAAGTATTATTTATATTAACTTAATTGCGACTTACTTTTTCACCCTCTGTAGAAGTGATACAATGTAGTCTATTCCATCCTTTATCGTGAATGTGAGATCCTGTAGTTCATATAGTCGGTTTTTAATTGTTTTGTCGTCCTGAAACAGAAACAATAATCACAGTAAGAAAATTAACAACACACGATTTTTGTGCCTAACTTAGGAAACTAAGTTCGTTTAGCTTCGCTTCACATACACACAACACATACTTCGGTTCACACCGCGAACTACAAGACTCAATCTCGAGTCCCACTTGCCCGGTTTTATTTTATTTATAATAACCGAGGGCGAGGCTTTTGAGCTCTGGTAGGAAGACGCGGTACCTACATGAGCGAAGTTAAAGGAACATAGCTTTGTTCCCAGAGTTGCAAATTTTTTTAACTATGCCGAACGTCAAAACAGGTCCGTGATGGTGGAATGATGAATAGAATAGAGTCACGTCACGGCATAGTGTGAAGCGTGCCTAAGGTCTAATAGAAACCACTAGTACCTATAATAGAATGAGGAAAATAGATATTTAGATAATAACTAAAGAAGTTTATTTAGTCTTGGATTTAAAGTTTAGTCTAGACTCGTTATTATCATTGATAAACAATAATGATGCTGACGTAGGTGGCTAGTCTATTATTAATTATTATTTATAGTTCATTGGTCACAATGGTTTTCTCCATAAAGATAATGTTCTTAGTAGGTATTGAATTTACTGAAGTACTTAGTAGTTACTTCATAAAGATTATAGATATTACAATGTAATTGACTGAATACAAAGTGCTAACATAACATTACAATAATGTTGGTTCCTCAATAAACATGACTTAGTACTAATCAGTTATCTATTTATTATTAGTCAATCTACAAAGTTCTTGGAACGTGTGGTTTTTCCACTTAGCCATGGTGCTTCTATGTGGATTCTTATTAAAATGACGCGATATCGATCCTTAAAGCAAACGAAAACAATTGAATTTAAGAGTCAATAAAATAAAGATTATGACTATATGCAGCATAACACGTGTGCGATGATGCAAGGAAAACCATTAATTTCACGTTTTCTTTTAAGGTGGATCCGGCAAGGAGATTTAAATTGTTCCATTGAATGACTTTTTCATGGAATCATGACATTTGAGTACTCAGGTATCATCATCTGCCTAGCTTTTCCATGTTGGGGTCGGCTTGCAGTCTAACCGGATGCAGCTGAATACAAGTATTTTACATGGAGCGACTGCCTATCTGACCTCTACAACCCAGCAACTGGGTAATACGATATCCCTTGGTAAGACTGGTTGTCAGACTTTCAGGCTTCTGACGACCCGTAACGACTGTCAAAGATCCACAAATGTCAGCCGGGACCAACGGCTTAACGTGCTTTCCGAGGCACGGAGGAGTCTCGATATGTAAAGATGGTCACCCATGCACGAACCAACTCCGGCAAGCGTAGCTTAACCTGATGGATCGACCCGTGCGGCTGTTATTACTTAGCCACGAGCTCATCGTGATGAGCTCATGAGTACTCAGGTAATAATGGTCATAATGATTATAATTTGTTATGGTCGCAAATCATACTTTGATGAAGATTCAACCTGACCTGTAAATTCCAAAAAAACATAAGAAAATTTGAATTACGCGGGCTACCTTTGCGGATCCACCTTAAGTGAGTGACGAGTTGATGTATGCTCATAAATAAAATACTATACATAAAATCAACACATTAGAAACTACTCAGAACATAATTAATTTATGTCTTATTCAATTAGTTATCGCATAATTATGGGTAAATTTTCCTTTAATTTTATATCATTCTTCTAGTAACTTATATGCAATATGCATTAGGTATTTCAAGATACGACTGAATAGAATATAATAGAGTGGAATGGAGTAGAATAGAATAGAATATCTATTTTTTTTTTGCTGCTGTTGGTTAAAAACTAAAGTTGGTTAGGTACGTAATTTTTCATGGGAACAGAAAAGTAGGTTAGGTATTGGACATACCTTAGTTGATTCCAGATCCTCTTCTGATGAATCCTCTTCGAAATAAGAGATAGGAACCATGTTTGCAGTGTCTGAAACAGTTAAGAAATAATTAGCGCTACTACAAAATTAATTGACAATCTTGTGGGAATTACAAGAATTAATTACCTATAGACATGGGGTCCCAACTCGAACAAATTATAAAAAGTCTTGAAAACAAATCATAGATGGCAGCATAATGTAACAATTATGAAATTAACAATTACTAAAAAGCGTTATACGGCAAATTTTGGCTATAGTAATATTAGTAAAAATCAAAACATCTTTGTTTAATGCTGATTTTTGTATTTACACTCATAAATCTGTATTTTCAACAAAAAACTTAAATTAAGCCTTTTACTTCAATTCGAATCCTTATAATGATAAAGTAGCTATCTGTTAATCATTTGGTTGAGAGCTCTTTGCAATAGATGGCGTTTTACTAAAGTGATGACAGGTCACTTTAAACTTGAAACTTTTAGTCGTTTCATTAAGGAAAATCAAACAACATTTTTTTTAAATCTAGTACTTTACGTAGAAATATAAGAATTGAACACCTAGGAAGAAAAAAACGTAAAAAAAGGAACAAAAAATCTAGGAGTCTTACCTTGTACCTAGGCAAGACTCCTAGATGGCGTTTTAAAACTACGGTCTCTGGCAATTCGTGAGTCGATGATGCTGCCATCTGTTAAAAAAATGGGGAAGAAAAATAGCCAGCTCAATAGCCAGACTTAGGGTGGTGTCATTTCTTTGTATGGGATTGGGTATCTGTACGTAGTATTATAATATCTGTGCTATAGAGTAAAGCAAAGATTTATGATTGATATAATTGCTGCCCGCGTCTTCACCCGCGACCCTTGTATATCATTTTTCTAAAATAAAGTAGACTAAGTTACTCTTTATAACAACAGCTGCCTGCCAGTGAAAGTCCCGTCTAAATCGGTGCAGCCACAAAATTTAAAAATTATTCTTTTGTTATAATACCATATACTTTCATACACATTTAGTAAAAAGCAGTCTTTTGTCATTACAAACATACACTTTTATTTTATTTATCTAAATGTATAGAATACAGAATTTATAGTCGCCCTAAACATGAAAGATTTCGAAAAGTCATATTAATCAGCAAGATCTTTAGCAACTTTAACCCAATTACTTCAGGTACACACGGCTACACATCAAGCTATACATTTCCGGTTTATACTGATCTCGCATTGTATAGGATTTCCTTACAATGCGAGGTTGGTGTGTAGGAGCTTGATGTGTAGCCGTGTGTACATAAGAACTTCTGAAATGAACTACTTACTAATAAGGTTTATAAAGGAATACATCATAGGACTTACTGCGTGTTGCCCAAAAGTAGAGGAACGGTATGACAGCTAGGAGAGGAGTCATCCACATCCGGAAGAATAACCAAAACAGCAGCCAAACAGACAGCGCCAGCGCAGACTTCTCACGGTTATCCCACTCAAACATATACCTGGAAAGTGCAGAAAAGTTGATGTTACAATAAGAAGATGCTTATAACACAGTGTAACTATTTCAGTGGTGCAACAGGAGCGTCTTCGTAGAGCAATCGTGCGGTCAGTCAATAAGGTAAGTGGGCGGAGTTTATTTCCCGAACTGCATAAATGTAGTCCCCTGTGCCTATAATATACATAGATATAGGTTTGGCAAAATGTGGGTTGTTGTAACGATGCAAGAGTTTTTCTATGCTCCAAACAAACCAATTTTGAAAACAATCCTTCTTGGACTTTAAATCCAGTCGTATATTAAAAATGTCCGGGGAACGTCTATAGGCCTGTACACTAACCAGTGACTCAGAGAAAAAGGTGATGTTAAAATGTTACTCATTTGTAATAGTTTGTGCCACATAAGGAATAGAACAAAGACAATAAGGCGTTTTATTGCACAAATAATTATCTATTTACATCACGCATTATTTAAATATGACACGCATAATATAATTAGTCAGCAAACGTTGATTAGATACTAATGTGAATGTTGTGGACATTTTGTACTTGAATATCTAATTTTTTTCTTTGTGGGCGGCATATACATAACTAGTAATTACTAGGGACAACAAAGACCAACGTGCGTAGCATACTGCTACGCGTGTAGAGGTTGCTACGAAACTGCATAAAGGCTGCTACACACAGTGCCGGTACGGTAAAAGCCGGCGGCACGGACCACCGGCTTTTTCCAAGCGGCACTCTATTGTTTGGCGGCCTTTGTGCGGCAACCCGCCGAGCGCACCGCGGCTTGCCTGGCGGCACGGCAGTGTGTAGGGTCCTTTAGGTACGTAGGTATCTACCTACTTTATATTTGTTCATATTATTTTTGGGGAATATTGTTTCATTGTAACAGGTAAGTGATTTAATTATTTGAGGACCAAGGCATTGGCGCCGCCGTTCCAAGGTCAACTCAACTCAACTCAACTCAAAGCATTTATTTCAAATAAACCAATTACAGGCACTTTTGAATTGTCAAGGGGTCGGTCAGTCAGAAAGATGAAGCTAGTTGCCCATTCCAAAACGTAGTAGGTTCCTATGGAGAAGAACGGGCAAGAAACTCCATGGACACTCTTTTAAATCAGAATATTGTTACAATATATTGTTTACATCATCCATGTTGGAATTATACATGTGAGTACAATGTAGAAAAACGTGCAGGTTAAAAGCGTCCGTAAATAAAAGATAAAAAAGATACAAAACAATTCAAAAATTAAAATAAATTATAATAAGCCGTGGCAGCTAAGAGATGACCAGTCCCTACTGATGGCGCCCGTTCACGAACATGACGTATGGATCAGCACCATTCAGCTCAACCATTTTGAAGGGAACTTAACGATCCAACACACACGCCACCACCAGCGAGACATTAAAGTGAGCATGACATACTCTCAGCCGCCAGGGCACATTCAAGTCAATGAAAGACGAACCTAGTAAATGGTAGCTTTAAAGTACTTAGATAAGTACATAGTGCTCACACACATGTGCTATGCAGTTATACAATACTAGGAGATTGAATTTATACAATGTAAAGATAGTTTTAACAATCTTCAGCAGCTCCAACAATATTTTCGAATGCTAATCAATTAGTTTATGCGCCCTGTGGAGCTGGACCAGCGCTGAACCAAGCATTTTTGTCAGTGATGTAATCTCCCAATTTATAATATGCTTGGCGGCATAGTGTGCGTTTTATACAAGATTTAAATTTTGTTTCATTCAATTGGAGTATGTGGGGAGGTATAGAAGAGGTAGAGAATAAAAATAGACTCGATATCTGCAGCCCGTCCCCATAGTAAAATACCGTAAGACATGATACTATGAAAGTAACTGAAATAGACTAGTCTCGCGGTATCTACATCAGTGAATTGACGGATTTTCCTCACAGCATATGCTGCTGAACTTAGCCGTCCTGCAAGAGATGTTAAATGAGGACCCCATTGCAGCCTTGAGTCGAGTGTGATCCCTAGGAAAACAGTCTTATCGACGAATTCTAGTTTCTCCCTATTCAATATTATGTCACAATCACTACTTTTAACATTCGGTAAAGCAAATCTCATGCATTTAGTTTTCTTCCCATTTAATACTAAATTATTAGCAGTGAACCAATTTTGGACCTGCAGTAGGGCGTTATTTACATCGTCAAGATTTGATGCACGTCTATTTATTTTAAAAATTATGGAAGTATCGTCAGCAAATAACACCATTTGTGGTTGGTTTTTTAATAAATGGGGTAGATCATTAATATATACTAAAAAGAGGAAAGGACCCAATATCGAGCCTTGTGGAACACCCATTTTTACATTTAAACCGAGTGAATTGACACCATTTATTTGAACTTCTCTGGTCTGAAGGTTAATATTGCTAGTCCATTAAACACACGTCAGTATAAAGTTAATGAATTCTCAAAAGGGTATTAAAAACGCATTAAATTAAAAACGTAATTAATTAACGTGTAAAAATTTTAAAGCCCTTTTGTAAAGTTAGGTACGAGTAATTAAATATTAATATAAATAATTTATTGGTCTTTGTATAATGATGTCATTGGTCATTTTACTTGTAATAAAACATTTAATTTTATGACACAATATACCAGGTTTTGAAAGAGCACGGCAATCCTAAATAATATTATAAATGCGAAAGTAAGTTTTTTACGCTTTCACGCTAAAACGGCTGAACGGATTTGGATAAAACTACTAAATACAATCTTAACAATTCTAATATTAGGTACATGGTATATACTCGTTACAATTTCCGGATACTATTAAAAGGAAATGCAAATACATAATTAAAATACGACTATGTAATGTACCGTCCAATATGGCGCCTTCTAGACAAGTCAACGAACGACACGTAAAACTGTGTTAAACTATTTACATAGCAATACCAAACAGCCCGGTTGGGTATATATAGACAAGGCACTTACAAAAGTGTGAGGATGGGTTCATTATTCTATAATATCTATACCAATAATAAAAATATGAAGATTTTTTTTTTGTTTTGTTTGAATGCGCTAATCTCTGGAATTACCAGTCGGATTCGAAAAGTTGTATTGCATTTGAAGGATCCACTGCAATAGTGATAAATGTCCAAAAAAATTAAAATTCAAACTAATACCGTCATTCGTTTACTTGTTATATGCAGTTTATGATCACGTTTACAACCTTAGCAATATCGCTTCCAGTCTCGAGATAATTGAGTTTTCCTATCTCTAACACTGTGTTTTTTTTCACCGTTTTAACCTTAAAACCCGATCATCTCAGAACGATAAACGAAGGACATTTATCACTATTGCAGAAGACCCTTCATTTGATAGCCCAAGTCTGTAGGCTATTTTAACATTACGCTACGACACTTAGGAGCCGAACAAAAAGAAAGAACGCTAAGCGAAAAAGTAATAGCGCGGGTCATGCGCCGCTGACGCGGTGGGTCTACGCGGACGGAGTCATAGGGAGAAGCTAGTTATTGATAAGAAGTAAGTACCGACTAAGTTTTGAATCAGCCGTGGGAATCTCTAATGTCTAAATGTCAAATCTCTAATGTCTAAATGTCGACTGCAGTTAGAGGCTCTGCTTAAAAATTGGGGTTGTAATGATAGCTTTTGAATCGATCAAAGTAATCCCAAAAGACCTCAAGGAACAGTCTAGAGAAATTTTTCCATTAATAATCATATTTGGAGACTAATCGCAGTTCACCTTCGTCAAGTAGTAAAAAATATTTCTTGAAGAAACTAGTCGTTGCTTAACGACGGCTGGATAATACTACGATAGTAGTCAAATCATATCTTGATATTTGGTTAACACCTATTTCGGCAAAGTTTGGCCTCATAAAGTGTGGCACCGTGCCCTCATTAGGTACGTCAAAATAGTACAAACATGACAATGGAAGCAACTATATTGATACAGAACAATATGATTGCATAACCTATCTGGAAACCTACATACCGAATTATGACATAGATACAAAGTCAAAAGTCCAATTTATTTCCGTAACCAGACTATTAAGTATCTCCACGATATTATCCACGATAGACATCCTTACCTATAACTAAAAATGACTAGCGTAGACTCTACGTGGAATATTTTAGCTAGATTGTTTTAAGCGACGTCATTGCAGCTCTCTATCTAAAGGGGTAGCTTTAAAAGATCCGCTGTATGTTTAATTGGTCCTCCAAAAGCTACGGTTTCATAGGAGAGCGGTGGCCGCCGTATGACGGCCGCAGTGACAGCTGTCATGAAAATGATGGCGCCGGGGTTTGACTTTATGGTGTCAAAAAACGCTCTGTACTAACTTTTATAAACATATATAACGTTTGAGTGACATCATTCGAAGGTAAATTGCCGGCGCTATGTGGCGGCCACCGCAGTCTTAGCCTTTTTAGGTAAGTGTTAAATACTTTGTTACTTACTTTAAATGTTCGTTTCCATAATAAACAGCGTAGAATATGTCTTTGATGAACTTCAAGTTATTATAAATGAGGGGAATACTGAAAGTCCTCGGCGTTGGCTCCGTGTATTTGTTGGTTTTAGGACTCAGTAACCGGACTGAGGCTTTTATCTGTAACAAAAACAATCCATAACCAAACTGAAAAAAGAAAATCTAAAAATAAACCTGAACAAAAACAAATAAATCACTGTGTTTGTTATATTTAGGTTGAATCTATCGTTATTTGTAGCTAAAACATTGGAAGCTATAAAAACATGAATTACCGTGTTCCACGCGATGGACATTTGTAATTGAATTTTGGGGGAGTTTCCTTTCATGGTATGTTTCTTCGATCGATTGCTGAGGTCGAACCAGGCTTTCTCTTCGTTCACTATCGCTAGCAGAGGTATCGATATCTTGCCGAGAGTCTCGTCTTTCATCGTGTTGATGATCGATTCATCCTTTACTGTTATTGTTAGTGTTGACGTAACATCGTTTACAGGGCTGTGGAAAAAAATAAAAAATCAAATGAAAATTACAGGTTCCTAGCGGAAAAGTTTGTAAAACATTAACTTTTCCAGACGTATTCGAGACTATTGACCAAACCGATGGATCATTGCAAAAAACATTTACACCGAAGTTAATTGGGAACACTCCTAATCAAAATTTTTACTGCTAAAGAAACTCTCGAATACCTATTTAGACGGATAAGTTTCAAAATAGGTTAACAGAGTCAAAAATGTGGGTACCTACATACTTCCTAGTTCATTAACCATATCTATTATTTGGCACTAAGTTCAAAATAGAAGACCACCTAGGTCAGGTCTAATCGTATGCAATAGGTATTTAAATAAGTCTAAATTTCCGTAAATCGATACACAAAAGGTGGTCTAAGTTTTTACGGCAAATACGAGCTTCAGAACTAAGAACTTGGTTTCAGCTGCAGAATACATAACAGTAGCCATAGGATATATAAAAATAAGCTATATTTGTATACCATGGTACATTTTGCTGACACTAGAGAAGAAGAAATTTGAGCAATTTATAATTGTTATAGATTAATTTGTTTCGATTTTCCTTATAAGTTACTAGAAACCAAATAGTTTATCTTATACAAACTTCTAAAGCTAGGTGTGGCATAGTTTTTAATAGAAGTCCGACATAACTCTCCTTATTCTCCAGAGGTCAACAGGAAAGGGAATTCAATTCTTGATCTAGAATTAATTTTTTCAAAGCAATTCCTTTCACAAAGAGTAAGCAAAACCCCAATTGGCAATTGCATAATACACTAGTCACAATCCGAAGGATTTTGAATTAAATTCCTAATTTAATGCTGCATAATAATATGTTTGAAAACTTCGTCTGATCGAAAGCATAAATTGGTATTGCCATTGTAAGCGTGTTACACTATTACCCTGCTAGTCAACTTACAATTTGTAACTCTTGTTCCAGGTCGGATCAGTGGTTCCAGGAATCGTGTGCGTCTGAATCCTGGAGTTGTCCAGCTCCAGGATACAGTACGAGTCTGCCTTCCCACTGATGCCGAGCGCGCTCAAACCTTCGGCGCCGTGCACCGTCACCGATAGCTCGCCCACCTCGTCCCAGTTGTTGTCCAGGCGGTACCATGACTGGGAATAGGCAACATGATAAGTTTTTCACCCAACTACAACATGGGTAGGTATTGAGAATTCAGCTGCTGAAAATAGCCTGTAGGTACTTTTTTAATTCTTTGTACGGACCGTAGAGGTTCAAATCTAAATCTATCTAAAATACTAAGATAATGGAATATTTTAGAGATAAAAACTATTTCATTTTTAGAAGGGAAAAGTTAGTTATAATAAATCAAAAGTTTATGTTTAAAATACGCGTTGTATTCATTGACATCCGCAGTACCGCGAAAATGCTAAGTTCTTGCAAAACATTATGTAGGTGTCGTTATTACAAGTTTCACCAAATTCTAAGTATTTAGATTACCAACTTCAAACCTTTTAGAGAAACTTTTAAATAAACAAATTATTTGTCATGGAGCTAAACAAAGATCAAAAACAACTTCAGTGAAAAGTCAAGTCCGCAATATACAAAGAAAAGACCGCAATATACTTATGATGCAGAATTTTCGTGACAAAAAAACAGTTACGTAGGAATGCATTGGTACGAACTATGTATAACAAAAGATTGTGCCTACTGAAATACGTGACATACTTAATTTTCTTTTGTTTTGAAACTCTACTTCGCGTCAAAACTTCGTTAGGTACGATAAGGTGTATGTATTCATACACGAAATCTCTGAAGGGGTCATTATACTCATCATTATGAACTTAATCTATGGGACCAACAATAAAATCGCAAAAAAAAACCAGCTGTTCCCTACATTTTGACGAGCTATGCGAACTAGGGAACAGTTGCTTTTTTTCGGGATTTAAGTGTTGGTCCGATATTGAAGGTTGTTCATACGAGTACAATGGCCTCTTAAGAGATTTCGTGTATGAATAGATACACCTTATTATATCTTAATAATAATTCAAGGATGCTTTTTAAGGATTACGACTAACTATAAAAATTCAGCAATGCTTGTTGTTTTCCTAATTGTAATTCTAGTTTTCCCAATAGAATTGTTATTCTATTGAATTCATGTTTTATCATTCAGTTATCACTTATCATATATGTGTTAGATATAAGCGCTATTTAACATACAAATATTATTTCTGGTTCTCTTCATCAATTAACATCTATTGATTGAGGCGAAGCAAAAAACAATGATTTTGTGTTGGTGATTGACAACTATAATATTAACGAACAGACAGTTTTTCTATGACGTAGATATGGTATTAATAAATTATTATCCCATTAAAGTTTTTGAGTAATGACGTAGACATTATAGATCGCAGGGTCATAACTCTAGGTACTTTTATTAAATCAATGTTTCTTTTACTGCTTCTAGCTCTACTTTGATCCCGTCTATTAGGACAGAGCGCAAAAAGTATTTACGTACTCACTACTTAGTTTTTTTTAAATAGTTTTTCCCTAGTAAGTTAATACCGTAGACGTCGAATGCCGGCTTCACATAATCGTCCAATCCAACTGTTCGTCCAACCTTACACGTATAGATAGATAGTTCGATCGTTTGATGATGTTGCATGTGTTGGCGCGAGTTCGCTCTGATGGCGGTAAATCGAGTTCGCCAAAACTCACGCGAACTGCCTTCCACACATCACTGTGGTAAATGATTATATGCACTCAAAAGGTACAGCGCAGAAGCACCTATCACTTCAATGTCCTCCATAGTGAATGAATGAGGTTGGAACGTGCATATTGATATGTGTGGACTGAACAGTCTGTTTTGATCGATCGTGTTGTAGTGTTGGACTGTTGGACGATAGTGTGGTGCCGGCATAACATCTTACCTGTTAGGCAAAATACATGCACAAGACACAATAATGATTGGCTTTATTTTTAGACTTTGATTTCAGACTTTGATTTTCTTATTTTATTGATGCGATGACGTGAGCAGGAAGCTTTAAATGTATATATAGCTATAAATGTATCATGTACCTATGTAGGTATAGACATGTTGGTTTTAGAAATTGAAGTTCCTTCCCGTACGCAAAATGAAAACCGGGCATGACATGATTCAGTATTCACAATCTTTCTTTTACTACACGCTTCCATACGTACAAGAAGCAGGAGAAGGTATGGTAATTACTCCCATATTTCCTCAGTTATGTTTAAACACGTAATTACCTATTGTCCGGTTGTTAACCGGGCACAAAGGGCTGCTACTGAGAAATTGGATATTGAAAACTCCACTAACACTTCCACTTATAGGATCTCCAGACCCGGTCCGGGGTCCCCATATCCGGCAAACAAAAATACGCAGGCAGTAAAACTGTCTATTTACTTGTCAAATAATGACGCGAAGCGGAAATAAATGTGCCTAAAGACTATTACTGCAATAATAAGTAATAATCAAGCATATTTATAGCAAATAAGCCTGGGCAGTTATCTTCGGATCTCAGCCGGTCGGACCACTTTTACCTGCGTCATCAGTTAGTTATTGGAACCCAGAAATATTCCGACCATGAAAAAAACCAACCTTCCAATGTTTACGAGAAACATGTTTCTGTGAGTCACGGCGCGGCGTAAAAGCCAAAGGATAAAGATACATTGGCAAACTTCATGGTCAAGTGCAAGTTGGGTTATCATTTTGAAAATAGAAAAGTTATTTGCAAAAATCTTTACTTTTTATCTTAATTTTTTCGGTGCTTATTTAACTTTTTTTATTAAAAAAATATCATAAGTATTATGTTTTAAAAGTCCGGACAAATTATAAGGTCGGACAAAGTCAGGCGGAGGGAGTTTAGGAGACTTAGTTTGCATAGGCACGTGACGGGAAAAAAAAATAAACAAGCGTTTTAAATTAAAATACTTAGAGATGATTAAAATTCTTGCGCACAAACCTCGTAACGTCGATTGACCAAACTAATATTTTCTAAGACTAATCAAAACCTCGCCAGCTAAAAGCCGAAATTATAACAGTGGATTGGATGGAAATCTAGCCATACCTACTCGATCAATTGTCTAAAACTAACAGGCAGATACACAGTACCCCTAGTCGACTTTAAAGTTTCCACAAAAGTGTTGGTGTCAAGAATTACAAGCTTGTCACTATAATGGCTAACTAAAAATTGCATATGCTTATTAAGCATATGAATATAATTGTTTTGTATTTTTGTCAATTTTTCAAAATATGGGAATGCACACAACATTATTTTACTACAATTTAGCTTTAACAACTCAGTTACACAATCAGTTATTTCTTTTATTTTGACCTTAGAACTATTACCTACAAATACAGTAATGTTGGTTTTAGGATTGAACACATTTCCTGTTACTGATGCCATTATTTGTTTGTAGGTAGACCCTGGCATACAATAATTATGAGTAGAACAACTCAGGTTATTACTAATTAATTTACCTAAACCTCTTCCTATACTATCTGAGAACATAATTTAATGATAACAATCATGACTACTGAATGTTGGACAACTACCAATCTCAGGCATTTAAATATACAGCAGAGGTCTTGTTTAACGTGCATTATTTTTGACTTACTGCAAGTTGGTATTATGTTAATAAATGAAGAGGAAATTATGAAGTCAAGTTATAATTATGTTCCGCTTCCTTTTTCGAAGAAGGAAAATGTAGGTATTTATTATTAATTTGTAATTTTTTATAATTTGACTTTTGAAGCACGTTAAGCAAACTCAAATATTGGCAGCCAGCTGGATTCTAGTGACATTGCATTGCTTACTTCGCATAAATTAAAATCTAGGTAAATATTTCAAAGTTAGCGAAGGATTTTTTCCTATATTTTTTGTAAGTATATGATTTAATGCCTGACTTGCAGCAGCATTTTTCATTAAAGTACTCCGAAAAAAGTTACTTAGTTACATTACTGTCGCGGCCTGCAACGGGGCATTGATGGACGATCGTGAAAATGTGGACCGAGGCGAAGCCGAGGCACACATACATGAGTCCTACAATGCCTGGTTGCGGCCAAAGCTTTTATACTTAGTACTTTTCTCAAATAATGTGCAGAAATTCAAAATTAAGGAAGGTTTTCAATATTTGAGAAAAAGAATATAGGTATCTAATGTTTAAAAACAATGTTAGGTAAGTACATACATTTATTTATATCCGACCGAGTGATTCGTCAACTCGTCCTACATGCCTACGGCCCATTTAGGACAACTTGAAGAAAATCAAAATAAATAATATTTTCCTTCTGCAACTCGTCCCACGTTACTATCAAAATGAGAAAGGTACAATCAGCAGCAAAAGTGTTACGCGCCTAACCCATCTCACTAAGTTGTGCAACAACGATTAAATAAAGTCTTCATTATTATTCACTATATCGTTATAAGTCTTACAACTGTCCTATCTATATCTTACCTATAACTGTCCCTATGCCTATAACTATCAGGAAAACAGAAATGAACTGGAAGTATTGCTAGTAAAAATTATTTGACTTTATAGGTTTTTTTCGCCATAGACTGTCATACAAACGAAAGTACAACTAAAAATTCTTTAAAAAGTATTGTTATTATCTTGTCTTACTGACTGTACCAAACGTTGATAGAGTTTAAAGTTCCACACAAAAAGAAACGTGTGACGACTTGCAGAATGAAAATATTATTTATTTGATTTTCTTCAAATCGTCCTAAATGGGCCGTAGGCATGTAGGACGAGTTGACGAATCACTCATCCGACCTTTAAATTATTTATAGAAAGATACTTCTAGAAATACTACATTTAAATATAATTCGTTTATCAGAACTGCCATATTTAAATAAATAACTTCTAATCGTATCCCTATCAAGTTTTGAACTTACACAACTTGTTTTTTAAGGATGTTCTCAAGTCGATACCTACCTAAAAGGTATGTATTATATTTTAAACATTTAGAACGTGATTTTATGATCCTATCAATCTATTAATCAATTTGTCGCACCTGTATGTTAATATTTCCTTTGACAAACATATACCTAGGCATATTAACACATTACTATTTATACATAATCATTATGTAACACACAAATATAATTTGGTTTATTTACAGCTCAAATATGAATTCTGAATATCTCAATGAACTTGACCATTGTTTAATACGAGTTTTCAAAAAATCAGTAAATATAGGGATATTCTTATAGAACGTGTTTTTTTTAAATATCTACGGTTTTAATGAGACCATGTCAAAGAACTTGAACATATATTACAAAGTATTCCTCTGACGAACAAAACGATTACAATTTTGCTTACCGCAGTTCATTAGTCATGATCTAGAAAAACCCGCCGATCGCTTATAGAGCGAAAAAAGTTTTTTTTGGGGTCAACGACCGCTGCTTGGGGTTATTATGTGAAGGATGAGTTACGAAAATCTGTTTTCTTTTGTTTTATTGTGTTAAGGTATCGATACCAATCTGGTCTGTGAAGTTTTCTAAAAAAAAACTTTAATTTAGATTTTTTAAACTGATATTACAAGCGACTACACTAACTGCGGTCGATGACCCTACAAAAATCATCAATTTAATTTCTTTTTTTATCATGTTTAGATATCGATAAGTACCCATCGCGTCTGCGGAGTTTCGCTAGCTAATTTAATTTGACCCTGTATATTCGATAAGGACCGCATCGGTCACAAAAATTTAAAGGAATATATTGGTGATATTAGAGAAGGGTGTCTGAGGTTGGGAGGGTCCTGATTATAGATGTAAATAAACCGTTTTAAACCAAAATCCGTGGTTTAAAAACCGTGTTAAACAAATTTAAAACGGTTTAAAAACTACGGATTTTGGTTTAAAATGGTTTATATACATCTATAGTCCTGATTATAGACCCCGGCTTTCTTAAGTAGCACGTCATGTTATTTTGAACAAAAAGTAAAGTCGTACCACGATATAAAAGTCTAAAATTTAAATATGCCTCTGAAAGTATTGTCCTTAAGGTTGATGCGCTAGGGTAGCCCGCGAAATTCAATTTGTCCGAAATGTCATGATTTCATGAAATAGTCATTCAATGCACTTACATGAGCTTAGAGAGTTGTATTGCTGATTCTAATGTTTATTATTCTGAAAATCCATATTTGTTACGAGCGCTAATAATATTTAGATCAACATACAACCTGATACTGACCTGCAAATTGCAAAAAACGTAAGAAAATTTGAATTTCGCGGGCCACCCTAGCGCATCCCCCTTAAGATCTTCGATATTCACGGATTTCTCAAGATTTTTAAAAAGTAGCATTATTATACAGTATGTTAACTAACAAAGGGCGTTCCCGTTAACCTGCAATAGTTTAGCGTGTATACATGCTAAAAAAATATTACCGTTAAAAAAAAAAGTTTATTTTTATTTTCGCGGCCGGTCAGGTCACATCCCGCACCCCCCGCCCGTGTTGAGACGCAAGTTCGTTGCCCTAGCGCATAGGGCAACGAACTTGCGTGTGTGGTGGTAAAATGTAGATTAAAAAATAAATAAAAAAAAGTTGTAATTTTCCATTGATTTTACGTTCTATAAATGAAACCAAACCACTGGTTGCAAGGATAACGGTGTTTACCCTAACACCCTGTAGTATTGTATAGTATATAGTGTTTTTTGTATATTCACAAAATATATTAAATTGTTACGGAAAATAAACTCTCTGTACACGTCCACTTGTCACACTTGTTTTTCTATGTTGAAATACAAGTGTGCGTGTACTCGTACAGAGTGTTTCTTTTTCGTTTAAATTTAATCTTTTTGTGAACATTTCAATAAATAAATTAAAAAAAATTTTTTTTTTTTGGTGGTAATATTTTTTTATCCTGTATACACGCTATACTATTGCAGGTTAACGGGAACGCCCTTTGTTAGTTAACATACTGTATTTTACTTACAAACTTCTCCCCCTCGGGAGAGGCATGGTGGACGCCATTCGTAGTGGGCACGTTGTCCATAGGCATAGTCCTCGCGGTCCCGCTTAACGTCACCAGCATGTGTAAGGAGCCTTGACCGCACTCCAGCTCCTGCCACAGTTCATGGGTCTTCTCCTTCTCAAGCTGCGAGAGGTCGATGACACACCTGCGAATATGACATGTTCAATTACCGAGCAAAGGACAGATTGATTATAAAGTTGGCTAAGCCGATCAATTTTTTTTTCCATTGTCGTATTATCTGTAGGCAGATTACGAATGATTTTTTTGTAAAGCAAAAAATCTTTACTCTGTTTTTTTTAAGTTGCTTATGTGCGTAACCAAAGCTGCGTAGTTCGTATCCGGGAACGCTATAATGCTACGTCTATATAATCATTTTAAGTACTTTTTTTTTTATAATTATATAATCTGAATGTTTAACAGTTTGGCGGACAGTGAATGAGACACAATTGAAGTTTTATTGTTATAACGTCTATGTGCGTTTACTGTCCGCCAAAGTGTTAAGTACCTACGTCTATTATTCACTTATAAAGGTACAATCGTGACAAAAACTCAGTTTAACACACAAAACATTTTAAGAATTATTGACATGACAGATTGTTTTTGTTTATAACGGTCATGTCATATAACAGAAGAACATCGTCATAAATACAGGGTCAAATTAAATTAGCTAGCGAAACTCTGCAGACGTGATAGTAGCAAATATTATTGTCCAATATATTTATCACACACCAATATCTGTATTTTTCCGATGAAGTTTAACCCGGAACGTTGTGTTTGTTCTTGAGTAGCAAGCCATCTGTTTATGGACAATCTCAAAACTAGTGAGCGAGAGTTGACGGCCCTGAACGACGCATCTCCGTCCGCATTTTTTTAATGTTAAAGGGAGCGACAATTTAAAAAAAAATGTATAAAAGAATTACATAGGTTTTTTTTTTTCAACTGCGGAATGCAAGTACATATAAATGCTAGCGCTGATACGGGGTTGGTGCCGCAACGCAACGCATTGCAAAAATCGTATATTTTCGATGAACCAACGCACACTAGGTACAGGTGAGCCGGACCGCACACTTTTTTTATGAAGCTGCGTTGCGCTGTGGCACGTTGTGGCTGTAATGTGCGCTTGGCTTAAATGCTCTTTACCTACAGATGAAACGAATGATTATTTTTATTGAATTTTGTTTCGTAAAAGGCTTTGCACAAAGGAGGCAAGGTCGGCCTCGGCCGGTGCTTTTGTGTCGAAGCCTTCATCTGCAGGAAGCTTTAAGTTAATTCAAATGATATTAATCTAAAGAAATTGATGAGTTTGACCACGCGCAACAAAACTTATATATACATCCCGCGCACACCGTTAACATCGGGGTGTGAAACATTAATTAAAATTTTAAATTAATGTTTAATTAACATTTACTAATTTAATGAAGTAAGTTATGCTACGCTTCGATGATTTTATAATATAACACTAAAGTTCTGAAGCAAAAAAATACGTCACGGTTCAAGAATTTTCATCTAAACACCAAAGCTGTGCCACAGTTAATGAAGTAACAGTATTATGTCTCGGCAGTGACCTTGAAATAATTACCTACAGCCGCTCGGTTTATAAAATATAGTTACCGTGCTGTAGGTAATTATTTCATTATGACAGTTATGCACGGTATTCAGGTGCATTCGGTTAGACTGGAAGACGACCCCAATATAGTTGGGAAAAGGCTAGGCTGATAGTTACGCACGGACGCGGTTGGTTTATATTATAAACCTACCGTGTCCGTGCGTAACTGCCCCATACTTGAGACTTTGGCGTACTAGCATACATGTGTATGCTAGTACGCCAAAGTCTCAAGCATGAGATTTCGAACCACGTCGTATCGGTAGTTTTCTATGAAGACATATAATACTGTTACTTATTTATACTGTGGCTGTGTGCAGTGAGTGCGTCATTATGGTAAAAAATACACAAAAAGTATAGATCATGTTTACATAGGTATTATTGGTCATTAAAAATAGTCTGATGTTATACTTATACCTAGTTTATGGCTGTAGAACCATCCAATTGAGCCTTGACGGTGGGAACCTCCGGCATTGGCATGAGATATAGCAGTCAATGAACTTCATAATCTCCAAAATCATTATTTTATGGACAGTACTTGCATGTAAATACGACGCCTACATTTCATTGCTTTGTACCCTTTTAAATAACATGGAATTAAACTTCTTTGGTTTGAGTCAATAAATAAAGGTAAGCAAATCGCAAAAAGGGTTTTTATAGATGACACTTCCTTGTTTAAAAATACGTTGTAACTTTTAACCAAATTAAACTTATTTTTACTTTATTATCCATATCTATTTTGACTATAATACGTATTTTGTAAACTGTCTATTGTAAAGAGTCCAAAAAAAGGTACGACAGATGGGCTAAACGTCAACGAATTAAGCGTTGCTAAATTGAAGAGTACAACTGTGACGTAGCATGGCAACTGAAGGGACAGGTATTATGTTTAGTCGGTTACTTGAAAGCTCTCTCGCCACGTGTTTTTTTTTGTATACTTACCTTTATTTAACTACCTAAACCAACAGAGTATAGGCAATACAAGTCGGCTTTGTGTGAAAAACTTGCGTAGCCAATGGTATCGACACGCCTACATAACGTGTAATGAAATGAGCGTAATAAAGAAAAAGGCATGTGACACTTTTCAGTAGGTAATCCCTCTTAAGCCGAAAGCGTCAGGGTGGCTGACGAAAACATGCTTGGAAATTCGAGCATTATTTTGACAACCTTCTTGGAGACAAATCGAAATTGCTGTACTTTTTACTTCGACACATGGCACCAAGGAGGTAAATATCAGGGATTTTATTTTCAATTTGGTTTGCAAATAGAGCTGTAAAAAGAAACAAATGAAAATATTGGTGCGTGAAAAATTAAAGTTCTTCGTAATTGATTCTAGAATAATTAATTTACTTAGTTTGAATTTCCGCGCATTATTTGTGAAAAGTACTATACAAGCCTTGGCCATTGGCCAGGCAATCGTCCATCAATGGCTCTTTTGCAGGACGTCGCCGCGTCGGCAGTAATGTACTATTAACTAATACCGGTTTTCGTTAGTTAAATAACAACCAAATTACCTATTTAGGTATATTTATCTTTTAGGTACCTGACTAGGTATAAGATCCTCAAATAGACATAAAAAGGTCAAATTAACGTGTTTGGTAGCTTTGAGATTAAAGTAAACTAATTAAAAACATAAAATTTTTAAATTAACGTGTTTAATAGCTTTGAGAAATATGTAACTAAATTAATTACCATGTCTTAATATTTTTTTTAAACCGAGGATTTGTGTGTGCGGTATTTTTTCGTTGAAATTATACAATTCATATTTCACTTTCGTGCGAGATTATATATATTTACGTAGGTAGAGATATGTTATTTGAATTGGCTATTTGTTTACGAACTCATATTAGAAAACAGTAAAACAGAGTCAACAAAAAAAAAACCCTTAAAAAATTGGAAACCGATAAGATTTTTTTATTTTGATATTATTTTCAAAATCATTGCTGTGACTACTTCTATGAAAGAGACGGGACTTCTTTTACATTTATTATTTTTCTTGTTCTCTTTACTTAGATAAAACGTACATCAAGTTGGACTTTGGGATTCTAAAAATACTGGTGACTCAACATTTAAAAAATACTAGTGGCCAATTAAAATCTCTAATTAAAAACTAGATTCGAGACATCGCGCATGTATCTACTAAGCATTGCTATTCGATTCACACTACGAGCCCTCAAGTTACATCCATAAGTAAGTATGAATATTTTAAATGTGGAAGTACCTGTTACCTTTTCGTTAAGGCGTGAACAGGTAACAGACATGGCCGAGCTAGGTAGTTTGGATGAAAGGGATAGATAAAACGTTTATTTGGTGCACACAAAAGACAGCACAACATACAAAAACACGGTTAAATTATAAGTAATTATGTACATTAATAAACAGCTGGGTGCCAAAAAAAAAAAAATATTGACACATTAAAAGAAAAAAAATACAGTGATGACAATATTGTCTATGACACACTTTAAAAAATAAAAAATAAACTAAACATACAAAGTGCGGTGTGCGTCTCAACGTTGCACCAAATGGGAGTCCAACTCAGCATGTGTCAGGCAAATATACCTGACGCTGATATTCTGCTGGATCCCTGCAGTGACATACAGGGATACAGATAGACCATGTCCTAAGTTTAGTTAATGGATACTTTTTTCCAGGTATTAACTACGTCCCCCGTGGGATAATTTCCGACCTCGACGCGGGCAAAGCCGCGAGCAATAGCTAGTATAGTTACACATATCATATTCAGCAGGATAGAACAAAATAAATAAAAATAATTTACCTGCCCATAAAGCTCTTCTGCTTTCCCTTGTGCCAGACAGTAACTTCCAGGTTATTGTCATCGTACAAGTAAAGATTGAATCGCTCACGCCACGACGGTTTCGACTTTGACAGCTGCTTCGATTTGTGACCTTCGCTGCCCAGCCTGTTCGGAGGAAAAAAAAAAGATTAATGGCAGGAAAACATGTAGTCAATGATCTTGCCTGTTGGTACTTAGTTATGCGTAGATTGTTGGCATTAATTTATTTAAAACATTGATTATAATTCTAAGAGGAAGATTATAAAAACTCTTCGTTTATTTTAAAACCTAAAATGTAGGTAAATGTCTGTTAATATATTCAGCATGATCATGATCTTTTCGGAATTTTTATTATTGTTGTAGAACTGAATTATTATTTTGAAATGTTGAATATATCACATCTTTGAAGTATTTTCTTCAATAAATTGTTACAAACACGTAATAGTTAGCGAATTTTCATTTATAATCTATTCTGAAACTTTGGACTAATGTTCACCGAATTATGTCGCTGACCGTACCTACTTAATTAGGTAATAAGATACTAGTACCTATTTTATTATTTATGTATAGGTAATATATTATTTATAAATGCATCTATCACGGGTTAGAATTTTGTATTTTGTGGGCCATCCATTTAATTGTATTAAGTACTTAGTTGCATTTTTTTATAAGGATGTTTAAATTGGGACCAAAACGAGCAAAAGCATGACTTAATTGTAAATTATCTTGCAATTATCTAAACAGTAGATACCTATCTATGTATCGACTATAAAATAAATCATCAGAGCATTACGGGTAACTGTTGCGGAAAGCTAGCACACACCAACTGATCGCAAAATTGTGTTTTCTTTATAAGAATAATTCATATTAATTGTATTCGAGAACAGCTTTCAAAAACAGAAGGGCTTGTAAAGGGTAACTACTACTCCAACATGCAATAAGATTAAAAAAAAAAGTCAAAAAGTTATGTGCAAAAATAGATCATGTATAAGATGTGTTCACCTATGTGTGTATGTGTATGTAATATGTAATATGTATATTGCATTGTGTATATGTATTGCATTGGTACTTAGTAGGTATCGGTACGGAATGACTATACGCACTCAAATTAGTGCTAAACAAATAACGGATATTAAATAAAAATATTGATAAACATTTTTTTGTGTAATAACGGATATTAAAAAAAAAAACGATAAACAAGTTTTTGTACGGAGGTAACTTGGTAAGACTTCCGCAGTTTTTAGTGTAGAATGATTAATTTAGAGTTAAAGGTACCGTACCTACGGTACGGACATTTAAATACGTAATGAGGGCGGACATTCGGTAAAGGTGCGAACTTGTGAAGAGCTTACCTGACTTTACAATATAGTCCATTGGCACTGCCGCTCGGCATATCTTTGGCATCAATCAAAACGACGTTCACCATAGACTTCCATGACTTCTTGAGAATGTCGAATTTTCTGTTTTTCCAAACATACTGTCAGACAAAAGAATAACAAACTTAAATTCTAAGGTCTACGGATATTCTTTGGCTGACAATCAGCCCTTTTTAGCCCCGATTGGTCAACCACCCTTGTCCCCTTCATCACTCCTTATTGTTTCAACTGGAAAAAAACTGCACAATATTCTCCCTAGCAACACGTCTGTCTCTGTAACTCTGTACATACTAATTCTATTATGTCGGTACGTTCATACACAAAATAAAAAAGTTATGCTCGCAGCCGCGTACATGTGATTCGCAGTGTTAAGATATATCTGCTATTCCTGAATTAGTGCTATTTATACACAAATCTCTATTTACTAAGTTTACAGTAATATTAATATTTACAGTTATTTACAGTTTTACAGTAATATTAATATTTACAGTTTTACAGTAATATTAATATTTACAATTTACAGTAATATTAGTAATACAGGCTGCTGTTTCGCCAGTTCTTTTCTTGAACTTGGCTTGACACGCTGCCGCTGCTTGTATTTCTTTATTCTATAATGTCGTTATAAGTACGGCTTGAGGGATATTAAACTAAATTGAAAAAACACTACGTAGGTACATACCGATGTTATCACAATATTATCCATGAGCGAAAATATTTTGTTTAACTTAAATAACGTTACTTATCAAGGACAATTTTCAGTTGAATAAATTGTTCATAACACTATACAGAGTGGGTGACAACACACTATGCTAAACATACGTTGTGAAGGTTTCAAAAATAACTAATAGGAAGTTAGAAAACATTCGTGAATTCAGCGTTTGCAAGTGATAACTTTAAATGTATAAATTCGCGTTTTGATTTTGAAAGGGTATTTTTATTAGTGTTTTAGTAATTATTACTTTGTGCAAGAATCAAATACGTATTTGTAAGCAGAATCTCAAAAATATGCAACGACAAAGATTACATCATCAGAGATAAAGTTCGATCGATAATTTTGATGATACAGTATTTCTCAATACCCTGATGTATCAAAGCAATACAAGCTATTATTACACAATACGTACCCACCTTCTGAACTTTTTTCCCGTGGTCTCTGAGAATGGTCAGCCCACTGCCAATGCGGTCCATGAAGTCTGAAGAGACAGCAAGCGCGGTGGGCGCCAGCGGGTCCATCGCGAAACCGTCAGGAATTGCGAGCGACCTGGTAAACACACACTCATCAATAACCAGTAAATTACAACTACCACTACTACACACTACCACTTAATAACAACTACAACAACTAAGTACTTAGAGGTTGTACTATGGTTGATACAAAACTTTTGTATTCAATAGCGCTAAACAATTTATTTCTTGTAGTTTGTTGTTTGTTTATACTATTAATGTGTTTAATTTTCATTGATAATTTTATTAAATAATAGTAACAACCCTTAAAAATATCGTGCTGAGCGCACTGAGCACGTGCGTGCTTTACCCGCGACGCATGCCGATGTACTCTGCTCCCATATGAAATACTCGTTTCGGCAGACTGATCTGCGCTTCATAAGCAGGACCAAGCTTCCAAATTATAATTGATACATCCCGTTATGCACACCTTGCAAAGTATATCACTTATATGGCAAAAACGTAGTATATACAATAGCATAAATAGCGTATTGGGAAGTGGGTCTGAGTAGACTTGTTTGCTGTCCATTCCGTTATTTGTTAGTATTATTAGAGGTGTGATGAAACACAGTGATGGAATACCTACATTATGCACTTATAAACAGTAGTATAATTTATTCATTCTTAGCTTTTCAAAGTGTGTACCGCAAGACCTTGCAGGTCACGGTGTCGTAACGGGACCAGACAACATAATGTCTTTTGTTTGATAACATACTTAGCACACTTTTGATATATAGGTACACAGATTACTGTTTTTGCATAAAGAGTTTTTTTGCTTCAAGAATATCACACTTACATAATGTACTTATGTACAGATAATTTGGGTAGGTAGGTATGTGAAAATACTGTTCACTGTGTAAGTAGTTTTCGTATTAAGAATTAGAAGTTATTTTTCATGCTTAAAATTTTCACTTAAACGGAGTATTCCCGTTTGAGCATCTATGCATTGAGTATTCCCATTTGAAATACCTTTGATACTCAATGCATAGGTGCTCAAGCGGGAATACTCCGTTTTAGTGAAACTTTTAAACATGAAAAATACTTCTAATTGATATTATTTAGCTTCAGGTGCGACTTTCCATTTTTATTTTAATATTTTGTCCTCGTTATTGCAAATTTATTGCATTACTTTTTTGTATGTAGGTATGTACATAGTAAAAAAGAAACGGTCAGATCGTTGAACTCAGATGCAAATATAAAATGAACTAGGGGTAATTATACGCATTCTGTAAATTATTTTCATCTAAAACAACATTGCTATGTAACATTGTATTGAGGAGCTCGCGGCTAAGTAATAACAGTCGCATGGGTCCATCCAACAGGTTAAGATACGCTTGCCGGGTTGGTCCGTGGATGGGTGACTATCTTTACATACCGAGACTCCTCCGTGCCTCGGAAAGCACGTTAAGCCATTGGTCCCGGGTGTCATTCGTAGATCTTTGACAGTCGTTACGGGTCGTCAGAAGCTCGAAAATCTGACAACCAGTCTTACCAAGGGGTATCGTATTCCCCAGTTACTGGGTTGTGGAGGTCAGATAGGCAGTCGCTCCATGTAAAATACTGGTATTCAGCTGCATCCGGTTAGACTGGAAGCCGACCCCAACATAGTTGGGTGACCATCTTTACATACCGAGACTGCTCCGTGCTTCGAAAAACACGTTAAGCCGTTGGTCCCGGCTGTTATTCGTAGATCTTTGACAGTCGTTACGGGTGATCAGAAGCCCGAAAGTCTGACAACTAGTCTTAACAAGGGGTTGATAGGCACTCGCTCCATGTAAAATACTGGTATTCAGCTGCATCCGCTAAAACTGGAAGCCGACCCCAACATAGTTGGAAAACGGCTAGGCAGATTGATTGCTACGTAACATTGAGATACTATGCCTGATTGACTGAAGCAAATGTAAGCTCTTTAAAAGCCCATCCACATACCAATAGATACTTAAAAGTGTTCATAAGTACGGCTAATTCTTTTGAATATATTAAACAGCTTTTGATACTCTATGATATATTGAGACCATGTCAAAGAGTCAACTGGCATAAGATTGTTTCTTTTTTTTTCCTTTTCATTTTTCATTCAAAATAATTCGACATAGTAACGATTATAGAAAAACACCCTTACGTGAAATACAAAAAAAAACATTTACTTAATTCTGACTATTTTTACATTAACCGTACATGTATTGTGCTTACGCGCATTGAGATGAGGTGCCGGATTAACTAATGAAATTGATTGTTGAATCGAAACCTATCTTATCTTAATTAAGTTATACCTAACCATTTATCATACTATTCGTAGGAATTATATTTTATTTACTAATTGGATAGCACACCATGTTATGTAAAATCAATAGAAGAATGCTCCTATGTATCATCATCTTGTCTTCGAAGGAGGGATGAAACCTATTCTTTGCTAAAAAACGGAAATTATTCCATAACATAAAACAAAGTTTATTATAACTGCGAATAGCCCTATATATTATAGTTATGTGGTATTGTGGTCTTTGACATAATAAACTCTGGTTCTTTCCAGCAAATATTGAGTCAAGCACTCGGGTGTATGACGTCAATCCGTTCGTGGGATTACCGGCGCAGGCGCAGACACCCATTACGATCATCTTTGGAACTATTAGAAGATACTAATATGTTTTAAATTGCCAGTATTTTTTGTTAAATTCTATTTTTATTGTTTTCTCAATTATATTTTGAACAAGTCACGATTATAAATGACTATTAATTGTTTGCAAATATTCTTGAAATATATACCTACGTGCTTGTTTGTCTACACTAATATTATTTAAAAAAAGTATTTGTATTTTTGTTTGTAATTCATCATCTGCCTAGCCTTTTCCCAACTATGTTGGGGTCGGCTTCCAGTCTAACCGGATGCAGCTGAACACCAGTATTTTACATGGAGCAACTGCCTATCTGACCTCCACAACCCAGTAACTGGGGAATACGATACCCCTTGGTAAGACTGGTTGTCAGACTTTCGAGCTTCTGACGACCCGGAACGACTGTCAAAGATCCACAAATGACAGCCGGGCCCAACGGCTTAACGTGCTTTCCGAGGCACGGAGGAGTCTCGGTATGTAAAGATGGTCACCCATCAACGGACCAACCCCGGTAAGCGTAGCTTAACCTGACGGATCGACCCGAGCGGCTGTTATTACTTAGCCACGAGCTGCTCACGATTTTTGTTTGTAATTAATAAACTCAAAAACTACTGGACCGATTTTGGAAATTAAATCACCAGTATAATGCTATATGATCACTAGTAACATAGGATATACATAAGTTATTTATAAAGATATAACGCGGGCTAAGATTTTTGGGAATTTAACTTTGACGTGTGAGGTCCCTGTCAAGCTGATTTTCCTAAAGGGTCGTTAGTAAAATACAGAGCGGTAGCGGCTAAGGCCAAGTTAAAAAGTTTGATGCTACGCACCATAGCACAAAGAAGCATTTCGAGCCCATTTGACTACTAAGTTTTTCTTGAAAAATCAGCATACCTAATATAAATCACTGTATCGATTGCAACTTTCAATGTAACGCTACATAGTGTTTCGTCTAAGTCCGCTCAACTGTTGATTGGTCTGATAATAATTAAAATTCTATTGTGCCTCGTTAGTGGCAGTTGGAGGTCTATGCCTTGTTCCATACTAGGTACTTACTTATTCGAGCTATAAATGAGTGTACATATAAAAAATACACAAACAAATGCTATAAATAAGATTTCCTTAAAAAAAGCTCAAATTGAACTGCCAATCGAATTCACGTCTTGATAATCCATTTTTTTAGATCCCCAAAAATGGGGTTTCCCTTTTTTCAAAGAATAATTGATAGGGTTATGAGAGAAAATGTTTTTCAACTACAATGTTAAGTATGATTTTGCGATAAATTCAACTTAACTACGGAACCCTTCATTGTGCGTGATTGTCCGACACGCACTTGGTCAGTTTTTTATTGATTGAGTAAATATTCCATAATATTTATAAATCTTGACTTCCCCAATTTGATAAATAAGTATAGCTGTCACTTTGTTATGGAATCATTGTCTTCCTTACGATTGACCTTAGAGAGCTGATTAACATGTTGGGGAAAATCTACCGGTCAGGGTTACGCACGTTCTGCGAATTTATCAGTAGGTAGACATGTTCAATGGAAAGTTTCTACGATATAAATGTTTAAAAATCTTTCTTTACAGTTCCGGTTTATTGGAACCAAAATAATTATTAAAGTAAGTAGGTATCGGCGGCACAGTCGGAAGTTCAGTCAAGTTAATCTAGCGAATTTTCCGCATCCGGTAAACAAAGATTTAAAAGTATCTACGATGTAATTGTATTTGCTGTAACAGATTACGGATAAATCACATGGTTTACTAAATTAATAAAACAATTGTGATAAAAAATACCCGTTGTTAGATGGTCAAATTTAATTGTTTAATTACAAAAACTAAATATTTACATACCGAAAAAAAATTCTTAACATCCCAATAAAACACACTCACGTCACAAGAAGAACACAAACTTTCGAGTGAGAACCTAGACCAGAAACCTAAACATGAACTGGATTACTGACCTTACCCGGCTCGAAGGCTCTCAACGTTACAACAAAACTATAAACACAGCGCGCACACCAAGCGAGTGATCGAAAATGAAGCAAACACACGTGGCACTCGATCGAATCGAATAAAACTTACACAAAAATATGGTTCAAAGCGTCACACCACCTCCTTGACATAAGGAAGCTATGATTCGCCATCGACGATCACCTCTAAAATCCGATTAGAAGCACGTAACTATAGTTTAACAGCGCCCTTGGTATCGGTTTTTGTCAATTGTTCATTGAATCATTCGCTTAGAGTTATCTCAGATCGCGGACTGTCGGCACGACTGTTATGTATGTGGTCCAATACATAATAAGCTTAGAATGCGGATTGTTTGGTAGAGATCCGACATTTGCTCTTTGTACTTTTGATCGAGACGTGGGATTATAGCTACATGGTAACGACGTGTCATTAAATTTTCAGAGCTTACTTTGTTGAAAGGTATCCGTATACAAAGATGCATTATAAACACTTATATCTTAAGCATTTGAAATCGTATCGTGGTGGATCATGCGAAAACCTAGACTTAGTACTAGCGGGGCGAGCACGAGCTTGTGACAAGCTTCGAGTCACACATTTTATCACAGTTTAGTTGTATAAAATGTGTGACTCGAGGCATGTCACAGTAGGCCGTGCTCACCCCAAGACAAAAAAACAGACATCTATCTCCTTAATCTTAGTAGGTATACTGGATACGATTTAAAATCATTAAGATTTATGGTACAATCGATACTTCGATTTAGATTTTTTTCCTGATCATATCAAGTCATCAAATGCCATAATTAAATTAAATTACCATACCTACCTTTAAAAATACCTACGTTTACAGAACTGAATTTAAATATTTGAACGCAGTCCATTTACAGAGACAGTGGTGGCCAAGTGTTAACGGCCGCGACGTACCAGTGTAGGTCGTAGGATCGAACCCTGGCAGGCGGTGTTACTATGTGTAAATTATTTCAAAACGGTTGGTCCCAAAACGGTGAAGGAAAACATCGAGAGGAAACCGGCATGAGATAGAACCAACATTTCGAAGAAATCTACTAAACCGCACTAGGCCCGCGTGGTGGATTACGGCCCACTCCCTCTCATAGAGACGAGGCCTTTGTCCCAGCAGAGGGAACATTAAGATGATTATAATTTTAGTCCAGTTACAAGGATAAAAAAACAGCTACACATTCATCGCTACAAACAAAAACCATGGGCGTTCTATGGAATTTCTTGAGAAAAAATATTTTGTATAATGAATTGGTAACCATAATTGGCTTCGACTACGCAGCGCCAGCGCATCACATATTTCTAAGGAAATGATTTTATCCCATGGGAATATCATAATTATCATGCAAGAAAGCAATCCGTTCCATAGGGGATTAACACAGCTGCATATGAACTTGAATAGGTGTGTAGTATGTAACTAATTACATTTCTTAGTGCGGATTGCTTGGTTCAGAGCTATGTAAGCAAATACCAGTCCTAATATTTGAATTTCAAACAATCTTGAGTGCTAGAGTGGCTTGTTTTACCTACTTGGTATTGAGTGGAGAATAGAGGTATTTCAAAAGGCGAACTTATATCAACGATACAATTCAGTTGAAGGAAAACTTTACGTGGCACTTCGTAATATTCCAAATTACGGAACCTTAAAAAGAATCACGTAATCAGTCCAGTAATCATTGGGAAATCAGTGAATTCTACATAGTATTTGACGTTTTTTTTTTTCCATCTAGGTACGTATGTACAGGGTGGCAAATTAGGAAGTATACAACTTTAAACTAAGATAAGTTTACAGATTTAAGTTTTTTTTATCCTTATGCTATAAATCCATACTAATGTTATAAATTCGAAAGTACCTCTGTCTGTCTGTCTGTATGTTAGCTTTTCACGCCTAAACCACTGAACGGATGTCGATAAAATTTGGCAAGGAGATAGATGGCATCCCGGGGCCGGACATAGGCTATTTTTTATCGACATACAACGCGGGCGAAGCCGCGGGTGGAAGCTAGTCTTCTATAATAAAAGTTTCTGAAACTATAGGCTGTTTTAGCAGTCTTCTAAGAACTCTATGTTAATTCATGGAAAGTTTAATTGCTGAGTAGGTATGTAATACAAACAAACTATGTATAAGTATAATATACCCCTTATTATACAACAGTTGCATAATCATCTAGTATTATTCAGACTTAGCAATTTTATACGGTGAATAAGATCTGCCTAATCTGCTCCTGTTTTATTCTTTAAATGCGATCACTTTTCATCGTGTTTTTCATACTTAATTAGGTATATATTAAAGTCACAAAAATTCTGCTTTTCGTATTTAAGCTTGACCACGACACGTCCCTTTAGACAACCCCACAGAAAAAAGTGAGGACGTGTGTCGAAATCCTCATTGGTCAAAATGGTATTCGTTACTCTTAATGATTTGTTAGAAAAATTGGGTCGTTTATAAATTCGTTTAAGAACTTCAGGATAAAATTACTGAAAGTATTGCGGTGGTCGTGGTCTTATAGACTGTGCTTAACGAATTTGCCGCATTTTAATTAAATAATAGACACCAAACAACTTCATTTGGCGTCAAATCAGAATAGGGACTAAAAATAGTGTTGTATAGGTACATCCAAATTGGCCGACCGTTACTTTCATACATTCATGAAAAAAAAAACGTCAAATGGTACAATCCTTTTTTCGATGTTGTAGTCCTTTTCTTGTTGTTGTACCTACGCTCAATACAAAAAAACAAATGACGAACATGTCATGTTAAGCTGTCATGTTTCACGCAAATAATTTGTATTTTGTTGTAATTGACACTTCAGGTGTTATTGTTTTTACATTACCATTGTTATGTTTTTTCTGGATTTACCTCAGCGGTTTAAGTACAATGATCGGTCGGTGGGTAGGTCACCGATATTCGATCTTCAAACTGTTTACCTATATGCTCGCTACTTTTATTATAATTTATTATAATTACGGTGTACCTTTAAGTCAATAAACACGTTTTAATAACTCCTGCCAAAAGACTTGAAATTTAAGTTACCTCACCTAATGTAGTAACTTCAACTTGTGAATAACTTACCAATACTTGTTAGTGCTACAGCAATCAACAGCTTTTGTTGTACGACTGCAAATCACGTTTGGAACTAGGACCATCCCTTTATCTCGAATCCGACGCCAAAAGTGAAAAAGTTAAATAATTTATTTCAAGTAGGCATTAAAGGCACTTTTGATAGTCCAACACAAGGAAATAGAACTGATTCTAGTTGCCCCCTCTAAAAGGTAGTTTTCGTATGGAGAAGAATAGGCAAGAAACTCCACCGTTACTCTTAAAAAAAATGTTTTACAATATTTTGTTTATGTACATCAAATATATAATTACATGTGAACGTACGCCATTGAAATGCTTTTTCAATGGAATATTCATGATGTATGACGAACGCTTATAAAGTTTATAATAATAAAGTACACAAAGTAGTTTTTCAGCGATGCGAGTAGATTTGAAAATAAATTGCGAATGGATGTTCCTACACAAACTTTATTTCGTATGGTTTTGAATAATTATTTCTGGTTAGACCAGAGGGCCTAGACAAGTGGCAATCGCTTCCAAAGCATTTCGTATTTCTACAACGACTTTCAACAGTATTGACATAAGCTTTTCGATAGCTTATGTCAGTCAGAAATTTATCGCTGATAGAATGTCACTTTGTCTAGGGCCTCTGGACGCGTACTGCGAGGGTTGGTTCGAGGTGGTGCGGAAATAGAGTTCTTGGAAGGACTTGGGGGTGGAATTTGCCGAGCAGTGTAAATAAAATAAAATAAAGTGCACCTAGCAAAAATTTTCATGACTATCTAAGATGTCTATCATTGTCTGGCAGTCGGTAACTGAACTGTTATTAAATAAATGCATCACAAATGGATTTTTTTACGAGATATATCAAAAATACAATTAATTTTACTGCTTGAGTTGATCAGTTAAATTGTATTGGTGAAGTCGTTCAAATTTTTCAAAAGACAAAATACACATTAAAAAAAAGGGTCACGGGTTTTTAATAGAATAACAGCAGTTCCGTCCAAACGGTGGATTATTTGATTACGTCACTTGGTGTTAAAAACACAAATAATACCATATTTTATGACTTCGTCATCATCATGTGTGCTACACCTTTTCAAACTATTAATAGAATCCATATTCGGCGATGAAAAAATTGTTTATTAAGTATAATTCCTTGAACAACTTTGACGCATTTCTCGTTTCTTTTTTTCCCACTTTTTGTTTTATTATTGCGGAAATCTTATACCAGCATTAGTTTAGTTTGGTAGGTTTTTAACAGAATGATAACAGCGCCAAGGGTCGATTTGCTGCGGTCGGTTCGTAGATATATCATATCAAACGAAAATAATGACCCCCTCCTGGGCACACCATCATCTTTCGCGAGCCTGCGCGTCCTCTTTCCAGTTTTGCTGGAACCAAACAGACAAAATTTAATTGATTGTAACAACGTACTATTACGAATTTATCATGACGTAGGAGCGAACAGAATAATAGGCATGATAACTGTATTATTATTTTTATAACACCTATGTTTTGTCGCCTATATCTCTACTACTTACTCAACTTGAGAGGGGCCTTTGTCCAGAAGTGGACTACTATATGTCCACGCGTCGATCGTGTATTTGCGCGGCGATCGCTTTTAAAGA
Source organism: Lithophane semibrunnea (assembly GCA_947363905.1). NCBI lineage: Eukaryota > Metazoa > Arthropoda > Insecta > Lepidoptera > Noctuidae > Lithophane > Lithophane semibrunnea. The sequence continues at coordinate 10,126,332 of OX376188.1, read as the reverse complement.
GGACGCGAGTTTAAGCTTAGTTTATGACGATGATAATAATACCTCGACGTTTTTGATCTGCAATTAAACCTTAAAAAACAACATGGGACATCCTCATGGGTAGGATCACCCTTCATCGGGAGAGAATAGAGCGTGATATTGATCTCCTACCGACTAAAGGTCAATGCAGACATATAAGCACTGTATATGAGGGAAGAGAGAGTGCATGTGTGTCTGCGCACACGCTTGTGCACTATAATATCTCCCGCGCCGAAGACTAGTCTCCGTTGAGATTGGCCGCCATGGCCGAATTACGGTCTGGAGGACTATTATAAGCACTGTATGGTATCGCCTCAACTTCAGCTGTTCAAGATCTTTCAATGAAACTTCATACTGCAACGCACACTTATAAAACGGTATCGTCTCGGCCTAGGAACGGTGGAGCAGTGCTTATACGCGTGTGTTGAGGGGGTTACACTGACGTAGCCCGCGAAATTCAAATTTTCATAAGTTTTTTGTAATTTGCAAGTGTCAGGCTGTCAGGCTGTCAGGTTGCATGTTGATTAAAATATGATTCGCGACCGGAGAAAATATGGCTTTACAGAATTATAATCATTAGTTAAAGGAATACTACTCCTTATGTTAGATTAATCCTCAAGTGTCATGATTTCATGAAATAGTCATTCAAGATTATATGAACTCAGAGAGTTGTATTGATGATTTTTATGATTATGACCGCGAATTTTACTTAGATCAATAAACAACCTGATAGTGACCTGCAAATAGCAAAAAACGTAAGAAAATTTGAATTTCGCGGGCTACCCTGAAGCTTTCGCCTTAAAACCACACATCATTTGCTTAGCCTTTTCCCATCTATGTTGCGGTCGGCTTCCAGTCTAACCGGATGCAGGTACCTGCAGAATACCTGTATTTTACATAGAGCGACTGCCTATTCGCCTTAAAACCACACGGTGCACCGAAATGCAGGTTGAAACTGTAAAGGAACGTCTGCCTAATTTAAGTAATCTGTAGTTTCAATTCTGTAGTTACAAAGCGGTTTATTTATAAACAATGTCTAAGTCTAAAGGTAAGTAATGATATGCGTCTGTTTAACCATACATTCTTGACGTTTGAACATCTCTTAACTTTAAGCAACGTTTATAAATAAACCCTTTAAGCTCTACGAGGATATCTCCTTCACCTTGTCTTGAAATGTCCAATTTTTACCTTCTTACACCCCTCGTTTTAAATTTTATCGCATCGCTTGCAGTGTACCCACTCGTGGTTGATAAATAACCACAAACAACATTCATACACTAATTAAAATTAAATTACACGTCCTGCCATGATTTTTATTTAAACACTCGTTTTGTGATCCCAAAGATAGAACAAAGATGGAATGGCTTCCGTGACTGAGAACAAGAAGCAAGGACGACAAAATTGACGTCGCATTCTTTGTGACGTCATTCCTTGGTAAAAGTAATGAGAAGTAAGGGTTACAGGCAAAGGTAAGAAAGCACGAAATTTCTAGAAATTAGCCTTGAGTAGGCGGTAAGTTCACTCGAGATACAGTGAGGGAAAACAACAAAGAAATATCACTGGTATTTTCTCAGAATTCGGTTTAATTGTAATATCATTTTGGTACTCGCATCGGCATTGACAAGTAAGAGATTCGAGAAACGATCACGACATTCCTTGAAATTACATTTATTTAAGGAATTATTGAAACGAATTCTCTTTTTTAGCGTTCCGTAGTTAACAAGGAACCATTATAGTTTCGCCATGCCTATCTGTCCATCTGTTTGTCTATCCGCGGATTAGCTTAGAGACTCTTAGTACTAGAAAGCTGTAATTTGGCATAGGTACCTATGAGTATGGGTATACATATTAATCACGTTGATAAAGTGATTAAATTAAATCCTGATTATTTTTAGGGTACCTCCCCTACTCGTAAAGTTGGGATGTTTTGTTTTACTCGTCTATCCCATGGTGTGGGGTGTCGTTGGAAAAAAATAATGTGAGTGTGTGATAACCATTTTTGGATTCAGGGATCTGTTTGCTAGAGTCAAATGTCCTGCCAGCTAAATGGTTGGTTTATACATCGACACGAAATTAAAACATAACATAAAATCACATAACGAAATTAAATTTTAAAGCAAAGTCCTAGTTAAATCAAGGAAAACCTTGAAGCGAATTGAATCATTCGTGCATATTAGGATATTTTTTTATTTATTTTTTTTTATTGATAAGAAAGGTACATTTTAAGTTTTATAACGTACATAATGTCCAACAAAACTATGCACATAGTTTGTCTGTTGGATCAATATTATTATTCTTTACTTATTATCTTACGAACTAAATTAACAATTACATATAGTAAATATAGAGTATTTTTATTAATTCTAAATATTATATAGTAGAATTATATAATGTTATGTATGTATAATGCTAATGTAGCGTGTAGGTTTATTAGTAGTATATTCTATTAGTAGCTAGGTATATTAAGTACGTAAGTATGAACATCATAGATCAAACATAAGTATAGATATTAAGAGTACATAGCTTATGTAAAAACAGTAGTTTAGCATGTAAGACAATATAAAGTTAAGGCAGTGTACTAATTAGGTATTTTTTTAGATTTGTCACCGTTAAGCCCAAATATGAATGATTGATCTATGCATTGATACAATCACCCAATAGCAATAAAAAAATGGTTCCTAATCGAATGGTGACGACATTATATAAATTATAATTATTATTTATTTTAGTGTCATCACCAATTACTAAATAAGAGTTACTACAGGTGTAATGATTAAAAATATGAGTGTAATATTGACTGTAATCTGAACAGCTGGCTTTTAAGCACGTAGCTGCGTATTTATCTTTTGTTATCATTATTCTCCAAAGTACAGTATTTCAGGTCCCAGACTACGTAATACCTAGTATCGGTATTTAGAAACCTGTGTCCTGATAAGAGTATCTACCAGCTATCAGCTCCGGTTGGTTATTACGTCACTACTGTTTTGTTATAATTATCAATATCGTTTCGTCATTGTCTGTAAGTTGTACACACGGCTACTACACATCAAGCTATAAATATCCAGTATAAGCTGACCTCTCATTGTACCGACATCCTATACCATTGTATAGGATGTCGGTACGAGATCAGCTTATACTGGAAATGTCTATCTTGATGTGTATAGTCAAAGGCAAAAAAATTAAGATCAACGCTCATTCATCAAAACTTTTTGAAACATAACGCTTGTAGTCCCCAAGGGTTAGGCACAGATGTACCTATAGTACCTACACCCACACTTCGCCAGTTATGTTTAAGTCCCATGTAATAGGGGGCGAGCCTATCGCTATCAACCGGGCAAATCCAGACTCCTTGAACTAACTTTGAGAACTTTTTGAAATATTTGCATATATGCTGTACGTTTACATACTACACACAATACACGCCTGTATTCTCGGAAGGGTAGGCAAGGGTGTACCTATAGTAGGTACACCGACATTTTGCCAGTTATGTTTAAGTTCCATGTAATAAGGGGTGAGACTGTACTTTTAATATGTTCACAATGTCAATAGATAGTTTAGCAGAAAAATATTCTTTTGCAATTCGCTAAATGTATCGATATTACCTACTGTTATCCTTGACATTACACGCAACATGATCAAAGTATACTCATGGGAAATTATAACAACGCGACAATTTAATAAATGGGTTGTTCTGTTTTTTTTACATATTTTTTTCTATTTTCCAATAATTAGGCAACTTCCGTATTTCCGTGCTTATTTTAAAGAGTTCAGAAGGCCAATTCCCGTAATTAATAACGTTCAAAATGTCTGACACCCCTGTTGCATAGGATCCGGAGAAGCCGGTCAGCAACGACTAAAACGATGCTTTGTTTTATAGGTTAGCTACTAGCTTCCGCCCGCGGCTTCGCCCACGTGGTACATCAATAAAAAGTAGCCTGTCCTTCCCCGGGATGCCATCTATCTCCTTGCCAAATATTATCGAAATCCGTTCAGTGGTTTAGGCGTGAAAAGGTAACATACAGACAGATAGACAGACAGACAGACGGAAAGACAGACAGAGTTACTTTCGAATTTATAATATTAGTATGGAAGTATGGACTAGTATGGATTTTTTAAACATAATATTTCAAAATTCAAATGCAAAATTCAGGTCGGAGGTTGCTGTTCCTCACAATTCAGGGGTAACCGACCGACGGAAGAATAGACAAAATGTCAGATTCATTATCACAATCTGTCATTTTGTCTATTCTTCCGTTGACAAAACCTGTTCCTATGGTGGTCATGCGACGCGTGCTGAACTTAAGAGAAAGGTTTTAGGTTAGTAACACTACCTACGTTTAATTTCTTATCTATCAATATAATGTACGTCACTGATATATAGATTTAAATTATTATAACGGCAAGTCGACATGTTCCACTTAAACTGGTTCGCAGTAAGTTCTAGAGGGAAATTTTGTTATGCCGTGGAATAATACCGCGATTTGACCGATCTAACTGATTGATAGCTTGTGTTAAGAACAGCATTTCGTTTAAGAATTTCAAATTCAGATATTTTTACAGTTTTTTTCGTACCTAATGTTTGTAATTTTGTCTTTTTTATCAAGGTTAGTGCAGTGGCTTGGTTTTTGCGCTAAGATCGTGGGTTCGATACTATTTACGATGATGTAGCCAAATACTGAGATAGAACCAACTGGTTATTATTCCCCGCATGAGTTTTTAGTCTGTTTTAGGCTGCACTTCTTTCTCGTACATATAAGTTTAGTTTGATTTGACAATTACTATATCAAATAAGTATATGTATATTTTTTTATTATTGAGGATTTGAAGGCCAGTCTAAAGTCTCTTCAAAAATAAATCTATTACTCACTCGGTATCTTCCGCTTGCGCGTGCGCAGGGTCAAGCACTATGTTTTGTTGCGGTTCTATTGTTGCAGCGTTGTCATTGGAATTGTTCACCAATTCCACATCCGGATATTTGGCAACTTGTGGCATTGTCTCGGTCGTCGAAGGTATTTCGACACAATTTGATATTGTTGCAGCTCCTCTCGGTACCGGTGGTCGGTGGTCAAAAGTTTCATTTTGAACACAACGCGCCAAGGACGCTAACGTCGCTGGCTGTTTGTCAACACACTCCAACTGACTCTTTGTCCTGAACGAGATTTTTCTCCAAGACATCACGATTATGAATAAAACTCAAACTTGAAACAGCATTTCAACTATTCCTGTCACATTTGTATTATTGTTTATTACTATTTGTTTGCATTGCAGGTGTTATAAAACATTCATATTATTGTTATTGAATTTTACGGAGCGGCGACACTTAGCTATGCACCTTGGACGTGAACTCAGTAAACACAATAAATATTATAAATATTTTTCTAATGACACAAAAGTATCGCGCGTTATCAAAACTAGAACTAAATAGCAAATCGGGAGAGGATGAAGTTATCGGGTCATATCGTACCCTGCCAGACACGATAGTTAAACGGTTTCATCATTGCATGGCCCATCAACGTCATTAGTTAACCTATAATCGTTAAATTGTAATTAATTGTAGTTTGTTGTGAAGCGCACATACCTCGGTTAGTTGTCGACTCGGTGACAGAGGCACGATCGTATTGGAGGTACACTAATGACTGATCACTGCAACTGTTGCTCACTGCACCCACAGGTATTCCACCGTATTGTTCTTTGTGTCTTCAGTCTGACCCCACTGAACATGTTTTCGCGTTTGACAATATCACTGACCGCGAGTACTGCGGTGTTAACTCGAAAGAACTAAAAAACGTGTCCCCACAGCCATCAAAATCGACTGTCTGTCATTCAATACGTATCGTAGCGTGGGTATACGCATAAATTAACATATTTACGTCAAATGGCAAATAATGTAAAGCAGCAAACTCAAAGTGCTGGAGCGTCATGACTTGCTGAGTAATTTTAGGAAAGGGTTTTCCAGTATCATGACGTGTTGAAGGATGATCTAGTATTATGAACATATTCTATTAAAGCAGCGCCTGCGGTGAAGTGTCATTTCTATAATGAACAGTAGCAGTCAGAGGAAAAGCGTGTTGGTAAACAAATACTGCGTCATCTTGTCATCCAATTCAGCATAAATTAGCAGCTTATCGTAGTTTCACTCATAGATTGATGTCAGTACCACTATCCCAAGATAATTATAACAGAGAACTAACCATTATTTATCATATAGCTGAGAGCAACGGTTACAGTAGGAAAATGGTTAATGATTTGATACAAACGAAACGCCGTAACATAGTCCGTTCTCTTTTGTATCCACTGCCTCCAGAAAAACCACATCAATATATAGGTAGTTTGACGTACTTAGGGTCGATTAGTGATAGGGTTTCAAAAACTTTGTGTAGAAATGAAATAAGGGTAGCATTTAAAACAGATAATTCTTTACGACGGATTTGTAACGGAAAAGATCGTTTAGAAAACCATAAAAAATCAGGTGTTTACAAATTACATTGCGATGATTGTAATGGTATTTACATAGGTCAGACTGGTCGTAATTTCCAAACAAGATATAAGGAACATATTGCAGCTTATAGGCATAGTTGTCCAGAAAGATCTCATTTTGCTCAACATTTAATAGATTCAGGTCATTCATTAAATAATAATAACACATTCAAAATTTTACACACTTGTGATAAAGGATTTAAAATGTCAGTATTAGAGAGTTTAGAAATTGTTAAAAATAATACAGCGACCGTTACACTGTTGAACGAATTAAATACCAGTATTCCAAGGTCGCCTTTGTTGCGATTGTTCGCCCCTTATCGCGCTTATCGCACTGATAACGGTCCTAGCCAATCAGCGCCGAGCAGCAATCCTATATAAGTGGGGGTGTCGGGCGATTTGATTCACTCTGCGTCCAGCGCTCGGTGTGGTAACACGTCGCGTTCTGGTTTGCAATTGGTCAATCGTCATCCTGAAGATGCCTCGTTGAGAGGTGAAACACGTGTCGATTTCTTACAGGGTTTTTATGACTCTTGAAGAATAGTCAAGCGGAATAGGTTACTAAATATATCAGCGTCTATTGTATTAAAGAAATACCTTATATCATAACACACCTTACGCCCAATAACCGTAAGGATCAAAATTGAATGAGTGAATGTACAACTGTAGCATACAGGGTGTTAGGGTAAACACCGTTATCCTTGCAACCAGTGGTTTGGTTTCATTTATAGAACGTAAAATCAATGGAAAATTACAACTTTTTTTTTAATTTTTTTAGATCTAAATTTAACCACAAGAGACGCAAGTTCGTTGCCCTATGCGCTAGGGCAACGAACTTGCGTCTCAACACGGGCGAGGGGTACGGGATGTGACCTGACCGGCAGCGAGCGCGATCCCTCCCTTAGTCAGTCATCTGTTTCGCTAGCAAGCACGGTGTCAGATAGAAACTTTTTAAAATCTTTTAATGAAAATAACGTTTTTTTTTTGTTGTGTTCGGTCATTTATTTTTATATTTAAGTCAACTACCCATGGTTTGAATGACAAGAGTGTTTACCCTTACATCCTGTATAAGTTTTCAATTATCATGAATTAAATAAATGAATTTCCGGTTAAAGGTCCCAAAAGTTTTACTTATTTAAATAAGGTAAATAAGTAGGTTTTCAAATGCATGTCCATCGTACCATTTTTTGTGACTCACTATTTAGTTTACTTTCGTCACAGTATAAATAAGTAACAGAATTCTATCTTCATTGAAATCTCAGTGTATATCAGTACGCAATAGTATCGAGTGCGCGGCATTAAGCACGGACGCAGACACACGCTATATCTACCGAGCGGCCGTAGGTAATTATTTCAAGCTCACTGCTGAGATTTAATACTGCTACTTATTTATTCTGTGATACTCACTAAAGTGCTGCCCACTATAGTCGTAATTTTTTAATACACTTGTGAGTGTAACACCTCTTATTGGGAGTATTAATGTACCTACTCAATAGGCAGATAAATAAATAGTTAGAAGATACTTAGCACTAAACAAAATGCAGATGCTAAGCTTTGCACTAGGTGAATGACCAAGATGTTGTACAAACAGATACCCTGTTCCTTTGAAAGGTAAGAATACAAAAGTATCATCATCGAAAAGCATCCCATAAACGTATATTTTTATGTAAATTAGGTTTGACTCATGTTTAGCTGAGCCTACGAGCCTCAACAAAGCATAAAAATCAAAATGTATTTGGAGATTGCCAAATTGGTACGGTGAACAGCAAGTCCAGGGTAACAATTTGACTTTGACAGCGACTTTACTTGGAAGCATCAAGGGCGATTTTAGTAATAAAAAAAGAAAACACTTTAAATTGAGGCAAACCATGACGCAAAGAATAATCACAAAAAAAAACACTAAAAATGTGAAAAATAACTTTAATTTCGGAAGTCGGTGTCTTTGCTTTTTAATTTTCGTTTTTTGCCACCGACTTCCGAATTTAAAGTTATTTTTCACTTTTTAGTGGTGGTACCTACCCCACACAAGTTACTACCTGCTATGTAAATAACAGTGAAGGAGTCTAATAATTATATCGTCTACATAGACTGTGGGAAAAATACGTAATATTGAAGCTAGCTCAAAAATTACGCAAGCAAACTTAATAAAATTTATATGGGACCATCTCGAGAGTATACCCTTTCGAACTAAAAAAGAATTTTTTAAATCGGTTCACAAACGGCGGAGTAATAAGTGAACATTAAAAAAAAAACAATCATCCGAACGTAGTACCTCCTCCTTTTTTGAAGTCGGTAAAAAGAACAAGTTGGGGAAATATATTATCGACTACATGACCTAAATTATTTACCCCATTTAGGTACTGAAACACCGACCACAGACGGTGATATTTGCTGACGACACATCACTATTTTTTTAAGTAAATAGCTAAATAGACTTGCAGCTCTCGAGCTTGACGACGTACGTTTAAAACGCTATACTTATGGTCATGTCGATGTGATCAAGCAGTTATAAAAAGGATATTGCTATAACCATTGAATTAGTATATACTATAGGTAATACAGTAGCTATGACATTTTACCTTGGAAATTATCGTCAGTCCCTAATTGTTGAAAAATTCACTGAAAAGCAATTTTTCCACACACTTTAGAAAAGTACACCGCTTTTAGGTTGTAAGTAAGTGCGGAAAAGTACCTACACCACAGATGTCCGATATTTAAAGAACCTTTATGGCTTTTTACGTCCAAAAATGTATTTTTACTGTGTACTTAAATAAATAAAATATGCTTTAGAAGTTGTAAAAATTAAAATTCACCAAATTATTTATTTTTGTTTTAGAATATTAGATTAGTGTTCTATTAATAAAAACAGTCGTTTTTTTTTTGTTTTAAAAATAGACTGTTTGGCGGCATCGACACTGGCGGGAAAAAAATCGCAAGCCCCTCTGACGTCATAAATATAATAGCATATGCATAATCAGATGCTCAGAGCCGATCGAAATGGCGGTTCTTGTGTATGTATAGCAGTGGACGTCTTTTGGCTGAAATGATGATGATGAAGCATAATCAGCCTATAATGTTCCCACTGCTGGGACACAGGCCTCCTCTTTTCGCGAGGGAGTGGACTGTGGGCCACGCGGGTGCATTGCGGGTTGGTAATTGTCACTTAGCTTCAAACTTTTGTTTCTGCATGACATGCCGGTTTCCTCACGTTGTTATTGTCCTTCACCGTTTTGAGAGCAGTGGTCAATGATATTATCTTAAAAGATATTTTATACACTCACAAAACAACCGAAAAATGTGTTCCGCGCAGCAGCGGCACACATACCCACGTTTCATTCATTTTACATTTCACTACAAGTAAAAACGTTACAATTGGAATGTTTTCGAGTCTTCACGATTGCGCGCTTATAACATATCTGTTAATATAATATCATTGGCAGTGGTGATGAAATTATTTACATAGATAAAGTAAATAGCCTGGTTGGTTTCAAACCTAAGACCTACCGGTGACCTCTGAGTTTGTTTCGGCCTTTCTTCTGAGAGTAGTCAGATAGGAAACGCCGACCTCATCAAGCTTATTTTTACAACTTTTTAATATGACGTGTAAAAGTGATTCAAATATCCTATTTACAGAATAAACAATTTCATTTCATTTCATTTGATTATTGATCCATGTCCTATCTATGCAAGCTTCATTACCATATTTTCCAATCGTGACCAAAGATCAAATAAATATTTAAATAAACATAATATTTGAATATTAGGTATACCTAATGTTATAAATATAAGATTATAAATATAATATTGCTCTTAATCTTAATATTCACGTTCAAGGGCATATGAAAGTACATAGGCCGGTAATTTATTGAGTGGATATATTAATAGGTATTCGAGCAACGAGGAAATCTGTTGCTCTCGTTGGCGTTAAGTAGGTACAGTACAGATGGTAATGATTTCGTCTCTTATATTTGCATACTGGCTCACTTCCTGGTTAATTTTTTTACAAAACAACGGTTAAGTAAACATCCTTCATGGGAAGAATACCGAGACTCAACCTGTTATAGCAAAAATCCTTATCTTTAGGTAGGTAAGTAAGTAAAAACTACTACAAACATTTGGCACATTAGGTGGAGATTACACGGATCCCCATTTAAAGACTCTATTTATTTTTTTTCCCGTAAGAACGATAAAACCTCTGCTAATGGACTATTAGATTAAACCCAGAACTTCACCGTAAGAAAACGAGTTTACTAGAAACTAGATCAATAAGACAGCAAGATCTCTGAAATCTCTATGAGTCATCACGGGTAAAACCTACAAGTGATACAATAAAATGTACCTATCTACATTCAACACTGCCACCGAGAGTTCTGTTAGCGGGTAGGACGGTATTTCCGATGTTCGGCGAAAAATACCCTTGAACATCTCTTCACGTGTGCAAAATTCTCCGTAAATATGACAAGGTCTTGTTCTATAGTATTAGTTACAAATAAATAACAAAAAACGAAAACGTCATCTTCTCACTTACAGCGTGGCAAAAAAGAGTTTGGAAAAAATGAGGGCGCCACTACCGCATATATGACACTTCAAATGGGAAATGAGTAAAAGAATTTAAACAAATAGTTAAAAACGCTGCTTGTACTGACTCAAAAACCTACTAGCACTTGTCGGCAAAGTAGTGCCAACATCATAGGTCTGCATTACCTAAGTAAAATATTTAGTTTCATCTGTCACCGCATCATACTCTTTTTTGCCAAGCTGTATGTCTCATCAGTACAGTAATCTATTAAAACTTCTTCCTCACGATGTTTTCCTACACCGTTTTGAGAGCAGTGGTGATGAAATAAATTAAACGAAACGTCGAACCCACGATCTACGACGACCAACGACTCGTAAGTCGGGGCCGATACCACTGGGCCACCATTTCTCTCTCAAACAACAATGGCCCCGCGGTTTCACCCGCGTAAGCCTCGATCCCGTGGGAATATCGGGATAAAAAGTATCCTATGTCCTATTCCAAGGTCACGGTCTACCATGTGCCAAATTTCATCTAAATCCGTTCAGCCGTTTTCGCGTGAAAGCGTAACAAACAAACAAACTCACTTTGGCATTTATAATATTAGTTAGGATTAGGACTATAGTTTTTTTGGTGATTCACGAGATGAAAAAGTGATTGTGTGATAAATGTGAGTTCTATTATTAGTGTTATTGCAAAACGATTACTCATTCACGGATTCATTACTAACATTCATAGAATAATCCCAAAAAAGCTATTTCACTACCTACCTGCCTCATACTCAATACACTATCATTCATTCACACTACAAGCACTCACTCACTCTCACTCACGTGCACCCTTAGAGGTACGCACACTCTCCCATACTCACCACTCAAACACTTACACTTACTTGTGCTCACTCTCTCACACACTTAACTCAAACACATTTACACACCGGCACACAAATGTAAATGCACTGTATAACTTAATCCCACTCGCGCTAAACACCCTGGCTGCTGCTATACCTACATGACTAATCACCCTGTATGGCCTATCACTGTCTCCTAAGATACAGGACTACCTAGTTTAGGAGATAGGGTTACATGATCTGTGTAGATTTATGTAGATAGACTATGTCTTTTTGTACATCTGTTTTTGTGTTTCATGAATCTTGTGTGCTCATAATAAATAAATAAAAAAATAAAAATAAAATATTAATTAAACAGCGACGCGCAGACATCGCATTCTGTTTCTAGGCAAGTTCAATGTTATCGCTTATGGTTCCGGCACCACCTCTTGTATAGTATAAGTATTTGATTAGGTTGACCATGACCATAACCTTATCCAAATGACAGTCTGTGGGATGTCAATGATTTTTATACCAAGATGAAAATTTCGCGGTCGCAAGTAGGTACTACTGCTGAGCATGAGGTCCTGGGTTCCATTCCCGGGTCGGGCAAAGTGTTATTGATTTTTTCCACCTGGAATCAGTCTCAGTTCGGAGTCTAAGATTTATTCCCGGTTGATGGCAATAGGCTCGCCTCCTATTACATGGGACTAAAACGTAACTGGCGAAATGTGGGTGTACTAAGTATACCTACTATAGGTACCTAGTTACCTACCTATACTTACACCTCTGCCTAACCCTTCGGAGATTACAGGCGTGATGTTATGTTATGAAAATTTTGTAGCAATCTGCGTAGCTCGCGTGCTACGCCAAACAGGTAGGTATACCTACTTAGTTACGAGATCATAAGTGATATGTTTCCGTAAAAATAAGGAAATCGTGGAAAAATAAACAAACACATTAACGTACTTAATTACCTGATTAATCTGATTCATGTTAACATAATAACTACAAATTAAAATATCTGATACCTACCTAATATTATATTCAAAGGAAAAAGCAAGCTCGTCTTTGTTCCAGCTATCTAATTCCGTAACCGATTAAGACGAATTTGTTTCATTTTGATATCTCAACAACATCCATTGCGCGTATTTACGTTGCTGAGCAGATTTTTTTTCGAACTTATGAAGCAATGGATTAGATATTTGTTTCAAACCGATTTCAATTCTGATTGATTGTGTATTACGCAATTAGGGTTCAGGATTTAGGGTACTTATTAATTTGTACTAAGCCAACAATAGCATACGCATACCTAAGCGTACCTTGTATGAATGAATAAGTATACCTACCTAGGTATTCCCACCTAATGGGAAAGGTACTCTAGCTACTATAATGAAGCATCAATAATATGCATCATGTATTGTAAACAGGTGCGAACCTACCTTGAGAGCATACTGCTCAATGTGAGAGGAATTTTATAAGGTAAATGCATTCAAATTGGCATCGTAAGGATGCAACCAACGTGCGACGATATTTCTTACTTTAATGACAATACGAGCAGGGTTTCGCTTTCTGATCTTGGATTTGTTTGAGTTTGTCGATTTCGGTGATTATCATTCCTAACATTGAGATACTGGAAGTAGGTAGATAGGTACCTAGAGGCTGTGAATTTTAAGTTTACCTAAGTGTTTTTCCTTTACGAGGCAGAAGATCAACATCACGAAACAACAGCAGACTGATCCAAATCGATGTTACCTTGTATTTACAGACTGTTTATATTCAATACCTCACACACGTTCTATCATACCTATTCACAGTATTCCCTTATTAGGGCGTAGGTAGGTGAGTGATACAAATGTGTGCTTATGAAGTCATGATCTGCGCCTGACCGCACAGCACAGCAGCGCTGTGGCGGCCATGACACCATTTCTCATTTTACAGATAAGGCTTTGTGGAAAATGGCGATAAGCAGTTCCGTTTTTGTTATGTGTTACACTCACTAAACATGACCTCTCTATGTACAATCGGGAGATGTTTTAATGATTTGGGTCGTGTACATTTTTATGAATCATTTGTATAGGACTACAATGTTACCTACTACGTGTTTATTAATCATAGTTGTACCAACAACAATAGGTGCTCAGACTTCCAATTACTCTAGATAATTATCGCATAAAAAATAATATTTCATTAGTGATCAAAGTACTATATAATTATAAAGACAATGTACCTAGGTACTGGTATAATGGAGACGACCTACAAAATAAAAAGAATCTCTCCACACCGCATGAGGGTGCTGCATGGGGTCGATTTCAAATCCAATTCTAGCATGAAGATTTCCTTCAGAGTCAGTCATAGAATTCGAAAACTCAAATTGATAATTGACGAATAAATTGAACCGTTCTAGCACACGGGAAGCAGATTTCTTAAACCATCACGACATAGGAAAACTATCCTTAGACTTACCTACAAACTTATTACTGTTAATGTTACCTACTTATATTATCCAATCTGTCACTATAAATCATTGTAGTGGCAGGGAAGCAATTAATACACTATTATAATCATCATTAATTATAATACCTAACAGTGATTTGTTACAAATACAGATTTAAACCTACTTAGGTACTTGCATATATTAAATGAAGGTCCCAGATAATCGCAGATTTACGCAAATCTAGGAAATCAAATACAATGTGCATGTGACACAGATTTTTTTATCTTTATTTGAGTTGTTATAATGAATCATGTTTTTACGCTGTGACACGTAGGTACTATAATACAGTTCAAAAGTGGATTGCTAATCTCGGAAAGCAATGGAATGTCGTGTCGACTTGACTTACGACCTTCTTCTATGAGTTGTTTCAATACTATATACACGCACACACACTCATTTTGTCTGCAACTGATATAACTTTATTATTTCAACCAACATATTATTGGCTTACAAGCTCAAGCCTTGATAATGGCGACCCAAGATCGGATCTCACCTACGCTGCGGTTAGCTTTTTTTATTTTTATAATTACTATTTATTGTTTTGTTAGCTTTTTATAATACCTAGCAGTATTTCCATAATTAAGTACTAAATATTTGTTTTTTTTTTATTACTAGATGTATTTCGATATCATTAGTGTTTTGTCTCGTTCGACTTGGTCACATAAATAATCAAAGTTTTGTAGGTAGACAGAAAACAAAGTAAAATATTTCGATTTCTGTGAGGTAGACAGATGCAGTTCGTTACGAGTATTCACCCATAGACTACTATTATTATTCACCTATGCTTAGAACGTTGTTGTTGGTCCGTGATTATTGTGGGTGACGACTGTTATATATATCTATTAGCGGTTTTGTAGTTATTCTTTTCACAATGCAGTCAAATATTAATATTGAAGTGAGGGCAAATATTATTGCGCTGCGTAAAAGTGGATGCATTAACAAATATCTAATGAAACCGGACCGAGTGTAAGTGTTAGCATTTTAAATATTTCATATTTTACTGAACATAAATCTAAAACAAAGACATTGTTAATCCTATTACTCAGAAGATATCTAATTAAATAAAGTTTTAAATTCAATATGAGGTCAAAGAAAAGAAAAATATAAATCATTTTGAAGATTATTTACCTGTTTCGTGAATGATAAATAAATATAATGTTATTTATTTATGTTTTTCTTTTAATTATGAATAGTAAAGTAAACAGTTTTAGTATTTTGCTTAGAGATGTCTAACAGTAGCATTATATTTTATTCTAGAGAAATACTGTGAGTCTGTGGGTCAAACTCAAGATTTATGAGCCGGCTAATTCACAAGGACCAGTGACGTCACACGGTAATTTGAAAGATTATTTATTTCGATTAGTAAATGATAAATAATTATTATGTGTAATAAATATAATGTTATTTATGTAATTTTTTCTTAATTATGAACTAAACAGTATTTTATTTTAGTATTTTTTTTAGGCATGTCTAACAGTAGGTAGGTATTCCATTGTTTTAGAGAAATGCTGTGAGTCTGTGGGTCAAGATATATGAGGAAGATAAAGCCGGTGCTAATTCACGAGGCGCAGTGACGTCACATGGTGATTGAATATGAAACAAATGGTTTCATACCAACGAGACATTTTGCTGAATTATTCAACACGTCATTATTAACCGTTCATCGTGCATTCAACACTGAACTGGCCATCATCGAAGACCAACCAGACTTCACCAGACCACCAGACTTCAATTGGGACAGTTCAAATGTCTGCTTGACTGTATCGAGAATAATGGGAGTTATTACAAAAACTAACCGTAATAAAAAATGTTTACATTATTTTAATAAGTAGGTAATATTATTATTTAGGGATTAATATTTGAGGTTTAGTTTCAATCTTCTTTTCGTAAAGAAAATGAATACTTAAGCGCGAATTTTTGCTAAAATATTAGCAAAAATTCGCGCTGCGCTATTCGAGATTAGAACCTAATCCATCTGCTTCACAGTACTACATCGCAAGACGCTCACTGCTATCAGAACAAATTAGATTTACCCGAATTAAGCAATGGGATAAACTGGCCAAGGTCACGCGCATGATGCGTGTGTGTGGCCTATCTAGCAAAAGTGTGGGAAGTATATTTTTGTTTCGTTCGTTTAGCATGAGTACGATACGGCGGGAATACGTGACGATACGGCAGTGTGTGTACTTACACGTACAGATGTACAGACTGTATCGTGTGTTCAATCGACAACGAGTCTTATAATGCTGTTTTGAACCGGACCGTACATATCTACTTAAGTAATCGGTCATCCGGTCATCTCCATCCAACATTAATTGGAAAGCGGGAAGTGCTTTGTTAATTTATAAGTAGGCAATGAGGTGAAAGATTAATTGCTTATTAAGGGCGTTACGAAACCCCGGGTCTCACGGAGTTTGACTTGGAGCAGTACCTCCGGCAGTCCAACCGGTATCGTGAGAACTAAGAATTTTTCGACATACATGCTGTTATATTGCCAATGACGTAGGTTCGATTCCCGGGTCAGGCCAAGTCTTATTGGGATTTTCCATCTGGAATTTCTGTGGCAGCCCAGAGTCTAAATTTGAGCCCGGTTGATGGCAATAGGCTCGCCCCCTATTACAACTGGCGAAATGTGGGTGTACTGTAGGTACACTTCTACCTAACACTTCGGGGAACACCTATAGGAGGCGTGATGTTATGTTAAGTACAATAAATGATGCGGACAGATTGCAATTGCAAAAATTGTGAAGAAACAATGTTCCAGCCTTAAGAAAAATAATTTCGCTAAACATAGGCTTGTCGTCGTTCTAAACCCGCAGGAATGATCATGGCTACACCACCTATTATTAAAATTTGGCACTTATAGCTAGTTAGTATGAATACTTGACCAGAGAGAAACGGAGAAATATAAGTAGGAAATGTCAAGAGCAAACTCATTCCAAGTTCACCTACATGTAGGAAGGTGATAACTGTTTTAATCATGGTCATGGCAACATTTGACGTTCCGAAAATTTGGTTTTGCGGTTGTTTTTCCTTGGCCTTTCTAGTTAGTACCCAGGTATCTTAGAGTATTAGTTGATACCACGTTAATACCCTGGCTGCAACACAAATACCTACCTACCTACTGAAGTACTTAAGTAATAAAAACTACCTTAGGGACACAACTTTCACTGAGATTTCAATTTTTTATTATTATACAACGTAAAGGGACACTTTAATTAATTATTTCAATAAAATATACAATCTAACACTAAACAATTTTCTAACTAATATTAAATAAAACTAACTGTACAAATAAACAAGTAATATCTAAAATATGGCGTCGAAAAATTCCTCCGCATCGCTGTCGGCTGGTAGTGTACCCAAGAGACTGGCGGCATTGCCACGTTGAATGGCAATGCTTAGCCTCTGACCAAGGTAAAAGCCAGCCCTTGGGTCACGGGAAGTGTCAAACAGCCGTTTCGAGATTTCATTAAATAAATTATGAGCACTCGGACCCCACGGCCCTAGGGTTTCAAAAACTGAAACCCAAACGGCTCGAAAATATAATTGCCTATAAGGCTATTATACTTTCGCCGCTTGAGGTTTTCCGCAGCCGCAGCGGCGGCGCCAGCACAGCACGCCGAGCCAGGAAGATGAGATGGCGCAAGAGTATCGACACACGTTGCGTCTCACACTAAAGGCCTACCCATCTTCCATGGAAATAAGGACATGCCGTCCGGTCTTTTGCCATCGTCGCGTGCCAAGCCATTGGGTTCTAATACAGCTGGAACGCCGACGGTGACAAGAGCTCGTCGGATGATGTCATTAATGTTAGCGTGACGTGCTAAGCGACCTGCACTTCGGCTGCAAGACAGGCCGTGGTGTCCGAGGCTGTTGACAACTTCGCCACAGTGACAGCGATGAGGAGAACAACATGGAGCTCCTAGTCGCAGGGAAGCAGCGATTGCTTTGAACATAGGATAGAAAGAAAGTACAAAATGATCTTGAAGCGTCCTTCACTAAGTTGCATTGAACATAGAAAAAAAATGGTACCTAACCTTCGTCATCGAAACGTTTAATTTTATGGAAAAAACAACTAGTTCCTAAACACGTTTTAATTAATTAGGTAAGTAACTACAACGGCTACCAGACAGATAAAGATGGTGCTACCAATATCAAGGCTATGGTCAATGCCTTAAATGCTTTATTATTAAGTACCTATATGAAATGTTGATATGAGGCAGTTTATTTAGACCAAAAAAGTAGCAGTGTTGATCTATACTTTTGTTTCTGACCATACTTAGATAATCTAAGCTCGTAAGGAGGTAGGTACCTATCGTTCTAATGTGGGTAAGTAGTAACCAAGGTGTATCTTCCGTAGGTAAGTATATGTGTTACCAAACTCATGCATATCATTGCAATGACGGGCTTTGGAGTCGAATTTAAACCTACTTGTTAATTATCGAAAAACTTATCGATTTCATAACATGACCACAGTTTTTTGCCGACCTACTTAAATTCGGACAATAGAGGAAAACTCTTGCCTAATAAACGCAGAAATTATAAATACTGGTTTAAATCATCAAAATGTTACAAAACGTTCTTCTTTACTATCCTCTCACCCATCACATTGTAGTACTTAATTCAAATAATAATAATAATAGTCTAAAAATAGTCCATCATAATATACAGGGTGTGATAGGTAAGGAATTAGAATTGGAGCTGTTCATGAACTGTAGTTTTATTGATATCTTATGTGTAACTGAACATTGGTTAAAAGTCCACCAGTTCATGTTCAGCTTTAACAACCACCAGGTTGCCAGCTCATTCAGCAGAGTTAATATGATACGCGGTGGGTCTCTAATAATTGTTCGTAACAATATGAAATTTAAAGAACGTAAGGATATTGTGAGCATCTCTGTTGAGCGAGTTATTGAAATAGCTTGCATTGAGCTTGAGCAGTTCATTGTAATAAGCGTATACAGGCCCCCATGTGCATCATATGATATTTTTGAGAAATCTATGGAAGAAGTATTATTAAAGACTTGTAGCAGTAATAAAACGGTTGTTGTCTGTGGAGACTTCAACATCAATATATTAGAAAAATACAGTAAATAAATTTATAACTCTATTAAAGTCGTATAACTTGTACAATACATTCTCTGAGCCGACTAGAATAACTGCCACTAGTGCTACCTGTATTGACAATATTTTTACAAACTTAAGACCTTCTAGCCATTTAATTATAAATGAGTTGGACTCTGATCACTGTGGCCAGTTAGTCACTTTCCCTCTGAAAATAGTCAGAGCTCAAAGAAAACTTGTGAGTTTTGTTCCTGTAAATAAAAGTCGCTTAGAACAATTTAAAAATAATTTAATGGAAGAACTACCCGGTTTGCCTTATCACAATGACCCGGATCAAGATTATACCGCACTATTTAACCTCATCAATTATGAGTTTGGGAAGGTTTTCACCTCAAAAACATTGCCTGTTTGTGACCACGTTATATTTAGTGATTGGGCAACACCAGGAATTTACAAAAGTAGGCAAAGGTTATTTGAATTATATCATGAAAAAACATATAACCATGATGAAACTTTTAAAGAATTTGTTAAGAAATATTCTAAAACTTTTAAAAGAGCCTGTTCCTCAGCAAAAGCCATACACATTAAAAATAAAATAAAATCTTCTGGAAATAAAATTAAAACAACCTGGAATATTATTAATTCTGAAACGGGAAGAACGACAGTACGGAATCGTGACTTCCATCTAAAAATCAATGATGTAGATATTAAGGAAGACGTGGAGGTGGCAACTGAGTTTGAAAATTTCTTCACTAATATTCCAATTTTAACAACCAAAACTTTGTCATCGTCGTCCTCGACTTCTGCTTATTCAATAATAAAAGAATGTGTACCAGAATGTGACAAACTTTTTGAATTCACAATTGCTACTGCTAAAGACATTATAGAATCTTTTAAAGAACTCGATGTAAAAAAAACTGCTGACCTTTGGAGATTATCAGTACATACCATGTCCTCAATAATTGATGTTATTTCACCCTTTTTGGCAATTGTTTTTAACTCTTGTATTGCATCTGGTGTATTTCCTGATCTGATGAAACTTAGCAAAGTGATTCCACTGTTCAAGTCTGGCAGCACAACTGATCCCACGAATTTTAGGCCTATTTCGATTTTACCTACGTTGAGCAAAATCTTTGAAAAATTAATTTTTAAACAGATGTTAGGACATTTCAATGCACATAATTTACTCCATTTAAAACAGTTTGGTTTTACAAAGGGTCGTTCAACTACAGATGCGGGCGTGGAATTACTGAAGAGCATTTTCGAGGCCTGGGAGGAGTCGCAGGATGCTCTTGGCATTTTCTGCGACTTGTCCAAGGCTTTCGATTGCGTACATCATGATACTCTCATCAGGAAACTGTACCACTATGGTATGAGGGACAAGGCTCTCGACCTTCTGACTTCTTATCTGAACAACAGAATTCAGAGGGTCGATGTTAATGGCAAGAGATCTGCAGGATCTACCAATGTGAAAGTTAATGGAATAGAGTTGGACCCCGTTGAATCGACAGTTTTTCTTGGAATAACCATTGACGGTAAATTACAATGGGGCCCACACATAGAAAAATTGTCAGGTAGGCTTAGTTCGGCCGCCTATGCCGTTAAAAAAATTAGACAGATAACTGACGTAGATACAGCCAGAATTGTTTATTTTAGTTATTTTCATAGTCTTCTGTCTTATGGGATTCTTCTCTGGGGAGCCTGTGCGGACATTAATGCTATCTTTGTTTTACAGAAAAGGGCTGTTCGAGTCATTTACAACCTAGGTCCAAGAGATTCCCTTCGAGAAAAATTCAAAGAAATAGATATTCTGACTGTAGCCTCACAATATATATTTGAAAACCTATTGTATGTACACAAAAACATATCAAAGTTGTAAGAAAATGTCCGATATTCATAGTTTAAATACCAGGAATAAACACAATCTTGCTGTACATCGCACTCGTCTCCACAGAGTAGGCAACTCGTTCATGGGTCAATGTATACGCTTTTATAACAAACTTCCCATTGACATTCGAAACTTACCCATTATACGATTTAAAAGCTGTATTAAAACCAAACTTTGTAAAAAAGGGTACTATAAAATCACAGATTATTTAGAAGACAAAAATGCATGGGATTGAGCTGCTCGCTCTGCTAAGCATTGTGACATTTTGAATATTATGGAAAGCCATAAAAATATACCTACCAGTTTTATATACAAATTGACATTATTGAATATTATATACAAAATGACATGATGATTACTTATAAGTATTGTTTTATTGTGAATGTGAGGACTATGTGGATATTTATTTTTCGTTCTGTTAGTTTTAGCGAAGGTCTGGCAATTTGAGAACTTTATGCGACCTACCCAAACGTCCTTTCTTTGGTATTGTTCGTCGAGTCGTTGAGCTCCTTTAGTTCTGAGTTGAGCTCCACTATTACTGACAAATGCTTGCACTGACTGGACAGGTCCACTCAAATCTGTGTGGTTCTTTCCTCAAAAGACCATTTCAGACTCTTATCTACATGGTCCTCATATGGCCTGACCAAGATTATGTCTGGACTTTAAAGGAGACGGTGACCTCTGAGTTTGTTTCGGCCTTTCTTCTCAGAGTAGTCAGATCGGAAACGCCGACCTCATCTAGCTTATTTTTACAACTTTTTAATATGACGTGTAAAAGTGATTCCAATATCCTATTTACAGAATAAACAATTTCATTTCATTTCATTCAAACTTGAAAAAAAAGTAAGTTTACAGTAGATCCGGTTTGGCCGTTAAATCCTGGATTGACGTATTTGGTGTCTAATATACCAGCTCATTTATAAATTCACGTTCCTACTTGTCGCGTCACGTTGAGCTGAGATCTAATTGAAATTGAACCCTGCCCCCACCGTCAAAGGTCCTCGCACAGTTCTTACCTACTCTTATTTTAAAACAATTATAATGACATTAGCCTTTTTCTACAATGTTACACACTAGGCTACAGGTACCCAAGTATATTTCCCTGCTTCACGTGTCCCTACAGCTACCGACCTGTTTCTTTATTTAGACAAACTCTAAATAAGTATACCTAGGCACTTTAGTTACCTACCTATACCTACGGTATTGTGTTCCAGTCTAGCCTATTTTCTCTAACGATTTAGTCAAGCCTCTTTCGAAATGTCGTCATCACTTGTATCCTGTCATGCTGATTCGTCATGAAGACAATCACTGACTGTTGTGCGACTCGAAAGTGCGTATCTAATTGACAATGGAGATTAGCAAGGCGTGTTTCAAGGCGATTGTGGCTCTTACTTTTATGCAGAGGCAGAGCTAATTAGCTACCTATTACTTGATGCTCTATATTTTATCCTTATAGAAGTTCCTGGTGGTTGCTACTGTAGCACATAATCAGCCTATAATGCTCCCACAGCTGGGACACAGGCCTCTCTTCTAGAGGGAGTGGGCTGTAATGTACGCGGGCTCAGTTCGGGTTGGTATATATCCCATGTCTTCGAATTTTTGGATCTGGGACATGCCGGTTTCGGCGGTTTCCTCACTGTTTTTATTCACCGTTTTGAGAGCAGTGGTGATGAAATTATTTACATAGATAAAGTAAATAGCCTGGCTGGGTTCGAACCGACGACCTACAACTCGTAAGTCGGGGCCGTTACCACTGGGCTATCACTGCTCTCAAAAATCAAAAACATAATACGTATTTGTTTCTTTTTCGTTTTTCCTATGCGTGTTTTTACTATATTTTCCCTATATTTAGGACTATGGACTATTCTTCGCGTGTTTATATCTTATAGGCTTTTGGCATACACAAATACACATGCACATGATACCATGGCCTGAATTTGTCACCTACCCAGTTCAATAGGCCTAAGTTAATTACCCAACCTTTTAATTTTATAAAAAAAGGTTTATAAAAACGAACATTTATTAAAAAAACCTAAGTATCCGATTTCATACATTTTTACTTAAATAATTACGTGCAACTTATAATTAGGTACATTGGTACTATTAATAAGTGTAAAAAATCTTCAATATTCAATAATGAATCATAATCGGAAAATTAAAAATTATTTCCTAACAACTTCCTAGCTTTAACAAAAATAAATGCATTTACAATCCAAAGTTTTGTTTATGAGAAAAAATTAAATTGAATTAGATTGACTATGTTGAAATTTCATCACAGGCACATGTAAGCAAATTCAATAAAGACTACTTTACATTTTGTTGCCTAAATACCTACTTATGTAAAGACTGTTTACAATTTCACAAGCATTAATTAACATGAAAATAACTTCTATTAGGTCATCTATATTTTGAAAGATAACGTAATAGAAACCAATGATGAATTAAAGTCTCTGTAGCTACCTGACTTTGTGCATATTAAAAAAAATACTGGATGTTTATATTTTACAAAGGTGGTTTAGTTGCGCCAATCACAGTAGTACATTGAGGTCCTACTATAAATCTACAAAAGATTACTAACAAGAGTATTGAAAGTACATAACTTTCAACTAGCTTCAACTTTCTTACTAACTGACCAACTCTTTGACAATTCAAAAGTGCCTCTAATTGTTTTAATTGAAATAAATGCTTTGAGTTTGAGTACTCTTGTTAGTAATCTATGTCCTTGCCTTGTCTCTGTGTGGTTAGATCCTAGAACTGTCTAGTTTCTTAGAACATGGTTTATTTTTATTCCTTTGTTCACCACAATGGAAAATTCTTATTGAAAGTAGGACCTTGTATGTACTTAAATTAATAAAACATTATTATTTTATAAGTGGTAAAAATTCAGTCTACTAATTTAAATTACTTACATCTAGATTTGATTAAATTAAATGAACAACTTATGGTTCCTTACAGCTGTAATATATAAACACTTAATTAAGTCCGTCAGTAGATTGTTTAAATAATAATTCCTTGTACTAAACTTTGAACAATAAACCCGTTCAATTGTGTTATATATGAGTTTTGTCAAAATTTGATAAAATTGCATAGGTACAGATACTTTAGGGACACATCGATAATAATGTTTGTCACCATTAACATAAATGGTGGTATCTTATAATAATACAATCACTAGGTTACTAATACAAGTCAATTAAACAAAGTCAAATTATTACTTAGATAAGCACCTAAACATTTAAATATTTGCTTTTCTTTAACAAATCATCTGATAACACCTAACAAATAAAGGAATGTTCAAATGTGTGGACAGAATCATCAAAACAGTCGAAATAAGATATGTGAAATACAATAGGTACAGGATTAGTTAAAACTATGAAGCTACCTTTTTGCAGTTACTACTCACTGAACATCAGTCTTTTCTTTATATTCAATTTGTCAGTGAACACCAAATTTTGTCAAATTTACAGTCAATTGCTTAACTTTGTCACATTTTAGTTGTAGCTTCTAGCGAGCGCAGGAGAGGTGCGCGGGCCATATACTAGAAACGATCTTTAGAGGCATGCAGGTCAGGGTTGGTCAGGTACTGCAGCTCCTGCAACTCTTGGAACTTCTCGTGATCCCTGATGTGTGCGTAGTTGGCTGACAGGCACATCAAGTAGTGTACCAGACTCAATATCACAAGTATACATGATACCATTGCCAGAATGAACATAAACTCGGCCTTCTCTACATAGTCTTTGCAGAATAGCTTAATTTTGTGTGCTTCACAGATTCTCATATCCTCCTGCTTAACACTTGATGGGAACATGAAGTCAAATTGGGTAAAGTCAATGCATGTTGATAGATCAATGTTTTTCGGTTTCGAGCAAAGTTTCCAGAATATCGTGAATAGGAAAGTCGTAATTACTAGGAATCCTAGCAACATGATCCATACAAAAGTCAGTATGTACGTGATGATCATAAATACGGCGCAGGATATCCGTCCACCGACGCGCGCCCTCCATGCACGATACACTTTCTGCCTAGTGGCACCTGTTGTCAAACAACCCAAACACAATAACATGAAGCCAAGAGCTGCCATACAGGCGCTGCCAACGATGAATATCATCTGCAGCGCTTCGATCCATATGAGACGGAAGTGAAATACCTCATCGAACATAAGTATTGAAAGAGCTGAGCCCCGGTACATAGTCCCGCAGAACACACCCACGCCCAAGCAGCACATTATCGTTGCTATGAGAGTGGCATGAGGCACCCTGGTTAGACAGGCCTGGCATGCGTCACCCATTGTTAGTGTAGTTTATTTGTCTTCAAAATAACCTTTGCACACCAGTTTTTCCTTAATTACACAAAATATTTCCTTAGTTTCATTCAGCACAACAGGGAAAGCACAGGGAAAGTAGATTATTTTACGCGTTCATTGTTCAACGGATGACAAATAATGTTGACGTGACGTTTCATTCGGTTTCATTCACACTCGCAGAATACAGATTACCATTTACCACAGAATGCCACAGATACCGTAGGTTTAGGACAACGCAGAGTTTGTTCGTTATCCATCGTAGTTTTACAATAAAATATTATTTAGTGAAAAATTATAATTTAAAATAAAGACAGTCGAAAGGATAATGAGAGTACAATATTTTATTTGTCATGATTATTTTAGCTTTTATCGTAATTAATTTCACCAACAACAAAGTGTGTATCCGAACAAAATGCAATAACCGGCCACGTCAAACTGACAATTGACAATTCCAGGCGTAGGGCTGTACACTTAGCGTTTTACGAAATCCACTAAGAAATAATAAAATTGCAAATAAAAAATCGACTATTGTAACCATTAAAAATATGGGTTACTAATCAAGGAGTTCGACCATGACAGAATAGTTAATGCTTTTGGGGTAATGTTATGAATAATTATTGACTATTTCCCTTTTTATTATCATTGTTATCTTTATATCTAGTTTGTTAACATGTTTTGAGTATTTACTCTAAATGAATAAGAACACAAATGATGTTCTTTCATCAAACATAACTCCGGTCCTCCATATATGGATAACCGATTCATATGAGTAAATAAATATTATTAATTATCTATGTTAAAAAGTTGATGTTGATGGGTGTTTAGTCTTACTAAAATTATGTGTCAGCTGTATGAAAACAAAACGTTCACATCCCTACTGAGTTGTCAAATGTCAATTGTAAATTGTATTGTATTTGCTTTGCTTTTATGATTTATTAAGAATTGAATTCTCTTGTGTTTATACATTTTTCATACTGAAATTGGCTTAAAATGGAAACTTTATATCATCAGACTAATCAGGTGATACAAGAAACTGCGGAATTGTTTCAGAAGTTAGATAGAGATCCGTCTAACTATGAGGGGATAGAAAACGCTATTCAGTCGAAAATTAATACAATTAGTGCGTAAGTTCATTTCATAATATATTTAGGATTATGCTAATTGAATTATCTTCCTAATTTGTGAGGTTTTACTTAATGTTCCTATTATTTGAAGAACTGCCTACTGTCAACATATTGTTGGGACTGTTTATAATTTTTTTCATCATTTATACATTTTTATATGTTTTGAATTACAGGAACTGCGAGCGATTAGATATATACGTCTTCAAAACACCCGTCAACCAGCGACCTATGGCAAAAATGAGGGTTGACCAATTAAAGTATGACAACAAACATATCCAGGTACCAGAGTCAAACTTATTAACATAACTTACTTTACGTTTGTCTATTATCCTCCTTTATATGTATATTGCATTATATTTGAGTTTGGCATGGTATGATAATATCTTTCGCCACCATCATCTTTCATCATCAACTCTCATCTCAGAATGCACTCTCTTTCTAGACCCATTGTATAGAATACATAGTATAGAAACAATATATGGATTGTTTTCAACTAATTAAACCAAGTTCTACCGTCTATTCTTAAAACTGTCCTCATTCATACTTACAATCTGTTCTCAGGACAATAAATGTTGCTCATTCCTCTGTATCGCATGTAGGCTTACAAATTGATTTGGTGGCTAGGAATAGGCCATTTTTATAACAGTAAAAAAAAGTGATTATGGGATTTTGGCAATGAGGCTGTCTGGATTTGATGAAATCCAGTCAGCTGCCTCATTGCTATAATTCCTAAGGAATCCTGTTTGAAGTCATTGAAACATGATGATTATTGATGATGTGTTAAGGATTCTTTTCATTATTTTCGCTTGGCACGTCATTCTATTTTATTACAACCATTCATTTTATTTGTCTGTGAATAATACTGCTGCAATAGCAGAGCACATTAATTAGCGACAGATGATACAATTGTTAAAGTAATAAATCTCAAGTTATCCAATTTTCCTTAGGCATCGCTCTCAGCCGCTCAAAGTAAAAGAATGAAGCGTGAACAAGAGGCGAAAGATCGAGAGCAACTGTTAAGTCGAAGATTTGGTCATGACCACACCGCTATCAATGTGGATTACTTGGCGCAAGAACAAATGTCCTTGCAGAATTCACACAGGAATGTTGATGAAATGCTTCATACTGGTAAGTACTAGAGATAGCTGTTGTGTCTTTTGTAGATATGTTGAAACAAGCAAAGTAGGCCAGCTGGGCTGTAAGCATTTTTAAATAATGCAAATTCCCTTAAATGAGAATCTTTAAAGTGGAGGTATGTTATAATCTCAGCTCGTAATTTCTATCTGACACATACCAATCCTACCAGCCTGGGAGCTTAAGTAGACAAGCTAGTAAACTGATATAAGCCTGTCTTTTTTATTTACCAGACCAGTCATTTGCTGAGTATTAGGACAATTACTGAATTGTCCGCAAATGCCTGGTCTGGCCTGTTTTCACATAGAAATAACTCAAGTTCATTATCATCTGCCTAGCCTTTTCCCAACCATGTTGGGGTGGGCTTCCAGTCTAACTGGATGCAGTTGAATACCAGTATTTAACATGGAGAGACTCCCTATCTGACCTCCACAACCCTATTACTGGCTAATACAATAACTGGTCTATTGGGTAGTTGTGCCTTTTGATAGTATTTTGTTTTCTGTACTATTTGGCAAATGTGACAGAATCTAAGAGTAGACTATTCCAAAAGATTCCAAATAATGGGTGATTCTGGGCTAAGATTATAGAAAAGAAACCATAATGGACACATATTAAAGGCTTGATGGTCTTGAATTTTTCATGCATTTACATAATTAATGATATTACCACCCCCATTTTGTACCAAAATGTTAGGTAATGTTGGTCTTATACACATTATTGCTATTATTTATTTGGTAGGCGCTTATAACTTTATTGTACTAACACAAAGCTTGAATTTAATGTTTTAATGAGGTACAAGTAATCGCACCGCTAATATTTCCATCGTCTGTGCTAGACAATTTGAGTAATCAGGGCTTCGGAAGGGTCCGAAATAAGTCAGGAATTGCCGAAACTACTTTACAGGTCGTAAATAATGTAAACATTAATAACATTGAGATTGTCGAAGGAGGAAAATAGCGAGCAGCCTACACAAATACCATGCATGAACTTATGAGTAATGTTTTGATTTGTAGTTGAGATATAACAGGAAAGAAACAGTCCACCATTTTAGCGCAGGTAGTCGTTAAACACTAAACCTAAACCCAGACGTTATTTAGTTAGGACTACTTGTTCATAAGACAGCTAATGGTCCAATGTCGCCTAGAGGCGGGACAGTTTACCTCCAGTTTATGTATTTATGGGTCCATAACCCAGATCACCTTATTGGTTGAACTCATTTATGAGCACACTACAAAGTAATTTAGCCGTCAACGACATAGTTACGATAGACGGCAATGAAACCGGATAATTAATTTGCCGTGGTCGCTGTACCTAGATACTACCTATAGTACGATAAGTACGATTAAGTGACTCTGATCCGAGTTAAGATGGTGCTCACCACCAACGCTACGTGGCGCTGACATCACCGCACGTGTATTTTGTTTTTATAAAATACACACAAAAAATAAAAACAAGTTGTAGTCTGTACGACAACACAGAATAGATCTTTGATTCTTTGTGATTATATTACATGGATTTTAAATTGTATTTATTGTGTTTTGGATCGTTATCAAACACATATTCAGAGAGAATGAGATATGAATAAGAATTATAAAATATAAGTGAGGATTTACAGTGTTAAAATATGAAAAAAGGTACTTACCACATCTTGATTTGTTTTTTTTGTATCACAGTCACAACACCCACGCACAAATGTTATGTCTTATATCACTAACAGTCTCATAAATAATAACACCGGACTAACAACTTGACATGACCGCACCGTATCAAGGTAAACTTAATACACAAACTTGAAGTTTTTCGAATAGGTAGCCTAGATCGAGATTACTCCATGCGCAGCGCGCGGGCGGTCTCTGAGAAGATTATGAGAAATTATTTATAATTATCATTAAAATATAAGTACTTATTAATTTAATTCACAAGTGACGCCATTGTTTAAATTATTATCATATACAAATATTTAACTTAATGATGTCGTAAAAACCACTCAAAACAATAAAATAATAATATGTAATTACATATTTTTTTCCAACTTGACCCGACCTTGACTTTACATAGCCGTACCTACAATAAGTTGGGTGAGTAACTACCTATGTAATAGCCAATTATAGGTAACGTTCCGATAGCTATACGAACTTATTAATTCAAGTGTTTGTCTGCTGACTTGTCCTTCCTCGCCTTCCAATGACTTTAATGCAAATATCAAGGAGTCTGGCTACATTTTGATTTTTACGCATAATTTATTCTACCTACGTAGTATTCTACTTCACAGAATATATTAATTCATATCTATTGATTGCGGTAATTAAACATATAAGTAGCTATGAATATTACCTAACCTTGGATATCAATCGGCTGCTAAAGGGTCCCTACACGTATATCCGCCTGATCCAATCTGATCAGTATACCTAAACCAGTAAGTTATCTTATTTGCAAGTGCGTTATAAGTAGCCAAGTTATTTGTGAAGAGGTTGGTCCTTTATTTGCAAGAAGCCACGATAATCTTCGTCTCATCTCTTTGCTTGGTTCTGTGCAAGGAATATACTACTTTCAAGATCCAGTGTCACTTGAATCCAGATTCAATCTGCATATTTGCTGCTGGCTTGAAACTATAATCTACTAATTTGTTCCAGGTTCAAATATCTTGGAGACGCTGAAGTACAATCGAGAAACATTAAAAGGTGCTCATAGACGGCTAATAGACTTGGCCAATACTTTAGGTTTATCAAACGCAACCATATCGCTGATAGAACGAAGGGTGTCACAGGATAAGTACGTCTTGTTTGGAGGCATGTTCGTTACCCTGACGGTGATTGTCCTCGTGATCGTGTATTTGACGTAGTTGGTACAGTTCTCGATAAAGGGTGCATCCCTCTATCCTCATTGACAATAATAGCCGTTGACTACATATTTTTGGTGCAATAACTCAACTATACTTTAAAATAGATAAATATCGAACTTTGAATGCGATTTTATTTTTTGATAACGAGGAACTTGGGGCGTATACGTGTCGTGTCGTCACAAAAAGCACGTCTGACATTATTGAGTTCATTCTTTTCCGAGGGAGTGGTAACCGTCCCCAAACGTTCCCTCTCTCTCCCTCTTACCTTTCTTACATAACTAGTATCATGGGGATAGCAGGTTGTACCCCGATGGAGTATAGCGCAATCGTTTTATAAACATCTCTTGCATAATGATTTCACAATGATCTATGATGTTAAACAACTGTTATTTAAGGCCATGTTTGATCTTTCTGGTGGATTTATATCTAAGAAAACTCTAGCTATCTTTGCAAGCAATAAAAATTGGTCGTTAAATAAGTAAAGTGCGCTACACTTGCATACCATGTAAAATTACTGTAAAGAGTTCGATCGACCGAAGAGTTCCATCAGAGCGGGGCGGGTAATTTCGAAACACACTTAATGGCTTTCATTTTGACAGTTCAACAATTTCATTGCGTTATTTACGTTGTTGAGCAGACAAATATTTCAAACATAGGTATGAAGCAATGGATTAGCAATATCCTTCAAAATCATTCAGATTGTGATTGAAAGTGTGTTACGTAATTAGGGTTCAGGTTTATTTATTGGTTTCTATAAATCCTTTTATTTTTATGCGAATTTTTTTACCCGACTACGGCGAAGCAAAAAGGTGGGTTATGATTTTGACGTACGTATGTATAAAATAAAATAAAATTTGTCGTAGTTGGGTTTTAGTTTTATAAACTTTTATTTTTTTATAGTTTCACATCGTACTTTGCTAAACAGTGCTTGGAAGTTAGAACGTTTGATTAAATCATTCAATGAAATAATCTGCAATGATTTCTTGTTACGTAAAAGTTTGCAAAATAACATGTTCCAAATTCTTGCTTGTTCTTATTTAGTAAGAGTACTGGGACTGCGAAATACCGACTAGTTTTTGTGGAACGACCATTCGACTGTAATATAACATCAATATTATTAATAGGTGTAACCTGCATTTAGTTTTTTTATTTCTTATTACTATAACGTAGGAGGCAGGACGGCCACTGATGACGTATTCCCCATAATTATCCTTTGTGGAACGAATCACTAACGATTAAGAATTGTTTTGGTCACCCTTTGGCCTTTCAACTGGTTTGTTCATAGTCCTCATTGATCTATCCCCCTTGTGAACCAGATCACCCAGTGCTGTATCTGTTTTATTTTTCTCGTGGCTACGTAATAACAGCCGCACGGGTCGATCCATCAGGTTAAGCTACGCTTGGTCGCCGGGGTTGGTCCGTGGATGGGTGACCATCTTTACATACCGACTCTTCCATGCTTCGGAAAGCACGTTAAGCTCTTGGTCCCGGCTGTCATTTGTGGATCTTTGACAGTCGTTAGGGGTCGTCAGAAGCCCGAAAGTCTAACAACCAGTCTTAGTAGTCGTGTAGGTCAGATAGGCAGTTGATCCATGTAAAATACTGGTATTCAGCTGCACCCGGTTAGACTAGAAGCCGACCCCAACATAGTTGGGAAAAGGCTAGGCAGATGATGACCTCTGTTTTATGCAAATTGCCGAAGATACCTGTTTTCGTAACCTCCATTTCAACATTTTAATCCATGCTGCCAAAATAAATGCAATGCTTTGTCTGTTTGGTACGTTTTAACAGCTAAATTGCTGAACCGATTTTTACGAAAATATTGAAATGTTTTGATCCTTGAATCTATGCCTAAACACCGAATGGTAAGCCCATATAGGTACTTACTTAAAAAAGGCTTTAAAGAGGTGAAATGTCGTATTTGAGTTTGTGCTGGGTAAATACTAAATCAACTCGGAGGAAGTCGCGAGCACAGCGCTAGTAAAAGATATTCTATTGTAGATTTGTTGATCGAAGTTCCAAAACGATTGTGAAAAAACAAAGATGAATTTAGGTAAAAGTTCCGATGAAAAATAACCCTGTGTTCTTGATTCAGGCAATTTGTTTTTTAGTCAAAGTGATACGGTCTACTTATTTGTTGATTAAACAACTATTAGAAATAGATGAATAATAAATATGGTATCTTCGTTTGCTATTAAATGTTACATTCCTTTGGTTCATTTTAATTTATTGCACGTGTTTTGTGAACTTACACTATGTTTGTGAAAAGTATTAAAAACTGAAATATGTTTGTGAATTCTTGTAAAAATGTTAATTAATAAGGAATATTCATTGCATTAAATTTTCTATTTTAGACTTGTACTTTTTTATCTTTCTGTACGGTTACCTGTACCTACTTACGTCAGAAATTCGAACCACCTGAATAAAAATATATGCAAAGACTCACATTATTTTAACTTTTATTTAAAAACTTACATTATTTGAGTATCATTCCCAATTTTTCGAACTTTGCAAAATTCCACAAGGTCATAAAAAATAGTTTAAAAAGGCCTAATCTACGCACAACACTAAAGATAACAGGTCAAAAAGGCAAGGATTATTTTATTATATTTTATTTACCAGTTTTCTAATAACATGATGAGTGGGGAACTAAGGCTGACTTGCCACATACTTGCCACTAGCCACTCATTGTTCGGGCAAGCTTATTTGGCAGCCGCAGCCTGTTTCCGATCTCTTTCATCAGGGTCGCAGCATGGTATTTTGGGTTCAACGTGCGGGCAAGCGAAGGCGACGTCTTCTTCTTTTGGAGGGGCGCAGGGGCCTTTTGCTTCGGGAGGCGGGAGAACGCACGTGTCGACGGTCGGCTCGGGTAAGCGAGGGTAATCTGCAATGCGCGTTGCCGCTGGCGAAATGTCGGGAACATCGCGACGCAGGTACTTAACGCGCTCGTAAGCGTCTGGTGCGAGCTTCATGTAATCTGGGACCTGTTACCGAATTAAAAGATCATTTGTAGTGAGGTGTAAGATAAAGTAGGTGATATGCTGTCTGCTCAACTGTTTCGCCGTGGATTTCTGGATCCTTCGATTACCACCTTCGGGTTATCTAGACTTTAATTAGTAATCGAATGCCTACTACATAAGAGCCTCTGTATAAGACTGGCATCATTAAATAATATTATAAACGCGAAAGTGAGTTTCGTTTGTTTGTTACACTTTCACGCTAAAACGGCTGAACGGATTTGGATGAAATTAGGCATATGGGTAGACCACGACCTGGAGCATGTACTTTTTACCCTGGACAGCAGACGAAGTCGCGGACAACAGCTACTAGTACCAACCTATTATATTTCCAGCCAAGGAATAAATAAATGTACTTATAGGTATCTATTTATGAAGCTAATTTATTCAAAGTTGCCACATACGAGTAGGCGTGGGAAAATCTGGGAGGCTGAACAA
Organism: Lithophane semibrunnea; assembly: GCA_947363905.1. Taxonomy (NCBI): domain Eukaryota; kingdom Metazoa; phylum Arthropoda; class Insecta; order Lepidoptera; family Noctuidae; genus Lithophane; species Lithophane semibrunnea. The sequence continues at coordinate 10,092,179 of OX376188.1, read as the reverse complement.
TCAATGGATTTCTCGAGCCTTCGCATACTTGTCCTCCACACTTAGCCAACGAAGTCTCACATTTATTTTTTCACGGTCACAACATAGTGGTAAATATTTAACTTAGTAACAGCTTTTCCTTTGCCTAGCCTTTTCCCAACTATGTTGGGGCCGGCTTCCAGTCTAACTGGATGCAGCTGAATACCAATATTTGCGACTGCCTATCTGACCTCCATAAACCTGTAACTGGGTAATACGATATACCCCTTGGTAAGACTGGTTGTCAGACTTTACTTAGAATACCCAATAGGTAAGTACCTAGTCACTGAGAAGGACACTTTTGGTTGATAACATAACGGGCAGAGAAGACAGAAGCAAATGTAGTCAAACTGCATTTGCTTGCCTTTTCAGATTGTTAATGGAAGTGACACTGGGAATTAGCGAGTAAAGACAAGTTTTTAATAATCATAATTAGGTAGCCTACCTAACAACACATCAACATTTAAATTAACCTTCATTCTCCCGTGTCTAATAATTGAAGCTGTTGCCTTTTTTTTAACCGACTTCAAAAAGGAGGAGGTTATCAATTTGTATGTTTTTAGGGTTCTGTACCCAAAGGTAAAACGGGACCCTATTACTAGAATAAGAATAAGAATAAGAAGTTTTTATTTGTATAGAATGTAGGTATTACAATAAGATGTTAACAAAAGTTCAAGAGTCCTTGTACATCCTGCCTTTCGGCATACAAACATTTATGGGTAGACACCGGTACATACATATGACATAGCAGGTTATCAGCGTTATCAGCGTAGAAAAAAAAAACGAAAATATGTTCCTATATACTATCACAAATCATCATTCAAAAAATCGGATATAGAATAGTAACATTTTTGTAACAATAAGTCAGTTAATCGCTTTTTGAATATTCTAAATGGTTGTTCTTTTATAACTTCAGGTAACTTATTGTATATCTTTGGCGCCATACACATAACGCTTTTTTTTAACAGTGCGGTGTTATAGCTACCTGTGTGCAATAAATTTTGATACTGAGATCTCATACAATTTGTCCTCTTTCGTATCTCACATAACGATGGAAACAGATGCGGGTTGCTTTTTACAAAAATGGCTATTTCTAGAATGTACAGACATGGGAAGGTTAGTAATTTATGTAATTTGAAAATAGGAACACAGCTGTCCGTAACATGTAAGTTAAAAATTGACCTAACACATCGTTTTTGGGCTTTGAAAATGTTTTCTCTTTCACTACTATTACCCCAGAATATGATGCCAAACCTCAACGTTGAAATAACGAGGCCATGGTAAGCAACAAGGACTGTATTGGTATTGACTTTTTTAGATAGGTTGTATAACATATAGGCGAAAGTACTTAACTTTTTACAAATATATTCAGCTTGAGATTTCCATGTTAATTGATTGTCAATTAATATTCCCAAAAATTTAGCTACCTTAACATTTTCAATCTTATGACCATTATAATTGACGTTTAAGTCTTTGGGATTAATTCGTTGGTAGAAATGCATGATATTAGTTTTTTGTATATTTATTTTTAAATTATTGTAATCAAGCCAGTTTACTATAGATTTAAGAGTGTTGTTGATATCATTTTCATAGTTTTCTTTACTTGTGCATTTAACTAGTGCTGTACTATCGTCAGCAAACAATATGATTGGATGGTCTATTTGAAGTGGAAGGTCGTTGATATAAATTAAGAATAAAGGCGGACCGAGAACGCTTCCTTGAGGGACGCCATATTTAATGTTTCTATAAGAAGATCTGAATTTTATTTCACGTTTTGTATTCAAACAAATGTCAGAAATTTCAGTATACTGCATACGACCAGTAAGATAGGATCTAATTAAATTTAATGCATTTCCTCGAATTCCGTAAGCTTGAAGTTTGTTTATAAGTGTCTCATGATCTACGTAGTCAAAGGCCTTTGTCATATCCGTGAAAATGGCGCAAACTGGTGTTTTGTTATCTACGTTCACCATTATAGTTTTTAATAAATCGAATATAGCCATATTGATGTTTTTATCTTTACGAAAACCTTTTTGTTCGTCACAAAGTAGGTTAAATTTTGTCAAATAATTGTAAATTTGTTCATATATAATTTTTTCTATTACTTTAGAGAACACAGGAATAAGAGCAATGGGTCTGTAATTTGACATATTTTCTTTATTGTTTTTTTTATGAAGAGGTTTTACAATTACTGTTTTGAGACTCTTAGGAAATACCCCGGAAGATATACTTGCATTAATAATATGACTTAAAGGACCAGAAATCACATTAGAAACGAATTTTATGACTTTAGTGGAAATGCCGTCGTAACCAAAGCTCTTTTTTATTTTTCAATGATCTTATTACCCTTGATACGTCTTGCGGTACAACTGGGGACATGAAAAACGAATTTGGATTATTATTATTATTATTATTAAATTTATTTCAGACCATAGGTCCATAAACAACACACATCACAATTTTATACACAAAACATACATACATACATGTAAACATATACCTACAAAAACAACTTATTTTAAATAACGGAATGACGCACGATGAGTGGTCATCCATTGCCACATAATTGGACTGTCCATCCTGTCGGCTACTATAGCTACCAAGTTGTTGGAGCTGTCGCGCACTCGCCGCATCAGGGATGCTATCCGTGTCCGCATCAGTGCGTAAAAATCTGGCACGCCATTCTCCGCGAACATCCCCGATGCACTGCAAAAGCGCGGCAGCCCCAACATAACTCTGAAGGCATTATTGTATTGGACTCGCAGAGCATTGTACGAGCTTTTTGTATAGCTGACCCATAGGGCACACGTGTACATAGATTGGCAATACGCTCTAAAGAGTGTAATTTTCACCTCCCTAGTACAACGTGCAAACCTACGAGCCAGCATATTACATCGAACTGCCAATGCTCTGCGTTCCCTCTCCACGTCCGCATCGTCGGACAGACTATCAGTGACCCAATGCCCCAGGTACTTGAACTTTGTGACCCTGGAAAGCTGAGCGCCCCCCAGGGTGACTGGTGGGACAGTATCATAACATTTGTTACCCGCTTTGAAAACCAGTAGCTCGCTCTTGGTCGCATTGTACCTGAGGCCGTGAGCCACCGCATAGTCTTCACAGATGCGAAGAAGCCTCCTATGTCCTTTACACGATGAGATGCAGATTTCGGTGAATCCGAGACTTGATCGACGAAAAAATCATTAAATGATTCAGCTATATCTTTAGGGTTAGTTATTATGACACCATGATTATTTATCTTAGAGATGTGTTCATTAATATTATTATTGTTGTTTATTATATGCCAGGCTGTCTTTGATTTGTTTTCCGAGTTTAAAAGTAAGTGGTTGTTTTGAGCTTTTTGAGTTAATTTGACGATTTTTAAATTTTCTGGAATAATTACGAAATTTTTGTCTATTTTCCTCTGTGGGTTTTATTCGTTGCTGCCACAGTAGGAAGCGCTGTCTTTTACTGCATATACGAATACCCCGTGATATCCATTTAATTGTTTTTCCAAATTTAACAGTTGTGTATTTTATGGGGAAGCACAGATTGTATAGTAAAAGAAACAAATCCAAGAACATATCATATGCTAAGTTTGGATCCTCGCTATTATATACCTCTGAAAAAGTTAATGATAGCAGGTGGTTTTTAAATTTGAGTAGATTTTCACCCGAAATATCTCGTGTACTTTTACGCCAAGATTGTATCTGAAATGATTTAATAACTTTGATTTTGAGAATTTGCGCTGTGTGATCAGACAATGCTAAGTCTATTACTTCCCATTTACATTTTTGTCTGTAATTGTGAGCAAAATTACTATACTAAGATTCCGCTGTCTGTCCGTCTGTCACCAGGCTGTATCTCATGAACCGTGATAGTTGAAATTTTTGCGGAGGATTATTTCTGTTGCCGCTATAACAACAAAATAATACTAAAAAACAGAATAAAATATTTTTTTTTTATTTTTTTTGCAATGGCGTAGCGTGGGTTTTCGCCGCTCAGGGCCAACCGGAAATTCTCCGCCCCCTATTTTCATCATTAGTCAAGAAAATTCGTAAAAAGTCAAATACAAGTGTAGGTACTCTTCGTGTTTTTCATAATGCCGGCGCCAGACATAGCAACAATATTTGATCACATTTTTGAACACATATTTGATCACATGTTTGATCACTTGTTTGACACATGTGTGGCATGGGTATTTCATCAGTTTGATCATTTATATCAACTTTTCCATTCGGAGTCGGTTTTTCGAGCGCACATCAAAGCGTTTAAAGTTCAAATGTGTGCGTAGCGCGTTCGTAAAGCAAAATTTTATACGCAATTATTATCAATGTCAATATTATGCACGGCATGTTCGATTGCCAATACTATAGATAGTCTCAACGTGGACATAGTTGATATTAAATCATTTTTAATTAGCTTAAGTTTAGAGAAGCTTCTCTCACGACTGGCATTACTAATGGCAGCTCTGTTAAGAATATTTTCAACATTATGACAATGTTTGGTAAGCCATCTTCAAGTTTAGACTCATTAATATATTTTACTAGCTGCGCCCCGTGGTTTCACCCGCGTAAGTCTCGATCCTGTGAGAATATCGGGATACAAAGTATGTATCCTATGTGATAATACAGGTTATAAACTATCTGTTTGCCAAAATTTCATCCAAATCCATTCAGTAGTTTTTACGTGAAAGAGTAACAAACATCCATCCGTACTTACAAACTTTCGCGTTTATAATATTAGTTAGATAGATTAATCCCAGAATGCAGAATCTGTTGCAGCTACGAAAGCCCGTAGACGTACGCGCTCAAGTTTGTACTCTTTTCTATTTATATCTTGTGGAGTTTGATCTAGTCGACGCCTAATATCATAAAAAGGCACATTTTAAGGCGCCCTTAAATTGTGGCGCTTGCCGCCCCTTTTCATGTGCCGCCCGGGGCCATGCCCCCCCCGTCCCCCCACGCTACGTTACTGCTCAAGAAACATAATGCACTGTGTGGCCATTCTGGGCAGCACTTGGTCGAACTCCCGTATAGGAATGGTCAATGTCTTTATATAGAGAGCGATAACTAAGTAACTAGTCCTGAAATAAAATTGTTAGTGGAGGAGGAAAACTGCTGAATGGGAATTTAGCTGGAATCGTTCGTAAGGTTCAGGATACTTAGATAATACCTACCTACCTACTTTTTTTGTCATTAATGGCTTGTACCTAAATAAACAAGATCTTTAAGTACCCATCAGTGGGACAAAAGTAAACAAGCAGGAGGACCACCTCATGGTCACTGCCACCTATTCATATCCTGATTTACGGGTTTACTTATATTTTCGATTAAAAATTGGTTCTCATGACATGTGTGGTTTGCTTTTACTTTCCCATCAAAAGAATTTAAACGCTGCTAGGAAATGTAACCAAGTAAATAGAGAGGTTACCGCCTTGCAGTCGACGCCATAAGTGCCGAGGTAGCCAGGCAGTTGAGGTTTTGCTTCCTTCTCATCTCCAATGGCGGTCGCGACTTGCGCGCTCGGCACGATCTCGTACGGACACACTTCGGCTGCGCGGCGCTCTGCACGTGCCGCTTTGTCCTGTGTGTTTAATAACAGTGATTTTATGGATAGGATTATTAAAGCCATCTACTTGTCTACATCGAAATCATTCAATCATAAAGGGTCAGCAATACTCAACATGAACCAAACCTTGTTACAACACATGCACTGAGCAAAAAAAAAGTTAAGAAAAAGCAAGCTAAAATGCTATCAGTTTATTATAATTTTTAAGGGGTCTCCGTATGAGTGATAGCTTGACCATGTCTAAGTAGATCTGCGTATGAAATACCTAGTCATAATCTTGTGATGTAGTCATTGTGTATGAAGGTATCGGCGGTAGGTCTAAGGCGGTAGGCTATAAGGGACGGAACGGAATTTCATCTGTGCGATGTCTGGTTGAGTCATTTATTTTCCCACCGCGCATATTAACTCATTTATTGTAGATATTATCTATGAACTTATAAAATCCCAACCTCTATTGTCCATTGTTCTTCAAACTGTCAATAGGTACCAAGTAAACAAACACTCGCAATGAGGTAATTAATATCTACATTTGCACGTATGACGGCACATTTTCATTGTCCACATGCATATTATATAAAATGCAATGATTTCATTTTTAACTATACAATGTGAGAAGTATCTGTGCACATGAAGTTATTTCATCGGACAAAGGTAATCTAAGACCTGACCGTGGCATCTGCCAAGGTCAGGAATTTTCCGATTCTTTTCATCTGGATAGAGAAAATTTCTTTGTCTGCACTCTGCGGCGCGTGGTTTGACGTTTTGGGACAACATGTAAAAATTTGATAGTTTTCTGCAGCTCGCTTTTGTAGCTTAGACATCAGGAACTTTACTCATCTTCAATTCAACAAGGACATACCGGGTCTTCGTACTGTTCGCAGAAGTCATCGGCCTCGTTGTAGTGAGGCTGCTGACCCGACGGGTAGCTCACTCGCTTCGCCTTCTCCTCTCGGTGTTCTTCACCCGAAGGGCCGCTGAAGCACACCACCTTCTGGTGGTCGTCGCGAGCCTCTCCAGACTTCAGGATGCCCTTCAGTGGCATTATGTTGTCGCATGTCGGCTTGCTGAACATTGGACAGAAATTAAAATTAACTAGGTACTTGTTCGAAACAATTTAAGACTAAGATAGATTGAGTCCTTCTAAAACTAGAAAGAAGCTCACCATTTTGTTGAACTCTAAAAATAAAAATTAAATGTGCCAACATCGTATCAATAGGTAGGTAGTATTTTTTTACCAAAGAAAAATACAAAGAGATGCATATTCAGAAACTTCTGCTTAGTTAAAGAAACCGATTGGTGATTGAACCTGTTCTAAGGTGACTTATTGTAGTAAAGTCACCTCACAGGATAATGCTACCACCTTATCTCCCGGGATGAGCTTAATGCAGATATGAATTTAGTCTAAATATTTCTAAGATACGATATAAGTAACATAAAATCTCCTTCAAAGATTTATGATATTTCAGATTGAGATACCTAACGCACACATTGGAGTAAACTTTTTAAAACTTTGCTGCAACCTCTGCCGTCGCAGAGGAAAATACGAGTGGACGGGCTCCTAAATTTTTTATTTTTTGCCTTTTTTCGAACTGAGTTTATCGAACATTTCATTTTTTATATGCGCAGGTAAAAAACTGAGTAGGTATTAAGGTAATGATAGGTTTTTTTTTCCGTTTTTTAAGACGTAAACGACCTTTCTGTTTGAATGAACTCCCCATTAAATTCAAAGTCAAGTCCATAACGTTTTCAATACCCAATCAGGATTTAAAAGTCTTATTATGTAGGTACCTATCAGTTGTTCACCAACAGCTATATTTATTTCCACTTTTAACTTCGCAGGGAGACTACCACCATGTGTCCACCTGTTAAGGGATATTCCCACGAGTGATGATACCAAAGACGGGACAGTTAGGGGTTTTGCCAGTCGTCATGGTTCAATCAATCAATCAACTTAGCATAACGCAGTCCACTGCTAGGCATAGGCCTCTCCCAGGCTAGCATGGTCAGGTCATCATGGTTGATAAACTATAATAGCTGGCAAAGCTTTACTGCGCGGCATTCAGCAATATCGTATAGCTGCTATAGCTCGTGCCGACGTAAGAAGTCTGGTTTTCTGTGGTAGGTACTTTGGCCTATAGAGTGTATGAGGAATAGGGTGTAAAGTTCCTCATCTTCCATGGTGGCTGCCTAGACGGGTGTTGTGTCTGGTGAACTACTGTCTGACGACGGTTTATGTTGGGATGTTCTAGCTATACTTACCTACATTTGCTTGCGCGATGCAGGATTTGTGACGTCAGGTTTTCGATGCGTGATTCGCATGTGGCATAATAAAAAAAGCTATAGGACTACCAACATCTCAAGTTTTTCATAATCAAAGTCCAGTGTTACCTCTCGCGTGCGAAACGCAATGATTCGTCGTACGAGATGCGGTCTGTCGTCTTGGGCGGTGTGGGTGGTCGGGGCGGCGTGGCACTACCCTCCACCACGTCTAGGGCAGTCAAGCATCGCTCCATGGCGCTCGGTTGCGCCACAGCCGCCTGACCAATCTTCGCGAGCTGCGCGCGAGTATCTGCCTGTTGCTCTTCGGCGAAGGCCGACTAGGGGTGATGGTAAATAATAATTATTTTTGATTTATGATCAATGTGGTCAAAAAAAATGAAGAAAATCCACATCACTACTACTACAGTATGCCACATGTCAGCAGTGGTAGCAAAAGCAATAAAGGAAAGCTGGCCTCTCATTCTATTGAAACTCCGTAGGTAGGTACATAGGTGCTTTGAGGTGGTGCGCTGGCCGCGCGTAGTAGGTACCATACTTCGCTCGGTCAGCGCACGGACCACTGACACGAGCAGATCACCGACGCGTTGTCGACTGTACCTACAAATAATTTCTGAAAAAAAAGTACAAGCGGCTGTCTCATCGCAATCGGCAATCTCTTGCAATCAACCATTGATTTATAACGCGCAAGCGGCATTCCTATATAAGTGATGGAAGACTTCATGCATTTAAACTATGTTCTATATGAATACTATACTCAGTAAATAGTATTTATATGACAAGGCTACAAGGTTCTTCGGCGCGTGGCAAAAACCAAAATCAGAACTAACGCCGCCATCTTGTATTGGCATCAGGCTCTAAAAGATCCTTGAGCAGGTATAGTTACCTGTAGGTCTTCTTTCAAGTTGCCCTCGCGCATGTGGTAGTTCCGCACGTTGTCGATCACCTCTTGCGGGAACTTCTCCGGGTTGGCGGTCATGTACCGATACACGAACAAGTCGCACCCTATGATCCTGAAGCGATGCTTGAATACAGGCACTATGGCTCCTAGGAAAATAAAAAACGTGAAAGTGGACAGCAGGTGTTTAACGATGTCTCCACAATTTGTTGGGTGCCAATAACAAACCTAGCTTAGCTGTTGGCTACGAAACACAGCATGAGATCTTTGAAATTTATCGAAAACAGATCGGTTTTATTACCAATCGCAACCAACCATTGTAAACAACTCCTTATCATAAAATAGCATTACGAATCTAGAATTCGCCAACCGCATTCGCAAAACGAAAACTTCTTGCGTCGAACTTCGAGAGCTCCTCCTAGCATTATTATTTAAGTAACTTGTGCAACTGACAGCACCAGACCTTTGGAGTGCTGGGTGAAAAATTTGTGCGAATTACTTACCAACACTATTTTATTGATTGACTGATGATAAATGATAAAACACTTTTGGCTTTCTAGATAATTTCAACTTTGATGAGAAGAATTTAAGATCCTGATCATGAAAAGAGCCTTCACGAGTGCTCAGTTAACATCGTATTAACCACGCAATAAGTTTGCTAATTGCCTAATCTTCGTTATAGGTAACAGCTACTTCTGTTTTGGCTCGTAGCCACAGACAGACACGAAAAATGCCGCAGTAATCTTTGAAAATATGAGAACTAGGTACCTCAAACATTTCTATACTCACCAATGAAGAACCTATCAGGTGTGAAGTAAGAGGGGAAGTTGTGGTCCGACTCAGGAGTCTCCAGCTTCATGGACTTGAGGAACGTCCCCTCGCGGATGCCGGAATTCCTCCGAGGAACCTCTCCAATCTTGATGGAGCCATCTGCGAGGCTGTACGACATCACGAACTTCCTGCCAATGTCTTCGGGGTGCACCCAGTCCAGCTCGCACAAATAACGAAGGTACTGTATGAACGAGTAAGGCCATAAAAGTTTCCGACATGTTTTATAACTTGGTGTAATCGAGGCTCGAGGGGTTAGGATACCCTGTTATATAGGCTTGGTATTGAGCTATCTACTCCAGTTTTTACATACTGAATGTTGTTTTTTTTCTTTTGCTAACTTTTTTTTTTAATAGACCTTGACCTTTCCACATTATTATTCACATTATAAAGTATAATATTATTATTATTTTAATTAATTATTGTAAATGTGACGACCATGTGGGTATTTTTTTAATTCTCATTATAATCAGGCAGTTTGAGTTGCTTTATGCGGTGTACCCAAAATGTCCTTTCTTTGGTATTGTTCATTGAGTCGTTGAGCATTTTAAGTTCTGATTTGAGCTCACGATCACTAAGAAATGCGTGCAATGATCAGACAGGTCTACTCAAATTTGTATTGTTCCTTCCTCAAAATACCATCTCAGACATTATCCTGCATAGTCTTCATAAATGGCCTGACCCAATAGCTTATGGCTGAACTTTAAAAGAGACTGTGACCTCTGAGTTTGTTTCGGTCTTTCTTCTCAGAGTAAATAGTGAGTTAGGAAACACCGAACTCATCTAGTTTTAAAAACATAATGCAATTTTGACGTGTAAAAGTGTTTTTTTTAAACCAATTTACAGATATAAATATCATTTATTAAGTATTTGCCCCGTGAATTATGTGAAAATAGATTTCCTCACCAACAGGAACTTCAGAAAGCATAGGTATTTAAACTTACTTAGATATATGCCATAACATAAGCATTTCAGAATAAATAGCCTTTATGCAAATATTATACGTATAAATGCTATCTAAAGCAGTACCGACGGCGAAATGCGCTTCCAGGAAATATTAACGTAATAACCTGAATCGCTCCTCGACTCTTTGTGGAACTTTAATTGAGTCCCCAAGTTGCAAACTTGAATATCAAAGAATTATTTATTGATGCCCGATGGAAATACATGCACTAACTTCTTCAAAGTATTATATGTCGGTAGAAAGCACTCCAACTTGTGATTGATACTTTTATGTTTACTGACTGGATCTTATTTGTGAAGAAAATTTTATTTAAAAACAATAAATTTTTCTGCACCTGCCTATTCGTTTTCTCCGATATGCTGACTGGATCTTATTTGTGAAGAAAATTTTATTTAAAAACAATAAATTTTTCTGCACCTGCCTATTCGTTTTCTCCAATATGGTTTTTCCTGTAGATATGTTTAGTGATTTGATTTTCATAACTACGTAAGTACGTACAGTCACGGACTTTAATTAATGAGCCACCTGGTACTGTTCGCATTTTAGCCGTGTAATGCAAATCGGGTTTATTCGGTTCCCGAGACGCAAAGTCATATGTCTTCGTATTAGAAGAAGAAAATTATATTTCATATCTTTACAGGTTGGCTAACCTGAGAGCAGAACTACAAACTTGACAGCAGTGACTACTCAAAGTCAACCAATTGCAGGTCTAGCAACAGTAACCTAGCAACGATAAACAATTGTTGCTAGGTTACTGCTGCATAATAACGTTAGCGTACGGAGAAATTCTCTGACATCGATATTTCAACTGTCACTGTCTTTAGTTATGTTTTCATAATTATCGAGTTAATGAGCTATGATTCAAAGGAGGTCAGTATCAAATAGATTGGATAAACTTAATGCAACATTGTATTTATTTTTATCATTGAGAACTTATTAGTCAACCTCTATGGATATTTCCGATTAAAAGTAATTTATTTGTCATCTTGATATTTCAACTGTCTTCAGTTATGTTTTCATAATTATCGAGTTAATGAGCTATGATTCAAAGGAGGTCGGTATCAAATAGATTGGATAAACTTAATGCAACATTGTATTTATTTTTATCATTGAGAACTTATTAGTTAACCTCTATGGATATTTCCGATTAAAAGTATTTTATTTATCATCTTGTTTACGAGCTTGCGATTTGAGTTCGTGTTTAATCGTGTAATCTCGTGAATGTATGAAAGTAAACAAGATGACAAATAAATTACTTTTAATCAGAAATATCCATAGAGGTTAATTAATAAAGTCAACCTCTATGAATATATCCGATTAAAAGTAATTTATTTGTCATCTTGTTTACGAGCGTGCGATTTGAGTTCGTGTTTAATCGTGTAATCTCGTGAATGTATGAAACTGCAAAATTGAAAATTTTGTAGGTGGCTCATCAATTAAAGTCCGTGACTGTAACTCACGTATCAATTTTGAGTATCTAGGGGAAGACCAAAGAATCGATGGACGGACTGTGTGAAAGATGATTGGCTCAAAAGGGGGTGAATACTGAGATAACGAGTAGATAATAGGGAAGTATGGAAGAAAAAGAATGTTGCTCCGACCCCAAATAAATTGCGATAAGGGCAGGAATGATGTTGATGATACACGCATCAATTTTTACAAGCTTTATATTAGCTTGCTCTGTTCGTATGTGTTTCCGATTACTCCAATTGTCATCCATTTTTCAAGCACTTCCTAGCATCCGACTGAGCTGAAACTTGGGATACTTATATAACTACCGAGACATTTTGAAAAAATGATACTATGGAGCTGGTCTGATGATGGAGCCGGAAGGTGGCCCTGGGAAAACCCTTTTTACTTCATTATAAACTTGTTTTTAAAAAGATTTTTACTTATATTTTATTAATAAGTATGGCCATGATATGACATATACAATTATCAGAGCAGGCGTCATAATTAACAAATCAATCAATTAAATTAGCCCACCACAGTTCACTTCACTGTTACAATCTAACATAATTCTAATTAGATTACTTAAATTAATTATCGGACTCTGAATTGAGGCAATAGATCTTGGTCAATTAGCATAATCATAGTTAATTATTGACAGTAAAATTATTTCCTGAGTATCTATGTGTACCGTCTCATGTAACTATAAACATAAAACTTGCTGGGTTATTGTGACGTCATGAGTCGCAGAGACAATGAGAGCTGAACTTGAGGTCAAGACTTTGGTATTTATTTTTATTTATAGATGTCAAACTATGTATTAAACACCGGTTGTAGACTGTCTATTAGGTGGTGGTATTGCATCTTACGACGGATTATAACGTGTTTACATTTCATTACGCCATTGATACCATATATTATGATTTATTGGAATGTTTTTTAGGTGAATAGTATGGCATAACTTAGTCCTTTTAGACTTAGTACGAGATGTTTCTTGCAAAAGAAAAGGATAGCAATTCATCAGAGTTAATCATTTTGTTTTGATGACAGGCGTTAAATAACACTGGTTTATACATACAGGTTTTAAAAACTGCAAGGTTATAAAAACGTTAGAAAACATCCCAATAATATTCTTTGGACTAGAACCCTTCTGCTTACATATTATACATTTTAATCGAATATACTTTCATGTTGACCCTGACAACTCTTCGCAGGTTCAGTCTGACTAGAATGTATCTAATCCTTATTGTATAAAGATTACCTTATTAGCGTTGAGGTTGTACTTGATGACGTCCTTGTACGGGGGCTTCGGGATGAGGCGGTAGCACGACATCAGGGTGTCTTCGGGAGCCCCGATGCCGATGTGTGGCGGGATCGACTGCACGTGGAACAAATAAAAAGAAATATATGATGTAGATATGTGGTGTTAAACTTTTTTGTGTGCGATTCTACGTTTCAATTCGTGTAGATACCTACTTATAGCGAAATCGTTCTGATTTGAAATATAATGACTCATGACTTTGGCGGCGAAAATGACAAATAAAGAGTCCATAGATATCCGAAAGGGATACCGGGACCTTGGCAACAGGCAACTGAAGGAAAACGGGTGGGTTTTAGTCAGTAAAAGTCTGACACGCCCTTCCGCTCCGCCCAGAGCGGGAGAAGTCATTGGATGCTGTCCCACCCTCAAAAAAAAAATAGAAAAGTAAACGGACTACACAATAAATTAAAAATAAAGTATAGATCAGGAAGATGCAAATGGGTTATTCTAAGAACAAGAATCTTTAAAACACGTTTTTAATTTAAAAATCCAGTGTCATTTTGACATTTGAAATTACTACCTACTACCCATACATTACAAAAGATGACTTGAACCAATTATCCATAATTTTAAGAAACTACTGACGACTATTTCATGTAAAAAAATGTTTAATAACATAATTACTTGCTGGACTAGGAAGTGATGAAATATGTAGGATAAAGTGGACCTCACCTTGGGGAATTCCTTTATGGCCTTTTTGTGCACCTTCACAGGCTCTGGTTGTTGCATGTTCAGCATAGTCCTGGTAATCATTAAGAAAAGTTAGTTGACACTTTGGCGGACAGTAAACGCACATAGACGTAATAACAATAAAACTTCAATTGTGTCTCATTCACTGTCCGCCAAAGTGTTAACACTCGGCAATGGACTTGAAATCGACAACTTATGGAACCCTGATTAGAAAACTGAAAAAAATCAAGTAACAAAAACTAAAACCCAACTACGACTTAAAAGGTATAAACAAGACACCACAGACAGACAAATTAAAAATCCGGAGTGACACGTGTTAGGGCATAAATCGAACATATTACGTGTGACTCCGGATTTTTAATTTGTCTGTCTGTGGTGTCTTGTTTATACCTTTTAAGTCGTAGTTGGGTTTTAGTTTTTGTTACTTGATTTTTTTTTACATTCTTTTGGGGTTACAATATATATATTTTTGAAATGTGCTCATTAAGCCCTTTCATTTGATACCCAACATGGTACGATTAAACCATATATTTTTATAAGTTCGTCACTTTATGTCCTCTAGAGGGCGCCATTTTTAATTTAATGTGACTTTACATAGCCTATAACCAGCGGACAATCACGACGCTTCTAACGATACCTCATTTGTCAAATTGTGATAAGTGGTTTGGAAGATAGGAGGGAACAGATGAACATACATACATACATACATACCGGTCAAAATCATAACCCTCCTTTTTTCTTCGCCGTAGTCGGGTAAAAATATAACAATGACAGCGATATTCATTAAGATACATCGCAGATGGATTGTCCACTGTTTTGTTAAATAGCTGAACCACGTTCACCCGTATTTTTACCCGACGGGCAAGAAAAAAGGAGGGTTATGATTTTGACCGGTATGTATGTATGTATGTTCATCTGTTCCCTCCTATCTTCTAAACCACTCATCACAATTTGACAAATGAGGTACCGTTGGAAGCGTCTTGATCGCCCGCTGGTTATAGGCTATGTGACGTCGCATTAAATATTATATAAAAATGGCACCTTCTAGAGGACATAAAGTAAGGAACTAAAAAAAAAATGTCGTCGTCTGTCTGTGGTGTCTTGTTTATACCTTATTAGTCGTAGTTGGGTTTTAGTTTGTATAAGGTACTTTAATTTTTTTTAACATAAAAGCTGTTTTGTAAAACAGTTATTAGCTTTTATTATACAGTTATTAGCACAGTATATAACAGTTATTAGCAGTTATGTTGAACCGCGGATTCGAAAATCCATCTGCGACAGAAACATGGTGCTCACAAAATTAGACCATTTACAGCAATATACGAGAATTTTCGTTTTGAAAAACGATACCTACCGGCTTTTCCGGGAATCGGAGCACGCCAAGTATTTCTACCTACACGAAGAGGGCTAAAGACTTCGTAGACAGTCTTTTATGTCCATTAGTGTCACTTCGCAAACGTTCGAATTTTAAAATCCGCTCTATGAAAAGACACATCCTTTGCGAGGTTCATATAAGCTCGAGCCTTATTCTTTTTGTTATAACGTCCTCCATAGTCGTTTACACATCTCCGCACCATCGAAGCTTACTCTTTTCGTCCTCTTTTGAAGAGGATTAAAATTGCTCTCGTGTTTAATATTAGAAAGTGGCCCGTTCCATTGAATATTAAATTAAAATGTGTCCACATCAAAGTTTTAATCAAAGCTTAGTAATGAAGGTTGCCCCCGTGGAATATCTGTAGTGTTTACATAAATATGTAGGAACCTAATGAATGTATATGGATTTCCTGGAAAAAATTGACAACAATAAAAGAGCGTCGTGAAAAACTCTTTTCTGGCTAGAACACTTCCGTTTCCGATCCGACAAAATATGCTGAAATGAGGATCTAAGATAAGAAGAATTCTATAATCACTCACTTTATCAATCTAGCTCCCGTAGAGAAGGTTTTAATTCTAAAATAGTTTATCGGAGCGAAGCGAGCGCAAATGAGAGCATGTTGCAAGCGGAGCGATATCGGTACTATATATATACTGTTCACACTTAATTAACACTTACTGAACAAATTCTAGTTGTTGTGTTTACCTCTAAATCGCTACACAGCATGCAGAGCGTAGTGATGTTGAAACAGTATAATTAAGAAGACCTATGAAAATATTTATGTTCGTTCGTTCTGCATACATAAAGCACACATTTGTTGGGCCTCTAGATTAAGGGGTGCCTCGAGAAATACAAACAACATATACGTACAAGTATGTAGCGATTAATCCAGCTAATTCGGTTACGCTCACAAATCTCGCGCGGTTCTTTGGCATAGAAATACTATTGCCAGCAGTAACTCATTGCCCTTTAGGGCATGTAATATCGGTTTTTCAATTCCGGTACTGATTTCCGATATTAGATCTCAGTATCGGAATTCCGATATTATTATCGGAATTTCGTTATTTCTTTAAAAATTGCACATTTTACTTATAAATTGCACAAATTCGGTATGACGTTGAATTGAGTGCAATAAAAAAACATTTTTAAATCGTATTCTTTAATTTGGTTCAAACATTGGTTGTATTGTTTTTAACTATGCCCACCGTAATTAATGTATTTACTATTTTATGATAACCTTTCAATATTACTGCACTTAATTGGTAACTTTAGTTATTTCAATCAATATAGCTTTTTCACAACTATGTTGGGGTCGGCTTCCAGTCTAACCGGATACAGCTAAATACCAGTATTACATTTATTTACATAGAGCGACTGCATAGTTGATTTCCACAACCAAGGAACTGGGTAGCACGATACGCCTTGCAAAGACTGGTTGAGACTACTGTACTTCTGACTACCCGTAACGACTGGCAATGATCTATGAATGACAGCCAACTGCTTATGATCATCCTTCAATATTATTGCCTAATATCACACCTATTTAGTTACTTACATAAGTTAACATCATGCGTGTATTCTTGAAAGTGTTAGGCTATATAGTACCTATGTAGGATTAGGCGGGAAGAAACGCCCGGGTGTCACCACTGTGTGGATCGCCCGGGGGACACGGTGGAGCATGCGGTGGAGGTATGCTGCTTGGGCGGAGCATCGCCGTGTCCTTGTGGAGGTGATTGGTAGCGATGACCTCTTGCGCCCGGCTCTGGTCCAGGCCATGGTACGGAGCGAGTGGGCATGGGAAGCCGTCACCTCCTTCTGCGAAGCAGTAATGCTCGCGAAGGAAGAGGCGGAACGCGTGAGGGAGAGGCAAGATATGCGCCCTCACGCCCCTAACCGCCGCCGCAAGAGACGCCCTGGGCGTCGGGAATCCCAGGCGGATTCCCGGCCACCATAGGCGCGGGATTGCGGGCGGCGAGCAATGGGTAGCTCGCCGTCCGATAAAGACCAGGCCCGAGTCGAGCCCGGGTCTCAAAGAGATGTCAGCATAATTGGCGGGGTCTGCTAGGACAGATGCCTGCCAGGGTTGCGGGAAAGTCCGAAAGGGATACCGGGACCTTGGCAACAGGCAACTGAAGGAACACGGGTGGGTTTTAGTCACTAAAAGTCTAACACGCCCTTCCGCTCCGCCCAGAGCGGGAGAAGTCATTTGACGATCTCACATATCAACCTCAAAAAAAAAATAGGCTATATAGTACACCAGCATTTCACCAGTTTTGTTCTAGTTCCATGTAAAAGGGGATAAGCCTATTGCCATCAATCGGGCTGAAATCCAGACTCTAGACTGCTACTGAGAAATTCCAGATGGAAAATCCGAATTGACCCTTCTGATTGAGACAGATCACTATTTTTTTGTTCTTGTATCGCATGAATTCGAATGCTTAGCTGGAGCAGGAATACGGTAGTGCGTTGTCGCGCTCGGCGTTACACAAGGATCTAAAATATAGGATTATTATAAAACGCAAAGTATAGAAAAAAATCTCCGATTCCGATATTGGATCAATCAGTATCGGAATTGTAATATCGGAAGTTGCGTTCCGAGATTCCGATATTGCGATATTCCGAGATTTCAAGATTCATGCCCTATTGCCCTTACTATATTACTAACACTATATTTCGTTCATGAATATTATGTAAATCCGGTTGATTCTTTGTATAGACTAGGTACCTACCTAGTGGTTATTCTCAAATGGAGAAAACAGCAAACTGGAAATCGTCCTACCACTTCTACATCGGAAATAAACAAAATGACATGCCCTGCCATACCATGAATTTTAAAAGAAAATGCGAACTAGACACACATTATGAAAGAATTTCACTGTCATGTAACGTATAAAGTAGGTACTGAAGCTCGGCAGCTTAATTAATCAAGTTGAATACTTTTTATTATGTTAACGGTCGGATATTTCCACAAACTGCATTAATAAGACAAGTGTTCGTTGAAAACACGTGTAGGTAAACTGTACTTAGGTAGTTACTACATGAAATACATGGGCAAAAGGCATGTAGGTAATTAAGTTGAAGTTACTCGCATTTCATGTACCTACAACTTGGTTGCAACTGTTGCAAGGCATGTATACCTATGTACACGCCTTCACACCCGATACTACGTATACCCCATATACGATCACACCAAACGTATAGTCGGCCGCCACTATCGGCGGCCGACTTGCGAAATGTATGAAAAAATGACAGTCAGTCGGTGAGTTAGAGAGGCCGATTATACGTTTGATGTAGACGCGGCCTTAGTGAGCAGGTAAGTAGTAGGTGAAGAACCTGACCTAACCAATAAACTTTTAAACTGCGTTAGACATAACAAGACATAACAAGAAATATAAAGAATATTCATGGTTTCGAACAAATAAATGATTCTAAAGCAACCACTGGATTTTTTAAACATTTTCTGGAAGGAAAGAAAAGTTGTTTTTTCGGGACAAATAAGACGCACATAAGAGAAACGACAGTAGCATATCTTAAATAAAAACAGAATTCCTAAGACCTTTTCAAATCGTTATGAATACAAAGATATCATGTGGAGTGTGAGAGAGGATCTATTAATAATAGCACCGATAACACGTAGTACAATGGTGTAATTATCGAGTAATAGTGGCGTACTATTATGTCGCCATTAAGACAAATGCCGCTAATTAACGGTGGAGAGAACATCACAGCGGCTCCATTCACGATAACTTGGGACGCGTCTCGGTTCACATCTCACTTAATGTCAGGATTTATCTTTGAGTATAATGATGATGTGGTACGTGTAGTTATGATCTATATAACACAATGTGATACTGTGTGAATGCTGTCTCAAGATCATTCGATTGGTACTTAGGAATTTGTTTAACCTTCATAACTTAGGAGAAACAGGGTCCCTGATTTAAATGTACGTATATAAATATTGGCACCTGTCTTTGACTCCATGAGCCTAACTATGCTATTGCGAATAAAAATATAGCATGATAGAATTCAAACCTGTACTATATACCTCCTAACAGAGATAACGGCTAATAAAGATACTGAAAAACGCAATCTGATCGTTTGTTTTAGTACCTACTTCTGTTTGCTATTTTAGAAACTCTTCCCTTTTTTTATTATTTATTTTAGAAACAATTCTTTCTTAAAAGGTCTCATTGTCATTTCAGATTTTATTATTGTTTATGTCTAAGGGCTGATTTTACCAAAGTCAGATATCTTTTATCCGTGGAATAAAAATGGCGTCTGACAGTTTTTGTATGGAAAAACTGTCAACAATTCAAAATTAATTCGCAGGATAAGACTTATACTCGGTATAAAAGTTTGGTGAAATTCGCCCTTAGTCTTATGTAAGTGGGCAAAATTGTAAAATTGTTCGTTAATCTGAACTTTAAGATTCTTTAGTTTTAGTGGCGTAGTATTAATTAAGTGTTATCATCACATATTTCTGAGATTGCTGGTTATCCTGTTATTGGCGACTGGGTAAGTCCGAGGCTATTATTAACTATAGTACATACTTAAGATATAAGTATTATACACAGAAGCTGTTCGTGTACCTTTATGAATAAATAAAATATGTTTTGAGGAGAAAACATGCGGTTCCGATACATCATAATTTGGGATAAGGGCAGGATGATGATGAAATTCCCTCCTGAAGTGCTTTTTATTTCTGTAAAAATCTTTTTGATATTATAAACAAACAATGTTATTATTTCGGTGGCTTTGAAAAATTTGCAGATTATTCGAAAACGAGGAGACGAAAAAGAAAAGATTATTAACTGTGTGGGGGAGCTAATTTGTATAATAGAGTGTCGCAGAGCTTAAGCTGCACTAGAGCTGCGATCACTCACTGTCACAAACAAAACAGAATAAAGTGAACAGAGGGACTACTCTAATGTATGGTGACAGCACCAGTTAACAGAAGACTGTTTATTTTATTTAGACTTTGTGTTTTTTTTGTATTTTTTGTTATGCCTGGTTAATAGTTAATGTTATCTTAGGAGTAAATACCACATCAGAATGTTTGTGCCGATACTTAAAAATAAATAAAACAGAATTGCCTTCTGAATTTTTGATAAGCCTAAGAATAAGGAACCTTTTGACTCTTTTTGTGCCTTCGGGCTTTAGGGAGTAAACTTTTTCGTTTAATCCAAGTTCAGTACTGAAACTATAAAGAAGATATAAGTAAAAGGAATATTCGGGATGTATCAGCTGGCTATTATCTCACGCGAGATACAAAAATCGCCTGGAGGGAAGTATGAACAGCTTAACGCTTAAAGTGAAACAGGAAAAAAAAAATACAATTTCATAACTTGTCGCACAGCCAATACCAATTAAGTAGTATAGGAAATGGCTTACGTTATGGCCTTTGGAAGGCAAGAACAAATATTGATAAATTATTACAATATACATTATGTCAATTGCTTTATATCAAATGGTTACTAAATGAAGTTTGTGGTTAATTAAAAAAAAGCTTTTAATGATGAGTAGTTAACTATTGTTTGTGCCACTTTTGGATTAAACCAACCCGTAAAACATCACTTTAACTGCAGATATTGAAAAATCTTCAACGAAGTATTGGTGAAACACGTAGCTTCTATGTAAATGTGAAATTATGTTTTTAAATATACAACAATACGTATTGCAGTAATTATATACTCGAAGCGTACAATATACACTGACACTACTAATTAATGCATAGGAGTTTTTTAAAACGATCAAATAAATTCAAACATTGAAAATAAAAAAGTGATTTTTCTAACAGATAAACGTGATGGGCCGATTATTGGTTTTGCCGATCAACCGACTAGCTATAGTGATTAAACTATTGGATATATTTGACTTAATTTTTGTATGCAGACTGGGAACGTCATTAAATATACGAAGTTTTTATTTATTGTCGTATTGTCGTCACCACCTTGTATTCATCAAAATGTAGGTACCTATAAGAGACCAGAGGGCCAATTCTCTTACATAAAAAACGTTCACATTCAAGTCGCAATCTGTCAAACTTGTCAGAAATGTTGGTAAATTGATGGTTTTTTTGACAGACTGCAAATGAGATGCGAATGTGAACGTTCTTAAAAATAAGGGAATTGCCACGCTGGTGGCACACGCGTAAATAAAAAAATACGGTACAAGTACCCCGGTTATTTCTCGGTTAATATTTCCTACCGCGTCTACACAGCAACAAAAATATCCGACGTTAGAACAGGTGCACGCGAATTAATTATTCAGCTGCAAATCTAATTAAATTAGTTTGAACTATGAAGGTTGAAACTACAAAATTGAATTTGGTACCTACATTGTTTTTGATTCGACTCAGCGTGATGGAATTTATATTCGGCTTGCATAAATGTTTAAAACCTTAATTGATGTTATTTTTAGATGCTTAGTATTTTTAGATGCTTAGATTTTTATGTGATCAGTTTTGGAAATGGAACTTCTTATCTTTTAATCCCTTAAATTTTGTATTTTATATGAATTCATGAAATTGGAAAAATTATGGCTAGGTTACCCTAACCTAGGTTAACCTACCTACTTAATGTTTTTATTTCATTGACCTGATTTGCCCAGGCAAATTGATTCAATTAGATTCCTCATTCCTAGAATGCCGAGCACAATTAATAATACAACTTAAACAAACGAAAACTATTATATCAATAAAAGACGCTTCGTAATTGGTGTTCTCACCCTACATAATTCACGCAAATGATCTTGTTATGCCTAGAGGCTAACTCCTAATGAAATAGTAATACTTAGTGATTGTCATTTGACAATAATGTCTTATAAGTCTTATAACTTATAAGTATGATGCTCATTTTATGTATTTGTTTGAATAACGTTTTGTGTTTCGGCCTTTTATTTTGTGTTAATAGATGTTGATCAGCTGATAGCATCGATTTCAATTGTTTATTTGTGATTTAGCTAAATAATTGTGGACCAGATGCGTGTGTATTTCAGAAAATTGGATTTATGCGGAATTTAATTAGTTTTGTAATTACAGTTTAAAAAAATTAGCTGGTACATTCTAAAATAGACACAACATTAGTAACCAAATTTTCATTAGTAATTTTCGCATGCGTAGAGAATATCTCTTTGAAATTGAGCCTTAGGTAGGCACTTACGTAACTTTATATCAGTTTTCTCGTTAGCAGCCTTATTCAAAATATTCTCAACTTACTTAATATCTTTTCTATTGGCCTTAATATCTTTTCTATTGGCCTTCATCCTTCTCAATCAGAAGATCGGCAAGAAACTATTAAATTACATCGTAAAATCGACACCTCAACCAATCCGCCTGGAAAACTCTTTATAGCAAATTACGCTAGAAGTCCTTTCAAAATACTATTATTTCT
Organism: Lithophane semibrunnea; assembly: GCA_947363905.1. Classification (NCBI taxonomy): domain Eukaryota; kingdom Metazoa; phylum Arthropoda; class Insecta; order Lepidoptera; family Noctuidae; genus Lithophane; species Lithophane semibrunnea. Next base: position 10,069,400 of record OX376188.1, on the reverse strand, counting down.
TCTAAAAGAGACCGGCTCAACACGGGGTCGTCTTGCACTTACATTAATCCGGAGACGACAAAGTTTTGACGTAATTAACATTGAAGAAAAAATAACAAAAATACCGCCAGGAAACGGGAAACAACTTTTCTTTTAATTTTTCTTTGGTAAAATGTTAACAAGGAAATGAGGAAAACATCGTTCGCTGGAAAAACTGGGAGCAATGGAAATACTCAGTTAACCCTTTGAATTAGTGTATATAGGTAGTAAATTGTAAATATTAAAAGCCTGAGCAGGGATCTGGCGGCTGACTATGAAGTATCAATGCCGTCATTATTCCACTGCGAAAAAAGGATGGTGCTAGCGGCCTTGTATAGCTCCGTCTCTCACTAACACTGGAAAAATGGTGGCATTAATACGTCGTGGTACCTATAGGTGCGTTCTAGCTTGCTGCTACCCATATACTGCTGTATCCGTTCATTAAATGACGGCCCTCGATGTTAAATTAATTTGCTTTTTTGGGCTACAATGTATTTTTATATAGAAATATCTGTCATTATTGTGTTGCTAAATAAAGATGCCGCTTCAAATTGTCAGACGCGGTGACAAACCCGTCATCCAACTAATAAGTTAATGTAAACTAAAAGGAAATAATAATGAAATTCTAAACACATTACCACAAAAGATTAGAGAATAGTACAGAAAATAGCTACACAAAATCCATTTCCTTTTATTCTCAAGTCAACAGCAACCACAGAATTTCATCAAAGCTGAATTAATAAAATCTTCGCTCGCTCTAGAGACTGCACCTTTGTAATCTGCGGGCAATATTTCCCGTGCAGTCGAGTAAACAGTGGCCCACGACTGGACGGAGACAAATGGTTCCGTGGCCGCGTGTTTACAAATGCTTCTTTATACTAATACTCGTCGGGGGTTGTACTAAAGAAGGTCGGACAACGCAATGGGCAGACAAATTTTAAATACAAGCTACGTATGCTTCTTTAACCCAACACATGAGCTGTGCTGAGGCGAAGAAGGGAATTCGTTCTATATGTACACACGGGTACAAGCTGACCTCGCATTGTACGGAAATCCTATAAAATGCAAGATCAGCATAAACTGGAATTGTATAGCTTGATGTGTAGCCGTGTGTACGTAAACGCGATAACAAATGCTTCTTCAAGCCAGCAATTATTGCACGTTGTGCTAAAGAAGCTTTTGGGCAGACGAATTGTAAATACGAGTTACGTAGAGCTTCTTTATCCCAACACTAGCTGTGCCCCGCGGTTTCACCCGCGTAGGTCTCGATCCCGTGAGAATATAGGGATAAAACGTATCCTATGTCGTATTCCTGGTCATGGTCTACCCGTGTGCCCATCCTCTCCTCTCTAGAGTAGGGAAAGTCGCGGCGGCGCGGCGCCGGCGTCGAACGGTTCGCGTATTGCATTTTTATACTCGTCGTGATAACTTCGAAATTAAATGTCCGATTCGAATGAATTAAAAAGTATTTTAATGCTACATAAATACCCTTGATGTTAAAACTATTGATTTGAATAAGAATTAATATCATGTTGATAAAACTCCTTCGTAAATAATGCATTAATTTCGAACAAATTTGATTACCATAAAAAAGGTTATAGTGAGTCAATCTTAAAAGATAGACATATGCTGTCGCGGATTTTTTTTAGAACTTTTAAAGAGGAACAATCCCATCATTTTTTCCCGTTTTTGCAACATTTTTTATTTATGCTCCGCTCCTATTGGTCATAGCGTGATATTATATAGCCTATAACCTTCCTCGATAAATGGACTACCCAACACAAAAGAATTTTTCAATTCCAACCAGTAGTTCCTGAGATTAGCGCGTTCAAACAAACAAACAAACAAACTCTTCAGCTTTATAATATTAGTATAGAATATACGAGAATATATTAGTATAGATATAGATATGAGCAGAAGCGAGCGATATTGAGGCGAAGACGAAATGCGTGAAGATTTATTATCATTACTAGCTGTGCCCGCGACTTCGTTCGCATGGATGTCGGAAAACAATAATATGTCGCTTAGAAAAGTTGTACCTTCATTTAAAAAGGGGGAATCTTTCGACCAGGCCTGGTGATTTTTCCTAGTAAGAAACTGCCAAAAAACTTGTGTTTTTATTTAAGAAAATGCTTCTCTTTATAAAATATTAGCGGTGGAACCACCTGGAGCGTACACAAAAAAGTTGCTAGGGTTGCTCACACGCGAAAGAGCTACATAAAGTTGGCCGTGGGAAATCAAATCAAATCAAATCAAATCAACTTTATTTTTGCAGAAAACACTGTTACAATGGTGTTATAAAAGTAAATGTTTCAAGTGATTCTACCGTAAGGCATGCAAAATGTATACAATCATGGTTAATCAGAATCTAGATTGACATTGAGACAAATAAAATTAGATAAAAACAGTAAATTTTTTAGAAAAGCAACCAATACTAAGATCCACCCCCGCAACGGATAATGTCTGGCCCTGAGCTTTGTTAATGGTCATGGCGTAACACAGGCTGACGGGGAATTGCACACGCTTAAAACTAAACGGGAAATTATTGGGAATGAGAGGAATTCTTGGAATAAAAACAACATCACCGGCGCCGCAACCTGTTAAGATTTCGGCTTCGATGACGTTTTGTTGGTGATTGGTGACTATGAGCCGAGTGCCGTTGCAAAGTTTGGGAGGACTTAAATTTCTGAGAAGAATTATTGGCACTCCGACTTTTAAACAAATTTTGTGTGCTGAAAGACCGGGTGTGTTAAGGGATTCTAAGAACTCTACTGGATAGTGTGTGGCATCTTCTTTTTCGGGAACCGTATTTATCGATGTATATTGTTGACTTTCCCCAGAAACGTGTGCCAATATTTGTGTATTTATTGCTGTCCGATAGTCGAACAAATCAAATCAACCATAAGGCCTCTGCCTCGAATCTTGCGGGCAGCGGGGCGGCGGCGGCGGCGCGGGCGCAGCAGGATCTTATGCGTAAAATCTAATGGACCGGTTCTCGAAAACAGTTGCGCGGCAGCGGCGAGGCGGCGGGCAGCGAGCGGTGCACTCCATTCAAGCGGTGACCGCCCGCGCGTCTGCATTGCAGTGTTGTTGCCCACAATAAATTGAGCGTTAGGAATAAATTTGAATCAAAAAGATGTTGCCGCCATTGTTCAGACATTTCTTTCGCGAATAAAAACAAATATCTCGACGACAAAATCGTGAACACAACACTACGCGGCTATAGTGACGCGCGATCTGCCCGCTTGTTTCGAGAACGGGTCTTTGATGCCCGCCCTGCTCCCGCGCCGCCGCCGCCGCCGCCCCGCTGCCCGCAAGATTCGAGGCCGAGGCCTTACACACGCCAACAACGATCAAATCGAATGAGCGGCGGTCACGAATCATACGAACAAATTACGAAGTATAGTACAGTTCGATTCAAACTTAATGGCGGCTCGGAACATGAGGCGAGTCGCTGCGCAGTAACAATTTCATGTGACAGCGGGGGTGAGGGGTGGGGTACTGCGCAGCTAAAAGCTAACTTCCGAGCCGCCATTAAGTTTGAATCGATCTGTAACGACTCGTTTCTTGACTTCTTAATTTGAACCTAATGAACGAAACCAACCAAAATACCAAATCAAAACCAATCAGATCAATTAGGAGTGAGGCGTATTTATCGTCACAGATAGAAATCACAGATATTATAAAATAGCAGATAGCAATTGCTCCTAACGATAAAAAATATCTGTTACTTAAAATCACAGATCCTCAAGACTGTTACTGTTAAAACTTCGGATACGATTTTCGACTTTAACGAAAAGAAATAAAGAAGATATTCAATTGAGTCAATACGTATTTATCGTCTGTACAAAAATCACAGGCTGTGATTTTATAACAGATAGATACGATTTTCGACTTTAAATCAAAAGAAATAAAGATGATATTCGATTGAGATACGTATTTATCAAATTTGGATCTGTTATTTTTTGTCACAGTCACAGTGATCACGTTTATATCGTGTCGTGATATCGTGTTTCACCTGTTACAACCCATCTCTAACTGATCAATACTTTCAACGAATGACAACATTGACAACCCAACCAACAATTTATTATTATTTATTTATTATTATTATTATATTATCGACACTAAAGAAGTCAAAAACAAAGATACCTACACTAAAAATTATTTGGAATATCTGGGCGAAAGTCATTCTTCGACAGAGATTCTTAACACCGCGATTCAGAAAATGACATTAAACGAACAACGCCATCTATCGAGCACGAAATGATACTGTCAAAATATATGGGAAAACGTTCGAACACTCTGTAAGCTAAATAAACTATGTAGAAAAGTGACAAATTAAAGAATAAATACCTATATTTTTTAAGAAATTAACATTTGTCACTATTCTTTCATGATTATCAAGATTTGAAAGATAGGTAGCGCCACCTATCGCACTAATACTAAACTAATAAATAAACAACGCATCTGGAAAATTTTAATTAATCTAACTTTAGAGTTATATTCTATACACCATGTATCGCGTTAAGTTTCCGCGCAAAGAAAATGACGGTCATATAACAACACACGATCTCACAAACCTAGTAATTAAGAAGTAAGTATCATTTCGCGTCAATAGATGTCGTTACGTGTATGTACATTACGTAATGAAAATTCCTTCTTGAACACTTTAAATTCATATATCTTTTGATATTTTGAAGCGATTGCGATGAAACAAAAACTAATTGAAACATCAAGTTACACACAATATTTGAGTATAAAAGTTAACCATATTGATTTCGTACTTTTTACGTGATAGTGGAACAATCAAACTAAAGAACATACAAACAGACAGACAGACAAACAGACAAAAATTCCAAAAATGGTAGAAATGGAATCTGTTGGTTATTCTTGGACAACACACCAATTTTTTTTTTTTTTTTTCTTTGTACAGAAACGTCTCGTCTACAGATTTATTATATGTATAGATAGATTATTATTTATTTATATTTCAGACAACAAATTCCATTTTGTTGGTAAAATAGTGCTTAAAACTATGTTGGTTTACACATAAACGCATACAATGTTTAAAGAACGGACAATCATACCTGTCCGCTATCACACTCAGGATGCTGTTGCTACTCACAAAATACTCTCACTGTGCAGCAGTGACGCCGCTTTCTTGCGTGAGACTGCCGCGAAATTTTAACGAAGATTTCAACATGTTTTGTTGTGAATATTTCGCCAGTGCAAACGCACAGTTATGAAGAAGCATTTGTAAATACGCTCCGTGGTCAACATACCGTGGGGACACTAACGAATATGTAGGGGAAACAACTACAAGTTCACAATCTTTGCGAATGCTCACACATAATTTTCGTTTGCTTGTTTTCTTTCTGCGGTTTAATAAAAAGTGATATCGTTCATGTTTCCAACTAAAAAAAACCTTCGATAGATTTCCTATAAATAGATATACGAATAGTCGCTTGTTTGAATAATTTAAGGTGTGAAATTGTTATGCTACTTAAAAATGGCATACCTAATAATTAGAGGAGTCCAATTAGATCATTCATATCGACAATAAACATTTATATTGATCAAGTTATGTGTCGTAAAAATAAAGTAGAGCATTCCGTACGATCAAATTAGATCATAAAAACCTATTATGGTTTCGTTATCAATTTTTATTGTGTTTCACAATAATAAACGAGTTGTTCCATTCTAATACCAAAAACTAATACCACTGGTATTTGTTTCAATTCATATTTATTTTCTATTCCGAACGGATACCATTGTTTAAACTAATACCAAAACAAGATCGAAAATATAAGGTACAGTCAGTGAAAATGCTTTGTATGTAATTTCATTTGTCGAAAATGTGAACGATCAATCTACTGATGAGTTGGGAAACTTTACGAACAAGATATTAAGTGATAACGAAAAAAGTTAAATTCTTGGCCATCTCTAAAGGCCCATACTTATTATGGGGCCTTTAGAGATAAAAAGCAGGTAAGTAGTCAGGTCAGGTATTAAAAGGGGTATCTAACGACAGCACCATTGGTCCAATTCAGTAGTTTCTACTACAATGCCAATAAACGCATTTTTCTCTTTAGTACTGGACCATAATGATGCTGCCCTGAGGTACCCCTTTTTGAATTTGTCCAGCCGCAAAAGACCAAAACGACATTATTCGCTTCGTTTCGTCTCGGACGCCGCGACTCTACACCGGCGTCGAACTCTTCGCTTTTATTATAAGGTCATAAAGCTCTTTCTGACCGGCTTAATCCGATTCCGGATCGACAAGCATAATTATTTCCTTTGTTTATCTCTCTCTCTTTCTCACTTAATATAATTCTAACCTGAAGTATTTCCTGGTGAAGCCATCGCAGTCAACGATGAGGAACCGCCTCCCGAGGATGTACACCGTAGTGCCCACCATCAGGTCCTTCGGCGCGTAGTATTCCGTAGTCACCTCCTCTTCTGTCGTCTCCAATACGGAGGACGGGAATGACACTGGCCAAATTAATTAATGTTAAATTTCGACCTGGGTTTTGATCCTAACCGCCCCTAACCATGCTTAGGGGATTCCTTAAACTTAGGGGATGTCGGTGAAAACGGACATAAGATAAACATCCTGATCATCACCGCTTATGTCACCTATCGTCTGCACTATCAATAACTACCCTAATCCACCAACCTTAGCTTTTTACACAAAAACTCGGCACTGAGGGTCGTGCCCGCGACCTTCAGCGGCATAAAGACGTTGAATAGCTACATCGATATTCGATATCAGATTATACAAATCATTTCTACCTGAAATAGGTAAGTATTTACGTGATTTTGTACACCTTGATATACTTTTTTAAGTGGATAGGGAAGCTTTTAAAAGGGGAAATAGGCTAAGATTCTATAGAAAGTTATTTAAACGGGTCTCTATAATTTCTGTGACTTTTAAAAGTAAGTTAAGACACATTTCTCTGTGTGAGACGAGGCTTTTGCCCCGGAGTGAGACTTTAATAGGCCTATTTCAAGACGCATTTGTTAATTGGGTAGGTATCAAGCATGGATCTATGTTGTTTTTATCACAATCTTCATAAATGGTACGACTAAACTACGGTGTCTGCCCTAGAGATTTAGCAGTCATTAAGTACAGTGTAGGTACACTCCATCGCCTTTGAAATAAGCCAGCTGGATAATGTAATACCGTTATGATTTTCGCAATAAACTTCGCATACTGATCCACCATATATATAGTAGATAAAGTTATCCTAACTAATATTATAAATACGAAAGTGAGTTTGTTTCGCTTTCACGCCAAAACGGCTGAACGGATTTAGATGAAATTTGGCACATAGGTAGACAATGACCTGGTATGGGACATAAAATACTTTTTAATCCGATATTCCCACGGGATCGAGACTTACGCGGGTGAAACCGCGGGGCACAGCTAGTAATTATATAAAAGACCAAGAACTGTTTAGCATATAGGGTTGGTTTTTACCTGTACGATGCCGATGTTCATCTTAAGAAAGGCGCGGGTGAAACGCGCGGTGCAGCTAGTTGGTAATAATTCAAGGGGCATAAAATGGAAAGTAGGTCGCTAGACTAGCAAGTAATCCCACTTTTCTTATTGCTGACGAGGCAAGGAAAATCCGAGTCGTTTGTCTACCTGTGCGAGACCTACCTCTCGTTTTACAACCTTTTATTATCCTTAGCCAACGCTGCAGTTATTTAGCGGGTGAAAGCACACGTAAGTAATAAATTTGTATTAAGAAAGTTACGGGTTAATATGGTTCAAGTAACTTTGTTCCTAGAAAGCGTAAATATAGGGACTGCTGTGGGTTTTCATATAGCTTACTTTAAGCAGCTTAGATTTTTCTAGATGTTTGAATCATGTCGAATTAAAAATTCTTGCCCTCTTTACTCTTGGGTAAGTATCATTAAAGGTTACACACGGATAACCAGTTTGTCCAGCAACACAGCCATGGGTAAGCAGCAACCTTCTAAGAACTATCTGTGATCCGCAATCAGTTTACCTACTAATACCAGTGATTATGGCTTTCCACATCCGACCGTTACTTACACATTAATTTTAATACATGAAAAGAAAAAAGAAAGGAAATACGTTTATTTGCCGCAAACATGAGATGCGCTAAGAAAGGACAAATAACAAGTTGGGGGAAAATATGCGTCACATAATATATCCACGCAAAACGGCCATCGCTCAGCATAATGCTGCGACCCTATGCTAGACAGAGCCCCAGCACTGGTTTTCAGTGACAAACAGCGTTGACGTCATAACGTCAATTGGTGCAGCATATAATGAAATAACAATAAAAAAATAAAAAATATACATTATGTAATCCTGAATGTTTATATAAATTTATTATTTAAGATGGCCATATTCCGTTACGGAGTGTTGCCATCTTATATAATATTCCGTCAGCGACTCCTGACACGTCATCGTCATCGTCATGACTGCATTCAGTACCTTCACTAACTTACTATCAGGTAAATATATCACCACTTGCAGGCAATAAAGGCAAATTGCAAGGAAAGCCATAGGTACCTACATCAATAAATCTGGAACCTAGCGGCTAGGTAGTAGCACCTGCCACATTGGACTCTATTGCACAGATGAAAAACGAGGCAACGTACCAATATCTACGATATATTGAGTTGCAAGCATTTATCACTGTCTGACATTCGATTAAGTCCTGTAGAAACAGAGACGGCAATATAACATTCTATATTTATAAGGTTTGTTTGTTTGAGCTAGAGTCTAGAGGAATGTGGAAGAGGTGACATTATTTTCGATTTTTGTAGGTAAATATTATCAAAGTAATAATGTAGTAAAAGTTTTGAATATGTTGTGACTGCCTCGTTGACCTAGTGGTCGCAACTACTGAGCGTTCGGGTCCTGTGCTCGATTCCCAGGTCGAGCACAGTGTTGTGCAGGATTTTTCTTTGCTGCAATCCGGTATCTATGTTTGTATCCGGTTGAAAGTAATAGGCTCGCCCCCTATTACATGGAAGGACTTGTGAATTGTGGGTGTAGGATGCACTCTCTCTCTGCCTAACCTTCGGGAGTACACAGGCGTGATGCTGGTGTGACGCCATTTCCATAACAATCTTTTACTCGCTTCGATTGACGCCTCACAAAATTTACCAGAATCGTCAAGGGTCCGCCGCGCAGCTTGTAATTTTAACATAATATTCACACGGCATATGTCGGACACGTGACAATTGTCCAGCCAACGAGATTTAGACTGACTATAGACCCTTAATAACTAAGGGTAAGGGTGGGGAAACTTATCGATAGACATTAACAAATATGTGCGTAATAATTTTAAAATGTAATTTGCAATAACAAGAGACTCCGCTGAGTCTCTGCTGGTGCACATGACTAGGTAGGTATAAGACGAGTCGACTGGTCGAACCTCGGCTGTTTATACTGACGCTTTTCACTCGGAAATTAATATCAACCGGATGATTTAATCTTACAAACCCGAATATACACCCTTATTTATCGCTCGCTATTAAAGTATATCGGTTACCCTGTTCATTAATTTAATTCTTGGAAATTTATAAACAACAAATTACAAAGGCTTCTCAGACGGCCTTTACTTAGGCTGCAATAATTCATAATCTCTTCGCCAAAGAAGTCGAAGTTGGAACGCCCGGGCAACTTCTCAAACTTTCATAGCTTAATCTCCTTTAAAGCTATTAATATAAAGTGAGGTATCCCCGTTTGTTCTCTTCCAAATTACTAATAATTCAATCAAATTTTGTAATTAACTGTGCCGACGTTATTAATTATGTCCGCTATCCAGCTTTTTGAAGCGGTATTTGAATATTAAATTAATCGCAATCTAATTAAATATTATATTCAGTATCTTATTTTTATTCAATAAACTTTGCTTCACCTTAGCCCCAATGCCTACAAAAATGAAAGAGTTCATAGGTAGTATCAATGCCTACAAAAATGAAAGAGTTCATAGGTAGTATATAACGAAACAGTATTTATATGTATATAGATTATCTCAGTAGATACTAATCCGTAAACGAAGATTTTTTTTTGTCAATACAGAAGACAAACGGTTTAAGTTAAATGCCTGTAGGGATTAAGAGAGCGCGCTCGGGCGCCCGGCGCCAGCGCCCGTGCGGGCTACAGCGCTGCCCCGGCACAATGGAACATCGGAATGCTATTTGTGATGTTAAAAACGCGGAAAAGAATCTTGTTGTAAAATGGAAAACGTTTTACTTATAATGCTTACCTACTCGTATTATATATATATATATATAATATATACTCATTCAATGCATTTTAAAAGGGCAAAGGTAGAACAAAATGGAACAACAATTTTGGGTAGGTACCTACATAGTACAGAAGGTGACATTTTTGTATATAAAACTTAAAATTATCCGGGATTTATTGATTAATCACAATACAAATAATAACCGTGAAACCTTATAGTCACGAACATAGCTCGTTTGGAATCCAAAGTAGTGCCCAAAAATACCTACCACGGAATGCGTCTCAAGTCGCCAGCGTCTCACCTGTCAAAAACTACGGCATCTGGCTAGCAATAAGTTTCTTAAGAAGCTCCTTTGTAATTCCCATACAAATTGAGATTATCATAACTTTATTGGCACGCAACAATATCGTGTTGAGAACCCGCAAAGGGCCTTCATTAGGGATAGATTGCGCAAGACGGCCGCGCCAACCGAGAGGCTGGTATACAGTTCTAAATATGCGTAATTAGAATAATTTGTGATTCAAACTTGACACTAGGCAAGGCCAACTTAATACATTTAATACCTACGGCTTTTCTTGGCGTTTTAAGCGATTATATCGTCCATCCAAACGTATAGTACCTCATTGCACCAATAATAATGACAGACTACGAAATTATTTTACCCGTTCCGTATTAAATACCTATATTAACTTCCACAGCACAATCATAATAAAAGACGTCGTTTCTCAGCCCTCCGAGCATTCTGATTGAGTCATTACCGTGACGGAATTCAATATAGCTATGTGAGCTCACCCGGGCACATATCATTACCACATCCAGTTTTTATCGGCATTTCTCTCGCAGCTAGCAAGCACCATTGAAAGACCATTAAGGCTTTTCTCCTCGTTCAACTTTGGGTACCGTGGTCCCGAGTTACGACCCGATCTTGATCGGTTGCCACTTACGGATAGTTACTGTTACATTATTAAGTAATAAAGCTGAAGTTCTCAAACGGTTCGCTTCAACGCGTCCTATTTTAAAGTTTCATAGTATTAGAGCAAACATCTTACTTACCGGGCTTTTCCTTCCATTTCTTAGGCAGCTTAGTTTTCTTGAGAAGCAGTGGGAATGGATCTTTTCCGCCCTTCCCATCATGGATTTCCTGAGTGAATACAAATAATATTAAACGGAAGGAAACTACATTTTTATGTGGAAATGTAATCCTTAGCCTATTCACTGCAGTTAATGGCTTAGAGTGAAGATAACTACTGAAGCATTAATTATTTCGTATCGGAATAAGTGCCCACACGTTGCCTGTGCCGACGACGAGGAATTTTTATTGAGCGTCCGTAATTGGAGTGCGTCCTGCTCCAGGACTCACATAAATATTCATTGCTCTGATTTTCCAAGGCCGTCGTTTGTTTTTAAATTAAACCCTAAATTTACCCTCGTTCATTGAATGCTTTTACGCCTTTGTTTTCCCAGTCATGTATAAATATTTTCAATGATATTTAACTACTTTGTTAAATTAATAATTCTGGTAAAGTTATCTTTGATTTGAACTATGGTTCATTTGTGCGACATAATGTACTGTTCATAACTATCTTACTTTATTATGTGTTGCTAAAGATAAATCAACACCCATACATCAAGAACAGCCAATCCATAACCTTTAATGCACTATAACAGCTTAAAACTGTTCACTGCCCACACAAGGACAATCAAGACTACTATAGAAAAGAAAAGAGCTAAAGAGCAAACTTACGTGTCAGTTCGGGTCGGGTCAGTTCACAGCGAGATGCGACGCGACGCGCACTTTTTTATGATCCGTTACAATATCGAATTTATTTACTACACAATAAGGTTCACCCGCTGCACAGCACCGCGCATCTCAGCGTACTTTGACACGAGTCAAAGGTCGCACTCAAATTATCTCTTTTCGTGAAGAAAATAAGTTCGATAATTGCGCGCAGTGTTGCTTCACGTCGCGGTCTGAACTGACCCTAAGTTGACGTAACGTAAACGTTAAGTACTTACCTATAGATTAATAAAACAGACTAATTTACGAATGAAGCATTCAGTAATTAAAATGGTTATTAAAAAAAAACCATTAGGAGCATGGTAAAAAATTTAACTATTCACACGCACGCTTAATGAATAGTTATATACGTAATTACTAAGGCAAGCCTGGAGTATAATTTGAAACGTATTTCACTTTATGTAGGGTTTTAGGAAGGCTAACCTATCCGACTACCTCCATGCTCCGGGATAAACTTGTATGCAAAATGGAAACATGTTACCTCAACTATATTTAGCTCTAAATGGAAAACGAAGCTCTTTCAATTCCTGAATGGGAACCGACACCGACATATCATCTGCCTAACCTTTTCCCAACCAAGTTGGGGTCGGCTTCCAGTCTAACCGGATGCAGCTAAATTGCTATAATAAATAGTATAAAAGATACATTTTACTCCGCTAACATAGTTTCTTATGGTTGGTTGTATTTTAGCGGGGTTTAGTATTTTAGAGCACTAAGTAGTATTTAGAATCTCTAATGACGTACATCTAAATTATTAACAGTGCATGCTATAAGTTAAACTTTCTTTTCTAAAACTCTTTGGAAAATGAGGAAAATTAAGTAGTAACGCAATTACCTTTATGGCAATGGTGTCATCTTGTAGAAAGTAGAGCAGCTTGTAATCTTTGAGTTCACCGAAAGCTGAGTCGCGGTCATCCCAAACGACGTCGAAACTGTAAAAAATAAAATCATAAATTAGATTCCACCCTATGGCTTCCACAAAGAGTAGTTCTCCGCATTTCTACGTAGATGAAATCACAGTCGACTTGGGGACCGTATATTATCAGGTACAGTCACGGACTTTAATTGATGAGCCACCTGGCACTGTTCGTATTTTAGCCGTGTAATGCAAATCGGGTTTATTCGGTTCCCGACACGCAGTCATATGTCTTCGTATTAGAAGAAGAAAATTATATTTCATACCGGTTGGCTAACCTGAGAGCCAGAACTACAAACTTGACAGCAGAGTGACTAGTCAAAGTCAACCAATTGGAGGTCTAGCAACAGTAACCTAGCAACGATAAATAATTGTTGCTAGGTTACTGTTGCGATAGTAACGTTAGCGTACGGAGAAATTCTCTGACATCGATATTTCAACTGTCTCTGTCTTCAGTTATGTTTTCATAATTATCGAGTTAATGAGCTATGATTCAAAGGAGGTCGGTATCAAATAGATTGGATGAACTTAATGCAACATTGTATTTATTTTTATCATTGAGAACTTATTAGTCAACCTCTATGGATATTTCCGATTAAAAGTAATTTATTTGTCATCTTGATATTTCAACTGTCACTGTCTTCAGTTATGTTTTCATAATTATCGAGTTAATGAGCTATGATTCAAAGGAGGTCGGTATCAAATAGATTGTATAAACGTATTGCAACATTGTATTTATTTTTATCATTGAGAACTTATTAGTCAACCTCTATGGATATTTCCGATTAAAAGTAATTTATTTGTCATCTTGTTTACGAGCTTGCGATTTGAGTTCGTGTTTAATCGTGTAATCTCGTGAATGTATGAAACTGCAAAATTGAAAAGTTTGAAGGTGGCTCATCAATTAAAGTCCGTGACTGTACATGTACCTACCCATCTCATTGTTTGTACAATGATAACATCTTACCAGGAAACCATGATTTCCCTGAGGGTTGTGGAGGTCAGACGGCAGCTGTTTCGTGAAAAATCTACCACAATGTATAATTAATGAAGCAGTTGGCCATGCAATACTATCAGGCAATTGGAACCTGGCATCCGGAATTATGCTAAGTAGAAGAAGATTGTATTACTAAATGAAAATATTTTATGTTATGATAAACCAACTTTTTCATAAGCTTACAGAATAGCTTTATTATGCCTTAGTCAAATCTAGGGCTCCTCAGCAGCCCGTCTTAGCCTGTGTGTCTATTGGGCTATAAAAGAGGCGGCCAGTGTCCGAAAATAACCTACCTATAAAAAGAAAATGACCGCTACCATAAATAAAATGAAAGGGATTTATTCCACGCGAAAATATAATGTGGAAATGGGACAATCAGGATGTGTTAAGCCTTTAAACTTGATTCTTATTGGGAATACATAACATATGTATTTGTCGTGGAGTTGCGTATATCAGCCCGTATTAACTATTACCTACATAACATATGTAACATTGGTCTTTGACTAACATCCAGAAGTCCAAACCCAAGGTCTGCCAACGAGCAATGGAGCGCAGTATACTAGGCGTTAAATTAACGGATCGTGTTCGTAACACAATACTGCGCTCCAAAACAAAGATAGCTGACGTACTTCAAAAGGCTACCCAGCTTAAATGGGACTGGGCAGGACATGCCTGCCGCATGCCGGACAAACTGTTGGCCCAAATAGCACAGAACTGATGAGCCGGGGTCGCGGCAGACCACGTAGGAGATGGGGGGCGGGCTGGATAGGTTCCATCAAAACTGGAAGAAGGACGCACGGGCTCGCGAAAGATGAAAGGAGTGGAGGGAGGCCTTTACCCAGGAGTGGGACAGCGTAGGCTAGGAAATAAAAGGTATTTTTAGCTCTGAAGCCATGGCTAGGACCTAAAAATACTTATTTGAATGACTAGCAGCTTTTCATTCAAGGTTTATAATAAATCGTAAGTATTAAAATAGCATTTGCTTAACTACCAAGGTATGTTAGAAGTTAAAAGTGAACGTGATCACATATGTGTATGGCATGTACGTCTAACCGCGTAACCATGCAGATGCCGCCAATTCAATCAATCAATCCGCGCTAACGCTTTGTGCCTACAACAGTCACTAACTGATATTAACAAGCGGTTAATTAGCTATATGTGCATATCTAAACGACATAACCTGGGTCTATTGAGGTAAGTAACGATTACTTTTTACTGGCTCAAATATCTAGGAATCTGAAAATTAAGACCTCATTTAAGAATACTCCTCATGCTTTACAAGCAAACATAATCCTAAAATACTATAAATGCGAAAGTGAGTTTGTTTGTTTGTTACGCTTTCATGCTAAAACGGCTCAACGGATTTGGATGAAATTTGGCACAGGGGTAGACCATGACCTGAAATAGGACATATGATACTTTTTATCCCAATATTCCCTCGGGATCGAGACTTACGCGGGTGAAACCTTGGTGGGTCCTTATTACTATAATTAGGTACAATAAGTACCTAATTATAGTAATAAGGACAGACAACAAACAATTAGTGAAAACAGTAGGTACATCTACTTTATTATGATGCCTCTACTATACTGAACTTACATGTAGATTCCCCTGTTACCTCAGAATGTATAATTTCTACAAGTAGGTATAGGTACGTGTATACTCTTGTCTATACGCGTTACGCGTATTATCTTGTAAACAATAAGCCCTCGGGCATTTTCGCGCTAATTACATTTTCGGTACCGATTTACACCCTTCTGAACAATATAATAAATTGATTTATGAAACCAACAGTCCAACAAATACCTAAATCGGGAGAGTTATTATCTCGGTATTGGCATGTGTTTGATTTTGAATCATTAAGTACGAAATTGCTGAATTTTTAAACCGTGATTCTATACCTGCCCATCAAAAGTTAGGAAGTAAAGTTTTCCTATTCTTTTCTCGTTTGCTACAACAGAAGAAGAAGACTGTACTATGCAAGAATAGTGCATAACGTGGTAAGAACATTGGCCAATATGCAAGGTACATCGGGGCTGACTGACAGGTAACGCCGGATATGCGGATGTACGGTCGGGAAATGTTATTGTTTATCCAATTGACACACTACGTGAATTTGTCGTTAAATAGCCATTTCAAAGAATAAAAGTTGTGATTCGAATATACGGACCCTTTAAATGAGTTTATGAATTTCACCACACAAAAAGGATATATTAATGCGAAACGAAAACAGAAATCCGTTCAAAGAAACGGATAGGTAGTCTGAAACGTTTATAATGAATTCCTAAATCTCACGTGACGGTCTGAAAGCATGATAGGGTGCGTCGTTTTTCATTTCAGGCGTAAATCACACCCGACCAACATGGAAACATTACGGGTGAGGCTACACTAGTGAAGCGATAGCAATGAGACAAGCGGTAGAGGCAGTAGGACGCACGTGTGCGGTAACAAAACCAATGTAACTGTAACACTTTCTACGTGCCGGGATGTAAAAGAAACCGCGGACGCTTCGTCGTAGGCAGTATAACGAAGTATCGAAGCGTAATGAATTGGATATAACATACTAATTGTGAAACTTTAAAAAAGACATAAAAATTATAGTATCTAAATCATTATATTTTGTTATTCTTGTCTGTTTTGGTTATTCGTCTTCTTTTATTTTTTTTATCAAAAATCAGAACCAAAAGTCATTTATTAAAACTCCCCGAAACGCCATCTTCACCACTTCCTACCTCCCTTCTTTGCTTTAGCTGGAAAGAAGAAGTGGCGCAACAAACTCCTCAGCAGTATTTGTATTACATTGTACCCTTTCCATTTTGCATTAATTTTGATTTCCTTCGTATGATTTTGGTATAATGTTTTCCACGTCAAAGTTATGCACATACCTAGATTATCTGTGAACAATTTGGTCTCCTATATGTGTGTTGATTCTTATATTCTTGCAAGTAATTGTGTAGTCTCTGTTAGAGAGTAAAGTGTTAGCAACGACATCCGTGCAACTGTACACTGAGCCACGAAGAAGTCTCTTATAAATGTCGTCGGCCACACACAGCGGCCGATGACACTTTCCTATAGTTATGCCACGACAAGATAGTTGCTATGGAAATGTTCTGATGCGGTCTTTACGAAAGGCATACTACTCCTTAAAATTATTCTGTAACGTTTACACTGACGTCAACTGTAAGCAAAAACGTTTAATAGGAGACCCGAGCCTGATAAATCGTGGCATAGAATCGCTTTTGCATTGCGCGCTGGCTTGTTTTACTGGCTCGGACAGCATCACAAAACGATTTATTAATATCGATTGATGTGTTCAAACATGAAGCGGCTGTGTAAACGACAAATGGGCAGTGTGGTGTATTTATGCCATAAACAAAACGCGGACCTTAACATTATTTATTTACTATAAAATTCTTAATAACTATCATTATCATTACAGGTGTATACCTAATGCGATAGCGTGGTCCTAAAATTAACTAGCTTACAATTTAAAACTAATAAACTACTTATAATAACACATAAAAATAATAACTAATTTACCGAGATAAAATTTAGAGACACAACCTACTCTAATCTACATAAAATAAACAACACTATTTTTATTATGTATGTGAATCTTAAAATAATTCAGTGCATTCACGAGAAAAAAAAGAGAAAAAGAAATTAAAGTTTATCCGCACTTATATCATAAGGTTCTTATTACAGAAAATAACAAAGCTTTTAAAGCATATTTCATCACGCCTGTACTTTCCAAAATGGTAGATAGAAGTGTATATTATTATTCGTTTATTTATTTATTTTCTTATTTGTTTACATTTTTAAATATTTCATAAATTCAAATAAAAATATAAAAAAACATTTAAAAATATAAAAAATAGATGGCCGCCGGTGTCGGGAGCAGGGTCCAAGCTACCGGTGGCTAGGGCTGCAGAGACAGGAACCTCCTCACAATGCGAGCCGTATCAAGGAGTACTGCCTTCTGAATCAGGCCCTTGATCCAACCGCCTAACGAGAGCCTCGAGAGATGTTGGTCGAGGCTTTCGGCTATCAGGCCATTGGCCGTTACGACAATCGGCACAATGATAGCCGAGCTCACATTCCACATGTCGACAACCTCGTGTGCTAAGTCGAGATATTTTATTTGTTTCTCTTTCTCAGCTTTCACGAGGTTCACGTCATGTGGGATGGTAACATCGACTATCATTGCGCGGCGCGCTAATCGGTCTATCACTACGATATCAGGTTTATTGGCAACAATAGTCCTGTCAGTAATGATAGACCGATCCCAGTACAACGTAGCATGGTCATTTTCGAGAACTGGGTCGGGCACATACTTATAGTACGGTACCTCAGAGTCCACAAGTTTATATTTCAACGCAAGTTGCTGGTGAATAATCCTGGCCACTTGATTATGCCTGTGCAAGTACTCGCCGTTAGCTAGACGAGAACAACCAGAGATAATATGTCTGATGGACTCACCCGGACGATGGCATGCCCGACACACGTCAACCGTCCCGTCCTTCATAATATGTCTCCGGTAGTTATTTGTTAGGATAACTTCGTCCATAATTGCACAGACGAAACCTTCAGTTTCCCCGAAAAGGTCACCAAAACGTAGCCAGGATACGGACGCTAAGAAATCTACACCGGGCTCATGAAGAGCCCGATAGAAGCGCCCGTGAAGCTCCTTGCTTTGCCATACCTCCTTGCGGTCTTCCGTAGTAAGCACTACAGGTTTGCGCCAGTTCTCTTTAGCCATGGAGAGCGGGGTGAGTCCTTTGTCCACTGCCACCACATCGCGGTGCATACCCACTTCGGCTTTTAAAAAATATTCTCTGAGATTGCACACCTCGCGATTGTGGAGGGTCTTCGCATTTAAAAAGCCTCGACCCCCGCACTTCCGCGGGATGTACAATCTCATCACCGATGATCGTGGGTGATGCATCCGGTTTGCGGTCAACAGTGTACGAACCCTCCTATCCAGGGCGTCGAGTTCGGTCTGAGTCCATTTGAGTATGCCGAAAGAGTACATCAGAACCGGCATGACCCAACCGTTGAAGGCGCGCACCTTGTTTCCGCCTGAAAGAAGACTAATTAATACTTTTTTCAGGCGCCCAAAGAAGCGCTCCTTCAACGATTGCTTCATGTCAGCAACGTTGATGCCTAACGCTTCCGACATACCCAAATACTTATAGCTTTCAGATGAGGAGAGGGACCTGAGGTATATGGAATCCGAGAGTTGAATTCCCTCTGATTCCATAATCTTCCCTCGCTTTACATGCATGACTGCACATTTGTCCACACCAAATTCCATCCTGATGGTGTTACTGAAGGTTTCAGTTACCTTCAGTAGCTCCATCAGTCGCAATTCGTTGGGGGCAAAGAGTTTCAGATCATCCATGTAGAGGAGGTGAGATATGACCTGACCACCTCTCCTCAACCGATAGCCTAGACCTGAATCCTCTAGCAGTGTGCTTAGAGGGTTCAGGGCCAAGCAGAACCAAAGCGGACTCAAACTGTCGCCCTGAAATATTCCCCGTTTAATCCGGACAGGTTCATCATTCCCTTGGATCTGTCGACACCCCGGGTAGCGAAGAACTGTCCTCCATTGCCCCATACACGACTCCAGGAAGGTGCGTAGAGTTGCATCAATCTTGTACAACTCCAGCACCCTCATGAGCCACGTATGTGGCACCGAGTCGTAGGCCTTCTTATAGTCTATCCAGCATGTCGAGAGGTCCTTACGGGATCGACGAACCTGTTGGCTTATGGCCATGTCGATGAGGAGTAGCTCCTTAGTACCGCGGGACCCGTTCCTACATCCATTTTGAGAGGCGGACATTATTGAATTGTTGTCAATGTGTGTGTTTATTTTCACTCTCAAAATGGATGTAAGAAGTTTATAGACCGTCGACAAACATGTGATCGGTCTATAATTCTTCGGTTCCGCGGGACTACCTGACTTATGGAGCAGGTGGGTAACGCCTGTTGTTAGAAACTGCGGTAGCGACCCAGACTCTAAGGATGACTGGAATTGAGATGCCAGGCGAGCGTGTGAACTAATCAGCCATTTTGACCAGAAGTTGTGCAGTCCATCCGGTCCCGGTGATTTCCAATTCGGTAACGGACGGACTGCTGTGGCTATGTCTTGTGGAGAGATTAAAACAGCTTCCATTTCTGGTATAGTTTCAAGTGTATATTATTATTATTATTATAGTGCGGATACCCACATTTCACCAGTCATGAATACCAGAAGTGACGTAAGTTCCATGTTATAGCCGGGAGCACGAAAATAAATGACGTATCATAATTATTATTAACCGTGGAACCCCTAATGAACCTCGTAGCGTTTCATGGCGTAGCACACTTAGCGTTTCATGACGTAGCACCTTTAGCGTTTCATGGCGTAGCACTCGTAGCGTTTCATGGGGTAGCAGTCATAACGTTACATGGCGTAGCACTCGTAGCGTGTCATGGCGTAGCACTCGTAGCGTTTCATGACGTAGCAGCCGTAGCGTTTCATGGCGTAGCACTCGTAACGTTTCATGGCGTAGAACTCGTAGCGTTTCATGGCGTAGCACTCGTAGCGTTTCATGGCTTAACTCTCATAGCAATTCATATTACTCCTAGACGATTTAATTCAATTTAGTTCTTGATACTGCAACTGAGACCCGAATATATCTTGTTCTCTATAGAAAGTCGAGTATCAGTTATACCTTTTGACCTCAGTTTTTCGAGATCGTTTAAGTGTTTCTTACGAAAATGATGACACAAAATACGAGACTTTTGAAGGGAAAAAGCGTTGCCCCGAGAAGAATCAAAGAGCTTTTATGATTTTGTACGATATTTTTAGACTGCTCTCAGTGCAGAAATCATTAGACGTAGCATGACAGTCTCTTAGAAACCCCTAGGCCGTGGGCGACCGCCCACGCTTCGTCTCGCGCTGCCTATGCCTAGTTATTTAGAGGGCACATTGTGTAGAATCTTCAGTAAATAGCTTTGAATGAAGTCGCAATATGACACTTAATATAATAATCTTGAACTGTAGGTGGGATCACACGTTCTGCCTATATATCCTTCGGGGAATCATGAGCGATAACGATAACCATATCATAATGGCAAAATTATAACGATATGGATCGGTGGAATACCTGAACATTAGCACACATTTTGTAGTCAAATAATATCGATCTTATATTCGTAAGCAATTTAGGAGATTGCTCTTTTGTTAAAACGAAAATCTAATCCTATTGTTAAAACGGAAAAAGGTTCGCCTATTTTCATCGCTACCGCCTGACTAATAAATCCTCACCCACGTGTCAATCACTCTCTAAGCGGAATCTGATAGTAATTACCTCTGTTTACCCCGAGAGGAAATGAGTGTGGGTGCATGTCAATGGGGAATTTAACTCTGATCGTGTATATTAGAAAGAGCACTATTTCTGCTACGAAATATCGCAATGATGTTAAGAACGTTTCTTAATTCATAATTTTGGTATTGTAAGGCCAAAACGACAGTAGATAAAGCTTAGGACAGTGAGAGGTCTTTAACCCGCAGAGGCACTAAAAGCTAACCACAAAAGTACTAATTTATCAGTCAACACAGATGGTTGTCCAGTCCTTGTAGTACCTACCAACATAATATACCCATCCTGAGTTCCTCGGCAATGCTCTCTCGTGCCAAATGTCTAAAACAAAAATCCTCAACGGTCCACTTTCTGTGAAGCCAGCCATGTATGGAAACTAATAAATTATAACTCGTCTACAAGGACCAAAGATACGAGCAACAAAAATGGAGAAGTGGAGAGTGAGACACTTTTGTCCTAGTTACGGAACATCAGTGATTTATGAACAAAACTCCGGGAGCCGTGTTTATTATTATGAGCGGAGATAATAAAAATAAATAGCCATTAATAAGTCAAATTATAACGAGAAAGGGGACGGAGAAAGACAGCCATTCTTTCAAGCATTGTGTTAAAATAAACCTAATGAATCTTATTTAACTTCGATAACGTAAAATGAAGCGACGAAGTTTTGAGAATGTTAATTTTAAAGCCTAAGCTTTAATAGGCGTTACCTACAATTTTGGTTTGTATGACTTAGATTAGGATATTTCATTATCATTTCTTCATTAAAGCGAAAGGCACTTATTCACCCTTTATCCTATAATATTGTAGGAACGACAATCAAAGAATCCACTAGCACAATAATTTTCTCCAACACTGGCTATAAGCCATTCCCCAAGTTGTGTCAAAAACTCGGACTGCCTTCTGCGCCCGGTCGTTATTCCCAGCTGTTTCATTTAGGCCGTGTCATCGGTCCGTCTAGCCGCGAAGCACAAAACGTACCTACCTACTTCTGGTGAAATATTTTTAGGTAGGTTCCAACCATATAGAAATAAATGCGACGGGCAGAAATGAAAAGAGAGATTTACCAAAAATATACACTCGTCTGCGCAGAATTAGAAATGTTGAAATACCGCCATGCATGCACGTTCGCCCATTTCGTTCATTCCTTTGACTATTTTTCACAACTAAAATCCTAACATTTCACGTTAGTGGTGAACTCATGTATACTTTATATTTCGTCTGCACGAGAAGGAACGTTTTTCGTTCAAAAACAACATTTACTCGCTATAGATCGGCTGTTCAGCAGAATTTGTTATTTGGCATCGAAATAAATAACAAAAAGCAATAAAACGATTAAAGCAACGTTCAGTAAAGTTGCGAGCCATAAACAAGGAACAGATGGGTGGTTTGGGGCGCAACCACGCGCCATGCAGCCTCGCGCCGAAAGCCGAGCCGCTGTGGTCGACGCCTACCAAGACTTGACACAAATGCGAAACTACGGCCAAGCTATTTATAAGCCCCCTCACTATCTAAGTCTTTAACAAAGTAGAGCTCATCCTTATACAAAAGTGATACGTCCAAGTTTTCATTAACTACCCAATCCGCAAGTTCTTCGTTGCCTTACGTCACAGACTCACAGTTAAGCGTAGAGTAGTTGTTAAATGAAACTTAGCGCATATGGTAGGGTAAGTTAAATAATACCTACGCAACTGTAAATTGTATTAAGTTTAACTCTAAAAATATTTATAATTATTAGAACAGTAGTGTTATCTACACTATCCCATGAATTGTATACCTCTTTTCTTAAATGTCAAACAAAGGCAGTAACGGTTAGTATAGAGAGAGAGAGAGAGAAATTGATTACACTGAAATTAATTGTAGAAATATAGAGTGTGTCCGGGAGTGAGTAAGTCGGTGTGAGTGTGTGTAAGTTTGGGTGAGTGTGTATGTGGGTCTTCGGGTCTTGTGGGTATACCTAAGCCGCACGCCTATCACACTCTAAAGCACAAGTCATCAATGACACCAAAATTAAATTTTATAATCGTACCTCACCCTTAACTCGAGTTTGGTAAAGTTTAAGTGAGAAGTCGACCCCTTAACGAGTTTGTCGGAAGCAAATTGGACAGAAACGAGAACACAGTTCACTAGCTTGTTACGTCATTATGTTGATATATTTTCTATCATATAGATCTACGTCATTGTAACATTGAAACATTATATTCGGTTGGAAAACTGTAAGCGTAAACTGCTGACTCCAGCAAAACATTCAATACACCACAAGATGTACCTATAAAGCCGGTTAATATGCCCTACACATCTTACGGCGTGACATATGCCAGAATTACAATTTCAGCGTGTAATAAAGAATTAAACAAGGCGGAGAACGAGGCTCCGCAATGTGCTGCGTTACCCCTGGAAAGTAATAAGGGTTTAAGTCCCCGTGCTCCTCGCTCCCATATGTTACAACAACGGACTACAAACTGCTCTCCACAAAACACTGTATGCTTTACGGGTAACATGCTTTATTTTTATTCCCTCCATACCACGAACTATATAGATTGCGCACAAGTTAGCCAAATTGCAAAAAAACAAATTTCGGTTAATTAATCCCCAACGAAAGCTATACTACTGCCAAGCTATGAAAAGAAATACGGTTTTCGATAATGTTATATTATAACCGTAATCATTGCATTATAAGATTCAAAAACAATCCCATTATGAGACCTCCAAGCTCGGATCGAGGAGACAATAACGTGCGGCCAGATAATAAAATGACAAGTGGCAGCGACATTAATTTTAAGTGTTTTCATTATAAAGAACTTGTTATTTATTACGTACTTAGAATAAAAAATCTGCGGAATATATGGCTCCTTGTTTATGGGTCATAAAAGGCTGAGAGTGAGCCCAAGTGAGGCGGACGGAACTTACTTATAATTCACGACGTAATGATTCATACATAGAATATAGATGAAAAGAAAATTGCAAAATATAGAAAACAAGTGCACTTTTCATGACACAGATGGTTATAAGCCACGATATTGGACGTATTTTTGTGGTTAAAAGCGACCAATTTGTACAGAACACTCTCTTAAAAAAACTGAGTCGGCCTATGTAAGTATGTACTTTCTTTAAGTGCCACGTGATCATTTCAAATATGTACGCATACTTCGCAATATTTATAGCATGACCTTATTTCTCTGAGAGCAGAAAGCAATGTTTGTATAAACTTCTGAATAATAAATATTCAAATATGGACATCATAATAACTAACTCGAGAAGAACAGTGAAACTGTATACCTACTAGTAAAATAAGTAGAAAAACACGGTTCTTACGTAGCACAGAAACATATGAAGGTAAACTCAATGTCGATTTAGAATGTTCCCGATAGTTACGGTAAAGAAAACATCTGCGTACTATTGAATGAATACATTCATCCTTCCCTCATTCAATCATCGACAAAAGCCTATTTTGTTCACGCAAACCTAACCGGGCAAGCTCAAAGGAGACCTTCATTTGCAGACACGGGTCCTCTATTAAGTTTTTCATGTTTTCCTAAGTTTGTACATCTAAAACACGAACCTCATTTAGACTAGTTCAGATGTCATTAACTCTTGTCCCTTTTGAATCAAATTAATGTTAATAAAGACGGTATTCGGGCACTGGGTTAGCCAGATGACTAGTGGTCACGTAACCGACGAGACGAAGGACAAAGTAATCCGTAACGTAACGAGAACCAGATTCTGACACGGAGTGATCGATAAGATAAAACTTTATAGGATCTGCTTGGTAACGCTCTCTCCTCAGTTCTCCGTTTTTTACGGTTTCTGTGCTCTCGAGACTCAAGAGCAATCAATTTCACAAAGTAGGCCAATCATTTCGTAAACTATGTCAGTATAAAAAAACTCCAATTATGCTATATACGATCTAAAACACTTGAAATGGCATTACAAAGCTATTAAAAAACTAAACTAACTTTAGAGCCGGTGTTTAATTCCATAATAAGGTGTTGACTCGGCAGCCTTCTCCTATAATATCTATTTGTAAAGCAAATAATGCCAAGTCTTCATTAAAATCACAATGGAATCTATTATAATAAGGCCGGAACATCGCTCGGAGCAGTAAGCGGCGAGAGTACGTAATTAAACCTTGCAATTAACATGGACGTAATTCTTGTGAGCGGACTCTCGCCACTCCGACCAGCTTGCGAATAAACCTTTGAAATATTATTCTATTCGTATCTGTGGTCAATATGTGCAAATGGAATGCATTTGCGGCCAGTGCAACATGTCGATTTAACCGCAAATACTCATCTCATTTACAATGTTTATTTGAAACTGTTCATAACATTGAAAAATAATTACAATTTTATTAGAGTTGGGACACTCGGGACTTATTCGAGTTGTGTGGCGGCGCAACGCCCGCGCCGCACCGTCGCCACGCCCGTGCCACTCGCCACTTGTGTAGGTATGTTCCACGCCTAAGACGTCGTTTTTGGAGGAGGCACTCAAATTTACCGAAAAAGTGAATGTTTCGCATTTAATCAATGCTAAACTTGATCGATTGGTCCGAAGCGTTAGAGCACGCTGTCTTAAAAAAGTCAGTAGCCACTTAGGTGGTCGATGGCCAACTGAATTGTCCAATTACGAAGACAATGCCTGAAGCACATAGACAACTTAGGGATAGAAAGAAAACGGGTAGTGTTCGGCACGAACAGATTCATTATCCTTTTAAAATTCCTTGTTCTACTTAGAAGTCCTCCAAATAATGAACTATTCTAAATTCAGATTCAGCCGTCTATTCTGTAAAATCTCACCGTGAAATCTTAGGTGAAGTGAGCTGTTATTCCACCTGCTGCTAGGCATCGCTAAGGATTGACAGGTCACTTCAAGCTCACTTCACTTAGTTTTCATGGTAAGATTTCACTAAGATTTACAGAATACACTGTCAGGTCTCCGATGTACTAAGCCCACTATTACATCTTCTTAGGGCGAATTTCACCAAACTTTTATACCGAGTATAAGTCTTATCCTGCGAGTAAATTTTGAATTTTTGACAGTTTTTCCAAACAAAAACTGTCAGACGACAATTTTATTCCACGGATAAAAGATATCTGACTTTGATGAAATCGCCCTTAATTAAGTAAACAAGAGAATTGCAATAGGTCCGTACAATTTTATTTGAACTCCATGGACGCCCGAGCTTCAATTTTCCAGTGTTTACTTTCACTGGGGGTAGGGGGCAAGAAGAAGGGGTGAGACGCAGGGGGTAGGAGGTTGTAACGTGTAATGATTCAATTCTGAAAATACTTAATGTGAATAAAAATAATGATGTTTCATTACAAAAGTTAATAAAAAATTTAGATCCATTTTTAACGTTCTTTTTTTCAGGTGAATCAAATCGTAAGTGCCCTTTAATAATTAATTTTATTATATAACTAGCTGTGCCCCGCGGTTTCACTCGCGTAGGTCTAGATCCCGTGGGAATATAGGGATAAAACTTATCTTATGTCCTATTCCAGGTCATGATCTACCCGTGTGCCCATACTCTCCTCCCTTCTCTAGAGTATGGAAAATCGCGGCGGGGCGGCGCGGCGCCCGGCGTCGAACGGTTCGCGTATTGCATTTTCATACTCGTGATAACTTCGAGAGAAACAATTCCATCATACATGATATTTACGTAACATAAACCGTAAACGGAAGCTCTCAAAACGGAATATTTTTTCCCGTTTTTGCAACATATTTCATTTATGCTCCGCTCCTATTGGTCATAGCGTGATGTTATATAGCCTATACTCGATAAATGGACTATCCAACACAAAAAGATTTTTTCAATTCCAACCAGTAGTTTCTGAGATTAGCGCGTTCAAACAAACAAACAAACTCTTCAGCTTTATAATATTAGTATAGATTAATCAATATATTAATATATAATAATAATATATATAGTAATATAGTATAGATAGATAAACTTTACGTTTGTTGAATAAGTTTTTCCTTTAATAACCTTATTCCAATGTTGTTTATGTACACATTGTATAATTAAATTGCTAGGAACTCGTGTCAAGTATACAGAAGTGAATATAAATATGGCTCTGACCAACATACTCGTTACATCAAAGTTCGCTTTGAGTCTCTTCAAACATATAATTTAAGAATGTTATATCAAATTATGATGAACAAGCTGTGCCCACGGCTCTGCTCGCACGGCGCTTTAATTCCCGGAATGCTAAAAACATTTTTGTGCTAATCTAAACTATGTATTTCGTACTTTGCAATTCGCCTTTACAGCGCTTTTTCAGGACTATCTAGCATGGTAAAGATTCGGCTTATTGCATTCACTACAACTGTAGGTAACGGTAGTGTCTAAGTTCATAAATAAATCAAGAATTTAATTATGCGTTACGTTTTCAGCGCCGTGCATAAATTATTAAATTAATCATGAAACGTTTTCTCATCAGTCATCACTTGGTCTTTTTTTTTTTTTTCCTAGATTACGCTGTCCCACTCCTGTGCAAAGGCCTTGTTTTAAATAATACATCCATACCTTAATCACAATGTATTCCTTATTCATGTTTATACGCTGTCTCCGAACATGTGTTCCACAGTTACTCAGTGCATTGTTTCCAGTATAACTTTGTACTTCCACAGGTAATCCAATAGAACTGCAGTGAGTGACGTTTAGAAGACAAACCCAAGTTGGATGGCTCCCCCGAGACGCTGAGCGAGTAGCTAGCAGCCAGCTAGTTTAACTAGTTGCCAGTTTAAACCGAGTTCTGATTAGATAGACTCGTGCTATTTAATTACTTACACTTCGAAGTGCTGGTTGAACTATGTACTTGAGGTGGCACAGAGTTTTGAGATTACGAAAATAAAATGGATTTGGTAAGATAAGCACAATTATCGATAGTGGTCAAAACGTCAAATTACCATTCTAAAGTTCAAGTACCTTTTTCAAACTACCTAGGTTAGGTATATGGTCGCACTGTACCTAAGTAAGTATTAACCCTTGAAAACGACATCAGATTCCAGCGGTAATGTCAAAGAGCATGCATTATTAAATGCATGCCATGCGAGGCGAATGATGGAGCTTCTTATAGGAATTTAATATTTAATTCTACTCATTTCTACCGGCTTGCACGATCACTTGGATTAAGTTTTCAACGAAGACGTAATGGAAGGCACACAGACTGGTGAGATAATGTAATCTTGTTTATCTTTCATTCCTGCTGAGTCGAATAGAGTCCATTTTCGAATTGTTTCGATATTTCAGCTGTATACTGTTATTAAATCTTCGTCATCATATCTTAACTGGCAACTACTTGTGTAGTTTATCATGCTCGGTACTTGCAAACTGAAGCTGGGTGAACATTTTAGAAATAAAAATATACATCGGTTCTTGTCTGCAGCTATTTTCTTTGTAGCTTTCACTTTGTAAAGTACGGATAGCTTTGTAAGCGGGTCTCATTAAATCTGGTTTGCCACTTTGTACGTAACAAAGTTGCGAGTACATTTATATTTCAGAGGGTATAACACTTTCTTCGAATGTATCATGCAAAAGTGGAAAGGGAGTCGCGATGTACGATGGCTTGACTTTAAAATGTATCGTATAACGCAGGGATCACTAATTCGATTCACTGGGGGTTCCTTTTAAAAATAATAGGCTGTAGCGGTCCGTTCGGTAGACGATTACTAGCAACCAAGATAAAAAATAAAAATAAAAGATTTTTTTTAAGAAGCTGAATATTTTTTTTAAACAGATAAGCAAATTATTAAGTAAGTAATGCACAAACATTTTTTTTTGCGTAAGTTGAATATTTTTTAAAACAAATAAGCAAGTTATTAGGTAAAGCACAAAAATAACAAAGTAAGTAAATAATTAATATTAATGAGATTTTTGTTTTTTACTACCAACTTAGATAGTTGTACTTCTTTGCTTGGTACTTCTTTGCTATACCTTTTAAGTGCTTATTATGATTACTGGAGGGTTGGAAAAGGTCTGCCTGTGTGAGTTGGCCAACTCCTTTGATCTGGGTACAATTTACCGCCATCGGAGCGATCGCGTGCCAATACGATCCATCATCGTCAAACATGCACGAACGTTTAGGTTGGACGAACAGTTGGATTGTGACGATAGTGTGAAACCAGCATTAAACTTGCCTGTGATGACTCCGTGATAATCATAAACATGCCTATTTATTTCTCTTGGCTGTGTAGACCTATAGCTAAACTGACCACCAAAGCACGAACATGTTAGTATTCTAATTAAATAATAGTCACTTAGGCCACTGGCACAAGATCTGAATCTTCAATTTGTACGAGCAATCTGTCACTTTAAGCCGGCAAAACCGTATACCGTGCAAACTTTTAGGTAAATTGAGGACGCCTCACGTGTTGTTGGCGCTTGTAAGCTGCTGCGAAAGACCAGTACTAAACATTCAACACTGACTTTTTATGTAAACTGCCTCACATACCTGAGAACCTTTCCGTCGTACTGCAGGTACCGCAGCAGGCGATCCTCTTGCACCTTGGACCTCTTCGGCGGCAGCACGTTCTTCCATCTCTCTTTCTCGGTGTACTCGTCCACGGGCAAAGCTTCCTCTTTGGATATCTCCATGCCTTGTGACTCCATCCATTCCTGCATGAAACGTATATTATCTACATATACATAGTATCAAACAATACCTCTTTTCATGTCTGTCTGTGTGACCGCTTGTTCTTTTAAATACACAATGTATTTTGATGCAGTTTTCACCATCATTTAGAAATGTATTCTGGAAAGTTTATGTATAATTAATTAATTATTAATATTTAACTAAGATTTAGATCCGATAGCTCGATTTTTTGACAGGTCAGCACATCAGAACATTGCACCCGTGGATAGTAGGATAGCTAGTGCATGATAAATGTATCTTACGATTGATGCATGAACTGTCTGAGAGTCCATCCTATCCTAACTAATATTATAACTGCGAAAGTAAGTTTGTTTATTACGCTCTCACGCTAAAAAGGCTGACCGGTTTTTGGATGAAATATGGCACAAGGGTAGACCTTGACCTGGAGGAGGACATAGGCTACTTTCGAGCCTGTATTGCAGACGAAGTCGCGGACAACAGCTATTAGAAATATAAAGGAGAGACTACTGAGATGATGATTAATAGAGAAGTATGGAAGAATAAGATGAGAAGAGGAGGAGCTCGTGGCTAAGTAATAACAGCCGCTCGGGTCGATCCATCAGGTTAAGCAACGCTTGCCGGGGTTGGTCCGTGGATGGGTGACCATTTTCACATATCGAGACTCCTCCGTGCCTCGGAAAGCATGTTAAGCCGTTGGTCCCGGCTGTCATTTGTGGATCTTTGACAGTCGTTACGAATCAGTCAGAAGCACGAAAGTCTGACAACCAGTCTAACCAAGGGGTATCGTATTACCCAGTTACTGGGTTGTGGAGGTCAGATAGGCAGTCGCTCCATGTAAAATACTGGTATTCAGCTGCATCCGGTTAGACTGGAAGCCGACCCCAACATAGTTGGGAAAAGGCTAGGCAGATGATGATGGAAGAATAAGACGACGACCCCAAATTATGTACCTAATTGGGATAAGGGTGAGAGAATGATATTGAGGATAAATGTATGTTCAGCGGAGCCTAGCCAATCAGCCCCGACAGGTTAGTATTTTCACAGGAACAAAGTAGTACCCAGTTCGTGACGATACGAGGAAACAAGAATTTAAGCAATCAAATGTACAAGTTTAGGAAACATTAGGTGCGTAGGCGATTAAAGTAGACGTCAATTAGGTAGGTAACAGTTTTAAAGTAATTATCTTGGGTTCCTACACATTATAAACAGTTCCGGTATTTTGATAATGAAAAAACTTTTCAAGGCATTGAAATAAGGACTACCTATCTACGGTATGAGTTTTTACGGCTTCCACAGACAGGCGCGATACGACAGAGCCACGGGATTATAGTTTAAAATTTTCTATGAAAAGTTCATGGACAATTGTTTTATCAGAATCGCGTCACACCGTCCGTCGTTGCGTCGCGCTTCTTTGCGGGAGCCTTTAAACTATGACGTACAGTTACTGTAAGTCTGGTTAAAAATAACATTATTCAATGTTTTAGACATAAAACTAAGAAACAAATACCTATTTGATTAATTTCAAGGTTCGTAGTGTGTGAGGTATTTGACATTGTCACCTATATAGATAAGATAGACGTCTAATGTAATTTCGCACATATGATCACGAGCCTCCG
Source organism: Lithophane semibrunnea (assembly GCA_947363905.1). Classification (NCBI taxonomy): domain Eukaryota; kingdom Metazoa; phylum Arthropoda; class Insecta; order Lepidoptera; family Noctuidae; genus Lithophane; species Lithophane semibrunnea. The sequence goes on along the minus strand of OX376188.1, from coordinate 10,037,832 downwards.
TGGCGCAATTGGCTAGCGCGTTCGGCTGTTAACCGAAAGGTTGGTGGTTCAAGCCCACCCGGGGGCGTTTCTTTTGTGTAAAATTATTCTAACTATTCCCCATGAATGAACAAGAAATATCCAATGAATTTGAATTAAAACACTGTCTTTATTTGTTTTTTTTAATTATTATTTTCATGTTGCTATTTTATTACAGCAGGCGTTACTCACGCGGTGTTATCTTCTGACATTGATGTATGCGAATTACTTTTACGGAAAATTACTCAAATAGAATTAAAGTAGGTAGGTGAATGGCCCTATTTCTTCTTAATAAAATAAAAGGATACAAAACATGTCAAGTGCGTAATGGGGCCACAAATCAAATTAGGGGAAGCGCTAAGAGATATGAGCATAATAAAAGTGGGACATAAGAAATTGGAACGATTCCTAATATAGGTTAAGATTTCCTGCTAGTTCTTGATTTTATACTCATATTCAGAGATATCGTGCCAATAACAATTAAAATCGCTATTGGAAGTAAAATATTTAAGCATGACTTTTGTTTAGTTACCTATTTATTTGGGACGAAAAAATAATGAGAGTTTTCCTCAAAAAATAAATTAATTGATGTGTTCGTTTCGGAACCGGACAGGCTTGCACGAGTTTGTAGTTATTGGAAATGAAATGTTACCAGCAGGCGTAGCATGGCGCTTTCTAACTCTACGAAGAATAGATATAGCTTTTTCTATACAAAGTGACAGTTCGTTTCTTCATTTTTGACATCCACTGTAGAAATCTTTCTACAATTTGTCATTTTGTTTTTCATTTCTAACGATCTTTGGCAAGGTCTTTTTATATGTAGACTATTTCGGAAGAAAAGTTTCTATCCTTACTGTCAAAATCACACTGACAACCGATAAATCCTTTGACAAAACAAAGAATTCTGAGTCGAATTATGTAAAAGATTGAATTTCGTAAAAAGTGCAGTTGACTCTTTCTACTTTGATGCCGTCTCTTATTGTCTCCTGTCTACAGGAAACTTCATTTTTGTCTACTCTTCCGTCGATAAAACGGTGTTCATGCTACGCCTGCAGGGCTCTAGTCCCTGCAGGCGTAGCATGAACACCGTTTTGTCGGCTTGGAAACCATTTTTTTAATATGCTGCCCTGTCCCACTGATCTCTCCCTCCACTGCATTAAGTTAAGCAAATTAAATGTACCAGTATGTTAAGCAGTTAGTGGCATTTTTTTTCAGTTTCACTGAGATAATGTGTTATGAATATGCAATGTGCATATAAGTTATCTACTTATAATTTTTTACAATTTAAGATAACCCAAAATTGAATAAAAAAAGTTGTAACAGCTAAGTATTTTTTTTTAATTCTTTACCTCTGTCTTTATTTATGTAACATTTCGTGTAGATATCGTTACGATTTTATCACATGCATGTCGCAATCGCGTGCCCTCATCGCATTGCCATGAGAGACCAGCCAGGCACTTGTAAGTAACACTGACCTCGGTCGAGATCTCGTGTTCACTGTCCAGACAGTACCTAACTGTGCAAATAGGACCGAGGCTCATTGTCCAGGCCAAACAGTGCCGACATCAGCCGCAGACGACTTGTATGCACGAGGGTGATTCGACGTGTAGGTACAGTCCACGGCAGAACATGTACAGACATGCGTTTTGGAGAAAATATTTTATACATTTAGGTATTGTCATTCGAAGGGATAATGTTTAAACCAAGTTAGGTACCGTTTAAACTTTTAGTCAAATAATGGTCGCATTTCAAAGAAATGCAAATTGGTAGGCAGGTACTTAATTAAAAAATATCATCATAAGTAAATACCTTGTGAGTAATTATAAAATAACTACCAGTTAGGAAACCGAACTTCGAACCCGAAGATTCAACTTTATTTTAACGGTTCTTAGCCTTTGTAACTACTTATTGATAAAACTAAGATTCGTCCAATAGCAGGAGACAACAACAAATCATTTCAAAAGATAATACCTAATACTGATTAGTTTTATTAAATAAACCTACTGACGCAAAAACATGCCTTTATTGTGATTAGCTAGATAATTATATAACGGTAACAAGATAAACAGTACTGCTTTGCTCACAAGCGAACATGGTTGGAAAAATCTCATTCGAAAATCGTATCGTTTTAATTTCCTGTAGAATGTACGTAATTTTTAAACACGCTACTCCCACATTTTAACAGTTAATTGGATTCTTCGGTTGAACAATCAAAGGTGTAGTACCAGCAGCTCCATATCTTTACAGCCGGGCAATGAAACCATCCAAATATAAAATGATCTATGAAAAATTTGCATTGAATGACTACCTATTTCATGAAATCATGACATTTGGCACTTTCATGAACTTAGAGCTGATTCTAATGTTTATAATTCTGTAAATCCATATTTGTTACGAGCGCTAATAATATTTAGATCAACATACAACCTGATACTGACCTACAAATAGCAAAAAACGTAAGAAAATTTTAATTTCGCGGGCTACCCTAGCGCATCAACCTTAACATCGCACATTCAACATTGGAGGGATGTTAAATGTTTATAGATAAAAATGGCGAAAAAAATCAAAATATTCTAGAAATAAATGCGGCTGCACATCAAGCAATACATTTGCAGTTTATGCTGATCTCGCATTTTATGGGATTTCCGTACAATGCGAGATCAGCTTGTACTGGAAATGCATAGCTTGATGTGTAGCCGTGTATACCTACCAAGACAGCTAATATGGCGTAAATTTACGTCTTATAAGCTTATTAAAGTCAGAAATATAATACCTAGTTCAAAGATTTACATAACGTCCTTCTAAGGTGAATTTAATGTTAAATAACATAAACTTGCAACGACAACGATCTTTGAACTTGAAACGATTAAATGAACGCAGTAATAGTTAAACAATTTACGCACTGTATACATTTTTCCTTTTACTTGATATCAACTTACGCCGCTAAGCAATTCCGGAGCAATGTATATCGTGCGGATGTGTAAACCCGATAGCAATGCACTCTATAATACCGACACGAAGTTGTTCCTGAGCTCGACGCGACGTCGACCGGTGCCTGTTTATCATTCGTGCGGTGTGTTACCGAGCGTGCATACTAACTGTCTGCTCTTCGCGTGATTCAAACAGAATTGTGTTCAAAATGGTTGGGTTTGCATTAGATAGCCCGGCGGTGCAGTCCTACATAGTTTATTCTGCGATATTAGCCCTCAAACTGTTGGCTCTGTCGCCAATGACGGGCGTGACGCGAGTGATTCGCGGCGTGTTTGCCAACCCGGAGGATGCGAAGGGCATGAAGGGCAAAGTGAAGTTCGATGACCCCGTGGTTGAGAGGATAAGGCGCGCACATCTCAATGACTTGGAGAACATCCCGGCATTCTGGGTGCTGGCTGGTTTGTATGTGACGACAGGACCAGTGGCCGCCTGGGCCACGCTGCTGTTCCGTGTGTACACACTGGGCAGGATCCTTCACACTATTGTGTACGCTGTGGTCCCACTGCCGCAGCCAGCCCGGGGCATCGCCTTCGGCATTCCCGCTCTGGTCTCATTCTACATGGGCGCTCAAGTTGTATTGTATTACATTACCGCCTTGTAAAAGGAAACATGTAAGACTGTATCTACAAGTTTTTATTACAATTTAGTTATGTTATTAAATTTTATACGGTGAAGTTATATTGTGTTTTATTTTTACACCATGCATATATATTTTACATAGGTTCTGTTGAAACAGACACACAGTGTGAGATTTAGTAACTATACATATAGTAAAAGCCCAAACTATATATATATATATATAATATATTCACGAGCATAAGAATAGGTTGAAAATCTGACATATACCTAACAGTTAAACTAACAAGAGGCATACCTTCGAACTTTTCCAAATTGTGTTGGTAACGAAGAATTCAAAACAAATCGAAATTACTGACACCGGAATTTGTGAAAAGGGATTCGATGCTCTTCTAAACCCACGGATCAGAATCGAAATATGGGACACGTTTTTAAAAGACAGCAGTGTTCATTTTATGTGTTTATTATTTAGGTAGGATCAGAACTATCATAACGCACACGGATTAGTAGGTTTACCAGCATTTTACACATGCATTTGGCATTTTACCAGGTATACTTAAGTAAGTACTTTGGATTGTTACAATTAAGTATACCTACGCAACCGATCTTCAGGCGGTCCGATCGTTCAGTGCAAACCTTGCGGATTAAAGTACCGTAGGCAGTTAAGTATCAATTTATGAGATAACAACCAGCGAACCGCTGCATCATCGTGACCGCGCGACTCCGACACTATTACCGTTCGAGCTCACCGCGCCGCGCCACTCCGCCGCTAAGTTTCAACTCGACAACAACGCGACAAGTTATTTTTTAAAACATGGCGTCGATTTCGTTAGAAAACCCGGCAGTACAATCGTACTTACTTTACTCCGGCATCCTTGCCCTCAAGGTAATGGGCATGGCTTTTCTGACGGGCAGACAGCGCTTTGCTAAGAAAGTGTTTGCGAATCCTGAGGATGCTGCGATGAAGGGAGCGAAAGTGAAGTTCGATGATCCTGATGTGGAACGAGTGCGGCGCGCGCACCTCAACGACCTGGAGAACATTCCTGTGTTCTGGGTGCTGGGGGCACTGTACGTCACCACCGGACCGTCGGCTGCGCTGGCCACCACACTCTTCCGAGTGTTCACCGCCGGACGGGTGCTGCACACGGTTGTGTACGCCATCAAGCCGCTGCCACAGCCGGCTCGCGCCATCGCGTTCGGCATTCCCCTCTTGATCTCTCTTTACATGGGTGTCAAAGTTGTCCAATTTTATATTAGTGCTCTGTGATTTATGAATAAGAACTTTCAGGTGTAATCATTTTTGTCGAAATCGTATTATCCAATAAATGTATAAGTACCTACTTAATTATTACCTACGTGCAGTGTTTTTATACTTGATGTGAGTCCAACGAATGTAACATTATAATCTTATCGAACTGTGTACTTAGCTGAATGATGGATAAGTATTTTATTTTTAGGTACTTGGTACAATAAAGAATTATTGTTTCCCTGGTGACTTTATTTTGTTGTTTTTTTATTAATAGGTAAATGAAACGAATTACATGATTACCTACAGTTGAATAAAGCAATCATTATTGCTATGTAGGTAGGTAATCTTATGTCAAGATATTGGATACTAGTAATTTTCAATCCCATATCTCAATCATTCATCTGTTTAAAAAAGATAATAGCTATCGATAAACATATCATAATTACAAGTATTTACCTAATATACGTATAAGAAGATATATATTATATAACCTATACAAACATTGATTATTCCTAGTCAGTTAACACCTGTTAACACTTAGATTCATTATATTAGCACGAAGTGTGAAATTTGGACATTAATATGCATAAACATCCGCAAATATTTTGTGGAATGCCGTGAAAATGTACTGTCAACACAGAAACAACACCTGCCTAATATGAATACAATGTGTTTCACTCGAAAACAAAACTGACATTTCATAACAAACATTACATATGCATTACCTACTTGTAAAATTGTGAAAATGTTTTAAACAACAGGTGATGACTGTTATAAACATCATGAAATAAACATGAATTGAGATGAAGTCATCGATTTCAAATACAAAATTACTATATCTACTATAACACTTAATGGTCGCTGCACACAGCGGGCGCGGCGCGGCGCACAGTGGGCCCATACTGAAAATTAGTGGACTTAGGCAACAAAGTTACCATATCGATGCGATTTTTTTTTTATATGACGTGTTATAATATTCCTGACAACTTTTATTCTTATAAAATTTCTTCAAAACTTGATAGTTTGTCTTGAAAAAAATTTATTAGATTTTTTTGTATGGAGCGAATCACGTTTAATTTTTTTTCTTCAATTGTACTAATATGTTGGGTGTGTGGCGTGAGTATATGATAGCTAGGGTCATTCTCTATCCATGAAAAAAAAATCAGCGCCGGCCATCTGCGGCAGCGCGAGTAATCATTCGGTAAGAAAAAAATGATTTGGAAGAATTTTTTTGTCATTTAAAATAAATTCAAAGCATATTTTTTGTCTCATTTGGCTGTTTTCATCTTCTTTTTAGTTAAATAAATAGTTTTAATAGCGCATACGTACTTATAACTACTAATTCTGGTAGAGATTTAGTTATTATTGCATGTTATCGGTAGCACCTGCATTGTGTTTGACGACTCATTTGTTTGCATATGATGGTACTCCAGCAATAATATTGGCCACTTTTCCATCAATCATGGTCATATGCAATTCATGTGATACAATAATATTTCCACACTGTGTAGATATTCGTTCATCAATTTGTTTTTTCATCTCAGACTCTTCAGACTTTATAAAGTCAGCTGTCTCCGAAGTGAAAGTGAACTTCACTGGTCGACAGTACAGAGTTGAGCAAGGTGTGGGGTTCTCCCAAACTAGATTTTCATTCCCAGATGATGGCCTAGTAGACACTAGCCGAAGAGGGACGATGCTTATCATGACTACTGATGAATCATCGAACTCTGTAGCTGTGTTTGACGTTTTCTGTTTATAGTTACTCTGCGACGAAGAACCATCAAGTCCCCATTTCCAGGTCAACTTGAGTTCTTCATTTTGAGACCTACCAACAGTATTTATATCAAGTAATATCCTCTACACAGTGTGGTCCAATAGCGCTTGCAATTTAATGTGAGCTCCGTTTTCGGTAATCTCCATACTCTCTTGTGGTGGGTAACATCTTTTCTTGGCATTTACAAGCTTTGGATAAGATGGAAAGGCAGCACAGTTTTCTTCTTTCAGAAATTGTCGAAGAGCTAAGTACTTCCATTTCGAGAGCGCAACTGATGTATAAAGAGCTAAACAATTATCTTCAGAGACAGTACTTAAGCTCTGCTTTTTGAATAGTCTCTCTTCTACTTCGGATAGCGCATCTGGATTACTGGAAAGGTATTCGACCACTTTTGCCAGATTCGTTTTGCCGTTGTCTTTCAATTTTGTTATGTACCAGTGCTGCAACTCTTCCTCGGAATTTTCTTCTACTATGGAAGTAGAACGTCTTTTCTTTTGCTTATTACTTAACTCTTCGAACGGTTTTCTGTGCTCCTTTTTTGTAGATGTTCCCGCTTCCGCAGTATGTACTGCAAGAGTAGGAACATGGCAATCTATATCCACAAGCTCAGATAAGGCTGCGTCCGAAAAGCCCATCACACTTCTCAGATCAACACTGTCACAAACAGGCCAGTTGATGTTTTTTTCCAACCACTTGCGATTAATTACACGATTCATAAAAGTTTTTTGATTTCTACTTGACTCTATCCACTTTTTATTTAAATTTACACAAAAAAGTCGACAGAACTCCTTGATTCGGTTCTTGTCTTCTTCAGAAACTTCGGTAGTCAAGACAGAAATGATACTTTCATACAGAAACATATGATTTTTCAGATCACCGCCACTTCTTAATTTCACAAAAAGATCTAGGTTGGTACAAAATCCAGCCATAGTTCTAATGTAAATATAAAAATACAAGTATTTCACTGTGTTCACAAACAAGCGACAAGAGCGAAACTAGATGGACTTAATGAATGTCTTTATATTTATAGTTAGTGTTAATTACTCAAGTAGTGGACATAACAGTGAGTGAAAATTATTCAGCCAATCAGAGACGAGCATTTTTCGATGACTCATTAGTTATGCGCTTAGCCGAGTGCACAAACAAATGAGTCATCAATCACAATGCAGGTGCTACCGATAACATGCAATAATAACTAAATCTCTACCAGAATTACTAGTTATAAGTACGTATGCGCTATTAAAACTATTTATTTAACTAAAAAGAAGGTGAAAACAGCCAAATGAGACAAAAAATATGCTTTGAATTTATTTTAAATGACAAAAAAATTCTTCCAAATCATTTTTTTTTTACCGAATGATTACCCGCGCTGCCGCAGATGGCCGGCGCTGTTTTTTTTTTCATGAATAGAGAATGACCCTAGCTATCATATACTCACGCCACACACTCAACATATTAGTACAATTGAAGAAAAAAAATTAAACGTGATTCGCTCCATACAAAAAAATCTAATTAATTTTTTTCAAGACAAACTATCAACTTTAGAAGAAATTTTATAAGAATAAAAGTTGTCAGGAATAATATAACACGTCATATAAAAAAAATCGCATCGATATAGGAACTTTGTTGCCTAAGTCCACTAATTTTCAGTATGGGCCCACTGTGCGGCGTGACCGGACGGCGACGCGACGCTGAGCAGTTGTAATGTACACACGGCTACACATCAAGCTATACATTTCCAGTATGTAGTAAGTTGACCTCGCATTGTACGGAAATCCTATACAATGCGAGATCAGCATAAACTGGAAATGTATAGCTTGATGTGTAGCCGTGTGTACTAGTTACTATGGACGACGCCACACACTACTACGGACGTGATCGCGCCCGCAGTGTGAACGCTCCCGTCGCGCCAGCGCCGCGTCGGCGCCCGGTCACGCCACGCCCGCTGTGTGCAGAGACCTTAATAGTTTCAGGATGAGTAATACAAAAGAAGAGTAGTACGAATAATCAATTAGGTAGTACCTAATTAAAAAGAAAAGAAACCGGAACCTCCTTTCCTTGCTCCTATTCCGATCGTTTCTTTGACATCTTTCCAAGAGAAGGTAAGGATATACCTCATTTAATGCCGACAGGTCGGTAAATCCAGAGATTCGATATACGAAACTAATTGTGTGCAAAGAACATAAAGGGTGTGTATCAGTTTACTGGGTAGGGGCCAGTGTCGCTATACAGGGGGAGTGGGACAGGTCCACTGTTCCCAGCAATAAACACATTTTCTTAAAGCCTCCATGACCTCCCTTCGGCTTTATTCGGAAAGCCATTCCGTGGGTTTACGGCGGCCATTCGTTTCACATTATTGCTCTGTTATTGCAGGGAACCGCATTTTGAATTTTAAAATGTGGAGATAATTATATCTCAATATTGTGGCATCGTAACTCTCAGATCGGATAGGCTGATTTAATGGCGTTTACTGAAAGGCAATCAAGTTGGTTTCGTATCTCGGTAATGCGTATTGGCATTCTGTGAAATTATTACGTTACTTGTGCCCTTGGGTTTGCGATTCATTAATACACGCTACTACCAAATGTTCTAGTCTAGGCATGTTTGAAAAAAGTAGGTATGGGTGAAGCTTATAAAAAAAACCTTACCCAACAAGATTTTTAACGTGTCCAGCTTTACAAAATTTCCTCTACCTACTTGCATCATGTTTCATCATGCAAGTAGGTATAGGTGGACCATGATGAAACATGATGAGATGACTTGGAAAATTGTTTACTTTCAGTACCTATTGCTAAAGTTATAGGTAAACGGAAATTAATAATTACTGGCAGATGTAGACACACATATATCAGCTTAATGGTTACGAAAATGATCATGACACAACAACGAGCACGCAACAATATCTACTTACGACTTAAAATAGCAATGATGATATTTTATAATTTATAATTAACTTGTTTTTGTATATAACTTCTTCACACAGCTATGCTTATTAAAAGTTATTAAATGTAAATTGGTATTTATCTAAAGCTAAAAGCCGTTTTCCGTGGTTCTCTTGTCTGATAAGTATCTGATAAAGTACTATGCTTAATAAGATCAAACTTAAAAATTATTTGTCTTAATAATACAGGTTTTATTGAACAAGAAACTGGACAAAAACACACGTTATGTAAATAAGTTTGTTGGAATCTCAGCAAATAAAATCAAAAGGTGGCCAGCCTCAGTATTTATCGCATAAGGAGGGGGGGACCTCCAGGATGTCCGGTGGAACGCACTAGTGCCCTCCTGGGTAACACCTTTGACACATCCCGGGGAAAAACAAAGCCACCCCGCCACCATTAATACTTGAACGCCTATTCAACGTGAGACGTGTGTATTTCTATGAACAGCTGCCTTACCGTGAAATAGTGTTTATCCTAAATCCGTGTTTACGTACAGAAATAACCTTATAAAAGACATGGATTTAGCAAGTGTTTACTGTGTGTAGTAAAGCTATATTTTGTACTTTAAGCCATTTGTAACAAACTATTTATTGTGCTCTTGAGCATGTGTACCCGAGTCTACTCACTATTTTTTTTCCCTACCTGTCTCACCTTTAAAGATTTTATGAAAACGCTCCAGACGTGACACGGTAAAGATAAAACACCAAAACAATCAGCCTATGAAAGGTGCCAGGATATCAGAATTGAAATTCCAAACGCAAACGTAGGAAGAAAGCACACATTGAGCAACTGAAGCAAGCTTAATTTCAGACCAAATACAACTAAGAAAATATGTCCTTTGTATTACTTATTACAAAAGAAGAAACCTCAATTTGCTCGTAGATAACTGTTTCGGATACGGGCTGGTCGAAATAGAGACGTCAAAAAATTATCAAGAATTGCGGAACATACCTACATGGGGTATTTCCCCTTGTGCATGAGGATTTTTTTTACGACGTCTCTATTTGGTCCACGCTGTATACACCTATTTAGATAAAACAACAACAACATCACTTAAATAGAAACTTAATTCGTCAAGGACTTTCTAATTAAAACCGGTAAGTTTTGTCACGCGCGCGTCCCGTCTGGTAGCTAATGACTGTTAGGACCTATTTTATTTTATACCGGAATAATATTAAAAAGAAATTAAGTACCTACAAAATAATGAAGGTTTCGTGATTTCCAAGCTACGTTTATCTTTCATTAATATTGATCTATTATAAACATTGCAAGTGCAACGAATTGCACACATGCTTATGGTACTCAACCCAGGCAGACATTCCAATAAAGGTCACTCATACAGCGTTACATTGTACAAAAATTGAATTACGCCCCTTGATAACCACTTTACTTTGAAGCTTTGGAATTCCTCCGAGTGGAGTTCTAATCCTCAAGCAATAAATTCCATAGATGTAAGGACTTATAAGGAGGCGAAAATTAAAATTAAAACGGGCCATGTAAATATTTTACAGAGAATTACGGTTATATCACATTGTACCTGTAAAATTTAACTGTCCAGGAGACTAGCAAAATATAAATTGAGGGACGCACTTCTAGGAAACAAAACATAAACATGATACAAGAGACGACCTGCATGATCTTTGATAATCCGCGAGCGAGTTGCCCCCTGCCCGCGGCCAACGCTGAACCACGACCTTGTCGGCACGAACACAAATTAAATAATCTAAAAATAGTTCGCCGCGTTGTTGAAACTCGATTTCCTGGCAAATTACGTTCGTTCAGTTCCTTCAGCGTCATTTACCGAGTTGGAGGGTAAGTTATTGCATTAATTATCATTTTGCATGTAAATAACACTGAGTTTTAAATAGCTACTTATTATTTCGTTTCTGGGTACGGTCTACGGCTTGTGACATAATGAATAACAAAAAGACCTTGTCTCAACCAGTTGGTGCGAGAGTGAGACAGCATATGGGTTATTGCCGTCTAGTTGCTATTGCCAACGTGTAGCGTGTTTATCTGTTTGATAACTTTGTTGTGTACCATTCAATCGCATAGGCGGTGTGTTAGGTAAACAGGTAAACACAGACTGACACAACAGTTTAGTGTTATCGAACTTTTGAAAATATTTAGCACAAAACGATGGAACATCTGAATAGTTAAAGATATTTTTGGTTACAAAGACATAATAAATTTACGAGCTTCGATTTCGAATTTCCATAACTCGTTTAGGTACCTATTATAGGGAGTACTTCTTCTCTCGATAAGAACAGTGTTAAATTATGTAAACCAAAGTATTTTGTAGGTAATAGGCTAGTTGATAGTACGGCAAATACCTTTTGAATTTTATTTTGTAGAATGGTTGTGAGCTAAAAATATCAAAAATCAAATTCATTTTGGTAATGATTTTAGATTAGCTACCCTCAGACCTAATATTGGTCTCAGTAGCTACCTAATATTTTCGAGAAATAACTGCATTGAAATAAAGCCATTAGTCACGTTCACGTCACATTTAATGTAAATCAGAGTATATATAAGTGTGGATATACCAATAAAAATACAAGTGAAATGATGCTGTTTGTTGCTATGCGCATCAAAACAAAAAATAGCCAAACCGGTCCAGCCATTTTCAAGTGAAAAGCTGGACCGGTTGGGCTATTTTTTATTTTAAAATGTATATATAAAATTCCCTGATATTATTCAAATCCAGAAAAACTGAACGTCCTTCATTCTATGGGATTTTTGTACGAATTATTGAAATTTCAAACAAAGTCTCTCGGGTCAGCTAGTTGTAAATAGAAACTAACTTATGCGTCACAAATAATTATGTATAAATTCTTTTGCATTACCAATAGACGTACGAAAGTGATTGATAGTGTGTGTCTCTCTGGTATATATGGCACTATTCATTATTAATTTACAAAATTAGTACCTACTTATTAAATAAGTCATATTTTGTGTAGGTACTTTAGACATTTGGAAATGGAAATCGTCAGAACAACAAGGTAAACACAGATAAATATTTGTCAATATTGATAAGATTTAAAAAAATACCAAATTAAGACTACTGAATATTATAATATTCCGACAAAAGTAATAAATTAAGTTTGTGTGCGGGCAACACTGTAGAACTACCAACTCACAGATTTGACGTATAATGATCAAGAATGAACGTGATTACGTCACTCGAGAGGAGTGCAGGAGTGTGTGTTCTGTGCACTCGAGCGGCCATGACAGAATGCCCGTTTTTACAATAAAAACTAAATGCGTGTTAAAAATTAAAAAAATAGTTTTGTGATTATTACTTTTTTGCTAAAATATTCATAATTATTTTGAGGGAAATAGACCACAAAGAATAATATTAATCAGTTTCTGAAAAACGGTGAACTAGCCTATCCACGTGTAGTAAGTATTATGCTCAGCTGCTTACGATGACGTCACCTTCATCAAGAATGTGTGACTAACTCGTCGTTGACATGTTTTTATCCAACACTTACTGTTATGTACAATACAATTTTTTTCCAATTGCATTGCTTGGCATTCAATTGATTGAATGAAACTTTCGATAGCAAATTGTAATAATTCTGTGATAAATCTTGAAGATTTTTCCGTAGGTAACTGATGTCACCTTGTAGGTACTACTTCATAGCTTTAGATACGGCATTGTCAGACTGGTGCCTCAACTTTAAAAAGTTTTCATAATATATATTTTGCTCATTGTGATCGCGCTTCGGTTCAAGAATGTTAGTACAGAATCATTAAAATAAAATAAAAAATATAAGTAGGTAGAGGGAAGTCTGTACTGTATCTACTGTATTGTACTATACCTACTGCTATGCACCGATCACACTGCCAATGTAATTCCTTTAGTTAGAGCTCCCGCAGACATACAATTGTAAACTATCAAACTCAAACTCAAAGCATTTATTTCAAATAAACCAATTACAGGCACTTTTGAATTGTCAAAGGGTCGGTCAGTCAGAAAATATTAAGCTAGTTGCCCATTCCAAAGCGTAGTAGGTTCCTATGGAGAAGAACGGGCAAGAAACTCCACGGAATATTGTTACAATATGTTGTTTACATCATTCATGTTGGAATCATACATGTGAGTACAATGTAGAAAAACGTACAGGTTAAAAGAGTCCGTAAATAAAAGATAAAACGATACAAAACAATTCAAAAATTAAAATAAATCAAAATAAGCCGTGGCAGCTAAGAGATGACCAGTCCCTACTGATGGCGCCCGAAACTATCGACCTACCAATATAATATTATATTACGATTTAGTTGGACAATATGCGGGCTACCATAATGTCACTGTATCCATTGGTATACTCTGCGATTTAGTCACCCAACTTAAAATTGTAGATATTTCCTACCTGCGGGAATCACAATATCGATATGATAAAACCCTATTATCTGCAATCACGCTCGCAAATATCATGATAATTTTAACATCATAAAATATAAATACCTTAGTAAACAGGTCGCAGGACACAGTGTGGAAGACTTTCCCGTAGATACAGATGTCTTTGCCGACGTCCAGGTCCTTCCAATGCCAGCACTCGCCAGCGTCGTTCTTGGGTATCTTGCCTCTCTTCACCATCTTGCCTTGCCAAAGCCCAGAGTTCTGGAATCAAACATGAATGACCTGTATATATATATTTAAAGTTTATTTAGCAGCCCCCCGTACTTTGCACAGGTGCAATGTACTGTTACGAACTTATGACGCATAAACCCTCCGGATTTTTTCTAAATGAAACATCAGTTTGAAAGTATTATAGGTTTTTAACAGAAAACCGCATACAAATCCATAGTGCAGTTTAAAAGAGCGGTCACACACACAGACTGACGGACAAACGCGACATATTTAAACAGTTAGTATGTTTATAGACAAGGAAAGAATAACCTACTAGTGGTCGCTAGCGCTACTGCTGAGCATGAGGTCCTGGGTTCGATTCCCGGGTCGGGAAAAGGTGTTATTGGATTTTTCCATCTGGAATTGCTCAGTAGCAGCCCGGAGTCTGGATTTGTGCCCGTTTGATGGCAATAGGCTCGCCCACTATTACATGGGACTTAAACATACTGGCGAAATGTGGGTCTACTCTAAGTACACCTCTGCCTAACACTTTGGGGAATACAGGCGTGGTGTTATGTATAATTAACTAGTTAGCTTTAAAAAAGTAAGAACCGACTTCCGCAGTAGGTACTGAAAAATAACCTACACGAAGGTAACAAACAAGCAAATGCGTTCATTAAAACCTCTACCTATTCCTGGAATTCCGTTATTTAGGGTTTTCTCTCCTATCAAAACAACGGATGCCAATAAAAAATCGATCCACGATCGTGCGTCAAAATATTTAATTAGCGATATGATTTGCCTAATTAATAAGTACTAAAAGCAAAAAAAATAACCTCCATTTTACTTTTCTTAATTGTACTAGTTGTCTCATCATTATTTATTAAACGTCTTTCAAGGAGAAGATTAGCAAATCTATGAGTCGCACTGAAATGTGACCTCGAAACTATTCCACTTACTAACAAAGAATTAAGAAGAGCTTATCAACCTTGTAAGCAAAAAACGCTAAGATAAATTACGGGCGTAAGGAAACTCGAGAGAAACGTTATTGCCGCAATCATTATTAATAATAATAATGGCTTTACTACTGAAGGATGGGAGGGAAACGATTAAGTAAGACAGCCCCACTCTCCACGCCCGAAGCTCGACATGCTACCAAACTCGGATGTTCCATTAAAAGAACACTGTCGTTTTTTTATAAAAAATGATTGGCCTTTCTTTGTACTAAAAGGAAGAGATTTTGTTGCAAAACTAGACGAGTATCTCCAATTTTAGTAACAATTACCAAGCGCTGGAATATAGCGCTGGAATAGTTTGGACTTTTGGACTTCCGCCCCAAAAGGAGCTTTGGAATCAAGATTAATTCTTGATCATCGTCCTAAAACTTTAGAATTGAAAAAATATTATGCAAAATTTTGACTTTCTACTTGGTTTATTCCATTTTGTTTAAACTTTATGCATCTGCATCATCATCGTTAACCAAAGCTATTCTCCATATTTCCACGGCAACAGTTTTGGCAGTAATCGCTTGTCATAAAGGAAACAATTTCGGCATTAACGCTCGGTGCGTTAATGACGAAATTGTTTGTTGCATTTGGAAAAATAAAAACATCTCACAAAAACGTCGCGACAATATATTGGGACGTATCACACGTCGACGAAGATAAAATTATTTTTGTGGGAATAATAGCGGCCGGCCATTCTCGGCGCGAGCCCACGGAACAAAGCGGCTGCAACCGCCGCCGCCGCGACGCATTCATGCCGAGACAAATGCGTGCTCATTTGCTAGCTCCGTTTCAGATCCGCTCACAATTGCTACAGAATCCCATTCCATACGTAAGGAAAATAAATATGCAGATGGATTTCAGTTTTCTTGAAATATTGTGATTGTGTTTTCGTTTTAATATTTACATAAACAAACTACGGTGCTAAAAACAATTGTACCGATTCATTTTATACTAAGTACACATAAATAAATAAACCCGTTTATTTTTGAAAGTGTCTTTTATGTGCCTATTTGAAATACATTATTTGACTTTGACTTTCACTTTATATTCATTCATATGAAGTTTTAAACGTTAATTTCCTTATACTAGATTCTAGGGAAATTAACGTTCTTATTTTTAGTTATTCTAGGGCCTAGAATATCGATATGATCTACTGGCGTTAAAAATATTACATATTGAAAGTTATAAATATCACCATCATTGTTGGCTTGGCTTCGACTGAAAATGCTCAATTGCTTTTGATATACCATAAGATAATAATTGAGTGTCATAGGTACCACACACCCACACAAATGTGACGTAATTGTGGTTATTCGGAATGGCTGTTCCTACGCCATGATACAAAAACTACAAGCTGCTCTACGAGAATGATACGACAATTTTGCGACTCCGCTACGACAATGCTACGACACTGCCACGACAGCGCTACGACAATGCTACGACTGCGCTACGAAAAATGCTTCAACTGGCCCACGCAACGGATGGGTTACGTCAGTACGGCATGATAAGTAATCGTATTCGTCATTATAGTCGTAGGCGCGTAGTGTATAATGTAATACCTACTGAGACATTTTGGAAGCCCTAGGCAAGTATCAATCGCTTCCAGTTTTTTACTAGTAATCTTTGAAGCATATCATATGTATTTTTGTACGCACGTGTGTGGGTTTAAATATCATATTATTCTTGTACCCAAAATAAAACGACCGAAAATACCTTTAAACGACTTTCCCACGTTGTATATCATAAACCCACGCAAACATATGTATCATAACTTTCCTGGAACACAATTAAATGCAGCCGGACCGCAGTACCGTTTATATATAAAGTTAAATAAAGGTTTTTGCTAAAAAAAAGGTCCATTTGCGAGCTCCACATATATGAAGGTGGTGAAACACTTTAGTAGGGTCGCGTCGACACTGGATTGGGCATGCTAAATATAATATTGTTTAACGAAACACGCGGGCGGCGCCGCAATGGCCGCATAGAATAGCAAATAAGAAAAACAAAATCAATACGTACATATAAGTAAAGAATATAAACAGAGACAGTTGAATTGCATTACCTATAGCTGGTGTAGGTAGGTAGGTATCATCCACGTGTATTGGAATAAGCAGGCGAGCTTTAGGAGCTAATCTACATATTTGAATCCGCCTGTGAATATCGTTTAATAGTTGACAGAGGAAAAACGGGAAAGTATAGAAATGGTAGAGGTACGATAACGTAGCCAATTTCGTAAAATCGAAACGCCAAGTACAAATCCATACTAATATTATAAATTCGAAAGTAAATCTTGTCTGTCTGTCTGTATGTTACCTTTTCACGCCTAAACCACTGAACGGATTTCGATAAAATTTTGCAAGGAAATAGATGGCATCCCGGGGAAGGACATAGCTACTTTTTATCGACATACCACGCGGGCGAAGCCGCGGGCGGAAGCTAGTACTAATAAGTATATTAACTTGTCTACCGGCAATGTTTGCAGCATGGAAGACTTACAACAAAAAAAAAGGAAACAATAGTCGACAGACTGCCAATTACAAGTCTTCTTCAAGTATTTATTTTTCAAAGGAAAAGATTAAGAAATGAAAAATATTCCCAGTAAAATTACCTTAACTCGAGGCTCTATGACAGTGATGGAGTCATCCTCTAGAAAATAAACGATGTTCACGATCCTGACTCGGTACTTCTCATTGGGGTTCTCAAACACGGGTTGTTTGAAGAACGCCGTGAAGTTGAGGCAGCGCTTGTCGTAGTGCACCCAGTGAGGCACGACGGATGGGAGCGCTGGCTGCTTCACGCGGCCGTACGTCAGAGACGGATCGTAGCTGGAATAACAACCAATTATTACAATACTTACGCAGCTATTAATATGGGACATTTAGTTTTATAAATAACTAGCTATTAGCCCGCGGGTTAGCCCGCGTAAAGGTCGTAATAAAAAAACGTAAACCTTCTCAAAACAAATACTTACGTGTAATAAAGTAACTTTCTTGATTCTCGGTCAAAAGGGTGTTGGAGTTTATCAATCTCATATATTATTATACCAAAATTTATTTTTATATACAGCTTATCAGATAGGTGTGGTACCTACAGATGGAAAAAGTTATCAGCCGTCGTATAAAGGGTCGGTTAATTATTGAAGTTTTGTATGGGACGGCTGAAATTTTTTTCGTGATTACGATGTTACTTATCGAGAAAGTTGTTCAGTTTGATGGTTTTTACCATATACCCTTAAATTGTACCACACCGTTCTGATACATGTTGTATAGGAAAGTTCGGCTCTGAAGTACGTCATCTCACTCATACCTTTATTGAGAGTCTCTTTCTAAAGAGTTGCTATGCCTTGTTATCGCCCGAGCAGTGTAAGTACCTCATTTCTTATTTTAAAACCAACTACTTAAGTCGGTTCCCCTATGCATAAACACTCAGATTAGGAACTAACATTCGCAAGTCATGCAAATGTTAATATTCCTTGCGGGGTCAAACTTGCCACTGCAGAAAGCTAAGCGCTGAGTCACTGCATCAATCAAGGTCGTGAAAATGCATCTTTGTCTACAACAGACGTACAATTTTCTACTTGTAATAGTCCATTATAAGGTCTCAATGGTAGGTCATAACGAGTAGAGCGAGCGGCAATTGCGATCTCTCCGCGATTTCAATCCCGGTCTATAATTGAAAATTTCTTGACCGACCTTCGAGGGGGTTCCATAGACGCGGAAGAGAGCGGAAGCGGTATATGGTTCTGAATTCTAACGTTGAAAATATATTATTATATTCACGTACGTGAAGTTCCTTCAAATTATTTTGGGTGCAGCCACCTGCCATTCCTTTAGTATTGCTAAGGTTATCTTTAAAAGATCGCTTTTAGCGGAAAGACCGCCCATTGTGTCACCCTATGTACAATTTCTACATTTATATATATCTGTAATCATATGGTGTACATAGTAAAGATTATTCTATTCTATTCTTGTAACCTATTTAGCACTGCAAATGTTTGTTAAATTAAAATTGCGAATGTTTTCCCTTCCCTTACAGGGATTTTAAAAGATGTTATCCAGGACAATGTTTTTACATCATTACAGTCCTACCGCTTATCTTAATTTTATTCAGAATCTAGACTATTAAAGGTCAGCGACATTAGAAAACCTCTAGCGTCAGACTTTCCGAGGGATGACCCGCGCGGGAGTGACTCTCCATACTTGATGGATCATTGCCAAGTAATTATGTGTTATCAAAGAATGGGTGTTTGTTGGCACTGACTGTGGACGGTTTTTCTTCAGTTCAAACTATAAGGGCATCGCCCTTTCTCTGCTTAGCCAGGGTGAGTGACGCTAGTCTTAGCATTTTTCATAAGTTTCTAGATAAGTAGGCAAACAAGTTTTACAAAAGATATTGCTTTATAAGTCAACATCTCATACACGTATACCCGTATCTGAGGCCATTAAACCTAATTTAAACCTTGCAGGACTCTTCACCATTACTACTGAACATGTAACATCTAATCATTCTCTCCAACCTCAGAATACGTGACGTCAAATCCGAAATTAGGACAAAATCTACACACGAAACCGCGTACTGTTGTTGATTTTAAGCTAGAGTAGGTAACTTATGTTGACTTACATAACTGAGTCTTCGGGGAGTGCGAAGGCGTTGCTGTCGACATCTGTGGCGGTGCCTCCCGGACCTCGGATCACCGTGTCGGGGAACCTGTGTCCCTGATAGTATCGGAGGGAACTTCGCATGTGGTATTGCGTCTTGGTCGGGTCCGAGAATGTCAGACCCGGCAGTTTTGGTAGACCCCACGCCATTGTGAGCTTTATTAAATGTTTCTGGAATAAGTGTTTATTGCTTAGGTACCTATAAATTACTAAAAAGTTTGAATGATTGAATGTAAGGTGATTCAGCCAGTCCGTCTCTTACTGGACGCGCGCCCAATAATACAACATCATGCAAGTAACATCACCATAGAATGGAAGGGAGGAAAGTTTGAAATAAGACTTAAAACATCTTCATTTATGTCCACTTTAAAAAAACCGGTTTCCACAAACAACACGCGCGGTTATTCTATGCATATCCAACTTTAGTATTGTCTATTAGTACCTCTGAGCGGAACCAACAACGCTATTATTTGCTAAACATTCCCCAGGTTTAGAAACACCCCGCCGCACTGTGCTAGAACTGCTAGATAAATCTACTCCAACTACTAACAGCTGCTTCGCTCGCTTGCTAACTATGTCAGAAGGTATATTCAGGTTACGGGATTTACGAACACCTACATTAGGTTAATACATAGCAAATGTAAAAAGAAAAATTGATTTCACAGTAGAATTAAAGAAATTCAGGGGAATAGAGGGATCAAGATGTCTCCGGTGCAAAGACATTAAAATTCTAAATGTAAACATATAGACATCCATTCCAAGAACGTGAAAACCCAAGCATTTTGAAACCGACCACTTACTAATCCAAAACGTGGATACAAAGTAGGTACATAAATCAGATGACAAGTACGTAACACGTAGCAAGATAAGCGATGTTCGAGCGACGTGAGCGCTCATCCACCTTCAGCCAAGAGTATCTTGTACACGCGTCACGCACTTCAGGAAGCGATACACGCACTAAGGAAATGAAGTAATCCCACGGTTTGTAACCTGCGTATCATGGGCCCGCGTGAAATCGAACTGCCAGCTTTTTATGCAAGCTTGGTAACGAGGGAGGTTAATGGCCAGACGTCCATGTGGGAGAAAATTTTAAAAACTTTTTTGGCCATCCAAACCATTTTTAAAACTAGGTACCTTTCTACCACACTATCATAACCAAATAAGGTGAAAGACAATCGAAGTCGAGATTTGGCGTATGACACAAGAATTACAAAGCTATAAAAACTCCTACGTATAATTAAATGTGATATTCTGTTCGAATTCCGTGAATAGCAGTTATTTTTAGTCCATCTTTTTCCTTACAACCCCGACTATGTACCATGTTTGCAGCATAATAAAATTATTTTTCCTTAGAAACTCACGAAGGTAGGTGGTAAATGCCGACAGATATTATTATATTTATACGGTATTACGAGCAAAATAATAAATTCTTACCTAAAATAGAATACAGAAGACGATAAGTTGATGTGAATAAATAACGATGCTTTATAAAAACCCGAACTAAATAGGAAAAGTATAACGAAAAACTCGCTTTGATAAAATGAGCAAATATGACAGCACCGTTGTCGGGTAAACAGCTGTTACTTATAATAATTATAAACAAAGCGTTGCTAGGTGATAACAACCCTCTATTA
The DNA here is from genome assembly GCA_947363905.1 of Lithophane semibrunnea. Lineage (NCBI taxonomy): Eukaryota > Metazoa > Arthropoda > Insecta > Lepidoptera > Noctuidae > Lithophane > Lithophane semibrunnea. The sequence goes on along the minus strand of OX376188.1, from coordinate 10,016,407 downwards.
CTCCTTGCGGTATCCGGAAGGGAAACTTTTTGGTGAAATCAATAAGATCCTTCTTTTTGGCGATATGGTGGCGAGGATTCTAGTACATTCTATGACTGCACATGCGTGAATTGCGTTTCCATGGCTGTTGTTATTTCCAACACCCAATCACAAAAGCTAACGTAAGATTAACAAAGACCCTAGACAGAGTGACATTCTATCAGCGATAACGATGATGGAAAAGGCTAAAATGTATAGGACTGACATAAGCTATCGAAAAGCTTATGTAATTTCTGTTGAAAGTCGTTGTAGTATTACGAAACGCTTTCGAGTCGATTGTCACTTGTCTAGGCCCTCAGTTGTCCTATCTTCGGAACATAAAGTTCAAAATCGAACTAACATCGCCATCTTGTTTTTTCAATAATTTTTAACATTTTACAAAACAGTCTCACAAATGTTTGCCGACAGCGCCACACTGCCAACGTCATCCAAGCGCCAAAATATCCTTGTAGCACTCAATATTAGATTAGCTGATCATACACTTGGTTGACCCTTCTGAAGCTGATGTGTAAGGCACACAAGTAATGTGTCTATTGCAAAAACTTTAAATTACTACCGATAAGATTAACCGATTAAGGATCGCGCGCTTGTAGTACTTTATCTTCAGGTTCCGTAGTAACTAAACCGTCACGGAGCAATATTATTCGTAACGACAGACGGAATTTCGACCGCCGTAGTAGTCTAGTCGTAGACATAGGCATATCCAGATTACACCTAGAGAAAGTCTACAGCTATCTAGATAATACTCGTGCAACCGTCTAGACGTAAGGACCTGTCACGACTTGCAGCAACGTTACAAACAGCAAAATATAAACAATTCCGTTTAAATAATTCATATTACTCATAGGTACATGATACAATGCCTCATGCACTATAACATTATGCATTAACACGCGAACTTGGGGAGCAGTGGTGGCCCAGTGGTAACGGCCGCAACTTACGAGTTGTAGGTCGTAGGTTCGAACCACGACAGGCGCTTTACTTTGTGTTAATAATTTCATCACCACTGCTCTCAAAAACGGTGAAGGAAAACATCGTGAGGAAACCGGCATTTCTTAGAACCAAAAATTCGAAGACATGTGACATCTACCAACCCGCACTGGACCCGCGTGGTGGATTACGGCCCACTCCCTCTCATAGAGAGGAGGCCTGTGTCCCAGCAGTGGGAACATTATAGGCTGATTATGTACGCGAACTTGTATGTTTGCTTACTAGTTTACTAATGTATAACCAACTAAACCGATGAATTTAATTTGATAGTCAGGTTAGAACTAATCAAACATATTCAAATTCAATTGAATGAACTACTAGCTATGCTCCGCGGTTTCACCCGCCTAAATCTCGATCCCATGAGAATATCGGGATTAAAAGTATCCTATGTCCTATTCCTGGTCATGGTCTACCCATGTAGCAAATTTCATCTAAATCTGTTCAGCCGCTTTGGCGTGAAAGCGTAACAAACAAACAAAGTCACTTTCGAATCTATACATGTATAATAAATTTATAATATTAGTTAGAATATTATACACCCCTTTGCAAAAAAAACGGGCACCTTAACAATCGTTGGCTTTTGTATGGATAATATTAATATTTTTACTATGTCATTAGCATAAATTACTAGTTATTTGTTATAATCAATAAGAATATAGTTTTTTGGCTACACCCCTCTTCCAGCAGCGCTACAATTTTTCTAGCTCTTATTGCTTTTTCTGTCATTACAATCGACACAAAGATATCACTTTTAAGTCACAATAAGGCTGGATTATGCGACAAAGATAAATTATTCTACTAAAAATAACGAGAAGTTAGTTTTAGTTGCCAGGATAACCTTCTAACCGCAAACCTGCAAAATGTTAGTAAAAGTCACAAACGGAAAACGGGATTATTATTGTTTTTAAACAGAAGTTTCGAATTTGGAATTAACATTACCAATAATGTACAAAAATCAAAACCGCCCGTTTTTTTTTTGCAAAGGGTGTAGTTAGGATTAGGATTCCTGGTAGCAATGCTGGTCATATTAAAGAATAATAAAGAAGTTAATGAAGTAATCATAATATGCCTAAATACATTGTCTAAATCCAAACGCTAAAGGTGTGACGTCTAACGAAGGTGTTATATTAGCCACAATGTCAGGCGTCACAGGTGAGCTGAGAGGGATCCTGTCGCACGTTGATTAATGTGCGTCGGGACCACCGATAGATAGCCTTCGTCAAAAGTGTCGAAGTATCCGTAGTCGAGTCGCTGCCCAACGATACGCGGCGGTCGTCAGACGCCTGAGCCAGTGTAATTGGACGTTCATGCATAAATAATTCGCTTTTGTGTCATTCAAATGGCAATTTTATTACATAAGACACTTTTTTATGTCAATAATTAAGTATGATCGTCATTATCTGTAAATGTTTATATAAAAAAATACATTAATACCAAACTTTTCCGAGAACCAACATACAAAATGTTAGTTGTGCTTAAGCTTTGTATTTCTAAAAGTACGTAAACACAAATCGTTTTCGCTAACGAATGAATTCCTATTCGTGACACAATCGCTTTTAAGTGAACTTTGCTGAAACTACATTTAAGCTTCTGCCTGTGACAGAACGAGCAAAGTCAACAAACAGCCATGGTTCGCCGGAATCGAATAATAGTTCGCTCTCGATTTATCTCGCTCGTTTCCTCTTAAATACCACTGAATATATTTTTAGCGATCACTAATGAACTGAATTCTATTTTTAGGTATCGAGATGGCTTACCTAGCTAAGTACGTATCGAGAGGTTCACGGCTGGCTGCATTTTATCAGAGGGGGTATGGTACAGCCTCCCCCTTCGTATTTTCTGAAGAGGTTCGCCGCGCCAAGTCAGATGGTAAACCGATTGTCGCTCTAGAATCAACGATTATTACACATGGAATGCCTTACCCGCAGAATTTGGAAACTGCTAAGCAAGTCGAGAATATTATTAGAGAAAGGGTGAGTAATAAAAATGTACATTATGTATACAGAGTACAATTATATACCTAAGTTCATAGCTTCATTTACTATAATATGATATCTGAGTGCTACGCTTTCGTAGACCTTTCGTAGCGGGCGGCGTAATTACTCTCGAGGTAAAGTTTGTACTTATTTAGATATTTCGCAAAAAAGTATCTTATACTTACTCTACACATTTGAAATCTTTTTAATTACAAAGCTTGTGCAAAAAGATACTATTCTGTCTTCAACTTTCACGTACTTTCTTTATTCACAATTTGCACATGTTAATCGGTTTTATTCTTAGGGTGCAGTACCAGCAACAATAGCAATCCTCAAAGGCCAGCTGACGATAGGTTTATCCTCTGATCAGCTGAGCTACCTGGCTCAAGCCAAGGGCGTGGTGAAGGCTTCGCGCAGAGACCTGGCACCGATAGCCGCTGCTCAGCTGGATGGCGCCACCACGGTCGCCGGCACCATCATAGCGGCACAGCTTGCTGATATACCTGTGTTCGTTACTGGCGGGATAGGTGACGTATTTTTATAATTATACCTTAACATCACGCAAGTTTTCTCTGAAGAGGTCGGCAGTGGTGTATATCAGCCACATTTCGCCAGCACCCTGATTGCGTAATGCACGATCGGTAATAATTATAATCGGTTTAAAACAATTACTTAAGTATCTATTGCTTCATAAGTTCGAAAAAAAATCTGCTCGACAACGTAACTTACGATGTTGTTTCGGTTGTGTTGAGGTTTTTTTCGAACCGATTCCAATTCTGATTGATCGCACATTACGCAACTAGCGTGCAGTTATACTTAAGTGCCATATATAATGGGGGCTGAGGCTATATTTATTTAATTTTTCTACTTACTGTAGGTGTTACTCTCAAGCTTTACTCTCCAGTCTTGACGATTAAATACGATAAAGGAATGGAATCAAATCTTTTTCTAACTAACCAGTCTCAATCCCAAACCCCGGACTGCAGCAAACTGTTTATCAGATAAACCTTAAAACACTTTAACTCACCCGGGAAATGAACCCCAGATTTAACCCGTTTTTGCAGCAGCAGTCGTGATCTAATTATAGAAAAAAGCTTTCCACAAGCAAAACAATTTTCTTCCCTCCTTCGGTGTAAAGAGAAAAGTTTTAAGAATATCTCAAGTTGAAGCTAGGAAGCCGTTTTATCAACTTTTCCAGGAATAATTTTATTCAGAACTATTTGTAGACAAATAATAAAAATTGCGCAACGAAAACGTTGAGCGATTGGTCTTGAAATCCATTCACAACCGATGCACTAATTTATGACGAGAATACACTTCTGGTTAGGGTTTTTTTTTTTTGCGGTTTTAAAATTTGTTCTTATAATCATTACATAATGGATCGTTTTAACATACCTATAACCCACTATTCTCGTAATCTGAACAACAACAAGTTTATTAACTGTATAATTTGTTATACAGTAAGAATGCGTTCAAAAGTACCATAGGACGCACTTAGTTATTCTAATCTAGTCTACTGAAACAGGAAACTCATTAACCTAAAGTATTATGTAGCTAACAGGCTAACAGGCTCACACAAATAGCCTCATACTGCAGACATAAAAAGACCTCAAGTGCAGTCTCGCACGGGTAGAGGCACTTGTTAGCAGACGGCATTCCGTTGCGTTATAGCGGTCACTATTACGGCACACAACCTTACAATATGGCGACAATTTACACGTTTGTACCTACCTACTTACCGGATTTTAGTATACTAATCCTACCGGTTTTAGTCCAGACATTTTCGAGTTCTATATCGATAAAAGCAACACAAATTTCATGCAAACAAACTCGTGTTCATTGACATAAACTTATTCAAATTCTAAAATTTTGAGAGTCTGACAGCAAAGCCACGTGAAAGAAGAAGGCAGACGTTAGGTAATTAGATGTTTCGATTGCCTAAAAATTCTATATCTATCTAAAAATTTGGGTACCAGTTTTGCAAAAGCCATGTAACAATAAATATTTCGTTTTCTATCACATTTCCGTTCCCCCATCACGGCTCATGTCATGTCATTGCAATTCCCTACAATTATTGTCGGCGACAGCACCTCGGCTGCTACATCAGAAACTCTTTATTATAACGCGAATCGCATTACAACACGATAACGTCGCGCCAGGCTTCACGCTTAATGAACCTGTTTACGACAATCATTTAAATGAAACGACAATCTTAATTTAAACGATCCAAAATCATATGAAGCTCGACGTTCATAGTATTTTGTTCAGTTGTTTTACAAAGCGCCTGCAATTAACGTGTTGTTAATGAGTGTTTACAAGATTATGATCACGCTTCTCCCGTACAAGGTAGTGCTAAGTCACGACTCGCAAATAGTAGCAATCATCGTGAAAACACCGCAAACACTTCAATTAACTGTGCTCGTGAATTCACAAATGAATTTCAACGATATCACGGTTGAATTCAACGCTTTGCTGGCGCATTCATTACTGCCAGTCGCATCGCAGCCGTGCCGAACTAGCGATGTAATTAACAACGAATTCCGTGAAACAGAGCGCGATTTATCACCTTCTAGATAAGCATTCGTAGTGCTTGGGCTTGTAAATTATCGTGAGAAGCAGTCTTATTCCGTTCCCAACGATTTGAATTAGCGTCTGTCAGGATAAGGTTTGCGAGCACGGAACAGGCAAATGTCTGTGAATACACGAAAGGATGGATACAAAATGATTACGCTATATCGGCACTTCGCAACGGCAGGGGTTGGCTGGGCGAAGCCAAAATGGCGAATTTCGATGGCCGCCGCGTCGTTATCGTGTCGTAGACGATTTATTATAAAGGCACTGCTAAACTAGGAGCTTTGCAAGCGAGCTCTCTTTTGAGCGGGAGCCTCCGCATACTATGCATAGCTTTTAGTTTTAGATAGATACGAGGTTTATGTAGTCTTCATAATAGGATAGGAACTTTATTGAATTCTGTGTTCCTTTAAAATATTATAGTTTACTGGCATATTATTTCAATAAATTCAGCTGAAAGTTGGAACAAAACTGAATTTTTAAACAAATCTGAATTTTCATTTTATAATGTTTAGATACTTTATTTTCCTAGCTTCCATGGTAGGTGTATCTCAATTCTGGGAGGAGCATAATGGAACATAAATCTTATTCACGTCGATACAATAATTGCCATCTCCCTATGTTATTTGAAAACATAAAAGTATTCATGGAAATAAGACGTCTCTTGTTAAATAAGACCGACTTCCATTGTTCGCATTATATCCTGTGTTCGCTTATAGAATAAAAGAAATAGATAATTATAGAACATTTCGTTTTATTTGGGGATTTCAAAAGTAGATTTCAAAGGTACCCTACTTATACCTTTTACCTATACTTTTTATGTAATAGAAAAAGGCATTTTAAAGAACGGTCTGGGTAAATTGAACCAAATAGCGTATCTATACGAACGGTTCTTACTTCATGTTTTGGAAGTAATCGCGGAATGGGGAACGTACCTGCGGAGTTGTGGACGAATAATATACATACGTTGAACGAAACTATGTCGGAGCGCGGTCTACTCGCCGCCTGCGAGCTACTTCGCCGGTCGCCCACCAGTGATGTAATAATTCCGCTTCCCGTGGCCCCGGCCAAAATACTTCGCCGACATTTTATTACACTCACACAATCAAAGATATTTGTAATTTTGACTTTTCAGCATTTTGGTCAATATCGAGTCGTGTTATACGGGAAACTTTTATTTTATCGGGTTCTCACCAACCACTGAACGCCTGAAACAATCCAAGACAAATATTTTCGAACGGCAGTTCTTCTTGTACGCAATTTTGTTACTAAACTTTAGTGTAACACTGAGTTTTATTTCAGCTTTCTTTTCCAGAATCCAATATCGAGTGCTTGTAATAACTATACAGTATATTTGCGAAAAAGGGTAGTGAAACTGAATATTTAAAATGTGGAGTATTTCCCGCAGGTGGTGTGCATCGTCACGGCGAGGGCACATTGGACATATCAGCGGATCTGAACGAACTGGGACGCAGCAACACTCTAGTCGTGTGCAGTGGCGTTAAGTCCATATTAGACATCGGACGAACTCTCGAGTACTTGGTAACTGTATACATATATTATTTCATGTCGCTACTACATTATTGCTTTAAAGTACTCTAACTTCGTGCCTAATCAGTTTTCGAACTTAAGATTTCACAGTATCCGATCTTACATAAAGATAAGAATCTTTTTTGTTTTATGACGCCAGAACAGTACAATGTAGATAAATAATTGGAGAACATAAAATACGTCGTAATTTTTACGTCGGCGATTCCCACTTGACTGTCCTTTTGTCGACCGCGTGGTGCTCAAGGCGATTTTTTATTCAAAAGCAGAACATACCGAACAAAGTAAATTCTAGTACCTTCGTATAATTTCTGTATAACTTACTGAAAGAAAAACATAGAGAAAACCAGGTCGTTAGGTTACCGCGCAAGTTCTGGATTGCCCGGGGGAGGCTGGTTACTAAGCAAGTAACTTAGCTGTTTCTAGATATAAGAGAGCTATGTTGCAGTTGTGTTCTCAATGAGAATTCGCCGAATGTAACATCAAAGAGCGCTTTGATTACATCGGGGACCGCCGAGTTGTGTGTCATTTCATCATATTTTATTACAAGACTGCCCAAAAAGGAGTGTAATGTTTTTACATTTGACTCGAAGAGTGTACACATTATCTGCTTAGCCTTTTCCCAACTATGTTGGTGTCAGCTTCCAATCTAACCGGATGCAGCTGAATACCCATATAATAGCTGTGTACACGTAGATTATTTTTAGATTAGCATGTGTTTTGTGCTAAGTATAGAAAAGCCTACCGCCTTTCCCATAAATAATATTTATTTAATTCAATATTATGCATTTATATAGGTGACCTTCGATTTCTCGTAGCAGTTTACGAAAAAGATCTTCGTAGCGGTCTACGAAGAAGATCTTTGTAACAGTCTACGGGAAAGTTCATCGTAGCACTGGAATTAAAAACTTATATAATATTTTTGTGCAGGAAACGCAAGGTGTTTGCGTATGCGCGTTCGGAGAAACGTCAGACTTCCCTGCGTTCTACACGCCGCGGTCGGGTCATACCGCGCCGCACCGCGTCGGTGACGCACGGCAAGCCGCGCGGCTGTTGCATGCGGCACGCGAGCTGCAACTGATGTCCGGCACTGTTGTTGCCGTGCCGATACCGCAGGAGTATGCTATGGATGGTAAGATTGTGAAGTAAATTGTAGATCGAGGGAAAACCCATGAGGTGCAATATTTTATTGCGTGTACGCAAAAGGAACACATTCTCGTGCAGTCTGTCGATGTAAATTTGTATTATTTTCATTCCTTACTATGTACTTGTGTCAGGAACCTTATCGGAAAATCTATTATTACAGTCCAGAATTTAAACCTACCTCTCTTAAACAAATTGCGATACAGCCACCCAATTGGCCCCCTTTTCCTAAAATCACTAGTTACCACAACACATTTTTAACAAACCTAACCGACCGAATAGTCGGCAAACGGTTGTGGTCCGCTCACTACTTAACTAGTACCTACCTACCTAACGTATTCATCATTATTTCTTCGTTTTCCGCGAAACTATAAAAAAAGCTAAGAAAACTCGTGTAAGTGCAAAAATTCATTAAAATATTCGTCGAGCAAAATTACTACTGCAATGTTTTAAAGATTTTATCGAGATTATTCAAAAGTTTCATATTATGCGCTATTCCGGCTATACAGCTCCGAAATATAAAGAGTATAAATTAAATACCTTTGCTAACGGGAAAGCACAAAAAAGGTAACTTTTACGATAAAATTTTAATTAAAATAACGTGAGAGCGTGCATAGTAAAAGTTTAACAGCTAAAGACTTTTATATGCTACGACGTAATCTGATTTCAGGGTAATCGAATGTGTCATCATAAATCAATTTTGTTTTTTCCATATAAATATTTGTTTGTAATATTTGGTTCGGACAATCGATAGCCTATTTTAAAAGAAAAAAAAAAATGTTTCTTTTACTGAAACTGATTCGGTGACACTTGAGCCTACGAGAACCTTACTTATCAACGTTATTAATACTACTTCACATAGACTTGGTTAAATTGCTAACTTTATAGCAGTATTCACAACCCATTCATTACTATTTTCATGTCGCTATTTTTTTCATTACTTTGCTATAGATAGTATTATTATGTGTTTTTACAGAGAAAATAATTGAAGACGCCATTACTCGTGCGCTGAAAGAAGCTGAACAAAAAGGGATTTTCGGTAAAGAAGTGACACCGTTCATCCTGTCTGCGGTTGCCAAGGCTACCAGTGGCGCATCTCTTAATGCCAGTATCCTTTTCGATTTTTTTTACGTCCTTAATTTCTATAAATAATTATTGAAAGTAAAGGCAGTATAGGCTCAGTTCTAACTATATCTAACCATACTTAAAATGTCTAATGAATCATATCTTCCCATCCATTAATCCACTCATGACCCCCGTAAGCTTGGCTCTTATCAGAATAATTACGACACCATTAAAATACTTAATAAGATTTTAGCAACTGCCTAATTCTGTCGTAAATTAAATGTGTTAGAAACGCCAACGGTCTATAAAGATAGTAGTGAAGCTAATTGCCACAATATCTTTCTTTAACGAGTCACAGACATCGCTCTCATAAAGAACAACGCTAAAGTGGGCGCCGATATTGCAGTCGAGTTTAAAAAACTCAAGAATGGTGACTATTCGAAGAATGCGTCTAATATTGGATTGTCGAAGGGCGCTGGGAAATGTACGACCAATTCTTTGGGACATTTTCACACTTCGTGCAGCAACCGGTCTGATGAAGTGCCATTGTTTTCTGAGAAGAATTGTGAGGGCGACGTGTTAGTGATCGGCGGAGCGAACGTCGACCGCGCCTACAGGCTGAAAGAAGATGGCGTGGAGGTGAGTCTGTGATTACCAGCATGTGCATACTAACAAGGACGGTTGTGTCATTATGCAAGGTCGTGCGGATCTTGTAATTTTTTGCATTTATATTTAGTTGAGAAGATATAGTAAAAGAACGAGAAGAAATGTAATAGGTTATTAACAAAAGTTTACAGTATTCATACTTAGTGACTTTTTAACATAAAGCACTTACTGTTTTTCAGTTATTATTAATTGCCGTAGGTCGAGTAAGTTTCATAGATTCAAGAATGTGACACTTAGTTTTGGTCATGTGCAGATACATACACTCTCGTACTGTCGTCGTATTTTTTTAAAGCTGCTGTAATGGAATCGTAATAATATTTCCAGACTCAGCCTTCCGGATGAGTCATCTCCTTCGTGCATGTTACTGGGTCAGGATAATCAATATCATCCTTCATCTAAGTAATACATTTTATGTATATGCTGCTGACATCGTTGAGTATTTCTATCAGCTAAGTAAGATATATCCATGTTATGATAATATCCAGGCTTTTCCTTTTTTTCTGTCACTGATTATTGGTACTGAATGAATCGACTGTTACAAAGATATTCCAAAATGTTATTATTTTGTTATTATTTAGGGGGAATTCACATTTGTTTGGCTATCAAATAAAAAACCCCAACATTTTAACAAACTCTTTATTTAATGCATTTATTATGATAATATTAGCTCTCAGTCGCCTAGTGCGTACCTTCGGAAAGTTGTAACAACTCTACTATAGTAATGAAACACACTGAACGAGGAAAACATTCAACGTATAGTGACAGTCGAGAATTCAAAAGATTACGTACAATGTACCATCCGAATGTTATTATTGTTAACAGATCACTTTGGAACGGATCACACACGTCATGAACTATGTCGAATTGTTGATTATTTTATTTTTTATCAACATTTTCAACTGTACATTTATGTTTTATCAAATAGTACAGTTGTGGAGTGAACGAAACAGTAATAAACAAGGTTGTTTAAAGGTAATAAAAAAGGAAACAATTCGCCATTGTTTTCACAGAGTGGTCGAGTCGAACCACAACACAGTAACACAGCCGAGAGTACAGTGTACGTACGTATGTCGGAAGGTGTAGGTAGCACATCAGACACGAGCTCGTGTTCACTTCATATCCATTAATTTACAATAAACATAACATCAGTTATACATTTTATAAGCCAAGGCACATGTTATTTTAACCGTTTTTTTTTGGAAGAAATGCAGGATTTAGATTGGATCCTAGCTACAAATTATTCAACTTTCCGAATATAGGTACAAATTTTTATAAGATTGGTACATTCATGTGACAACAATATTAAAAAACTATTTTTCTGCATAAATTCACAAAATATTATACCTACTCTAAGCGAACATAACTTCGTACTCGTCATTACAATATTTCTATAAAGTTATTTCGTAAAAGTACAAATATGTATGAATGTAGGTAGGTGGTCGTACGTCGGTCGAGCCGCGAGCGTGAAGCTGCGCGCGCGCCGCTGCAGTGAACAGGCGCGCTCCACCGGCCGCTATGACATCGAATCGTGACGGCTCTACACACGGCATGGATAGGTTTTACCTATATTTGACACAGCCATTAATAAATTTTACCTAATTCCTTACACCATGAGATTATTGTAATATTTTATATGCGCAGTCTAGATTCATAGCGCGATCTCTTTAAATTTTTAGCAAAAACGTCTGTACTCTGTCAAGACAATGATAAAATGTAGTACATACGAAACATTTCAAATTCTTCTGCCATAAAATAAAATGTTATTAAAAGTGTGTTCATCCACTTTACTGTTTACAAGCATATAATTGTAGGCACTACGTCGTTTAAGCTCATATCAGTACTATGTATTTTGTCAATCTGTCCATGCACATTACTCGCATACTACACATGTACAAATTTTGTTTATTATTTACATTAACCGACAACATTATGTATGAATATGAGAACTAGATAAATAGACTATGAGCGAGGAAAGTCGCGGCTCACTCTAGTCCGACTCATGTTAAGGAAAGCTGTCCAAACAAACGGGTGTGTGGCGGACGAGAACCCAAGCCGTGTTGCTGACGAGATCATTGTCTAATCTACGCCAGCACTGTCGGGGTAATCGTGCAAGTTATGAACAGGTATAGAAGTACTTATAATAAACTAAGAATTCTATGATAGAGATGTAATATCCTACGGAATAAACTCAGAGTGACAGCAGAAATCTTCCGTGCAAGCGAACCATTTGATTTTATAATTCGTAACGTATCGGTATATCAAAATGTAGGACCAGCATTCATGAAAAGTGACTTTTGCCACCCCTATCATCAGCTATCAAATCAAATGACAAATCTATAGTTTATTAAGTACATATATTTAAATCTAATTGTTTACAATCTTTAAACTCATTCTCAAAGTTAAGATGAGCTTCTGGGCAAAAATCACTAAACTGAATCCGTCGCTGGTCCCTGTTAAAGACTATGGCAATATATTTTAACAATACATACGATTCTTTAATTGAAGATAATGAGTAAAATGACATGAAAATTTGTAAAATACATATTATAATAATAATTTCCGTAACTCTATTGGTATACAATCAAAAACTGTTATGTCTTAAGGCTAAAAAATCATCATAATTAATCTTATATTGGTTGATTCCCGTTATTTACTGCTATAAATATTAAAATCGTATTCGAGTATACAGATACAATATTATGTAGGATGGATTTACTGCGCTCTCCTAGTAGCCAAAGTATGCATCATTATAGTTTGCTCTGCCGGAGACTGCATTTCCTCACATGCTGTACGCGTCACGATACCTCGGGTATCTCTCTCTCTTGCCACTTCCCTAGGGACCGTAAAGTAAAACATATTTGTGTGTCCTATGCACCTACTGAACGAATATTTGACGGCCAAATTTAGGAACTAAACACAAGCTTTGCTCGAAAATCGATTTCACTTTGTCTAATTACACAATTTATTATCCTTCGATGCACGTTCATAATATTATTCATATCTCACAGTACACAACGTTTTGAAAGACATAACTCTAACACTTATTTGCATCGCTCGTACAGTTTTACAACTCTACCACTATGAACATTACATACAGTTTAGTCCTACCGAAAATATCGGTACTCGCAATTGACAACGCCAATGAAAATGATTGTCGCGACGAAAGCCGCGGCTCGTCTCTTGTAGCTTACAACTCGAATTCGGAGCGGGTTTGACGGCGGTGGTCGAGTCGCACGCGCGCGCCCGCGGGCACCCGGCGCACGAGCGCGGCTGGCGCGCGGCCCGGCTCCAGCTCGCAGCCCGCACTCGGGAACGAGCGCCAGCGCCGCCCGAACAGCCGCTCCAAGTAACATCTTAGTCAGATTCGAGTCGCTGCACTGTCCGCCGCTAAAGGTCTGTAATCTCCTCGAGCGAGTTCGCGCATCTCACAGTTGTTGTTTCCATTTATTGTTTTGGGACCGAGAGGTTCATCGTGTATGCTTCGCCTCGGACACGGATCCGAGACTCGCCCCAGCAGTGCCTCGCGCTCTCCCGCGCGTTCAGGGCTCCCGCCGTGAGCTCGGACTCCTCCGTTGGCGTTCACCGCGTTAACTATTATCGTCTGTGAGAGTGGTCCACCGTGGATCGGACTACCGTCCATCAGCTCACCTGCTCCGAGCTCGCTTCGTAATATTCTAATTTTTTGAATCATCTCCTTTATTTCGTACCGGAGGATTCCGAGGAAGCACAATTTTAAAAATGCTATAACGCAATAGCCTAACACAAACAACGCGTCTGCGGTTCGTCGAAGCCAAACGAGTAGTCTTTCTGAGCAGGCGGCTGTGTGCGGCGCGCAGTGCACCGGAGTGAACGGCGCAGGAGATGTGGCGGACGTGACGGCCATCAGCGCCGGCGTCACCGATGTCGTATGCGCCGGGATACGACAGCAGCTCGCCGGGAGCGTAGTTCTGTTAAACGCCGCGAAGTCCGCCGGCCCTGTCACGCCGCAGCACCGCTGTTCTCTCTGAAGGCGGTCCCAAGCTTGTGAGAAGTCAATGTCCGTGTCGTAGTCCTTTGCGAGACGAAGCCGCAGCTGAGGCCGGAGCTCGCGACAAACTCGCTCAAACCGGAACGCCCAGTATACGCCGATAGCTGCGTCCCCTACGAGCAGGGCCAGGAGTGCCAACCAGTACGCGTTCAGCATCCGTTCCGAAAGTCTCAATGCTGCAAGGCAACCGAGGAGCTGCAGCAGCCCCGCCTGCGCCGGCAGTGCTGCGTACCCGTAGAGGAAGCCGGGCTGCGCCACCCCGAGCCCGGGCACCAGCGCGCGCCGGTAGTCGGAAAGCGCGCGCCCCGCGGCCGCGCAGAATGCGAGCGCCCCTAGCAACAGCGCGCCGTTGCACGCGTAGATCCAGATGCGGTAATAGCGCATTGCGCGATGCGCGGCGGGGTGCGCGGGGCGCGCGGGCGGCGGCAGCGTCATGGTGGCGGGCGCCGCGTCATGGCGCCGCCCGCGCCCGCGCCGCCGCCACGCGCCGCGCCCCACGCCTCTGTAATTACCAAAAGACACAAACATTTTAGACATCAATTACGGTTTTTGAGCAAGTTTTAATCAAATCTAAAGATAGCTGCAGAAAAGTAAAATACTGTGGCGCAGCTGTCAACGCCCAACACAAGATACATGGAACACGTTTGTTCCAGACTAATCGCATAAAATGTACCTGATTGTGAACTGATTCGATTGGATAGAGCCTATTGTTGGAAATTGTTGTTTTATTGTCAGAAACATGAAACATGTTAAGAGAAAAATATTACTAGCAAGTGACACCAAAGAAAACTATAGCCTCCAACACAGGCCCAAATCAATCAACTATGCGTTTTTATCAAATATTTTAACAATGCAGCAATTTAAGAAAGCTACGACCCAATGGCCGTGCTACAAGAGTTTTCAATAAGAGCTACAGATTTGCATTTGAGATGCGGACTCGAATCACCCTGTTAGATGAAAATATCGAATTGAAACGGTATGTTTCCTCGCAACTCTTCTTGAGTTGCGAGGAAACATACCGTTTCCAAATATAAGTGAAAATTGCCGATGATCTTGAATAGCTCAAAATGAAACATTAAGGAAATTGGTGATTAAGAATTATTTTGGCCTTATTCCCAAGTTTTCTGGGTCGACTACCGAAGTAAGTCCAATGAGATACCATCACTGTACGCGGCCACGTGCTAGCGTGGCCGCGTACAGTGATGGGGAGATAATGATTAAAATTGTTAATTTACAATGCAAATATTTAATTCGGAATCTGTTTATAATCTAAATTAGATACAAGCAGAACTCCGTTAATTGCCAAAGCTCTGGCTAATATCAGAAGGGTGAATTCTCAAGAAATATTGTTAGTAATACGCCTACCACGCCGGTCTCTTATGTATATAGACTAGTCTAGGGTACATACAACAAGGTAGGTGTTTGCTTACAATCCGCCGCCCGTGCCGTGTGCTAGTACTCTGGCTAGTCACAGGAGAGGGCGCGCGACCCTCAGCAGTACGCCTACCACGCCGGTGCGGGGCCTGTAACAAAGAAAAACGTGAAACATAATCATCAGTTTGATTATTCATATTATGCTTACTGTGCAATTGTGGAGAATCGAATTTACTGACATAGCTTGCAGAGTAAGCAAGCTGAAGTGGCAGTGGGTTGGCCGTGTTTTTCGAATGACCGAGGGCCGGCAATCGTAATGAGGTACACCCCCAGCTAGATGGAACGACGACCTTAAAAAGCTGACTGAGATGGACTGGATGCGGAAGGCATAGGACAGGATGTTGTGGCGCAGCCTGGGACGCCTGTCCAGCAGTAGACTGCCAAGTCTGAGTTGATTGAGATGTCTGAAATTTTATATCTAAATTGAGCACTGTGATTGAGCGCCAAAAGTACAATGTCAGTTTATTTTTTTTGGCTGCAAAGGTTGAATGCTAATAAAATATGAAAATTTCTGAATTTTACGATTAAAAATAAAGAAAAGCATACAGACCTATTATTGTTAAAAATAAAAAAAATAAAAAAACTATAATAATGTAACACAATTTTTTCCGGCATTTAGCAGTAATAGTATCAGTGAATTTTACATTCACCGAAAAGGTTGTATTCAAAAGAATTTAATTATATATCATTTTAGTTTTGAGAATTAGTTAAACAAAATGCAATACAAAAAAATACAATGATGACCCCTAGTGTATCCTAGGGTATTGTTTTTAGAATTATTAATCTTATATTTAATTCAGTAATGTGATTCATGATTTAAGAGGCTTCATAAGTTGAAATATGTCGTCGAAGACGCATCGTTTATTCAGTACAGTAAGTCCGACACAGTAGTGTCGGACTTAAAGGTATTTCGAACTAAAGTATTGTCGAAATAAAGACGTATTGGAGTTCCATATTGTCGAAATAAAATCTCGTCGTATTACGGATTGTCGAAGTTCAGTTTGTTAATTATAATTTACAAAAACTAAATTTACGACCGTTTATTCTGCGATAGAATCTCTTCAATTTTTAAATACTTGCAACATAGTTTTTCCCAAAACTTTTATCGTAAACCATTAACTAAGTTCATAGAAGCGTCGGCCATCGTCGCTGCTATTGTTGTTACTTAGTATTATACGAGAACACGGCCATATTATTGGCACCAACCGAGCCAACTTGTCGCTGGATCATGCTGCAACTTACCCCTTGCAATCTGTTTCAGTGTAGCAACATAAATAGTGCCTCCGTTGTACGTCCGGTAGATAATCATTATTTAAGCTGTAAGCAACTGATAGTTTTGTTTAACAACGCCAATGTTGGTGCATTTTCATAGTTTGTCTAATATTTGACGATAATTGTGGCCATTACCACAGGCCATTACTTAGTAGTCTAGAGAGAGACGTGATGACAACTCCTTGCTCTTTTCAAGCAGTTGCACTAGCCAGTGTAGTGTAGGTATCATCTATGCTTGCACCACAGGCGTGTTTCAGTTTGCCACTCTCAATTACTTGGATTAGACCGTTGGCACAATCTGTTGGCCTACCCTACTAAATACAAGGGTAAAAAAAGCCAGGATAGTCATCAATTCTTCATCTCTCAGTTTAAATGCTACAAATAAACTGGCCGCCTAATTCCCACTATAACGTCGTTTACACAATCCCAAGGCTTAAGGGGGCGCATAATGACAGCAAAAAATCATATTTCACCCGCGCAACCCTTACCTACCCCTCTCATAAACACGACGAAAACAAAACAAAATGCCTTCCCGCCAGCACAAAACCTTTCGCCTGGCGTTTATAGAATTCGAATTTCAATCTACTGTAGTTTATTTTGCTTATACGATACGCTAAGCTTGAATTCAGAACTATAGATTATGTTCATGTTTTGGAACTAGAAACTGAATGTTGACGTGAAAAAGTTCAAATTTAAATGTTACCAAATTTTATTTAGGACCTTGTACAATTTGTATCTCATGACGTCTTTGTGGAAAACTGTGTTACAAAGTAATAAATTTAATGCTAGGTATATCGTGGATTTCGCTTTGGAGGATCGTGCAAAGTGATACCCAAGTAAAAATAATATTCGTATAATGAATTTTGCACTGTATTGTGCAACAACAAATGGCATGGGTCATGAAAACCTTTCCTGCGCCAAACGCGAACAATTACATAACCTTCGGCAAAACCAGTGCTCTAAAAGTAAAAGTTTATTTCGCAATCTCCTTTCAGTATAAATAATTTAATAGATATGATGTTTTCATCCAAAACCTAAAAGCTCATAAAAGCACTGAACGCCAAGCATTACTATACTTTTACTCCCTTTTATGTACACGTAATACTTGAAGTGTACATAAAATAATATACGAGTAACCCAACGACTAAAAAGACATAGAGCGGTTTAAACTTTATTTCCTTTGAGCACTCAGTGTGATGGAAGTACAAAGGCTGAAACTGACACTCATTTCAAGCTTCGCCGACATCATTGGATAATCCACGTCATGTGTACTTATAGGGTAAATTCCAAACATATTATATGTTCAACAAACTTCTTCATAGCCTGGATAAAATTAAATTACCTCTTCGTTTCAGCACTTTGTCTTTCTTCGCATTGTCGATAACGGGTCACTCAACCATACATAAAGCACTGGTGAAGGTGCCACTAGTTAACCTCTATGACAACAACACATAATGGCCAGCCCCGGCAAGGCCTGACTCAACACTAAAAATATTAGGTCTTTACCTATGAAATCGCCGTTTTGTATGAAAAAATTTAAACGAATTTTTTTCATGTATTTTTTATTTGTATTAATCGAAGTAATCACCCATGCAATCAATGCATCTTTGCCAACGCAGTGGCAGTTTATTGATGCCCTTCTTAAAGAAATCAGCTGGACTCCCAACAAATTCTTCAAAGGCATTTTGTACTGCCTCTCGGGTATTGAATTTTTTTCCCGCCAAGAAGTTATCCAAATTCTGGAAAAAGTAGTAGTCTGTAGGCGCAAGGTCTGGTGAGTAGGGCGGATGACGGAGAGCTTCCAACCCCAGTTCTTGCAACTTGAAGACCGTCTGCTGTGCAGTATGAGGTCGCGCGTTGTCGTGCAGGAGCAGCGGAGACGAGCGATTGACCAATGCTGGTTGGAGATGTGCCAGCTTCTCCATCATTGTGTTCAGTTCTTCACAGTACTCATCTGCAGTAAGAAGCCGTGATGAATCACACCGGCGCTAGACCACCAAACAGTGACCATCACTTTTCTAGGGGTAAGTTTTCGTTTAGAGCATTGTTTAGGTACTGAACCAGGATCCAACCAACTTGCTGAGCGCTTGCGGTTATCAAACCGAATCCATTTTTCATCGCAGGTAACAATGCGGTTCAAAATTCTTTCATTTGTGTGTCTGTTGAGCAGTGCAAGGCACGCCTCGACGCGTACTTCGCGCTGGCGATCATTGAGTTCGTGGGGCACCCATTCGTCAAGCTTTTTTACCTTGCCAATTTGACGCAAATGGACCAATATTGTTTTGACGCTAACGTCGAAAGCTGCTGCTAATTCAGCCGTAGATTGTGTATCATCAGCTTCCACAATCGCCTTTAATTCGTCATTGTCGATCAAAGTCTTCGGACGACCGCGAGGTTCATTTTTCAGGTCGAAATTTCCAGAACGGAAGCGAGCAAACCAATAACAGGTGGTGCGTTGGTTTGTAGTGTTAGCTCCGTAAACGTCGTTGATGTTGCGTGCCGCTTGTGCCGCGTTGCTGCCACGACGGTACTCATATTCCATAATTACTCGAATTTTTAACTTATCCATGATGACGAAAAAGATTGAAATGCGATGAAAATGTAACACTAATCATTAAACAAATGACTTCTTTTGAAAAAAGAATTCCATGTTTTTTAAATCAAATTAATTTGAAATTAGAATTCTTAGCCAAACAAAAATTATTTTGATTTGAAATGGCCAGTACTGCAGAACGGCAATTTCATAGGTAAAGACCTATTATCACGTCGACATTATACCAACAAAAGCACCAACAACTTGGCATTTCACGGCGTCACAGATAATGTAACAGCTAACTAGCTAAGGCATTCAGTGTCCTGACCTAAACCTTCGTTACAATGCTTCGTTCAAGGCGCTAAAGGTTAACCTCATAAGATTGATAGCTAGGCATTCTTCACGTCATTCAAAGTAACTGAAGCAGAAAATTCCACGCATAGCTTTATTATACCTCATGTTCTTTCACTAAAAGCGATTGTTTCCGAAGTTTTACGCGACGCTAACATAAAAATGAATAGTGAAACTGTTACTTTGAATTCTATTATAGGGCTTCCGTTACAACTTTGATTGTAAGCAGTTGCTTCATTGTTTCGAGTTGAGTTGTTTTCTAGAACTCGATCAGTTGTTGAATGTTATATCGTACAGTATTTTTGTATGGGGACGAGCTGCAGACATAGTCTATTTTTATTCTGCAGAAAAGAGCCATATACTTTATGTCCTCCGCAGGCGCGACTCTGTAAGGGATCATGACGGTAACTTGTCAATATATTTGTGAAAACATCATCTACGTAAGGAAAAATCTACATCTTTTTAGTAAAAGAGGTGAAAGACAAGACACATTGAAAATTATATCACTAGAAATAGGGACCAAATTAGTTCAAACTACACGGAGACTATTCTGATTTAATTTTCTTGCCCGTTCTTCTCCATAGGTGCCTACGCTGTGGAATGTGCAACTAGCAATCTTTCTGACTGACGAACCCCTCGATAATTCAAAAGTGCCTATAATAAATGCTTTGAGTTTGAAAGCATGATAGTGGATTGAGCGGAGAGTGTTCGATTCGGGTCACGTCCCCGCTAATTTGTTCTGTAGGCGAGGCAGGCAAGTCTGCTGAGCATGCTATACCAACTACTAGTACTAACTGGGACGTCGTCGGTCGGTTTGGTTTTCAGTGGTCTCTTTGCTATTAACCGGGTATTGTTCAGAAGCGAGGGATATCAGCAGGAAATTGTATGGAAAAGAAAATACTATCACGGATGTGATGTCCCAAATATAAATTGTAAAAGCGCAGCAAAAGTAAAAAGGTAGTTCTTTTTAATGTAAGTAAAGAATTTCAGCTCATCAAGCTCGGATTTTCTTTCATTTCATTAAACAAATATTGTTGAGTATTTTGTGGGGCGTAAAGTCAGACAGAATCCTGTGTGGTATAGTTGAGTGACGGCTTTTGGTCAGCGGCTGACGTGGGCCGTCACTAGTTCAGAACATATTTTGCCTGTTTTCCCAATTTCCGTATCGAGTGGCAACATTTAGCCTGAGCTGGGTGTCACGTCCGTTACTGAACATTTTGTTAGGAATGGATACTCGTAGGAAAATGAATACTTGTTTATAAAACGACTGAAATTATTTGAAAGGAATAGCTGACGATAACATGAACTGATAGATACGGTCTACGTTTTTCTACTCCCAGAATATAATTAACTATGTGTTTCCAGCAGTGTCTATGGAAGTTATATTCAACTTTTCACGTACAGACCACGGCAAGTATTTATAAATTCAACGCAGCACCAACATGTACTAGCGCATACGTCTTATCAATTAGCTCATTTTTATACATTTAGTTCTGAGGGTTCAACTTAAAAAGTGGTTTTGTGTAGCGCGATGAATAATTCAGTAGTTGACGCAGCGCAATATTACTAGAGCTTATGATTGCGACGTAACGACGTTAGCGACGTTTGCTACGTTTGCGACGTTAGCGACGTTGGTGACCCGTGTCACCCGTCCGTACGTCCACGATCACGATAGTGTCGCGACTATAAGCAAGCTCCTTGAGATTTGGTGTTTCGTTCTGTCGCATCAGTGTCTATTAACAGTCGCTTACACGAGCTGTGATTTACGGTACCCCTAACACGTACCTAGTAAGACGGTTGACCCGAGTTGTATAGTGTCTTTCAGGATAGACCGGATCATCTTGCGGTCGTTAAACTATTCAGACACCTATATTTTTCAAGAAAACTATCTCGATTTATTAATGTAAAATTGATTTGGAAACCTTTGAAGACACAAGACCAAATATAGACATCCAATTCAATTCTGGCGTCATATAAACTGAGCACATGAATTGAATCCGTTTGATGTCGAGCATGCACACAAATCGGCTCTCAGTACCACGCGACCTATTCAAGGAATCAATAGTCGCAATTATGAACGATCAACTGAATCTTTTTTGATCTGTAAAGCGAGTCCCAGGGCTTTACAGAGACTGCACACAAAGATAATGAATCTGTCAACATGCACAGTCAAAGCGATACTTGAATACTCTGGAATAGTGATGTGATGATTCTTTTACATTCATAGTCGATGTAAAAATAGTCTTGTTTTTTTTATCTAAATTAAATGGGTTAGTTAGTTACATCATTTTCTGTATTAGAATACCTATTTAACGCTGTCATCTGTGCACATCAAGACAGAAAAGTGAAATACTTATTGATTTTCTTTAGAAGTAACTAATATAAGTTAAGTCTCGTGTAAGATTTATATTTTGCACTAGGCACCAGTTCAAAGCTTTACGACTAGGTGCTTGCATAGTATATGCAGGCCGAGTTCGACCATTATTGTTGGAATATCTTTGCCAGCTGCTTCAATATCCAGGTTACGGAGAACTGACCTGCCTAACTAACAGGTAGTTATAGCTTGCAGCTGTTCGGTAACAAGATAACCAGAAGTTCAAACGGCATCCGACACTAATTGCGTTATGAGGTACCTAGGTATCTTCTGTAGCCATAGTATCGTAACAGTGAATTTGTTACAGCCCAGTCCAGTATTCCACCATTAGGTACATTACATATTCGGTAGCAAAAGTAATTCATACCTGAATGATCAGTACGGCGTTTGTTTGTTTTCAATTCTTTTTTAAAACTAAAATGGTGTGACTATCCGCTATTCTAATAGATAGGCAGTCGCTCCATGTAAAATAATGATATTCAGCTGCAGCCGGTTAGACTGGAAGCCGACCCCAACATTGTTAGGAAAAGGCTAGGCAGATGATGATCCGCTATTCTAATAAACATCTTATAATAAGTTCGTGTACCTAATTACAAACGTAGTTATTGTCTATTAATTGTGATATCGATATCCAAAGTTAACAAACTCTTTAAATCCTCTTAAACTGACTCAACAATTTTATTGTTGTATTGATACGTCTGTGGCGCAGCGTATGTATGAACAAAATAAAAGCATCGAGTGCGCGTATCCGCGCGTCACACCACTAACTGCTCGATCGCTGCACTTCGATATACCGCCGCGCTTTGTTTTCTCACCCATTTCAACTTTTGATCTCTAGTGTGATTGTCTGATTGCTTTTGATCCAGCCAGCTCAGTTTGTGCTGTTTGCGGAAGTTTCCAATCAGGCGCGACATGTTATTTTGTTAGTTTCTCTTAATAACTTTTCTGAGTAAATATTATGGACGTACGACGACGAACTACTCGTTAAGATGAAGCGCGTGAGTCTTACGTTTGGATTGAGGATTAATCGCAGCAAGAACAAGATGATGATTGTAGACCGTAGCAACAACAACTCGCCAGACATGACACAGATTGCGAACTGCGACGTAGTTCAATCCTACATATATCTTGGTGCTATGGTCACGAACAATGGCAGTCGCGTGGATGAGGTGAAACGGCGTATGGCCATGACTAGAGTGGCAATGGACAAGCTTAAAAAAAAATGGAGGAATCGCAGCATAACTAAGGCCTCTAAGATCCTCGTCCGTACACTTGTGTTCCCCATTATTCTGTACGCAGCTGAGACGTGGACATTACGAGAACTTGAAAAGAAAAAAGTTGATGCTCTTGAAATGTGGTGTTGGAGAAGAATGCTTGGGGTATCATGGACAGAATTCCGCACAAACGTCTCCATACTTCAAGAACTCGGCATCAAACAGCGTCTAACAGCTCAAGTACAGTCTCGAATACTGAAGTTCTTTGGTCATGTCTCTAGGCGACATAATGACTCCATAGAGCGTCTAGTGGTGCAGGGCAGAGTGGAAGGTAATAAGCCACGCGGGAGATCACCGATGAGGTGGACCGACCAAATAAAATCCGTGGTTGGAGGCCCTTTAAATGAATGCGCCAGACTGTCATGTAACAGAACCAGATGAAGAGAGATCGTGAGGCGGGCGACGACAACATCTGCAATTGGACAAAATTCATCGTGACCACGACCGCTCTGTCAAGAGCGAAACGAAGAAGAAGAGAAGACTAGTTTATATAGCAACGTTTAAGAGAACAAATTAATCCTTATAAATACTGCTGCTATACATCCGATACCACTCAAGCCGATTTCAAACATTTGTGCAGCATTGCTCTTACAATGTTACAAGATTAGAATTCTGCATAGAACTTGTAGATTAATTCAGTATGGCTTATACCAATTAACCTAACAGGGTAAGCCAACCAGCAAACTGCATGTTCATACGTATGTAGATATCTGCAATACATACATCCAAAATCGGATTTCCGTTACGATAATAAGGTATTATGTTCGGGTTATACGAGACGTATCCAAACAAACGAGTTACATAATGACTCGTATGATTGACAGTATTATACATAATTATATAACAGACCTCATGCGAAGAACTGTTTCATCATCTGCCTAGCCTTTTCCCAACTATGTTGGGTTCGACTTCCAGTTTAACCGGATGCAGCTGAATACCAGTATTTTACATGGAGCGACTGCCTATCTGACCTCCACAACCCAGTAACTAGGTAATACGATACCCCTTGGTAAGGCTGGTTGTCAGACTTTCGGACTTCTGACGACCCGTAATGACTGTCAAAGATCCACAAATGACAGCCGGGACTAACGGAACCAACTGTTTAGCCTATAGAATTCGTTTTTACCTATACGATGCCGATGTTCATCTTAAAGAAAGGCTTTGCGAAATTCCGGGTAAGTATAAACCGAAGTCGCGACAAACAGCTAGTTATTGTGGAAAATGTTATTCTATTTAGAACTGACACGACAAACTGAATAGAAAATACTGAAGATATCTTTTAGCTTCATCACAAAACGTTTTCTTTCAAAAATAAACTTTTCCGTGTCACGAGTCACAGCGTTCGCGATAAGTATCTTGTGCCATGCTTTTATTAAAATATTTTTATTACTTCTTTTTACTCGCTCATAAAGCAGCGTTGTATATTATTCAGTATAAAGGATATTTATTAAATTCCTATGTAGGTATGAGGGCACACGTATCTCGAGGAGCGTTCATTCACAGCCCGCTTCCCTTCAAATTGAGTTAACTACTTTAGAAAGATTAAGTAACTCCTACACTCCTTTAAATGCCATGAAACGTGTCCTGAATTCTTGCAAAGAGATTAGAAATGAGATAGGAGTTTAGAAGAAGAGTTGCGGCGCTTTGTTCGCCGTATGTCTTATTAGAAAGTACCAAGAATATGTTGTTTTTCATTAAACCGTTTTTTATGAGAACTCTACAGACTGAGTAGAGTTGCAATCGAGATTCTATTCATTACTTAGGTATTTATTTGAAATGCCATGTACGGAAAAACATTGCTTTCTATATAAAGGCAAAATTGTTAGTGGTAAATAACTTGCATCGTTCACAAAAAACCACATTGGTGCCGATTCTCTTGTACACCGAACTAAACTAACTAAACTATCACTAAAATTCCTTACTTTTTACTATGACAATCTTAGAGCTATTCTGCCAAAAAAAATCTCTAAATTTAAAAATTATTTTGACAGAACTAAAATCGAATTTGACAATCGCGACTCCACTCGGTACCTACTTATTTGCCTACCACGTGATTTTTTTTGAGCCGGAGAGGCGCGCAATGTGGCCGTCTCGACGTATTTTTATATGGAATTTTTCACTTTTTGGAAGAAAACAAAAAAATTAAATCACCAAAATGTAGAGTATTACGGGTTTGCGGGTTGCAAAGGGGGTCAAAATTTTCATTATTTTTGCGATAGGACACACCGTTTTCGAGATATAAGCAAAAGAAAATAAAAAAAAGATACAGTACCGAAAAAATCAATTCAAACCGTCACGTTGGTTTGAATTTTAGTTCATGACATCTAATTTTATTCCACACATTTTTAATCGTGATTAAAAATAATCAGAGTTGGTTAGAGGATTTTAGATATTGAACAAAAATTTTGGTTAAAACGTCAAATTCAGAATAGCATTTTCACTAAATTAAAACTCAGTGCCATCTTAGTGCTGTCAAACTAAATTATAGTTAAGTTGTGTCAGTTTAGTCTATTTTCAGAATAGGAAATCGTCGTTTGACAGGAATAAACTAAATTTTAGTGATTTTTAGTTTAGTTTAGAGAATTTGTGACAAGAGAATCGGCACCATTATCGCATATTTATTCAGTAAAGCAAACATTCTCATTTAACAAATTAAATTAACATTTTATGGAAAAACGGATACGGAATCCATGAAGCGTTGTAATTGAAACAAGGGTGATCCGTTCGTAATAATGAACACAATCCGGAAAGCCAATGCACTGTACGTTGGTACTTAAGGCAGTGGTCCCACCGCCGCGCCGACGATAAACGAGAAACGAGTAGAGCTATCACCTAGAAACGAGTCGGCGAGTAACGAGCAGTGAGTGCGAGTTCGAATAGTTTTGTCACTGGGCTCGCACCACTCCTCCTCATTCGGGGAGGCATAGAAGTATTTGCTGGTATGCGTAAGAATGTTCCAAGCGAGAGTGTCTCAGCGAGTGTTCTGCCCGCCAAGCGAGCGTCGCTAAGCGATTACTCTCTTTGACAGCTCTTTTCGCTGCGACCAACTCGTGGAGAGACAAAGTTCTCACCAGCTGTGTCAACAGTCAGCGATCAACTATTAATATAATATATTATGTACCTATCTCTTTTACTTAAACGGGACTTACAATCTTTTGTAGGTTTCTACAACGAGAAAGTCGTTGATAGCTAGTCGTTTCCTCGTCGGCAGTGGGACAACTGCCTTAGCAGTTTAAACATCGCTCGTTTAAGAGGAATGAAATAAAAACTCAATAGGTATCGTTTGGTCTTTATAGCAACAACGAATCAAGAGCTAAGTAATGTTTCGAGTCCAAGAAAAACGTCGTAACAATGTGTAAAAGCAGCTGCTGTTGGCGCGTCGCCAGTGCTCGTAAAGACAGCCTACAGCCTCCGTCGTGACCTTCTACGACCACTATATCTCAATGAAATATATCTACTATTATATATATACATATATTGTTGTCATTGTGATAGTATCGAAATCGCGATTTAAAGAAAATATTACGACTTTTGTGCGACTTTTTCTAGATGTGAAAATAAATTCATGTGTCGGAAACAAGTAAAACTAATAAACATCAAGAATCGATAAAAAATCCAACATCAAAACCAAGAGAAATAAATACAACAATTTTCTTCAAACAAACCTTGCAATAGCCTTGCAACGATTGTTTTATTCAGAAACAATTATATACAATTGTCTAACACAATTATCTAGTAAGACCGTGCAAATTCCGAGAACTCTCACAAAATCGATGGCCAGGCCAATACGTTTAGCTACTCGTTTATGCGGAAAAACAGGGAAAAGGTTTAGAAAATGAGAGAGATAATATTACGTTAATTACGTTGATTCACTACGATCACCATAATAAGATAAACAAGTTCGTGCTAAGCGCTTCTTCGTGAAAGTAATTCGTGAGTTAGTCGAAGGCAGCGATGACGACCACATAAGAGCTTTATTACATGTACCTAGCCCACATGTCTTGTCTGGGCATCGCCAGGGGCGCAGACGACGGGGACGAGTATAAAATGTTTGTTATTCACTAAAAGCATTTCAGCACGGCCGCCGTGATACGTGGCTCGTACCCGCCGGCGAGTTTGTACGCAAATTATTTTAACAAAATGTTTCACTTCTCTCAAAAATATTTAGAGTCGGTTTACCCTTGCGTCCTCAGAGCGACCTACGTATTATATATCAAGTCGTTAATTAAATAGTTTAGCCAAAACAATTCCGTAGAAAGAACGCCAACTATTATAATAACACCTTCAGAAACTGTGTGCGTGCAGATTATAGATTTTTTGTAGATATTAAGCAACGTTTCAAAATACCTGTCATTAATGAAAATGCCCGTGCCTCAATTTATCAAAGAAACAAATTTTATTAGGGCTGTCTTAAATTTGATTAAATGAGTGTCACCATCCATCGGATAACGGGAGTGATGATGGATGATGTTGCGTACCTTTCATAACGTAATTCACATGTACAAATATAAAGCTTGCGAGGAGTTCTTTTGGCATTTCCTTAAGTTTCTTTTGCCAGAAACAGGGACTTACACTTAACCCCACCTTACCCTCCTCCTCTTCTTAAACATTGATCGATTACGAAGCTTTCACAAAAAAGATCAACAAAAACTTTATCCTGCGAATAGCACGAAGTACTGGTTTTATGCAAGTCTATTCACTGACGTGGATGGTGGGGAGAGAGAGCTATTTATCAATGAACGAAAGGCCTGCTTGACGGCTGAGTGTTTGATTCACTTTGAGGGTGTTTTCTAGCTGTTTCGTGAAGGTTTTTCTAAGGAATAAACAGTTTTAGCCTCAAAATTCTGAAATCTCGTCCAACCTAAACCACATGACATGTTGACATGATCTCCCTCCGCGTGGAATTTAAATATTTTTTACAAAAGTTTTGTTTGCTGGACAAGAGAAAAACACATTTAAAAAAAGGAATCCAAAAGTTCCGCACACGTGCTATTTTCTATTTTACATGGCGCCGTCGGCGCCGTTCAAAGGCTACCGACATGCTATTGAATTTCCCTGTTACATCGTTACTCGTTAGACCAGATCCGCTAAAGTTACGTGAAGGCGATGTGTACATACCTCTATGTATCATTATGTCAACTTACAGAGTGAACGTAATTTTGAAGCTGTCGTTCGGCTGGTTTGCCGATACCTACTAGGTTTACCTTCCAAACCGTCACCTGTGTAGTCCTTTGAATCACTTGTGCTTGTAACACATTGATACGTCATGAGGGACGCAAAGGCCAGCAATTTAAGGATAACCTGCAAAGAAGACACCAGTATTTGGTTTTACATTTTATAAGGGATCTCGTGCACTAGACGGCCACGACTCCGGCCAGTCTTGGCCGTCTAGTGGGATTGTATGGTCTGCGGCTAGTTGGCCGTTGCGACCAAGTACGCGATTCGTATCGATTTCTACAGTTTACCTGGTCGCTGTGACCACAGGTCGTGGTCGTAGCGCGCGTCTAGTGCGCGAGATCCCTAACACTTCACAGTTTTGTTCTAACAAGTACTAAAGAGTTGTGTTTTCGTATACCGAGGTCTAAATTAAATTCCAGCTTCAGCATCAATAATGTGACACATTATCATTAACATAATTTGGAAACTGACAGCTATGAATTTCATCGCTGTGGTTTAAACTAGATTTCCATGGGCAGCCGCTGCAAATATTAAAGTCACTATTATAAGTAGGCTTTGACATATGTATCGGTCAGCCGCGTGGTAAGGTAATTTAAATTAAAATAAAATTGATCCTCAAAGGACCTGTTTATTAACATAAACAAAATCATGATACAGATTTAAATTAATAACCTGGAATTCTGCATATTCCAATAGCTACAAATGCTTTTGGCTCGTTTCCAGGGATGGTGCAACCAACGCTTTATTTATCTAAATACCCGAATACCCGTTTCGGACATCGGTATCTCAATTGGAACACGGACAACTCTATTAACCGACCTAAGCTAACTATTCGCGAGTTCGCTGCGCAAGAAGCCCATAATAACTTGTAGTAGCAACACTTGTTTACTTGTACAATCGAATTAGTACACGAAGGGAAAAAGGCTTCATCGACACCTAGTTTGATAACTGCTTTCAGTTAGTTATTTCCATGTTCATGTTATACCATATATACATTTATAATGGTTGTTTGAGTCCAATTCGATGAATATGTTAGCACTTTTCAATAATCGTTTGGCGCACAAAATTGCATCTGTTTGTACAATCATCGCTTTTGTTTGATATTGACTAAAATGTTTACACATTGAATAGCGGCTAATGACATTTTTTTTTGCCGTAAAGATATATAACGATTAAAAACAATCATGTAAAATCTCAATAACGGTTCTTAGATCTAGTATGTAGTTGAACCTATCTAAATCTATGTACTCGAATAATCGACCGCATCGTTTGTGACCACAAGACTTCGAAATTGGCATAGTTCTAAGACTTATCGGGAAACACTTTGTTCTCATTGTATGAACTGTTGACTACTTGACACTTCTTGTGTACTATTACGGTCCTTAGATCCAATATAATTGTGATTTATATTGTTTTGCGCGATTCCAGCTTATTCATTGTGACTTGTGAGTGAACTTTAACTTCCTTTCTTAGTAGGAAAAGTAACGGATTTAGTGACGTTTCCTTTCGAAGGAAAATGTTCGAATTCTAATGTACGCCGTTAATATGAAGGCAGAGCCTCATTAAATTTTCTCTTGAATTTGGCAAACATTATGCCATAACACTAACTGTAGGAGGGCTGACTGTGCGTGCAGCACCAACCCATTACATAAAAAGACACGTAATAGCATTTCGGTAAACAGTCATAACTTTTACTGCTTTCTTCCCATAATATCTATTACTATAACTTTTGATTGTCCTGCGAACACAGCATCGCGATCTAAGTCTCAATCCAAGCTGAGTTTAGCACAAAATAAAGACTAAAATATGAAGACATTTATTTCCAACACGAGTATAAACTTAACAATGGGAGTTAATAAGTTTATATTTCATATTTTTATTTTGCGAGCTGTAAATGCATTCTGGTCACGTTCGAGCGTGTCCTTCGCGCCAGAAATAGCGAGGGTCGCCATTAATTACTACCCACCATCACGGCCCACCCTGCCGACTTCTGCTATCAATTTATTGTCTGTACGATAAGTGCTATCGATGTTTCTGATGGTAATTTATAATTATCAAATCAGTTTGAATTTTATTTTATTTTAATTATTGTTTCGTTCAAAATTTCTTTCCAGTACATACCAATAGTCGTAGAACAACGTTGATATTCTTTCAATAACAGGAAGTGCAGCACCCTAATTGCGTAATACACGAATCAATCAATCAATCAGAAATGGAGTCGGTTCGAAACAGTCTAATCCATTGCTTCATAAGTTCGTAATTTACGCTGTTGAGCAGATTTGTTTTCGAGTTTATGAAGCAATGGATTAGACATTTGTTTCAAACCGACTCCATTTCTGACCGATCGTGAATTACGCAATTAGGGTACAGGTACTGTATTGAATTTTTTTTAAATCAATAAGCGCTTTATCCCACGGACACATACCGGCGACGTAAAAATGAAAATCAGTAAAACGTTTCAGGCGAAAAAATATTGCAGTCTGAATTTTCAACAGAATTTGATTCAAAACTCAATTCCGTTTGCTTTATTTACTTTGATTCTAGAAATATCTATCATTACAATCACGGTAGGGTGTTTCTAAGTCTAAATAAAATATAGACACGTCTATCAGTTCAATTTGGACCTTATGACTGTTCCGTAGGTTACCGAATGCTTTATCGTGAAATGCACAAACCAAAGGCAGTATGAATTTATGGAATTAATGTTTTATACAACGTGTTTTTTTTAATCCCATAACTCTAGGGTATTAATGAGACCATGTCAAAGAATCAACTGGCATATAAATTATTTTTCAATTTGTTTTTTTTTAAGACATCGTAACATTAAACTCTTGATGTATCTAAGTTTCAATAGGTACCTACGAGTAAATCATTTTCATTCAAACCAATCATTAATATTTAAATCTACGACAATGTGACGTTGTGATATTTTAGTTTTTATGGCCAAAAATAGTTAAAATTAATTTTTTTCACGTTAGGGAGTGTTTTACGTAAATAATCGTGACTTTGTCGAAATATTTTTGTATGAAAAATGAAAAAGAAAAGAACATAATATGCCAGTGGATTCTTTGACATGCAGTCTCATTAATAATACCATAGAGATACGGGATTTAAAAAAAAAACTCGTATTTACAGACACGGGAAAATTTGAGTAGTGACAGTTGGTATTTTTGATCTAAGTCCCACAACAACCCAAACAAACACTGAACAAAACAACAAGTTGACTGTATACTAAATGTTCCCTTCGGCTTTGTTCGCATACATACAAACTCGAACTTCTCGTTTGATCCCCTTATAGGATGAATTTGTACAAATTCTTGACAACAGGCTCAAATCAGTTTAACTTAAAAGGGTGTATTACAGGGTGGTGTCAGTCATATTTACGTAAGCAATTTTGATGAACAATTTCTCCAAAACTCATTACGTAAACTTTGTCAATTTTGTTTGCTGAAGTTAGTTCATTATTATCTTGTAAATAAATGGCCCAAAATATCTGCCCCTCGTAATGTTAGACCATTCATTACAGAATATAGATAGTCAAACACACTTGCGAAGAAGGGAAACCTTAATAATATACGTGTGCCCTTGACCGATTTTTCGTCTAGTAGGTAACGTCGGTATTTCAAGGGTCGCCCTCGAAAAGTACTGACAAGGCGCGCTTATAGATAAGAAAATAATGAACGCAACTTCCAAAATGTCTCTTTACTAAACATCGTTGGAAAGTTTATCGATCAAGGGGTGTCATATTAGACCGTAAATATTTAGTGCTGCACATAAAAGAATGCGCACGCAGTATACAGTCGTGGAAAAATAGTATTATTATAACACTTGTTAGAGAAATGTATGAATATCATTACATAACTATAAGGTAAAGTGCATGAAGTTAGGCATTCTACTAATGAAATTAAAGTGATTTCATAATGGGTTCACAAACACACTAACAAAATTACTGTGCAGAAGCATTAAATTATTAGTGCAGAGAAGCAGCTGGCGTCTTGTCATAATCTCCTGGTAGCCCATTATGATATCCCGGTAAGAGACGGGATCATACTTTGCCGTTATTGCCGCACAGCCAAATTACCTTAATTACTGTTATTTATCATTAGGATTAATTTCGAGTGCGCCTTGTTGGTGTATAGTGGTCGCGACTACTGGGTTTGAGGTAAGCTAGTCTTTTTCAGTTTTCTAATAGATACTTCTCTAATTCTGGTTTTATGTTCGGTAAATGGCAAAAGTCAGCCTTTGGATGGCGTACGATGGGCCGAAACCAACTCATAAAGGCCTGTCA
Source organism: Lithophane semibrunnea (assembly GCA_947363905.1). Taxonomy (NCBI): domain Eukaryota; kingdom Metazoa; phylum Arthropoda; class Insecta; order Lepidoptera; family Noctuidae; genus Lithophane; species Lithophane semibrunnea. The sequence continues at coordinate 9,983,678 of OX376188.1, read as the reverse complement.
GCCGGTATTAATTAAATAAGGTTCCAACCTACGCGACGAATTATCCCTGTAATATGCACTATGCAAGTACACCAAAGGACATTGGACTTCGAAATATCGGTGCACTATACTGACCCCTTTTTTAAATATCGTAGCATTATGCTGAGATTGCCAAAATATCGGTGCACTACACTGACCCCTTTTTTAAAAATCGTAGCATTATGCTGACATAGGGGCCTTTTTGGCCTCGCACAGGTAGTTAAGTATTTTTTTAGTTTGTAAATTGTTCTTTTTTTTTTGTTTGTTTTAACTATGTATGTACTTACTTTTTATTACTGTTTGTTTTGCCTGTGCGTGTCCCAAATAAAATATTGTTCTTTCTTTTTTTCTTCCCTTCGAGTAATGCAGGCGTGGTGTAACATTACATAACATCTCGCTTGTTATCCCGAAGGGTTAGGCAGAGGTGTAGGTACCCATAGTACCTACATCCACATTTCGCCAGTTATGTTTAAATCCCATTTAATAGGGGGCGAGTCTATTGCCATCAACCGCCGGGGACAAATCCAAACTCCGGGCTGCTACTGAGAAATTCCTGATGGAAAAACGCAATAACACTTTGCCCGAGCTGAGGATCGAACCCAGGACCTCGAACGCTTGCAACCACTAGACCAAGCAGCGGTGTAACATTATGATTACTATTTGACTAACTTTGTTAGCACCCAAACTCCACTAGCTGTCTGGGACAGACAAGGAGTTTCTAAAAATCCATTCTCAAAACCATGTCTTCAACATTTCATATTTCTAGCTACTTTAGGTCCTATCAATCAGTCATTTACGGAACTGAAATATGTCGGCAACATTTTTTACCTAAGCTTATAAACCGTACGCCTAGCTCACGAGCACCAGCTGTTTGTTGTTTACCCACCGCCGCCGTCACGACAACTTAAAAATTGAAATAAATGAACAAGCTTTCCTTTTCCGTCGCCTCATTTGTTACACAATCCGTCTTTGTTTGTAAATGAAAACTTTTCACATAAATTTTCTTTTATATTTTACGAGTTACGATTTTTTGTTGTTACCTTTCTTTGGCCGCATTACTAAGGTATTTTTTCAAGTGAGGTGTGTGGTGGTGACCTAATCGTAGGTGTCATTGGGCTCAGCTTAGCTGTTAAAATGTGATATTTATTTTGCGTCATTTCAAATTACTTTCCTAGCCTTTTCCCGTATAAGTTGGGGTTGACTTCCATTCAAACTACATGCGGATGATATCATTATTTGACATAAAGCAACTATCTGCCGAACCAAATCTCCCATTTATTTTAGCCAATGACCTGGAAAACGAATCTATTTTAACAATAGGTGAATTATCACATAACGCGTAGCTTCACTATTTGAAGACACCAAGGGACTCGTGGCTTGATAACAGCCGCACGAGACGACTTGCCGCCGTTGGTTCGTGGTTGGGTGACCATCCATTACATATCGAGACCCCTCCAAGCCTCGGTGAGCACGTTAAGACGTTACAGGTAGTTAGAAGCCCAAAAGTCTGACAACCAGTCTTACCAAGGTGTAGCATGTTACCCAGTAACTGGGTTGTGTAGATCAGATAGGCAGTCGCTCCATGTAAAATACTGGTATTTATTCGGGTAGACTGGAAGCCGACCCCAATATAGTTGGGAAATGGCTCGGCAGATTGATTGATTGATTGATTTAAAGCCACCAAACTATTAGATTTCGAAAAGCCAAGTCAAAATATCCTCAGTCAATTGTAAATACTAATGAAACGAATCCCTTTCCCGCAAGATTGACAGCAAAGTGTGAACTATTAATTATCAGTGTGGGTAAAATGTAGTAAAGCTTAGGCTTATATTCAATTTAATATTAGTATTTAAGGTGAAGTATGATTTATAGTTAAACTAGCTGGGCCCCGCGGTTTCACCCGCGTAAGTCTCGATCCCGTGGGAATATCGGGATAAAAAGTATCCTATGTCCTATTCCAGGTCATGGTCTACTCCTGTGCCAAATTTCATCCATATCCATTCAGCCGTTTTAGCGTGAAACCGTAACAAACACACTTTCGCATTTATAATATTAGTTAGGATTAGGATTAGTAAACGAATCAAAGGGAGTATGTATAAGGATCGTAGAAGGTGGCGTTCTGGAGTTTCTGCTTACCCCCATGGGAATAGGGCGTGAGTTTATAGATGTACTTATATCTATTTTGACTGTAGAGTGGATATATAAATATTGTTATAAACCTGTAATTGCCCCACCCCAGTTTCTTCAAGGTTCCTAAAACAGGGAAGGAACTAACGTTTATAAGTATCAACCGCCTCTGTGATGTAGTGGTAAGACCACCCATCTCAGACCTAGAGGCTCGATTCCCAGCGAGAGCAACATTTTCTATTCAGTTTGGTTGGAGGTAAGGCTTGTTCTAAGTCCGCCTGGCTAGCTACCACCATACTAAGTCTGTCGCCACAGCAAAAATGTTAACAGCATTGTTGTGCTTCGGCAGTTAAAGGTAAGATTTCTCGAGGCCCGCATCCACCTTCGGCCTGATCATCATTTATTACCAGGTGAGATTGGTGCATTGTTCGGAAGCCCAGTTAAACGTTAACAAACACCAATACACTTCGTTTGAACTAATTGACGTGCCCTAGTGGCCATCTTTGCCTTCCTCCTGAGAGAAACAACACAGATGCAGTTTGCATACGGAATGAAACTGCAGCTTGTGCCTCTATGATAGCCGATATTGTCCTCCCATGCCTACCAACACTGTAATTTGAAAATATTGTAAAAGCCAATTATTTTTAAAAGAGTAACCGTGGTGTTTTTTGCCGGCTCTTCTCCATAGGAAACGACCAAATGGAACCGTGCACCTAGCTTCTGACGTTTCATAAGTGCCCATATAGGTTTATGTGAAATAAAATATTTTGATTTTTGATTTTGATATGGTCATCTGACTTTTTGCTTATACTCGTAACAACAATGTTCACTTATACAATTATAATAAAAAGTCGATCTTAATACAATATTTACGAGTAAAAAATATTCCCTTCATATAATTTTTATAAAATAATGTACCCTCTACATACTAAATTATCATATTAAAATATTTAAACAAGGAAAGCTCGCTAGTTAGCTACTAGTACCGTAGCTGATATTCTCGTACAAGTGAGGAAACTAGTTACCTTCCCGCACGCTAATATTACGTACGACGGGCAATGTTGTAACTCGTGTTTATAATGTTCATTAAGTATATAGTTAAACTTCCCCTCTGGCTAATTAAGTAAATAAATAACTGTTACTGCTGAAAAAGGAGATACAAATAAGACTTATTTTTATAGTGGATTTTTATTTTTACCGGGCATAAATCCAGACTCCGGGCTGCTACTGAGAAATTCCTAATGGAAAAACCCAATAACACCGCCCGACCCGGGATTCAAACCCAAGAACTATTGATATTGTACCTCTGCCTAATCCTTCGGAGAATTCAGGCGTCATGTTATGTTATATCAAGTTTATTAATTTTACGATAGGTCTATGTTCTATTGTTACTTGTGTGACGTCAAATGATTACTGATAATATATACCTACAAAGAACAAATAAAATTCCCTCCCCTCACTGTCGGCCACGATCCCCGAGACACAAGACACACGTTATATTTTACTGCACACATAAAAAACAGCACTAAAAAGTTGTTTCATGTTTGTGTTGATTGCAATGAATTTGCCAAATTAAAAAAAATAAAAACTCCTAAAATGTTGGCTGGGGAAATATAACCCCCTAAGGGAAACGTGATGTTCGTGAGTGTCGAGAAAAGTTTTTCACGATATTACCACACGTTTCGAAGTATAGTAAAAGTTCCGGCAAAACAAATAAAATAAAAAAAGATAGATAGTAACGTTTAGAAGAGCGCAGCAAGTACAAATAATAGGAAACGTTGAATAATCTCTTTTTTTTTTCTTTTTACTTTACATTCATTTATATAAAAAAACGTCACATCATGAATACCATAGTGTGTGGTGAAGATACAACATTTCTCCCGTATCTTTCGTAGTTTTAAACAGCCGATAAAACCAAGGGCACACTTAAGCAAAACAAGTTCATTAAGAGAATCGAACCTGTGACATAACCAACGCTGAGCCCTTCGCCAACCGAGTCATGAATACATTTTTGATTGGTTTAAACCACAGAACGAAAGAATAGTTCTGGTACCTTTCCACCAATTAAAAACTGAAGGTGGGTAGTAAAAATCAATCAGATGGACGTGCGCGTCTGTCGGGCAGTCGTGCACACGTCCCCGGCGATTGCTTTGTGCCGCAGGAAATTAGTTTGGAACTTGTGAGTGAGTTTCGTACGTCCAACTATGAGTGTATGAGTATGTGTTGTGTACAAGTACACTACACGCCTCTGACCTCTGTTTTGAACTAAAAAAGTGGAACATGCGCTGTGTTTAATACCACTTGACTTGACTACGTTCTGTATCCACTACAATTTTAGTATCAAACATCACGGGATATATTCTCGAGAACCACTTATCTGTTTTACGTGTTTCTAATATGTCATTCACATCTTCCTTGGCGAGGTATTTATTTGTACAAGCTCGTGGAGCCGTGGGCAGCAAGAGAGGGTATAGTAAAGGTGTGATAGTCATTGCTTCAAAATTACTTTGATAATGAACGGACAGTGACTATAATTAGTGTAGTAATTATAGCAATTTGTACACACGGTGACTAGTTTCCAGACGAATTACTGATAAATGATCAATTTAGCAAAGACACATTACATGATTTTCACCTCGTCCCTCACTTTAATTACCGACACTTAAATTCCTCGTAACAACTTGTGTTTATATCAAAGCCATTACTAATTACTTCCACAATATACCTTCTACATCATAATTTATGCTTTGAAAGTTTAATTACTATAAAACGCTGCTAATTAAAGTAAATTCGTAGCACAAACGTTGTAGCAGGCTGCTACGCTGCTACGCCGCTACGCCGATTGCTACGCGTTACAAATCACAAGAGAATTAGTTAATTGGCACGTTGTTAATGGCCCGATTCCATTCTCGGAGCACCAAATCCCTCTACTAACTACATTATAAAGTAAAAAATTATCTTAGTACTTTCAAACAAGAGTGTTTTTTATCACTTATTCTTTTACTTCTGAAATCAGTCAAGTAAAAGCGTCCGGGTTTTCTTTAGTACCATTGCATTTTTATGGGCGTCATAAAACGTCGTCTGCACCGACGACCTCAGAATCTGATAAGCCGACATAAAAAAACCTAAACTGTCATGATTGTGTTGGAATTTTGTATTCTTGCAAAATATTAATGAAGTGTTTTAAACTATCAAAAAAATATGAAGAAATTAACCACCAGAAATCAGATACGTACACGTTGCATAGATGTTGTTAACGCAAGTTTCAGTGCAAGCCACTTTACCCGCGTCTTCGCTAACCCGTCTCATGTATAAAACATGTTGATTGCACAACTTCACGTCGTTTGCCCGCGTCACAGGCTATCAAAGTGCAATACTGACATTTCTGACATTTCAGCAGTGCAACGACAGTTCGTGACCGATTTGCACCAAGCGCTGCCTTGCACCGTCACATACTTACCAAAATATATGGATATAGAACTGTTCAACTTCCTTAGCAATAAATACATCGACATATATTAACTGAAAAGTTTTCGAGTGCCTATAACAGTTTTATGTTGTAACTGCGGCCATTTTCCCGCGGATAATGTTCAAAATATATCACATATCCGGGTCACTGGCAAATTAATGTAGCTGTCGCGTTAAATTCATTTATCAGTTCATCTCGCTTGAAATGTTATGTTGTATTGTGTGTGCTTACACGGAAAACGGCTTTAGAGTAAAATTAGATAATATACTTATTATTTCGCTCCATGTCTTTTAGGTTTAGTTGAACGATTGTACATATTATGCAGCAAGTTAAACTGATAAACAACAATGTTTGTAAAACCTATTTAAACAAACAATGAATATCATTTATCATTAGACTATGCGTGGTATGGTATCTCATAACATAAAAGTCTACTCAATTTAAAATCAAATAAAAAAGAGAAATATTCCTAAGCGCCAAAACAAAAGCAGATAAAACTAATTAAGCACCATCAATTCCAAATTAATTGAGTTGAAAAATAATACCTGTTTAAACGTTATTAGTGAAACAAATAGAAAATTGAAGCCAAGTCCGATAGTCCAATACACACCTTACCGAAGAGACCAGTTAGTTCCACTCGATTAATAGTGATAATAAATCCTGGCTGATACCCCCAGCCGTTCTATTGCACATTTATAACATTTAAAACTGAATAAGGTATAACCTTATTCAGTTTTTGAAGTGATAAAACTTTCAGGAATGTTAATGATCGGCGACACGGAACTTAGCAATCTCTGTTACAAAATACAAAATCTGTTTAACTACGTTTTTAAAAGTTAAACTGGGTCGACGTTTACTTATCTGTCTGTATTTATGTATCTGTACCTTATAGCCATGGACTATGCCAAATTGCCTCTTATATTAAGCAAGGCCAGAGGCTTGGTGAAATAGGTTTCCGGTAATCCTATCATGTGTTTATGTTTCACTGTATAGGTATACTCAGGCGTGTGTACCTCGGCGGTTGTTTTTATTTATTCTACTTGTGTCTCAATCCACAAAGGCGTGTTTCTATGACCTACTTAAAAAAATAAATGACTTTATTTCATGTAGCGCCCCAAAAAATAAAAAGTATATTTACGATTTCAATCATTTTCAATGTTTGGTGGAAAATACGTTTTTGGACTTACAGTACTTAAATAACTTTTGCAATAACTCGAAGAAAAGACGTAATTTGTGGAAATAACATAACTTCAAAAATAACTGTAAAAAACAGCGAAGTAAAAGCTAAAAGCGGTAATTATACCACAAAATTGCCAAAACAATATATTAACATACTTTGGTGGCAACAAAAGGATTGAATAAAGTGCACACATTAATAAAAGCAACAACTCTAGGAACAGCTTACTTAGGTGGCATGATGTTGTAGGAACTCCTACACCTTGGAAAATTCCTGTAACGAAAGAAAACCCAATTACGAGTAATTCTGTTTAACGGCTTCCAATTTAAATTAACGACAATGTTTGAACAATTAACTACATGGACCTGAATGTTTTCTGATTGGTGGAAGAAAATAATTATAAAACTCGACATAATGGATGTTGAAATGTTGAAACAGCTGAAAATAAAACGCAGTGAAATAAATAACAATATCGATGGCATGGGTATCAGTGAAACGCATGCAAGTAATAAATGTCAGTGATATAATAGACAGTTGTCTATTTGGTTTAGCGGTGTCATCGACTGGCGTACGTAGAATCAATGAAGGTTGTATGACGCACGCACACCGCACGCCGCACGCCGCGTTTATGTAACGTTCTCGTCATAACCTCCGCTGAATTATGTACAACTCGTCGCTATCTGTCATTTGCAGTGTTACCACGAAATCGAGAAAGTTCCCACTCCCACCGAGTGTTGGGAATGTACAATTGCCAGATTTGTTCGCGACTCATTGTTTTATTTTGGCGCACGTTGCCAACTTCACAGCAGGAAATACGCAATAGATTAAAAACAGTTTCTTTTGAATATGTTATCTCCGCAGTGTTGGACCGCAGTTAAACAAAAATGGTTTAATTACAACTCCCGCTTGGACGTCTTGTCGTTATCAGAAAGCCTTATCTTTCTGTAAGAAACCTTTCATCATTTTCGTAGCAGCTCGTTCGATATCATAATCGAATCTCAGCCTTAAATTCAATAGCAATATTAACCTAGAAAAAGAACATATACTTTATATTAATTTCGTGAAGGTCTACAGGGGTCGTTTACACAAAGGGGAACTTTATAGTTTATTGTGTTTACAAAGGGTTACTGTAACGTAAACATTAATTAAGTGTAAACAATATGGCATCCTGCAGACAGGTGGCACTTGTAATTAGGAATATTAATTCAGGAGGGGCACGCTCTCGTTCGTGGCTCTCCCTACATCGGTGAAGCGCCTCATTTTCTTGAAGGTCACGTGCCCCCAGCACACTGACATAAATCCCCAGCACCAGCACTCATACAGATTGTTTACTTTGGAATTCATAAAAAATGCAACGCCCTCACTTATTAATGTAAGACAGACTCTCAACGAGTAAGATGAATTGCCCTGCAAATGTGAAAAAACAACACTGTATCTGACATATATTTTGTAATGGAAATATTTGCTCGGCGAATATTGAAATGCTGGTTTTCGTATGACGCTAAGTTCAGTGAGAGGTTCAGCGAGCGCGGTAAGCCAGCTGTCTCGCGTAATATAATTATCTCCCCGTTATAAGTATATTAGCCGTCACTCGGGGTTGGAAATCATAAGTTGCGAATATAAAAGGAGGAAAGAATGCATGTACACTTTTTAACCGAATTTATACTGATTATTGGATGATTAAATTGTTGGTTTTTATTTTCAAAAAATGGCCGCGATTAATAATGATTAAATCTAGGTAGCATAATTTGGTACTTAGTTAAGTATAAATACCATTACATACAGATGTATAATACTTATTATGTAATACCTATAGTACCTAATAGTTACCTTGGCAAACGTTATTTGAAGTACTTCTTACTTCGAAGTTAATCCAATAATAAAATTATACCTAGAAATAGGTATACGTGGTACAATAAATTCGTTACCAATATGCTTAATATAGCTCACAAATTGGTTTGTGGAATGCCGATGTAGATAGATTGACAGTATTATTAATTGGTTCGTGTTATATTGTAACATTTGTCGTGTGGCACAAACAACACGCTCGCTCGCTGCTCTGTCAGCTCCGATGAGCTATAAACTGTGCCTTATGGCTCGTATGTTCATGATCGATAGTCGTATAATGCTATATTACCTCCAAAACTTGCTACTTAACTCAAACAATCCCACTTGGACGTCTTTTAAAGCCGTATTTCGACTGGTCGTAAAACACGGGCTATCTAACAAAGCAATTTAAGGAACATTAATCTTATTCCAATAAATATTTGTTTAGAGAAATCAATTTGTGTTCGTGATGTTTCTCCATTTATCTGTATTCAGTGAAAGGAGAATTTTCGTAGAACTCTCTGCCTTTACATACATAAAGTGTTTGTTGAAGACAAATAACGTTACTTCTTACGCAGTCAATGTTATTGACTACGTCAATCTGTTTCTTCCACGGTATAACTAATGACGTACAATTAATAGGCAGAAGTCCGTCTGTGCTTTGCAACATGAAGGCTCAGACTTCCTTCGAGTGCTGAACGTGATGTCAATTTAGTGAACCATTCATATGATACGAATAATACAATGCCTTCACGACTTTGAATCATCTTATTCTAAATATTCGGGATGTACCTACAATAGATACGACATTCCAACGAGCGTTCGCGCGTTTCTCAAAGAATTTTGGGAAGCATAGCGGAACTAATCCAGATTCGAAACAAAATACATACCGTATTCATGCTAATCCCGGGTCATGGATAAAAACCGAATAAAGAGTACGTACGAAATAACGTTACTGTAACAAAGCACCCAAGTTTGTTACCATTAGTCGCATAAATTGTTGGATCACGTTTAAAAATTCTTCTATCGGTAAGTTACTTTGAAATCCAGAGACTTTCAATGAATAATGCAGTTTTCAACTCATAAATGTCCATAAAAACTGAGCGGTAATGAATTGGATTTTAAAATACCTACGCTAAATGCTATTAGTGAATTAAATTTTTATATTCGCCCCCGACTTTAAGATATAAAATATGGCAGCATAATCATTATAGGTTCATATTCGTAGTGGCATCGTGAGACCTGCATTTTACATATTGTATGGAAAAGAACACCATATAAAATATAAAACCTTTGAGCATATTTTGACAAGGGTAAGAAAATATTGGGATAGTGATATCTTACTTTACTGATCCAGCGATATGGGGCTCGGGCCCAAGGCTTATTGCTGTTATTTTGAGATAAGTATCTGAGAAACTATGATTCTTTCTTCTATTGCATTATCTGAACATTTGGCTATGGGCAAAGTTAACTGCCGACTAAGCAACATTTGGCTTCCATTAAAACACTATTCATTTTCTTTTTTTACAACGCTATCTGCGAGAGCCTGCACTTTAAAAGTACCTCATATAAGCTTAAAATACTTTTCAGTTAACATACTTATGTACGAGTGAATGTTATAAAGTGTGCAGTAAATAGAATCTCATTAATAAACTAACTCCGAGTATAAAATTGTTCGTCGTTATGCATGTTTTAACGAATGAATTAATAACATTTTAAGCACTATGTTCGCTGGATTGGCGGTGTTGTAATAAACACAAATAAACTGAGTAATTAAATTCATCCTCTCTGTTGCACAGGCACTACAGCTGCATATTACAAATTGTAATTACAAAAATTTTCGCTGTGTCATGCACGTCTACTTATTGAGTGATTTTCAATTATTCTCGTTGTATTTTTTTATTGGAATCAATTTGTCGGATATTTGGACAAACATGTTCACTAGTGAATAGTTACGTGCTCGAACAACATTAACGTTTTAAAAGCATACACTGTTCGTTACTTAAAACAAATAAAGCAAAGTAATTATACTGTTTCACTAGCAATATTTTTACAAAAAATGCTGTTTTCTGAAATAAACTAAACTTTTTATGAGAAAAATTATCACATCATTATTCCCTCGTTCCCCATTAATAACGAGAAAACGAAAGTACCATATATTGATGTTCAACATATCGATATCGGCATATCGATCAGAGCACTCCATTTGATTGAATCACTCAAGTGATTAATTAGTGTTGGCAACACCAGATTAGAAATTAGTTCATGCAATTATTTAATTGCAATTAAGCGTCGTTTTGTTCATGGAACCGGGCGAGCCGGCGACACGTGTAGAGGCTTTGTGCTATTAACAACCATCATTTGAGGCTTCATTAGTGTTGCCGAACTTAGGTCATCGCTCGGGGAGAGAGGGAATAACATGACATTCCCAGTACTCTACATTTTTGAACCACTTTCTAGAATTTGACTTTACTTTTAATTAATAGGTGGCCAGTCCATTCATAACGCGCTACGCAGCTACGCTGCTACGCATGGCGCGGTCAATGCATTCGGTGTAAAGGAGGATCTGGGGGATTTGTACCTATGTTCGTTCATAAATACGTTACGCTAGGTCGCTGGATTGAACTAGATTGGCTTACTAGCTAGAAGAAAAGCCACTATCTAAATCACTGGCCTCGACTCAGTTGTTGCTTGCAGAAAAAATCGAAAAAACAATTAAAACAAGAAATTAACAATGATAAATAAATAATCGTTATGATAAAGATAAACATCTTAACTACAGGGACTATATACCACGTATCTACAAAAGCACAAGTATACTATGATGGAAGCAAAAGGAAAAACAAAATAAATCAGGTGCTTATCGCTCCGTGCAACTTGTGTAGTGCTTGCGGGGGGAGTTGTGCTTAAGCGGGCGGCTATCAACCTATCAGTGCTGGCATTACGACCTAACCCGTTACGTAGACACGCGTCCGTACGGTACTAAGGTATCTATAGTGTTGTTTGTATGGGCGTATAACACTTACCTCATTTTTAAACCAAAATAAAATATAAATACAGTACAATTTAATACAGTTCTCAATGGCTTTATGGTCGTAAAAACTACCAAATTCATAACAGACGCTTTTTATGACCCAGTCTTTTTGCAAGGAAACTATAACCGTGCAAAACTGCGGATACATGTACCGCTGTTAATAATTTAAGCCGGACATTATAAACATTGTCTTAATTATCCATAACATATATAATATTTCTGACCTTATTATATATTTTCCTATGGAAACGATCTCCACGGGAATAAATCATGTCCATGGGTGTGTGGGGTACCCGCGTCCCCCGCGCCCCGCCCGCGCCTCCACCCACGCCTCCTGGGATCGGGTAGCTATTGCTTGGAAGGCCACACAAACGGATCTATTTTTAACCTAAAACGCCTGTTTATTGAGTCTTACCGGGAATTTCGTTTAGGGTTTTTTATTTATTTCTCTTTAATACTGGCTTAGTGGTACTGTTTGAAGGCGCAAATCTGGGCCTAGGCCGTTACAGAAAGCTGAAAATATATCTATTGGACTCAGCTCATATTATAATGCGGACTGTCGATATTACTTATATTGATACGTTCTCATTCTCAATAAAATTCTACGATAAAATATTCATTGGAAGGCTTCTCCCGGTCGATATCGAAACTGATTACCGATTCCGTTCCGAAAAGGTGTTGGTGAGCGAATATAATGAGATCACACCAGAATATAGCAAAATGTAAAATTCCAACCGACGGACCTTTTTTTCTGACTGTAAAAAATATAAATACCAAATCAGTCTGCAACCGATACTTATCTGAAATTAAATGAAATATGGTCCTATCTTGATTAGTTATCGGTCCCTCCCACGCAGGAGCCTGCCTTAAACGTAATAACTTAGTACCTAAACGCATACAATAACTATGACTCCTGACTGAATTGTCAACCTTGTTGTGTTAATTTGCCGATAAAGTAAAAACAAAAAATATGAAAGAAAGATCAAAGTCAAAATCCCATGAAACCCCTGGTTTCTGAAGGACACATCTCTGAATAGTAAGTAATATTCCGTGCTCTTACCCCTTCCCGCTTCCTTCCGTGAATCTAAGCATAATTTTCTAATAAATAACTTGTAAGACAATGTACGGCCGCACAAATACATACATCATCTTACGTACGCCGTAATTCGGAGCATGAAGTTTGTATGAACATAGCTCCTCCACGCCAATGAATGGCTCGTTCATTGCGGAAACTATTTAAGTAATGCCAAACATTGCTGCCGTTTGGCGACTAAACTATTTTTAATTTATAAAACAGTTGGACCCGCCGTACATTGTTGGAATGGCGATATGGATAGTGGATAGCCTGCCTAGTTCTAAAGTTTGGATTCTAACGTGCTTCCTATAGCTATGTAGAAGGTAGACGAATGTGCTTAGATCCAACCTCTTCGAGTTCCGAATCGAATCGAATGGAATTTGTTTCGAGTTTAGTTTCAAATAATATAATTCGATCGATACAAACATGAGTCAAAATGTCGGGAGGTCGTATTGGACCACGTGTAACCATGATCAAAAACAAGGGTTCATAGAACATTTAGAAGACAATCTGTAGCTGCCCAAACAATATCGTCTCTAATGACACGTGCAAAAAGGTAAATACCAATTCCCAAATCGGCCTGGAAATAGTTTCGTTCCAAACATTAAACTTTTGGGCCCAATTTCAATACCCGGCGCTATTTTTAGAAAGTTTGTCCATAACCACTAGAAAAGCTCAATGGAATGTAATATGAAGACCTTCCTCGGAGAATTATGTCCCATCTCCGTGAACTGGTGAGAAAAATTGCTATATCTCGACAAACGACGAAACTGTGGCAGTTAAGTGTATAGTGCTAAAAATAGCGAGATCCAATTAGGTGCGGAGTCCCTCTTCGTCTCCGGTATCGCGAGCAGTTAGTGAGCTCTCGTTAAATATGCAATTGAGAGTCTGAACTTCGACACTCTGTGACGGTCCTTCCATCTACCTTTGTCAACATCAAACATTACAGGCGACCCTTCCGACTGCTCGGGCAAAGATTTGGCCAATTTACGAGCATATCATAGACCCTGTTAGATGTACAGTTATGTAACCTTTTTATTTGATGGATAATAAAATATAATAAAGCCTGTCAAGAAATACTATTTTGCTGCTTCGTTATTATTTTCATTTCAACTTTGCAGCCTTTTTATGAAGATTCAAATATGAAATTGACATAAGTACCTACCTAATTGAACTGTCGTGGGTTTTAGTTACGCATGTATTATAGTCATTCAAATTATATTTTTATAACTACAATAATTTAAATGTAGGTAACTAAATTCGACATACAATGCCAAAAAAACCTAAATAATTATTTTCCTTACTTTATCGTATTTTTTTAATACAGGCTGTAAGGGTAAACACTCTTGTCATTCAAACCATGGGTACTTGACTTAAATATAAAAATAAATGACCGAACACAACAAAAAAAAAAACGTTATTTTCATTAAAAGATTTTAAAAAGTTTATATCTGACACCGTGCTTGCTAGCGAAACAGATGACTGACTAAGGGAGGGATCGCGCTCGCTGCCGGTCAGGTTACATCCCGTACCCCCCGCCCGTGTTTAGACGCAAGTTCGTTGCCCTAGCGCATAGGGCAACGAACTTGCGTCTCTTGTGGTAAAATTTAGATCTAAAAAAATAAAAAATAAAGTTGTAATTTTCCATTGATTTTACTTTCTATAAATGAATCCAAACCTCTGGTTGCAAGGATAACGGTGTTTACCCTAACACCCTGTATTGTAAGAGCTTGAGTCACATCATCGAATACCTTCGACGCTACTAGGTATTATTTACAAAGGCTTTATCTAATAAACACGCCTTCACATACAGAGGACAGAGACTGGTAAAAAGAGCCTATATTCTACTTGTCGGTCCCAAACATGGGCTTTTTACTTCGTGGCTTGCGATGTGACATATTATTATTTTCTCCCTTTTTCTCGGGAGAATATGAACGGCTATAGAAACACCAAGTTAAGGTGTCATTCATGCATTTATATTATTATGTTGATAACTGTCCTTCCCTTTTTTTTCTTTGGCTTTGTGCGGACTGTGTGGTTGCAACATAGTGGAAAGCTCAATATGGTTCCTACGTCTATAACCATATTGGGAAAAAAATAGCAAAAGTAGATAGGTCCTATTATTTCTATTTCATATCGTGAGTAACGATTTTCTCGAATGACGTGTAAATTCGCTTTGATTTTTAACCGACTTCTTCAAAAAGGAGGAGGTTCTCAATTCGTCTGTGTTTTTTTTTTTTTTGTATGTATGTTACGCGATTACTCCGCCAATTATGAATCGATTTTGATGATTCTTTTTTTGTTTGTTAGGTCATGCTTCAGAGGTGGTCCCATATAAATTTTATTAACTTTGCTTGCGTAGTTTTTGAGTTAGCTTCAATAATTACGTATTTTTCCCACTTTGCTATGTAGACGATATAATTATTTCACTCCGTCACTGATATTTACATAGCAGATTACGGTATACGAATTTGTGTGAGGTAGGTACCACAACTAAAAAGAGAAAAATAAAAAACTTTTTACAAAAAAAAAACAACCGACTTCAAAAAACAGACACAAAAAAAGTGAAAAATAACTTTAATTTCGGAAGTCGGTGGCAAAAAACGAAAATTGAAAAGCAGACACCGACTTCCGAAATTAAAGTTATTTTTCAATTTTATTTGTGTCTGTTTTTTGAAGTCGGTTGTTTTTTTATCACTAGTCTTCCAATACCTACTTATGTTTAATTAAATTACGCTTATATGACATAGCAGGGAGTCATACCTTGGATTTTGAATGATACTGTTGTTGTTGCTAGACCGGACGGCACTAGACACACGCTGATATCTGATATGACATAAAAACAAAATTATATGTTGTGTATGATATTTTTGATTTGGTTCATTTCAAATAGTGTCTTATAAGTAGGTAGATACCGGCAACGGCATAGAGCAATAGTATGCACTATGCCGTTTACATACACACAATATTATGGCGATAGATATAGCTTCGAGTAGCTACAACGCTCTATTTTAAAATGCAATTTGCGAGCCGCCAGATACCCGTTTCACTTCACTCTTGCAACTTTTAGGGATGAAGCCCACGTTTTATTGCATTTCCCTTACATAAGCAATACTTTTTAACAATAAAGTTATATACACGCACTGGGGAACCAACAGGCCCCTCAGATATTTTAACGTATCCGTCTCCAAGAGACCTGTGAAAATGTAAAAGACTTCTTAGTGTTGAATAGTATTGTCCTTCGATTCGACAAATTCGGTCTTTTGATCTAGGTTCCTATTTCCGAAAACTAACATAAAACGTACATATCCAGGAACGACTGGAACTATTTCCGTGACATCGTCCGTGTCGACGGAATATACACAAATTTTATTTCCTGGTGTGACTGCGTAACGAACCGTGTTACATTTTAAGTTTTATACAGTTTAAATACGAACTGTTGCAAATAGTTTTTGATTGAACATTTTGCTTTTATTTAGCAACACATGTTCATAGTACCGGAGTACTATGACCATGTGTGTGTTGTAATATTTACCCAAGGAAAAAACATTCGCAGGTGTATTAAAAATTGACATGTCAGAAAAGCTTTGATCGCGCGACTTTGATAAAAAGGTATTCAGACTTGTCAATATTTAGTTTTGTTAAAGAAGTACGCGTAGGTAAACTAAACATGACTGTAAGTTCTATACTACTATACCTACGGTAGGTATACTACATACTTACTGTGTACTGTTTGCTATGTAATAGAGGCGAGGTGTATGTGTCGGTTTTATTCTAAATATTTTCTAAAGAAAAACATAGTGAACGAATACTTAATTTTGTTTGTATTTCATTCAAAAAATGATCATAATTATTAAAATTATATTTGTTATTGTTTAACCACAATACTATTCCCATATCAATGAATGGACGAAATTATCCATCTAACAAATGCCTGCTTCCCGCAAACACAAGATTCGGTTAATATATTTGTGTATGACGTCAGAGAACCCTTCATGACGTCACAGGACAGCCGGGCGTCATGGCGCTGATTCAGCAAGCGCACAAAAAACGTGGACTTTGCCAAGTCAGAGACATCGCTCAACAAAAAGAAAGAATAAAAGCTTATCTTTCGTAATCACATTGATCCTTGACTAACTCTATATGTAGCTACAGTAGCATAATATTGTACACAAACCGTAATGGCAATAATACGCGGTTTACTTATGGTTTTTGGATGAAACAACAAAATGAAATCGTGTAGACTCAAAAGTGTACCATTCTGTCGGCAACTTTCCTTTCTGCACCTTTCAATCAAAGTGAATCAATTTGTGTAGGTACCATAGGGTGTATCGTATTCACTAAATAAATAAGAGCCATAGTACAGCGCGCAAATAAGTTAAGTCCACACTATAACTAGTCACAGTAGTCATAAAGCTAGTAATAGGAAGTTTGTAAAGTAATCGGCAGAAATACGAAGCAATCATGAGTTGCCCAAGTCGCACTTAGCTGGCTTCGGAAACACGTCTCTAGTTCTATTTACTTTGTTTTTATGGTGATCTTGATAGGGAAGTAAATAAACAAGTGTACCAGCTGTGTGGGTAATCTTTGTAAGGTCACCGTAATAATAAAACAGCGGTCGATTTGAGTGAGATGAGAGGATTTAAAAATCTAAGTAAACACGAACATTAAACAAATAAGTTGCGACCTTAGTCCCTATAGCCCCGTACACACAGCGTAAAGCAACGAACTGATCACTTTATTTTACGGCAAGAAAATCGGATCACACACCAATATTCCACTGTTCATGTGGTTAAAAATAAATGCAGTATGAAACTATGTGCCATGTGAAGCCATGTGATCCCAAAATTAAACAGTAAAATATCGTACTGATGAACGCCGTGTGGACGTTGCCTAGCAAAAAAACTGCCTAGCCTTTTGCCAACAGCCGGGATCAACGGCTTAACGTACTTTCCGAGCCACGGAGGAGTCTCGATATGTAAAGATGGTCACCCATCCACGGACCAACCCAGGCTAGCCTAGCTTAACCTGATGGATCGACCCCTGCAGCCACGAGCTACTAATCTAAAAGCACTATTGAAAAATTATCCCTACGAATGTATAAATCTCTAGAAATACGTTACTCAGATTCATGATCCTGTTATCGGTTACAAAATTCATATTATCTTACATAAAGTTACCTAAGCGTTCAATTACCCAACCATAATGTAATTATGCGTACCTATATTCATCCTATTATAACATGTAAAAAATCATAAACCTAGGATTATACTAGGTAATGACCTACATGTCTACATGTATACGACTTGTTCTGTTTTTAGAACGAATGTAATTTAGAATAGTACAGGCGAACTGTTTTTGTCGATAAATCGGTTAATATAAATAAACTGTTACAGTATTTATAAAATTAATTGAAGAAACAAAATATACGCAGGCATTCTTGCCGCTTTTAGCCGATACTATTGGCCTATACTACCTTGCTTTTGCCCGTATTTTTACCCAACTACGGCGAAGCGAAAAGGGTTATGATTTTGACCGGTATGTATGTTTAAATTGTCGATCAAACCCAATTTAGCTATACGCTGCAAATTATGCACGTGCTAACCAATGGAACCTTTAAAACGTACATAACAAATTGTAGGTGCTTTAAATAATAATATGCACATATGAGTGGTTAGTTGTAGTTAAAAAAGCAAACAGATTTACTGCAATAACTCCTCCGTTAATAAAATATATTGATGAAATATTTAAATATATTTCAACAACAAGTTCTCCGTAGTTGCAAATAATAAATAAATCCAGTTTCATTTACAATTCACAAAGAATTAATCTTTCACATATTATTTGTTCAGATTGGACGTGAAATAATTGAATCTACCTGCAAAACTGAAGGATTTATCGTCAATACGTGTGCTGAAAATCCTGAAAAAAAAAACTGTTAAAATATGTGTAAGTACATGAGTGTACCGCGATACCGTTTGTATATGAACGTTTTTACGATTCACAGAACCGCACAAATGAATATCACTCTTTTTCGACACCACGAAACCGAAACTAATCGTTTTCTGTTTTTAATTTCGAGATCAAAATTCCAGATATTTTTAAAACACATTATTTCTGTTGTGGTTATGTTTTTGAATTTGTAGGGTTATAGTTTTAAGGTAATTAACAGTGGGTGGAACGCGAGGTATACGTACGTATTTATTACTCAAATAACGACTAGGATCAACCAGCCTCCGCAGAATATACATGCCCTGACTTACATTATTAGTATGTACCAAGTTAACATTAATAATGATTGAACCCAACCGGCTTTAATGATAACTAATGTAGACCATGTTTTGATTATTCTACCTACAAGACGCTCTGAATAAATTAAGACAAGTGTTGCTCTGTCTGATCATTCGACCACTTGACAAAGTATTGTTTTAGGTTTCCATTTAATTTGCAGACACAACTTTAGCACACTCATTGCTCAGAACAACAACTAACGTATTGACCATTGACATCGAAGATAAATCGAGTGTCCCGTCACCACGGTGTTAATTAAATTTCAATTACCATTTACAACCGTTTTCTGCAAATAAATTCAGCAAAAAGGCAATGGTGAGTATTAAGTGGCGATGAGTGTCATCAAAGGCTCGTTACACACGTCATGGAAATGTGAGAGCGTCCGGCCTCGCCGCGCTCATTAGTCGGAATGCTTACATAAACGGACGTGTGCTCTGTACATGCTCGTACTCGTACATACGCTTAATACCCATCTGTCTTATAAAGGCCGCCACATGGGGGCGGGTTAAAAATTAAATTTTGGGGGAGTTACGTCATTATTCGGTAATAATGACGTTATATCTCTGTAGATGTAACGATATGCTGCTATCATTGCCAATTTATAAACTGATTTTATGTAGGTACTTACAATTTTATACTAGTATTATATACAACTAGCGGCGCCCCGCGGTTTCACCCGCGCAAGTCTCGACCCCGTGGGAGTATCGGGATAAAAAGCAGCCTATGTCCTATTCCGGGTCATGGTCTACCCCTGTGCCAAATTTCATCCAAATCCGTCCAGCCTTTTTAGCGTGAAAGCGTAACAAACAAACAAACTCACTTTCGCATTTATAATATTAGTTAGGATATTGTTGACTGTATCTGGATGGTTAGCAGCCCCCCCAGCCCAGCCCATTAAGATAAATACCATAAGACAAGTGTCACCTTGTCGTCTCAGCTTGGGACCGAGGGAATAGCTGATGTAGGCTTACCTACTTGCCAAAAAATTCATTTTTTTAGTTACATTTGTTAAGAGTATTTTGAATTTCATTTCACCATAGATCGTGGAAGCTTTGAAAGCAGTCTAACTGAAAATATTCTTAGTTTGCCAAAAGTTTGTGCGGCCTTACACATTTTTGGTTGAAATTGGTACTGGTCCAAATTATGAAATACTACCAAGTTATTATTAATGTAATTTATGGAACCTTTTTGTTAAGATAAGTTAAGAAACCTACTTAAAATATGCGACCGATTCCTGGTGTTGTAAAAAGTTTAATTCGTTCTAAGTATAGCGAAATACCGAAAGCAGCATCGGTGTTATCCAATGTATCTTCTCTTGTTTGCTGTCGTCACAAGTAACACAAGTCGTAATTCTGTTTATATTTATTTAAGAAACGGCGATCGGTAATCCAACTTTTTCCGAAGTTCATACAAGATTAATTAACTTTGGACACATCTTGAATATTTCCTGTGGCATTGCGTGCCAATACTTAGCTATATTTTACGTTCCTTTATAACTTTATTTTTGTTTTGTAGTTAAAACAAAATGTTTAAAACGTTGGAAATATGCCTAACTATTTTAGAGAACTCCTGACACGTATTATGTCATATCATATTTACATTTTTAACTCCCAACAGCGGGAAAGCAGTGAAGCGCTCTCAAAAACTTAAGGCGGATGTCGGCAAACTACATCTTTTGAAATTCAAACTCTTAACTACTCCAGCTTTACGTATTTCGGCGTCACTAATTCTTGCAGTAGTAAACAAGTAAACAGTCTCTTCACGCGAATTTCACTGGAATTTAGAATTAGTCCAGCAACATGCAACTTTGTAGTACTAAGTGTACCTCAAGTGACTATTGTAGACATGTAGTGACGTTTGTTGGCGACGATACGACTTCGTAACTTTAACGGCAGTCGTTTGAGGGTACTTGCAGTACAGAAAATTGAATTCAGCTTCGAGTACGTGCACTCTTGTCTTATTAAGATTGTAGTTACATCCTCTGTGATGTAGAGCTGGACGTGGAATATGGTTTGGGTAAGGATATTTTGTTTTGTGAAGGAGATTTATATGTGCATAACCTTATTTTACGACTTTGAAACTAGAGTATGTAAAATTAAGGAACAGTAAATGATAAAGAATGTACAATAAATTGTCAAGACCCTGTTTTGCACAAGAGAATACACATCGGTGACTATGAATGTACCCTTTAACCAGCAAAGTGATTGATAAAGTTTAATCCCCGATTAAACTATTAATGTTATTAATAGGTCGGCCCAATAGGCTGAATCGAAAGCCTCCGTTTTCATTAAAACTAGCCCTTGCCGAACTTAGGTCCCGAACTATCTCTGGAGAACAGTGCGGCCCTTATGATGTCAACGAGGCTTTGTAAACTTTGTCCACATTAGCATTATGTACAATGTACATACGTCAGAATGGCGAAGACATAAAATTACTATAGAATTAGATTCATGATTCATAGATAGTTTTGTTAGTAATGGCATTGTTAGGTAAATGTCCTTTAAGAACCTTTTGTATTGTTGTAAGATTTTCAAAAAGAGCTTTCCTTAAAACTCGTCAAAAAATCATAATATTCAAGTTGTAAAAGTCATTAATTTACTGAGTCTTACTATTCTGTAAATAAGTCATTATAAACTTCCGATATCATACCGAAAACACGTCCTTCATTAGTCAATACGGTAAATCTTTCATCCCTAATAAACAATATAACATGATACATCTGTACAAGTAGATAAACACCTGCGTCACGCTCCCATGTGCCACTATGTAACGTAACGTTACAATATTGACGTTAACACGCAGACTTTACTACTAATTATCACGACAAACACGCTTATCGCTCCTAATTAATTTTCCGCTTGTTACCCTAAGATTAGGATCATTCGTGTTTTAATAAAAAGGATATACGACTAAGCTATATTATATCTACATGTTGTAAGTATCCTAATTTGTTATAATGGAACAAAAACAAGTTACGTCACGAAATTCAACTGTTGTAATAAAAAAATGCGAATGATAGTACTGAATTAAATTGCATGCACCGGCATCGCTATAAAGTTTTGCAAATACTCTTTTTATATAAAACACGGGTTTATAGTAAAAAGTTAAACAATGAATGTTGTAGCACGAGTACAAAGACCAGGCAAATATCATTGTAGTAAGTGAAAAATGTAAACTATCTGTGTGAAACATTCCATTTTATAACATAAAGTATGAACATCGCGCTCTCTGACACGCTACAATGGATACAAGTCAAGTCTAGCTATACAGAGTACGCGTTTGTGTGTGTGTATGTGTGTACCGAGCTCCGCTTCGTGACAAGAAGCGAACATCGAGTAAAGGCTCCTCGCAATCGACGGAGATACCACGTAACCCCTTCCCCACTGAATGGTGTCAACTTATGCCATACAATATATCACACAAACCCTCCTAGAACTTCATTTGAATACACATATTTTATGTTTGCTTTACACACTTTCCGTAAAAGAATAATAAACTCATAACAGACACTATAAATATCTTAGTATCAAGTGTCGAAAGGGTTGAATCAAGTTTATGTTCTCAAATACCTTTCACAAACTCCAAACAAACTTTAAAAAGCCAACGAAACTAATTGTATATCTACTATTCATATAGGTCATTCTAGTTCAATTCCACGTGATTAAAATCAATTACAATGTGAAAAGCGAATTCGTTAGCTATTTGTTATTGTGAAATCGATGGAGTGTAAACAAATATGTAAATTTGTAAAAGATTGAATCGGGGAGCGCAATTGTTTCGACAGATTCCTTTGTTAACATTCAATAGATGTCTAAAACACAGCTGTAATTGTGTGACGCTGTCGGCACTCCAGCAGCACTCCATGCCGATTGTGCCGCAAGTTACGTTTTAAGTGGATCTGAATGCTAAACAGTGAGGTTCGTTTACCTCAGCGGTTTGCATAGATTATTCTTGTATAAAATGGTATTGCTGCACACGCCACCGGAAACCCGATAACGGAGGCAGTGACGTATGAACATGAATTAGTGGAGCGAAGTACGGCCCGGCGCAGTGCATCGTGCACCGCTATCGTGGCACCGCCGCCGGCACACGGCACCGGCACGACACCAGCTACCCTCCGGCGCGGGCACGGCGCGGCGCTGCAGCACGCCACACACACACCACCGCCGCATCGGCTAGTTAAACTATCTGACACGCGATTCAACACCCACACTTAACATAAAACACTCGTAAATAGACTACATAAAACTTTTTTATCTGACTCACACCTAGTTCCAAATGGTAATGTAGAAAATGCGATCGTCGTGATTTTCATACAAATGGGAGAAACAGCCAAACACAATGCAATATTAAGATGTTACGTAAGAACTAAGTCTTTTACCAACCGGGGTAGAAAGAATCGAGTTATTCCAGTAAAGACAAAATCAATAATAATAACTACGTCTAACTACCGCTCGATCACGCGCGCGCGCCGCAATGATCAATATTTTACATCACTATTATCTTAGCAAATCATCATTTTTTTTTAATACTTTACTAAAATTTGTATGAAACCTACGTATTTATTTAAATCAATTATGCTCAAAGTTAAATCTTAAAAAACAGCCGTTGATTACTTAACATTACACGATAAAAAAAATCAAGTACTTATAAGATTTGGTTTAGAATATTTTGAATACCGTTTGCCTCTTTGAATTCACAATACGAAAGTTTGCAGTTCATGAAATTTAAAGTATCATATCTTCAACTTACTATAACATTCTTAACTATGAAAACCGAATACCTTTGTTGCTACATAGTTAGGCACTTCGAAGATTTTAACCGCGAGTCGTAGCAGCTTTTTGTAGCAGCGTAGCGCTCGTAGCGTGCACCTACGAATCGCGGAACTCGGCTATATTTAGTGCTACGAGTGATTTGCAGTGCTTTCGCATGTTTATTTCTTCAGAAAAAATGCCTCGACTGCCATTAGCAGTACTTATAAACGCTATTTACGAGTTCCTAAGATTACGAGCGTTACTTCATGAACAATAGGTTAGATATATAAATAAACCTTTTTATTACACCGTCTTAACGCAAGTATAAAATATTCAGCTTTAACTCTTGTTCTTAGTTAGCAGAACAGCCTGTATGATGTCTTAACCGGTTCTAATTAAAACATCTTCAGAAGATAAGTTGTCATCATACAGTAGAGTTAGAATACTTCATACAGTAGAGTTAGCTCACCTCCTGTGGCAACACTACAGCTAACAGCTGATTTAAATTTGTCCCTTTAATTTTAATTTTAAATAATAGATTTCCTTCTTTTTAAGGCGTATTTCCAAGTTATTAACTAGTTTATAGCGTAATTAAGTGTTTTCTGTGTTAAATTTAGGCTTTTTGTGCAAATAATGTGTAAAAACTACATTGTGATTCGTTGACAGTTACCTACCGGCTCAAGTGAATATTGCATTTTCATCTCGTTATATCAGGTACAATATACAGGTTATATATTTTACTTGGTAGTAGATTGTTTACGTTCTAATTTTTTTTGCCTACTATTCTTTGGATACTTTTTTATTACGGCTACGATTTGTTGCTAATGATTTTAAAAACGTAAACATAACCTTAATTAGTTTGGTGACAGAACTTCTTCATTACGATCTAAATTTCATTTTCCGCTCAACTAATCATCTGTTTCTAAATCCACTACTCTTTTCCAACCTCTTCTCTTTTCTCTTTAATCATGATTATGACTCGCAGCGCGCGGGCTCGCCTAGAAGAGACCAAACTCAGTCAGGCTTTGAGCGAATTAAAGGCGTCTCAGGAGCTCTGTGACAAACTGATTAAGGAAAAAGATGAAAATGAAATAGAGTTCCTTGGTGTTCTTGAAAGGAATAGCAAGTTGAAAACAGAAATGGCTCAGTTATATATTCAACACACTGATGCCATAGCAGCCCGGGACAGGCTCCAAGTTGTTGTGGACGGGTTCAGCCAGTGTAGCAATGAGTATGAACAAGCTCTTAATCACAAATATGTACTACAACAGCAGCTACAAGAGGCTCAAAGTCAGATTGAACAACTTGAGACTACAAATCTTAACATCACTGCCTCGTTGAATCAAAGTCTATTCAATGAATTGGTGCCTGTAGCCCCATCAATGGTTTCTGTAATAAACCCCTCTTCTTACACAATAGATTTAACAGGTCTTGATGATTCAAAATCAGATTCAAAATTAAGTAAGTCAGTGAGGGTAGTTACTAGTAAAAATAAACTGAAAAAATACATAAAAATCAACAAATACATAGTTAAAACCAAAAAAATGGTCAAAAAACAAAAATTCTTCATTAAAAATGTAAAACTTAATAGAGAAAGGTTGCATTTACTAAAACAATTAGATATGTATTCATTAAACTTACAAAAAAGTACTAGGAAATACCAAATTGACACAGAAGACTTGCAGTATGAACTTGACCAACTACAGGAGAAACTTACTTCTATGACTATCAAGTATACAGCCTCTGAAAACCAAATGAGGGATGTATTGGCAATGAATGAGCTGGTAAGCTCACAAACTAACAAATGTGAACATTGTCAACCAACATCTATTGAACCCACACCGGACCATTCATTGACAATATGTGATACCACCATACCGCAGTCTAGTGCCAGTTTACCATTATCAATTACTAACTGTTTGCCTAGACATAGTGTAAATAAGGAAATAATATTATTTTGTGATGAAATTGGAAAGGATTTAGGTCACTTGTTGTTAAATGAATATCCGGGACACTCAATAATTAACTACTGTATGCCTGGTTGTTCTCTATTTGACATAATGAAAAAAGCTATAAAATGCAATTATAATCAGGATACTATATTAATAATATTTGTGGGTAATAGGGGTAATGTGAACAAAGGAGAATTACTCCAATATTATAGATCTTTGTGCAACCTTAGTTTAAGAAAAATTGTGATGTTCACGTTCCCTTACAGCCAAAGTTTGCCACAGGAAGAAAACAACTTTAGATCTGCAATTAATATGACATTACACAATTTGACATACAATAATAATTTATTCCATTTAATTGACACTAACAATTATGTTGGTAATCGCTTATATTTGACAAAAGATAGATCTTTTGTGGATAAGTACTATCTTTCAAAGTATTGTAAAAGACAGATAGCTGTGTCGCTATCATATTACTTTTCTATTACAGCCAAGAATTTGGCTAAACAAATTGCTTCTATTGAGCAATGCTGTGACATGTTAATTAATTCAGCCAATAATTTGGTATCAAATATTGACATTGTTAATAATTTAAATTAGAAATTCAGACAACAGAGACAACCTCTAGCAATAGTATACAGAATTGCAAAATAAAATCAAATAAAAGTTTAAAATCAGTAAATAATATTAACCTGGTGCATCAAAATATTCAAGGATTTATGAACAAAGATTTAGAAGTAGAATTATTTATGAATTTTAACAATATTGATATTCTTTGTATAACAGAACATTGGCTTAAAAGCACCCAGTTCTTGTTCAATTTTGATAATCACCAGGTTGGTAGTTCGTTCAGCAGAGTAAATGCTATACATGGTGGCTCATTAATTTTAGTAAGTAACCAGCTGAAATTTAAAGACCGTAAGGATATTGTGAGCCTATCTGTTGAACGGACAGTTGAAATAGCCTGTATAGAATTGGAGCAGTTTATTGTATTAAGTGTGTACAGACCCCCTTCAGGATTGTATGACTGTTTTGAAAAGGTAATGGATGAAGTGTTACACAAGATTTGCAACTCCAATAAGTCTATTATCACTTGCGGTGATTTTAATGTTAATTTGTTAGAAAATTCAGGTTCTTGTAGTAAAATAATAAGTTTGTTTCAGTCCTACAATCTTGTAAACCTATTTTTGGAGCCCACTCGAATAACCCCTACAAGTGCCACATGCCTAGATAATATTTATACAGATATTATACCAAGCCACAAAGAAATTATAAATCTACTAGATTCTGATCATTGCGGGCAAAGGGTTACTATCCCTATCAAAAACAACAAAGTGGCTAAAAAGGATATAACATTTAACCCCAAAACTCCAAGTCGCTTAGAGGTTTTTAAAGAAAAACTTATTAATACATTACCAGTTTTGTCAAATCATACTGATCCTAGTCATCTATATGATGATTTTTTTAATTTATACTGTAAACAATTTAATTCCACCTTTATTCCCAAGACTATCTCGGTTAATAGTAATGTATCTTTCAGTGATTGGGCTACCATTGGTATTCATAAAAGTAGAACACGGCTTTATGAGCTGTACAGTGAAAGGACCTATGTAAACACTGTTGAATTTAATTTATATGTTAAAAATTATTCAAAATTATTTAAAAAAGTTTGTTGTATGGCCAAGTCACGTTATTTGAGTTCGAAGATTAAAAACAGTAGTAATGTAATTAAAACGACTTGGAATATTATTAATAGTGAAACGGGAAGGTCTAGTAACCGAAATACTGACTACAGCCTGTCTATTAATGACAACATAATAAAATCAGACTCACAAGTCGCCGAGGCCTTTGAGAATTTCTTTTCAGATATTCCCGTTTCTACTACTAAATCCCTAAACTCATCACCTTCTGTTGCTGAGTCTTTGCTTAAGGAAAATGTTAATGTTTGCGAATCGGAATTTCTTTTTGAACATATTACCTGTAGAGACATAATTAAAACCTTTCACACTTTAAATGTAAAAAAGACTGCAGATCTGTGGGGTAATTCTGTAGAAGTTGCTAAGTCTATTATTGACATTGTAGCACCTACTTTAGCTCTTATCTTTAATAATTGTATCGACTGTGGGGAGTTTCCTGACCTTATGAAAAATAGTAAAATAATACCTTTGTTTAAATCAGGTAGTACATCAGACCCCACAAATTATAGACCTATTTCAGTACTACCTACCTTTAGTAAAATATTTGAGAAGCTAATTTTAGAGCAATTGCAAAGATTTTTTAATAGACATAGATTGTTACATAACAAGCAGTTCGGTTTCACAAGGGGTCGTTCAACAACTGATGCCGGTGTTGAACTCTTAGGACATATTTATAATGCATGGGAAGATAAATGCGATGCCTTGGGCATCTTTTGTGATTTGTCTAAGGCATTCGATTGCGTTCTTCATGAAACATTAATCAGGAAACTCCGCCACTACGGAATCCGGAACACCGCTCTGGATCTTCTTACTTCATACTTGAGTAATAGGATTCAGAGCGTTGACGTTAATGGGAAAAGATCTCCCGGATCTATAGTAACAATGGGTGTCCCACAGGGCTCAATTCTTGGTCCTTTCTTGTTTCTTATTTATATTAATGACTTGCCTTACCTCATAAAGGATAATCATGAGATAGTGTTGTTTGCGGATGACACTTCGCTTTTGTTTAAACTTAAACGTCAGCAGCTGGTTACTGACGATGTAAATAGCGCGATCGCAAAAGTAGTTCACTGGTTTAATGTTAATAATTTACTTCTTAATGAAAAAAAAACCAAATGCATTAAGTTTACGCTACCTCACGTTAGGCAGGTGAAAACTAATGTGTTGATAAAGGGTGAAGAATTGAATCCCGAAGATAAAACAGTATTCTTGGGCTTAACTTTAGATGCTAAGCTTCAGTGGGGCCCACATATAGATAAATTGTCAAAAAAACTAAGCTCCGCAGCATATGCTGTTAGAAAAATTCGTAATTTAACTGACATAGAGACAGCCCGTTTAGTGTACTTTGGTTATTTTCATAGTGTAATGTCGTACGGTATTCTGTTGTGGGGAAATGCCCCTGACATTCAGACTATCTTTGTTTTGCAGAAAAGAGCTGTTCGATCAATTTATAAACTAAGTCCGAGACACTCTCTCAGAGAGAAATTTAAGGAGATAAATGTAATGACTGTGCCTTCACAGTATATTTTTGAAAATCTTTTATACGCACATAAAAATATAAAATTGTTTAAAAAATACAGTGATATCCATAATATAAATACTAGGAACAAACACAAATTTGTTGTACCTACAACGAGGCTCAAGAAAATAGGTGGCTCGTTCAGATGTCAATGTATACGCTTTTACAATAAGCTTCCAAGCCACGTACAAGATCTAAGCCTTAATAAATTCAAAACATTCATTAAACGTAAGTTATGCCAAAAAGCGTTTTATACCATTAAAGATTACATTGAGGACAAAAAGGCTTGGGATTGAGCTGCTCCAATTTGTACATTTTTTTTATTTTTATTTTTGGTTTTAAATTACTTACTTACGAGTTTTGTTATTTTTGGTAACTTTTTATTTTATTATATACCTACACAGTGACATGAATATTTACTTTGTGAAGTATAATATTATTATTATTTTAATTATTGTGAATTTGAGGACTATGTGGATCATATTTTTTATTTATCTGGCAGTTTGAGTACTATAGGCGGCCTACCCAAATGTCCTTTCTTTGGTATTGTTCGTCGAGTCGTTGAGCTCCTTAAGTTCTGAGTTGAGCTACACGATTACTGACAAATGCGTGCACTGACTGGACAGGTCCACTCAAATCTGTATGGTTCTTTCCTCAAAAGACCATTTCAGACACAAATCTACATGGTCCTCAAATGATCTGACCAAGATTATTTCCGGATTTTTATATTTATATTTACATTGACATGAATATTTACTTTGTAAAGTATTATATTATTTTTAATTATTGTGAATGTGAAGATTATGTGGATCTTTCTTTTCTTTTTTATTATTTATTTTTTCTTAATTTTAATTAATCATAGTCTGGCAGTTTGAGTAATTTATGCGGCCTAACCAAATGTCCTTTCTTTGGTATTGTTCGTCAAATCGTTGAGCTCCTTAAATTCGGAGTTGAGCTGCACGATTATTGACAATTGCGTGCACTGACTGGACAGGTCCACTCAATCTGTGTGGTTCTTTCCTCAAAAGACCATTTCAGACACCAATCTACATGGTCTTCACATAATCTGACCAAGATTATGTCTGGACTTTAAAAGAGACTGTGACCTCTGAGTTTGTTTCGGCCTTTCTTCTCAGAGTAGTTAGATAGGAAACGCCGACCTCATCTAGTTTTAAAAAATCTGATTGACGTGTAAAAGTGTTTGTACAAACCTACTTACAGAAATAAAATCATTTATCATTTATCATTTATCATTTATCATTTCATACTCTGTAAGACTGCCATCTCGTAGGTTGTGAGAGTAATAATTTTGCGAAAACCCATTATATCGCCGCATCAAAGTGTCGTGCGACTATCGACAGCTGGCTTTTGTACAAATCTAGTTGAAAGCACGTCTTCTTGCTTGAACAACTTTTCCAAGCAACAAAACTAAATAAAGCCAGGTCGAAGATGAATCAGTTTAAGTAACTTGGATCAGCAACAACCATGAACAAAGTTTAAACATAGAATTCCGATTGATGGTATGTGAAATAATAATACAAAACTTTAAACAAATTGCGATCCAATGACGTAGCGGGTTATTATAATTTGTATAATAACAATGAGAGCTGACCGAAGATAATCCATCCCTTTAAATATCATATGAAAATACTACTCAGTCCTTCTAACACATAGTATGTCGTATAGCTATTATGTACTTAAGCATGTTAATATGTATAATTTGTGTTTTGAAAGTAGATAAGTAAACGTCATATGAGCCGAGTCGCGGCGTTGCGTAGGTATGTGAGCATGACCGGACCTTTCGGTAAAAAGCAATTTCACCAATAGAGGGGCACCGTGTCTTATCGATATCGTAACCCGCACTCGACCTGAGTTTGGGGTAAACGACGCACCTCTAGTGAGTGCACACCATTACTGGATCCAATAAGAATTCCTCCATAGGTAAAAGATACCATCAGTATTGTCTGTATCATAAACCTCCGTGCCAACGAGAAATCGATCAACAATGTTTTACGACTTTCGAAGAATATGTAAATTGGAATCGAAATAGAAATGTAGGTTGTTTTGTATGCAAGACTTTCAATGCCTTCAAATCGTTTTCCGTCGTTCCAAATAAATTTGCCAAATGCAACCATTGACCTATATAATATTGTAGCGCTGACTGCCGAGACATACAAATTACCAATTGAATGTGCTCGACGTGTTTTAGTTCCCAATATAATGGAACTAGTAAATATATCTAACAATTTAATACATACATACATAATATCACGTCACGCCTATAATCCCCGAAGGGTTTGGCAGATGTGTACCTATAGTAACACTCACATTTGTGCAGTTATCTTTAAGTCCTGATAGAAAAATCCTGGGAATCGAACCCAGGACGACTCATCAGTAGCACTTGCCTCCACTAGACTAACTGGGCAGCCTATAATTTAGTTCTCGAAATAATAGAACTAGTAAATACATCGTACAATTCATTTATCTCTGTAAAATGGGTCCGAGTATCTAATAACTGAGTTCGATGCTCGATACCTATTATCAGTCCATCGAGCACTAATACCAGATAATCCGGTACGACAGCACGTACCTAGACGACGGAGACGTAAGCTAAGGAAGCAATACTCGGCTAATCCCCGACACGCTGATGGAAAAACCCGTAAGTCCATCTAATGAATCGATCGCCCAGTAACAGGAAACTCCTACATAATATCGTACTTTAACGATCTTCTCAACAAAGTTTATTAATCTACTTAATATTGCCCAACAGGCGCGGAGGCCGTTTTGCCTTTAATTTATCAAGAATTATGTATTTTGCTTACGTTCTTGGTGTGACATAATAAAATTAGGATCACAAATAGGGTGCCGAAATAATGAAATACTGTTTTAGAAACAAATGGAGCACACAATCTTTTTTGCGTTTAGATTGGCACTTTGCGTATCATAGGTGACGGTATTTTTTCTCAAAAGCCCGTTTTGGTTTCTTGTTGCCATTAACAAAGTTAGAGTCTACAATAATCAAAATTAGTTTCTAGCAAAAATTGTAAGGACGAAAGGCCGAAAATCTGTAGTCGCCAACAAAGAAACATTACAGCATAACGTCTATTCCCAAACTATTGATCTGAAGAGGTCGCCACGACACGCATCAGCTGACGTCTGGAACACTAATACCACAGCACCAAACAACCAACACGAACTGTCGTTACACAATCCATTGCGTTATTTTTAGAACTAACTTACTAAGCCTGCCGCTAAAAACCTCAATGGAAAGGTATTCCGTAATAAAGCGATAGTGACGTAGCTTTATTTGAAGCGGAGTTTCATTGATGTGAGGGTCATTTGCATGGAAGCGTTGTGTGTAATGTGAAAATAGTTGGCATTAGGGTGCGGTACCTTTCAGTTGGGTGAGTTGGAGCCGGCGCAAGATAATGAGCTCCATTGTGGCGAGCTGCGGGTCCGGTGAGGACAGCTGCTGTCTGGAAAAATGAACAGAAAGAGACTTTAACAACTAGTCATGCAGACAAATACCTAGAACAAAATTGTAGGACAATAGATTTTTTTTAGCTAGGTTTGCATGTCAGAACATTTTATATTAGTAATCTGATATTTTGAAACACGTTCATTTGAGTTTTAAGTACCTATATAAGAATATAAAACAAACTACATCAAACATAATGTAAAAAACATATTTTTAAAATAATTCTAGGAATCAAAGCTAGAACTAATAACGTTAGCCAACCACAAACGGTGACGGCGAACGCACAGAGTGCTCGTCTAAGTTAATGAATAATTTGAGAGGAGGATAGCGCCCTCCCCCCCCCCCCCCCCGCTCTCTCGGGACTCACTCACTGGTTACACTCAGAACTTGCTCCTCCTATTTGTTCTACTCCTATAACACAAATATCGAGTTGCGATGAAATGTTTATACAAATATTGTCTTAATTGTTCTGTGATGACAAGCGTGACAGACGAGCTTGAAGCCTTTATCATCAGAGAGAAAGAAATTATGCCTTGTATAGCACGTGTTCCAAATTGCGCTACATGCCAATAGTTTCGGGAGTTTCAGTTTCTATACGAAATATTGTTCCTTTTTTGATACTTTGGTGGACCTGCAAATAAGACTATGGTATGGTATCATTTTCAGGTCCACCAAGGATTTTATTTGTATTTTCTGATAAACAAATTCTAAGTAGCAGGATTAAAGGAATTGGTTGGAAATGGAAATGTGCCCGGTGAGGTAACACAGATAACCTTGCACTATTATAAAATAGTGGTTAATATTACCACTTCTAATATTACTACTTCACTATCCTAAAATCCACACTGACTAGGTACATTTAGGTCCCGGAGTTTCTGATTAGATTTCTTGTGATCATCTAAAATGGTTGCGAAACACGTACAAATCTAGTATTAAAGTCAAAGCTTTCACCACTATGATTGATATTCCAATAATAATATCTTTACCGACTCAAAAGTCATAAAATGACGACACGCGCTCCGCTCCAGATAGATTTACTAGAGCGACCCATAAACTAAGGTACCTACTCAAGATTCGTAAGATTGGGATTTCATCTAGGATAGAAAATGTCAAAGATTTTTTTATATGAAAAGAAAACGGTACTTACTGATTTAATTTTTAGTTCAAAAATAGATCGACGCTCACTTTGATTGATAATTAACTAAAAAAAATTAAACGTCGTTATTGAATATATGGTAATAAATATAATAGCTTGAAATTGAAACAGTCGTTATTTTAATTGACTATATCATCATTTGAATGTAGAGTACCCTATAGATTTAGTTGATATCGCGTATATGGAGGTACTAAGGAACAACGACACGTACTCGTACCGTCGGATTAATCATGGTAAACCTGCATCGGCAGTCAAACGTCATGATTACACTAATCTGACTGTTACCAATTGCTGTGATTACGCACTTCAACGGCAGATTCTCGTAGGATTGTCTGATTAAAGTAATTAGGCAGGTCGTTGTTCTTTGATGACCAATTGCCAACATGCACGTGGGTAACAACGTGATACAAAAATGTTGTTCGTAAGGGTGACTAAACCACATGTCATGAAGTAACTTCTTAATTTGGCAGCATTAACTCATCAAAGGCTGCTGGTAAGTAACGGGTGACGTAACTAAACACCCTTTCATTAAACTATTTGTACACAGGTAGAGGTTTATGTTTGTAATTACAGGTGGCGGGTGACGGGTCTTGGGTCCCGGTCTCACGCAATATGGCCGCTTTGATCCACAGAGTAATGAGTAAATGGAAAGCGCACATTCGTTTCGGGAATAAGGGGATTGTAATCTACGAAAAAAGAAATGTCTACCTGAGACGCTCGTCGCGCATCATTTCACATTTTCATGATAATGTTGCACAACTTGTATCAAATCAAAATAACAACAAAAAAGTTTTTTTTTTTTTAACATTCTCTATGTGTTCGAGGTTTTCAAGTATGTTTTGCTACATATATTGTATATAATAAACCAATTGTCTATTATCAAGTCATCTAGGAAAAACCATGACTACAACGGCGGTGTTTGCGTAAGTGATTACCATTTACTGCCTTTTTTTTTAAGTTGGGAAATCACCATATGACTTCTCCCGCTCTGGGCGGAGTGGGAGGGCGTGTCAGACTTTTACTGACTAAAACCCACCCGTATTCCTTCAGTTGCCTGTTGCCAAGGTCCCGGACGTCCCGGTATCCCTTTCGGACTTTCCCACAACCCTGGCAGGTCCATTTACTGCCTACTCCATGCCTTGTGTTACCGCCCACAAAATACATTTTACGACGAAACCGGAGCCACCCTCGTAAATTTTACAACGATACCATGGTCCCAATAAAACTTACTTGACACTTTCTTTTCAATTTTATGTCGGTGTGAATTTTTTATGCAGATTTATTGACTCACATTAGTATTCACCGACTTATTTACGTAAGGACAGATCTTATCGCACTGTTTGTAAATGAAGGGCACTATACACCATGTAACAAAAACCCTGTCCGATCCAAAGGTGCTTAGGTAGGTACCGCAATAACATTACTAAATAGTAATCATTTTTTTTTTCTTGAATATATAAAATAATATGAAATGAATAATATGAAATAAAAATAAAAAAATGATATAATATAATATAAAATATTTAAAATTCACGTTTTTAGTACCAAAATTATATAAATATATAATTATACCAATAATTATACCATGTGTTAAACCGGTAAGATAACCCATTGAAAATTTAATAGCCCATTTTTTTTTTATTACTAAAATAAACCACATACATAACCTCTCAGTATGATTCTTAACAACACCCTCACGGATCGAACAGGGTTTTTTTTTACACGCTGTATACTGTTTATAGTACACCTATTAGTTCAATTATATGTGTTAATAGTTTTCGTGTGCCACATTTTATTGTTTACAGTACGGTACTAACTGTTGTAGTTTTTTGTATAACGGTAATACGTTTCACTGACTGACATTATTATTTTTAAATTACTCATGCTAGATTCTTAGCGACATACCAATTTTAATTGGTTTTAACAAGGTTTGGCATTTTCACCAATAATAAAACATAGTCTTCGTAGCTTAGTAAAGTAATCCTATGATAGATACTCTATTAAAACGCATAGTTAAAAACGTTTAAATGTAAAATCTGCTAAATGTTTTCGAAGAACCAGTCAACCAAATCAAAATTTCCCGATCGGTAAAGAAAACGATTTGTTAGTGAACTAAGAAACTGGGCAATACCTAATCAGTTAAAAAGTTTTGCGCCTTTTCTTTGTTATTGTTGCGATCCCACCGAGGTTCGCTGGAATATCGATAATATGTCAACTCTCCTTCTTTTCTCAGAAGAAAAACATTGTTCGAATACTTAATAATTTACAAAGGAACAGTAGAAGCAACTTCGACATGACACACTCAAAAGAGACGTGAACAAAAATTGTTGGAGTGAGAGCGGGCTGCGAGCGCGTGCAGCGAGGAGTTTACTAGCCTGACCTTATTGCTTTATTAACTTTTATGACGTCGCTCCCAATTGTTTCTATCTGGCACACAACTAAACTCACTAAAAAACTATCAGCTTTATACTGATCCAGGGTTCGAATTGTATACTTTTTCTGTCGGCAAGGTTTCTGATTCAAATCGTGGAGCATCAAATATGTACGTTATTAAGGACACAACAAGGAAGTCTATCTCATTTAATAGATACGGATCTGTTCATATTCCTTTGCTTCACTAAGTAATATAAAAGAGAAATAAGAAAAATATTATCGGGCTGCCTTGACCGGAAGTAAGGTTTCGCCTTTTCCGCTACTCAGTCCACGCAACATGGCGGAGCTTCCGGTGCTGAAAATTAAGTCGCCGTAATTGTGGCTGTCCCCGAGAATTACAGTTTGTTACACAGGAAATCTTATAAACGTTAACGTTATAAACGTTATGGCTGTTATTACCGCTCAAGACAAGTTAGAGGTCCTGCCAGGGTTGCGGGTTAGTCCGAAAGGGATACCGGGACCTTGGCAACAGGCAACTGAAGGAACACGGGTGGGTTTTAGTCAGTAAAAGTCTGACACGCCCTTCCGCTCCACCCAGAGCGGGAGAAGTCATTGGATGATTTCCCACCCTCAAAAAAAAAAAAAAAAAAAAAAAAATACTAGTTAGAGGTACCTACTTCGTGAAATAAAGATCTGCATCAGAATTCCGTTTTATAAATAAAATAGACAACACAAAATGTTATTTCTGATATATAACTATCATGTCGAGACAATTTTACTATCTAAGAAATACCTCTTACTGCAGCGCTACAACGAACGGTTACAAGAGATTGCTTCAATCACCGCTTCACAGACAAATTGGCGATCGCAGTTTATTATGAACACAGTGTGCTATCGTTTATCCTCATGACGTCATCCCTTAGCCCCCTTATATGACACCTACGAGTAAAATGTGACCTACAATTATGGCAAGTACTAATTTAATCTACTACCTATAAATCAATCCAAAATATTTTCAGTTTAGCCTTTGCAATAAACATTATGACTAATGGTTTAGGTCACATGTTATGTAAAAATGCTAGCTTGGTGGTAGTAATAAATCATTATTATGCATTGAGAGAATATTAAATGAGGAATGTTGCAAGCTCAGTACACCGAAGCGAATGCGGAGTCAGCAAGAACTATACTTTATTATACAACAATATATACGTACTTGTTATAAAATGTTAAATAACATTATGTAGAGCTATAAAATCTGGGAAAACAGGACAAATTGGGTGCAATGATATATTGGGGCTTGATAACGGTTTCACTAAGGCCTCTCGCCCATGGCGACTTTTTGTAGCGATGCTATGAAACGTCGTAGCACACTGCGAGCTACGCCGTAGCACGGCGCGTAGCGAAGTGAGCCGCGTAGCGACACGCGTAGCCTTGCAAAAGGCGGATTGTCACATTTATCCTGTACTTACCTCACCTAAAGCGCCAGAGTATTGCCTGTGTGTTATATTGCAACTGCAAGTAAGAGGTTGTTAACAAATACCATAAATAATCTACTGCTATATTGGTGGGAAGGCCACCTTTACATTTGTTTAAAAAGGGAGAAACACTTTTGTTGATCCTGAAAACATCAGCAAAGTTCCACTCCCTACGCTGTAGCTTTATATTGAATAGCTCAGTTCCGACATCGACATAGACGCCATCAAACCATTATGTAAAGAGCGAGGCAATAAAAAAGTAACACCTCGTGAGTGACGGCGCCGGCAAACCTCGTTCGGAATAAAAGTATCTGCCTGCAGCCGACTTTACATTCATCGCCACATTTTCTAATACAGCCGCTTGCAACCGCTGACAGCGCTTTTTCATTCTGACGTTTGGAATGAACTATTTCGCAGTATTTCTCCTTTCGGTTTTATTGTGTTTTACTGCAATCTACGAAGCGTTGTCATAAAACTGTCATCAACAATATTTTTACGAGTTGTAGTATGTTTTATTGGGATGTTGCTGAGAAACTTAAGACATGAAGCACGTAAAGAGTGACGAGTGAGTTTTCTATTACTGAATTTTATACAATGAGTAAAACTTTAAATGAATGGAGCCATAATAATGTACTTAAGTACACCACACTAACATCTGATAATATATTATATGTACTACGGGCAACTCAAAACCGGAAATATTTTAAAATATAATGGCTTATAAATAAATAATTAATTATTTATAGTTACAAGTATACCTATCGTTACTTAAAATAAACTTTTAATTTGAAATGTTCATATTTATCTATCAGCTCCACAACACGTTTAATTCAAAAACAATGATTTCTGAATGTGTTGTTAATGTACAAATGTCGTGACTGACAATATTATCTACATTCATCCGTATTCCACAAAATTAATGCATTTATAAATCATATTTGAATACCAGTTCACATCGATACTATCATCGTGAAATAAACCATCATAAAACACGTTAGGTACTGCAGAATATTTTGCAGTAGAATTACATATCCGTGATATTTTCACAAAATGCTTTTGAATAATGACTACACATTTGATAAAGTAAATGGCTTTTAGTTCAACAAGTAATTACTGTCGATACTTTCGATAGTAGTAGTTGACACGCTACTCCAGCACGACAAACATGACAATTTCCGATAAATAGTCAAATAGCCAACGAATACATCGTTATACAAACAACTCTCGTGAATGGACTGTTTCCTCTCATCATCTGACTAGCCTTTTCCCAACTATGTTGGGGTCGGCTTCCAGTCTAACCGGATGCAGCTGAATACCAGTATTTTATATGGAGCGACTGTCTATCTGACCTCCACAACCCAATAACTGGGTAATACGATACCCCTTGGTAAGACTGGTTGTCAGACTTTCGAGCTTCTGACTACCCGTAACGACTGTCAAAGATCCACAAACGACAGCCGGGACCAACGGCTTAACGTGCTTTCCGAGTCACGGAGGAGTCTCGGTATGTAAAGATGGTCACCCATCCACAGACCAACCCCGGCAAGCGTAGCTTAACCTGATGGATCGACCCGTGCGGCTGTTATTACTTAGCCACGAGCTCCTCCTGGACTGTTTCCTCTAACATAAAATATAATTCCAACGAAGACACTCATTATTCACAGTACAAATACGAATTTTCATACAACTGACTCCACGTAGCTCTCCTTAAGTACGCACATTCCTGTACTTGAAGTATTAATAAATAATATAAATTGTAATGGCGACATAATATTTCATTAGTAGCTAATATAATGTTTGCATCTGAATCCAATAGATATTTCCTGCCTTCGAGCAAATATTATAGTATGAAATTTATTGTATTGTTGACTCAGATGATACAACATTTTTTTTACTGTTATGTTATAAGTAAGCTAGCTTCGTTCTAATGAAAGGTAAATTTAATTTTGCCGACATCTGTGCCAACCATAATATAATCTATCCCATTTTCAGCCCACGCTTGCACCTGTGTCCTTAGCTGCGGATATGCGAATAGAGTTTGCGCTGTGCCATGTCTGAATTTAAATAAAGTAAAATGAAAGAAACATGAGCAAAAAACAACGAAAAGGCGGAGAAAGACAAGTCTAGGCGCGAACCGCAAGCTCATGTGTATACATGTATACAGTATTCTCTACCGTAATGCGGAGACTGTTAAACAGATTATCTCTGCAGTTTGAAGGCATGTAGGGTGAACACATTAAAAAAAAGAAGGCGCGCATCTTGTTGGCGGAGAGAGCCAGCGAACAGTGAATGAGCGAAGTAGTTAATGAACATAAAACGCAAGGAGAGCTCGTAAACCCTTTTTGTAAGGGCGCGTGAAACGTTAGTTAAAAAGTGTAAACGTCATCAGCGAGCCGGTGGAGGCTACTACAGCGTCCAAGTGAGCCATTGAGCGGGCGCCGGCGCCCAGCCGGGAATTAAAAATACTATTACACCGAGCCCAGGCCCAGAGACCGCCTGCGCGAAACAGCCAAGGTTTCACGCTTCACTATAATTGTTATTCTTTCTTTACATGCCTTTTTACTGCCCATTTTCTCGGCTTTTACTTTCTGCTCACTAAAACTCACATCGAGCACTTTACTACGTAAGAATAAATACCCAGTATTACTCTTACACTACCTGATAGATTTTATTACTGTTTCATTTCGCTTAAAAGATCTTATGCGCCCCTCACCAAGCGTAAGGGCGGTTCCATATTCAACAAATTACTTGCTGTTGGCAGAACAATGCCATCGGTTGACCTTCTGAGGATCTTGAGTACCCATTTCATCGGAGCAGGTAAAAGCTCTATTACAACGTTCAAGTTCTCTACATAAATATACAAAGTACAAGACAAGTAAGACGCTCGGTTCAATGAGATTGTAAATGAATATTTTGTTTATACAAAAAGCGTTGGTTGCGAAGTGAGCTGTTGTCATTGATTTAGTGAGGTGGACGGCTTACTTCCAGGTGCAAGCTGGCCGCAGCTAGATTGATAGCACGTAAAGCGTTGCGGCAGTTTTTCATTGTCAAGCTGTTGTGATTGATCGTCACAAGAACCAAAACGTTGACTGCGCTTTATGCCATATTCCACAACTTGGTTATGGTTTAAACGATTTTGTTCAACAGTAACCTGGTTATAGTGGTTATTTTCTTACAATATTTTCCATCTTTTTGTCTTACTAAATGCAATATAATATCATTATAGTTTCACAAAGAGTTCAGTCGAAAACAAACCTATAAGAATAACTGTATCATTTTGAGGTACTTTCCGCGCTTCTGGGAACGAAGTAACGATTTCCTTATCGTGTATTTTTAAGGATTTCATAGCACCGACAAACACTTATCGCTTTTCATACATGTTATTAAGGGCCATCAAACGCGTCATCAATCTGGGTGAGAAAAAAATACATCATTTGTACAAATTAAAACAGTGCACATTAAATTGTAACTTCATGGTTGAGTCTTCAATATAGGTAATTGACTTTTCGACTCAATTATTTCGGCAATTGTAAAGTGCTTTGGAAAGCTTAATTGGAGAGAATGGAACTGAGGTCTCTTTAATTTTCGCAGTCTCTATCACCTTGATTAATTTAATCACGACCTGCTGTGTTGGTCCTTTCAGCACAAGCACAGTTTCTTTACGTTTTAGTAAGTTTTTTTATTAACTGATATCATCTCTCTTCGTTTTCTACCAACAAAATATACCTGAAGAGTTGCCGCAAGGAAAACTAGCAACATGATCCTAACTATATACCGCAAAACATGCAGTACATAACGAATATAGTGAACCGCATCGGAATAATCCGATTCTTTAGTAAATTGACTTCCTGAAAAGCAAGGATATCAATTCGTTAAGTGATAATTTCACTTAATGCCCAGTGCCACGGCCACGTCCCATACCATCAAAACAAACATTTAGTGCGAAGGCGCAGGCGCGTGCGAAAACAGATATCACGTTTAAAATGATATCGTAGAACGAGTCCATTCTGGTAATTTGTGCAAATTATTTTTCATTAATTATATTAATGAAACACGAATGTAGCGGCCAGTGATGAGGTTTATATCCAGACAGAAACAGAAACCGGCGTGCGGGTTTTCTGAATCATGTCACATAGGCAATAATGTTTTTTTTAGCTCAAAGTCTAATTATTGTAATCACCTGTTACAGCATTACTTAGTATCTAAATCATGAGATCAATCGAACAAAGTTACATTACAATTATGTATTTGAATGTAACTCAATCATGAAATATTTTGAGATATTGAACAAGAATTATATTCATAATGTCTGTTCCAAAAGTATCTATCTTATGAAAGTTTAGGGGTATGAGGAACAGGGTGTAAAGTTCACTCATCCACCATAGAAAAGGGAGGATCCTCCGACCAGACGGGTGTTGTGTCTGGCGGGCAACTGCCCAATGATTGATATTGGATTCTTGTATATATGTCCACTGCACGGTAAACTCTAATTGCGCGATGCAGGATTTTTGTGACGTCAGGATTTTTGTGTGACGTCAGGTCTTCGATGCGTAGTTCGCATGTGGCGATGTAGATACTGTAGATACCGCCACAAAAGTATACACAAACCCCTGTTCAGGTTAAAGTCTTACGTTATCACGTCACACTTCTGCTCAGGGTGTCGTTGGTAATCTCAATAGACTCGGCCCAGAATTGGGCCACGTGTTTGGTGCCATCACTAGCGTCCATCAGTTCCTGTAACTCACTAAACGGAACAAGTAACACATGTTCTTCATAAGGTTTCAAATTAAAATCTCACCAATTTTTCCTGCAATTATTGTTTAAATAACGTTATTAAATTATAATTTAAAAATCATCGCCCGACCATCCACGAAAAATCATTGAGGTTTAAAAATCCAGTTGATTTAAAATTAGTATTTTAGGTTTCATTATTCAAATAATCAAATCTAAGCACTCAATTTGAGAGTGGCACCACAAATTAGCCTCCATAAGTGGGTTTTCTGATCAATTTGTTTACATTTGAAAATGTAAGATAGTTTTGGAACCGACCATACACAATATCTAGCCTAAATAGACAACATTACCTAATAATAATATTGTCCTTCAAAGTCATGTGTCATTTTGGTTCTATTTGATTGAAAATATACAAGGTCAATTTAAAATGATCATGCTTGGATATCGATACCCATCACGTCTGCGGAGTTTCCCTAGCTAATTTATTTATTTGACCCTGTAAAGTAAGTAATCAGTACACGCGCAAATACATTTGATAAATGCACACACTATGGTGAGCAGTGGTAGCCAAGTGGTAACTTACGAATTGTAGGTCGTAGGTTCGAATCCAGACCTGAAATTATTTACAATTTCATCACCACTGCCCTCAAAACGGAGAAGGAAAACATCGTGAGGAAACCGGCACGTGCTTGACCCAAAAATTCGAACACCTGTGACATCTACCAACCCGCATTGGGCCTGCGTGGTGGATTACGGCCCACTCCCTCTCAATGAGAAGAGGCCTGTGTCCCATCAGTGGGAACATTATAGGCCGATTATGCATGAACACACTATGGTAGCACCCTTTTTAGGTACATAGGTACACCTACGAACAAACACCACACGCGTATTGTATAATGTTTGCGGTTTCCCAATATGAATCGTCCGTTCGCAGGTAAGTTGATTTCCCGTGGGCAATTTGTGATTTATTAGAACTCAAACGAATGTAGGCCTGAACCCAAAATCAAATAAAAGACATAGTGGTAGGTACCGACTAGTATTTACAGGTTACAATAATATAAAAAATATTACAAATGCTAGATACAAGATAAAATGTTTAGAACTGTTTCCTAAAACCATGTTAATTTCACGCTTTAAAAAAGTATTTCTGTGTTAATCAACAGTGTTATTTTTATCAACGTTTCTATTTTGAAGCTACAAATGTGATCCTTTTGTTTTTTATCCGACGTCATTACACCTTGGGTTACGTTTTAT
Organism: Lithophane semibrunnea; assembly: GCA_947363905.1. Classification (NCBI taxonomy): domain Eukaryota; kingdom Metazoa; phylum Arthropoda; class Insecta; order Lepidoptera; family Noctuidae; genus Lithophane; species Lithophane semibrunnea. The sequence continues at coordinate 9,940,268 of OX376188.1, read as the reverse complement.
CGTCGCTAATGTCATGGTCGTCCTTTCAAAGGTCGAGGGTTCTAATCCCGACCCCGCAGTATCTCATCATTTATCTCGTAAAGCACGCTGTTCTTTGTTTTAAAAAATTTAGTGATCCAGAGTGATACATTTTTTTAGGGTGATATTCAAAAACTGGGGGAAAAAATGTTAGAGGTTTTCCAAAGTAAGTAGGTTTATTTTACAGATATTAGTGTGCATGAAATGGGTGCATGAAAGGAGCTTCGATGACAAATTAATCGGCGATCGATGAGTTTTAATCGGCTTTTCTTAGGGCCAAACAGTCTAGTGACAAATCCAGCCTTATGTGTAATCTCGATCAATACAGAACTCAGGATAAAGCAGAAATTCTTTCTAAATTATCTCTCAAGACACATTGTGACATTTTATGTGTTCAAGAGACCCATCGGAATTCCACCCAAAGCAGGTCTTACATTCCTGGGGGCCAAGTCTACTTATTTACAAACGTGTATATTGACACGTTTGTAAATTAGTAGACTTAGCCCCCTGGACTGTCACTTGCCGCTGAGATCTGTCACCTGAAACACGGTAACGCAGTGTTTGCCGCTCCCGGCGTAAGTATCATCTCCACAAAATGCTCTAATGATATATCAAAATTATCACACTAGACCTCGGTAACTGCACTGTAACATCAGTGTAGAAACCCCCTGATACCCCTTTTCAACTCGATACACCTGATTTTAACACTCGGCGCACAAAAATAGTAGCACCAGCTGGGACCTGGGATCGCTCCACGAACATGACCGGTCAAACTGTTGAAAAATGGCAGAAGCTAACGATCTGACTTTAATCCCGAAACAAGCTGCGTCATTTAATAGAGGCCGATGGAAGACACGTACAACCCTGACCTGATATTTGTCAGCTCAAATATTAGTAGGTACTCAGAGCAAAAAGATATGCCAACCGATCCCCGCAACCCAACATAGACAGATCATGTGTAATATCCAGTCCGCTGTCCATCTAGTAGTAGGTATTGCCATTCAGGTCTCTACAGCAAACGTGATCTCTGGCTGGCGGCAACTGCTTAAACACCCCAAAAGCTTTATCGAGCCATCCGACACCCTTCCACCTGGTTACACGTTACTGTGGCCGACTTGGAATTCCCGTCTCTCTGCAGACAATGACCCACCTTCCATTCTGCGCCTCATGACCTGTCCTGTGCACTTGAGGATCTTATGGCTACGTCAGCGAACGGAGTTCGCGTTGCTGAACTTTGGGCTAGACGCAATATTTGAGTTTTAACAACTTTCTTATTTCTCATCGATACACTAAGAAGAAGAACATAGTTATTATGATTTTGATTACCTAACATAATATAAAAATATTATTTGTATCATTCTATATTTGAGTAACATTATTAGCTAAGAATCTAGAAATATCTAAAAATACGCAATATGACTGCATTCAAAATAACGTGAATACACACTAAACAGAAATATGTGCGCTAATAAAATACGTTAACGTTTTGTTGACACTAAACGCAAAATTGTTGGCAGCCATACTGAAATTTTTGAGGAATCCAGAATTTTGATTTGACAATTTTAAACGCAGTCACAAAATATCAAATACTTATTCAAGCTGTATATCACGTTTGACCCAAAATACAAACATTTCTATCGCAAGTGCGTTGCACAAGTCCAAAGCTGATTATCGAATTAAGTCGCAGCGCATTATCAGAGAAATTCACCTGAGACATTGATTGCCGGCACAGGACCACTCGCTACTGAAACTAGTGCCAACTTCTAATAAGATTGGATCCAAACTATTCCCGATGAGCACCCCTCACTGCTTTATGTATTAATTTTATTTGCGTACATTTTAAGCTTTTATTCCCAAACTTTTCCCATTACAAGACTTGTTTAAGTTTTGCACAGTTCTGTTGAAAAGTACGTGAATAATTTAAGTAAACTGTTTTTAGTTTGACAACTAGCGGTCGGTGTCGTGTCACACTGAATATCGATTGCTACTCATTAAAGTCGCTTTTGTCGACTGAATTTTAATTCACCCCTTTTTGTAGTGTCATTGATTACACTGGATGACAAGTCTCATTGATTTGCGTGTATAGGTTTCAAAACACCAAACCCAGGTGCTGAGTGCAACCATTAGCATGAAAGTTAGTCAACGCTAAAAAAATAAATTGATTACTGTTTAATTACACAGGGCGTTTTAGAAGTGATGACTTTATCGCGATAAGGTGCTGTAGAAAAAAATGACATATTGTCCATTACGTGCACTTCGTGATTAAAATAGATTAAAGTAAATGTTGCCATTGTATTTTATAAATCTGATTTTCACTTAATGAAAAATAAAGGGAAAATCGAATAAAAACAGTAGATTCATTTTCGTTGTGATATTCTGTCCGTGTGCGATCGATCACCTATAAGGGGATGTCCGTGTGGATTGAGGAGCGATGTCTCATATTTAAACGCGGATATTGCCAATACTTAGTAGTAAATTAGCCGATTTTGTAAAATCCATGGCTTACGTTATGGTGGCTCCTCATTTCAGACGTCTGAATGAGTCACCTTAGAATTCGAAAATTATAAATATTTTTGAAAATTTAGTATCATTTAATAGTGTTTAATCATCGTAATCTGTATAAAGTTTACATATACAGGGTTATTGGTAAAACACCAACAACCTCCTAATGAGTCATTTTACTCATTATTATGAACAACTTTTACTATGGGAACAAATATGAAATTACGAAACAAAAAACACCTGTTCATTACATTTTGACGAGTTATGCGAATATAAATGTACGGTACAGCTTTTTTTTTGCGATTTCATATTTGTTCCCATAGTAAAAGTTGCGTAAAACGCGATCATTCACATTCTGTTTCATTTTGACAGTTCAGCAATGGATTAGCAATATCCTTCAAAATGATTCAGATTATAATTGATCGTGTGTTACGCAGTTAGAGTGTTGTACGTACTAACATTCGGGCGTACAAACTCTCTATGTATAGACAGATGTACAGTTTTTATCGATGCTAGAAAAGCTGTCAACTCTAAAACTAATTTCTCTTTGTGAAATTGTGAATCCCTCGATTATCGCGCTTTGCATGTCCGCCCGTTCAAACAGCTTTAAAAGCCTAGTTAAGAAAACTTTTCCCCTCGACTCGACTTCAACGTTTTTAATAAGAGTTGCGAAATCTTTACAGACTTCTTTAAAGTCCAACAATTTTTTTGATACCGTCAATGTCTTTATTTTCTTATAAGCTTTATAGAAGTAGCCACGAAAGTGAAGATTTATGCACAATATTAAATTAAATTACACAGATAAATATGTAGATTGTAGACTGTATTGTTTATTAATTCTTGATAGTTAAACAATACCTAATGTTTATATTAGTTGCATTTTAGTGCTTTGATTTTAAAAGCTATAACATAGGATTTTAATAAATAAAAATCCCACTATCGTTTCAGTCGATATCATTTACACAAATCAAGCTCAAACGAAAAAATCATTAAACTTGCTTGTTTGGCATTTTCGTTCGTTAAACAACCCTGAAAGGGTTTGTTTTAGTGACTCAACATAAAACCATTATTCACTTCCTGGAACTTATATCATCGCCTTCCGCTATTGAACCGAGGAAGCCATTTACGGACTACTAATTGTTTTCATGAAACTGTTGCTAGCTGTGGCTGCTTAAAACTAAATCAGATTAAAACATTGAAGCGCCAACAAGCGTTAAAATCTCATCAGTAACGTTCACAATCAGGCTCCACTCCGCGACTTGAGTGGCGGCGGTTCAACTGACAAGAAGCTAAACGACGGGAGGTTTTTGCGCGAGGCATGGAGAACCAGCGCGTCATCGTACCGCCCCTAGCCCACTTTCGTGTTGACAGCAGGTCAATGCCGGTTATCAGAGCCGCGGCCGCTGCAAGACGATCGCCTTTTGTTCAGCCGTGCGCCTCCGACGCGTCCGAGTCAATCACGATAATGTAATATCGATCGGAGCGCCGCGCCGTCTGCACCCGATCGACACTTTGTTAACCACAGAGCGGCGTGCAATGTACGTACTAAAATAGTGTGGCGACGTTGTATTAGGCACTCGTCGAGCAGGGCTTGGTCTACATGAAGGTAAAACGACCTAAACTAGTAACACAGTAGCCTCATGCAGGCTCTGTTCTATCGTTTCCAGTTCAAACTATGAATGTACCGTTTTCATAATTATGTCGATTAATAAAGTGCTTGCCTCAGACCAAATAAAAAACCATGACAGAGCGCTGTTACCAGTGACGTGAGGCCAGTTTCGTAAACATGTGTGCACTTGGTGTTGTTTGATTATAGTTCGATTGTAAATGGTTGTAAATGTGTGCGTTTGAGCGTGTATGCACAGAGCGGAGGTGTAGTTTTGTCATGCTTCACTGTATTGTTCGCAGCGCTGTCTTGGTTTTTTATTTCGTCTGAGGTGTTTGCATTAGATGTTTCATTCACAATCCATGTCCTCCAACTAACTATTGACGCAATGATCTTGAAAAATATAGCATCAACAGTAAAATTAAAATGTGAAAGTCAAAGAAACTTGTTATTAAAAAATACTGCGCTTTAAATAACTTGAACGTGATGGTAGAAGTTCTCAGTACCTACGCTACGCAGTTTATAATTGCAAAAGTTGAGCCCACGGCGATGCAGCGTTCTCTTTTTAAATTTTCTCATAGCAAAGATGCCTTTACGCATTGTTATGTTCCGTTAAAGGTTGGATATGAAACTCCCACGTACAGGAATGTTCTGTTTCAAAGTTTGCAGTCATATTCGCTCACATAATGAGTGAACGTGTACCATAGTAAAGGAAGATAATAGATCCCTATATAAAAATATTAAATATGCAAGCAGCAGTCGATAAAGCAGTCAAGAAATAAACAAACACAAAGACGTCCATATTCTTTATAGAGAGAGGTGCAATATAGCACTTATTGAAGTATATACATTGGGTGTACAGTACCCATATTTCGCCAGTTAAACAAAACAACCTATCGGAGAAGTACCTCCCATTAGACACAACGTGAGAAATAAATAAATATGGATATTGATATATAACATGGATAAACTACGTACTCAAATAAATGAGCTACGAAATCTTAGCACATTTACCTTTCATTGATAACCTGTCAGAGCTAAATGAAGCAATTACAATGTTACATTACGATCAAATATGAGGTATTGACGCAATATAGGAGGTTCACATTATCGGAACCCCGCATCGGTCGCGTACTATGCAATTTCCTACTTCAAACGTTAGAAGCTATTACATGAAAGCAATCTATTAAATTTCGTTCCGGCTCGGGTTGCAGGTTATTTGGAAGTATAAATGGAATACATATTCATTGTAGTTTTAACTACCTACCTACTAGATATTAGTAGCAGTTATGTAGATACCTATTTGCGAATTTAATGCACTTCTGTTCTATGTTATATACTACTTAATACTTTTGCAGATATGGTATGAAATATAATAATAATCATATCTTTATTTATCTCAACATCATATTACAGGCACAGGTTAATGAGATGCAGAATCTTAAATAGAGAAAGGTGTCTGTTGTAGGAGGATCCTGAGTTACAGATCACCTCAGATGTAGGTATCAAAAGATAGAATAATTTAAAAAAATTAGAAACTGAATATATGAATAGTAAAATTACTTTAAAGTTAAAAGGAACATGTATAACCTAATTAAACTCTTGTCGTTTTAAAATTTTCATATGAAGCTACAGAATACCAAGTGATCCTGACATATAAGTACTTTACAATTTCCTATAATCATACATTTAAAGATTCTAAAGTATGCTTTCCAAAACTAGTACCTAGCTAGCTAAGACAACTGCAGACGAAAGAACCGCTTGATGAATACGATAAAACCACCCTTTTAAAATTCTGTTCCTTGATTAGAAACTGAATTTTAAAAGGGCGGTATCTTGTATTAAGTTTAAAAAAAATTAAAAGAGGTTACACAAGCAGACAAGGATAGATCCATTTCCCTACATAGTTAAATTAGGATAAAGTAGTTTTTACAGCGAACAATAGTATGTAAGCATTTGGATGGAGCCGTGAAGTGGCAGCGAGTGCAGATTCAGCGGGACGAGGTGGCAGCGTGCCAGGCACATCTCGCCGCTCTGCCAATCACGCCGCACTTTACCGCGGCTTGATAACGACCCGCCGTGTTTACTACGGGCCTACACACATAAATCATCGGGTTCAGCTTACTTTTCCTGGATTTTTATGGCCTGTATATGAAATATTAATCGTCCTTGACCTTGACGATTTATATTTGATATACTCGTATAAGCCTTTTGTCCCTGACAGCCTATGCGGGTCGGTCGTGTATCAGTAAAACATTGGAAGCAATGATGCGATACTATATAGGGCTGGGGATGCATCCAACCATTTATTTATAGACACATTCAACCACAATCTCCCACTGTTTTCTAACAAGATACAAAATCAGTTGCCAATCTGCTCAGCAGCCAAAGGGAGCAGCAACAACAGAAGCCTGACCATTGAACTAAACCGTACTCTTAGGTGCTCAATAGGCTTATCAAAACGAGTGAAAATAAACGTCAAATCTGTGTAACCTCTGACGTCACTCCCGACCTTCTCATTTGACCATTACAGCATTTTATCGCAGCCGTGATTCCATTGTTAAACCAACAATACCCAAAAAAAATGGAATTTATTAAGTAGTACCTACTCTCCGGCGTAATGTACGTCCATCGAGATTTGTTTATCGTTCTGACAGAATAACAGCTAGTGATGATTGTTGTTTGAATAATTCGGTTTACGAAATGAACTTTATTCTATAATGAACTCTCTCTAATACCATTATCCCTTACCAAACAATGTCCTTTAAGTGCTTGCAGAATAATGTTTTAAATAGGTTTACCGTTAAATTTATTTAGCGATTTGTGGAGATAGCTGGCCTACAGTTATTAAGTTAGACTTTAAAAGATAGGTAAAGTCAAACTCAAACTCAAACTCAAACTCAAAGCATTTATTTCAATTAAACCATTTACAGGCACTTTTGAATTGTCAAGGAGTCGGTCAGTCAGAAATATGAAGCTAGTTGCCCATTCCAAAGCGTAGTAGGTACCTATGGAGAAGAACGGGCAAGAAACTCCACGGACACTCAGAAGTTCAGAGCTAAAACTAAAAGATAACGTTTTTTGGAACCTATGCAATGACCCCAACAGGCAGTGCCAACCTTGACAATTAATAAATTCTTGAGATATCACATGGTGTTTAGGTTATGTCATAAATAAATTCGGTATTATTTGCATAAGAAAACGGGACTAATATGGTGTGGTATTGGAACGTGCATATGATAAGTTAGCATCTGAAAATAATACCCGCGTCGCTTCGACAATGGCGAACAGCCAAAACTACGACGGACTTAATGTGGTGTGAATTTTTTACGGTGCCAAATGAACTCCAGGAATATTGCCAATGGGATCAATGCTAGGCTTTACAATAAAGCTTTACAATAAAGCCTAGCATTCCATGTAAAAATATATTAAAATTATATTTCAACATTTGTAAAAAATAATTTTAAAGATTAACATTTCAAATTCTAGAATTGCTAGCATAGTGATTTATTCCTTATATTTTTTCCACTCTTGAATACGATTTTAACATATAACTACCATACTAGAAGTAAATAAATAAACAACTGACTAATTATGTAATCGCAGCCTACTTACCATTGATATCAAAGAGTTAAACTAACCTTACATGACACGCATAAGTTTACACGATAAAATATATCAACGTTAATAAAAAAAATAGGTATCTACATAAAATAAATTCTTAATTCCATAAACAGCTTTAGTTATAGTGGATACAGTAGCATAAGAAGATATCATATTCTACTTAATATAAAATATCAATAGAGATATCTAGGAATAATAATTGATAACTTCAAATGACTGTGGTGCATATTCAGTGCTATAATGTTCCCACTGCTGGGACACAGGCCTCCTCTTTGTAAGAGGAAGTGGGCCGTAATCCACCACGCGGGCCCAGTGCGGGTTGGTAAATGTCACGTCTTCGAATTTTTGGTTCTAGGACATTCCGGTTTCATCACGATGTTTTTTTTCCTTCACCGTTTTGAGATCAGTGGTGATAAAATAATTTACACAAAGTGCTAGTCTGGGTTCGAACCTATGTCCTACAACTCGTAAGTCGCGGCCGTTACCACTTGGCCAACACTGCTCAAATGACTATGATAAATAATGGATTTCCCATTTGTATAGTACCTACTACCTGAAATAAAGTAACGTAACGCACTACTTATATTGAGTTTAACATCACCATCGCTGAAAATGATGACAGAACTTCACTAACCACCTCTTTGTAAGTCGTATCTACTTGTTATATATTTTACTGTGTGTACAAAAATAATAAATAAATAAATACTCGATTCTCGATCCATATAGGTAGTCACGACGGAGGTTCTATATAACTAACTGAAACAGTATTTTCCTTCCATCTCAAAACATTTCTATATTTTATAGATAATAATAGTGTTGTTAGTGAGGAACCTCTGGGACCTGCTCGCTTCCATCGCGAGGTATCATGGCTGAATAAGTAAAGTGGAGGAGGCTTCGGCAGCAAGCTTCGCAACATAACTAATGCCGTTACGTAACAGACGTAGGTACTCTATACACCGCAAATAACTTCACATTGTCTTCGCATTGTCCATCTGGCTATGCCTATCATTACCTATCGTTGCCTATTATAATAATAATAACGATGTATGGGTATGTCGGAAGCGTTAGGCATCAATGTTACTAACATGAAGCAATCGTTGAAGGAGCGCTTCTTTGTCCGCCTAAAGAAAGTATTTAATAGTCTTCTTCTTATCCGGCGGAAACAAGGTGCGCGCCTTCAACGGTTGGGTCATGCCGGTTTTGATGTACTCTCTCGGCATACTCAAATGGACTCAGACCGAACTTGACGCCCTGGATAAGAGGAGCCGTACGCTGCTGTCTGCATACCGAATGCATCACCCACGGTCATCGGTAATGAGTCTAATGAGACTGTAAATCCCGCGAAAGTGTGGAGGTCGAGGCTTTATAAACTCTAAGACCCTCCACAATCGCGAGATATGCAGTCTCAGGGAATATTTCCTAGAAGCCGACGTGGGGATGCATCGAGATGTGGTCGCAGTGGACAAGGGCCTCACCCCACTCTCCTTGGCGAAAGAGAACTGGTGCAAGCCTGTAGTGCTAGACACTAACGATCGCAGGGAGGTATGGCAGATTAAGGAGCTTCACGGACGCTTTTTCCGGGCTCTGCATGGACCCGATGTGGATTTACTAGCGTCCGTAGCCTGGCTGCGTTTCGGTGACCGCTTTGGGGAAAACGAAGGTTTTGTCTGTGCAATTATGGACGAAGTTATCATGACGAACAATTACCGGAGATTTATTGTGGAGGAAGGCACGGTTGACCGGGAGAATCAATCCGACACATTATCTCCGGGTGTTCTCATTTAGCTAACGGAGAGTACTTGCATAGACACAACCTTGTAGCCAGGATTATCAGCAACTTGCTCTGAAATACAGCCTTGTGGAATCGGAAGTGCCGTACTTCAGGTATGTGCCCGACCCAGTTCTCGAAAATGGAAATATCACATTAAACTGGGATCGATCCATCATCACTGACAGGACTATTGTTGCCAATAATAAGCCTGATAGTGGTGGTGGATCGAACAGAGCGGCGCGCAATGATCATTGACAACATTTGCCAAGGAGATAGACGGCATCCTGGGGAAGGATATAGGCTACCTTTTATTTCAAAAATAGTCCTAGGTATAAGTAGATATAGGGTATGAATAATAATAGGTGGAACAAAATGGTTTTGAAGGAAGTATGTCAAACAGCGTTTTTGTAAAATCATCCCCCAAGGGGTTAAAATAGGGGATGATTTTAAAATGTATATGTAATATTAAAAAAAAATGTGTAGATACTTCATTAAAAAAGATTTAAGGGATGGGTTACACAGTCCTAGTCAGTGTTATGTTGTGTTTTGTGTAAGAAATTATCAAATTACTTCTTAGACTCAAACTCACTAAATAATAATAAAAAGCGTTTATTTCTCACCACAAGCCAAAAAAAAAATACAAACAATATTACACACAAGCAGTAGCCAACGATTTTTGGTAAACTAAATCCCACCCGTGTTTCTTCAGTTGCCTGTATTTTGCCAGAGGCCACGGTATCCCTTTCGGACTTTCCCGCGACCCTGACAGGCATCGACCCTAGCGGACCCCGACAGTTGTGCTGACATCTCTTTGAGGTGCGCGTGGAACACACCGGCCTACGGTGCCTACGGTGGCTGGGAATCAGCCTGGGATTGCCAAAGCCCAGGGCGTCTCCTGCATAGTCAGTATCTTGAGATTACATATAATCTCTATTTCATTAAAAATCGGTCTACTGGGTCGAACATTATTAAAATGTATTATGTCTATCTGTTAGTCTCACTCCTTAACGGCTGAACGGATTTGGATGAAAGGCATGCGGATAGGCCATTATTTTGTTTAGGACATAGGATACTTTTATCCCGGTAGTACATTCCCGTGGGACGATATCCTACATCTAGATCCACGCGGGCGAAGCCGCGGGCAAAGGTTAGTGTTACATAATGACACAAAGTATATCAGTGAGCAGCCGGCTATCGCGTTACACATAACATAACATCACGCCTTGTTGCTCCGAAGGGTAGGGCAGAGACCAGAGACTGACTTGCTTGCGGACTTTGCCGATAAGATCATTAAATACGCACATTTAGGTATACTTGAGAGCAGTGGTGGGGGTGGTAACGGCCGCGACTTACGACTCGCCGGTTCGAACCCTGACAGGCGCTTTACTTTGTGTAAATCATTTCATCACCGCTGCTCTCAAAACGGTGAAGGAAAACATCGTGAGGAAACCGGCATGTCCTAGAACCAAAAATTTAAAGAGATGTGACATCTACCAACCCACACTGGGCCGGGCCCGCGCGGTGGATTACGGCCCACGCCCTCTCACAGAGAGGAGGCCTGTGTCCCAACTGTGGGAACGTAATACTTCATTAATACAAGAATTCACAAAATTAACATACGCACGAAACTACTGGAAATACAAACAAAAATTAGTTTTCAATAACAGTTGAGTTTATTTTGAGCCTCCATGAAGAACCATTAATTATGTGTGTATGTTAATTCTACTGAATAGGGTAATTTTTAGTTACTTCAAATTCAAAATTATTATACACACATTATTCATGGCCGTAAAGTAAACACATAAATTAATCGAATGGCTAGCATCACCTCTAATGGCCGATTTTTATATTTACGGACCGTTATTGGTTAATATTAAGACTCTTGTATCTTTACCAATAATGAAGCAAAGACCTCGTAGCTTTGAATAGAAGGCCCTCCCATATGGAAGTAACTATCACAGGTACTATTTGCTTACGAATCTACATAATTTATCCAGCCTGGTTGGAATGAAAGTGGTGAATACAATTAAAAAGCCTTCCCGGCGTCGTCAACACACCCTCTGTCAGTTACCTAAACGCATGCTTAAAAAGCTAGGGCTGATATCACGGATTTGTTTTTAAATATAAAAGACAAGTAGGTACCAAGTTTTAACCTACAAAAATCTACTGTTTCAGACAATAGTACATTGTGATACAAGTGTGCTCTTTTGGATATTACAGTCGAGGCGGTATTAGTCGATAAAATAGCCGAGAGTGTAATGACCAATGCACACGCGTTTCATATGACGTTTTTCAACACACTTGCGAGGAAAAACACAGACTTGTTGTAAGAACATATGCTACAATAACGTTATTATAAAGATGACACATTTAGATTTATAAAGTTCAACTGACCTTTGTTGCCAGGTACTGACTATCCGGAGCATCGATTAAAAACGTCCGTTGGTGACGACAATACTTTAAATTTTGTATTTTTGATAATACTTATTTAACCACACAACGAAAACAATAACAACTTTATAGAAAATGGCGCGCTGGTTTAGTTTTCCCATAGGTGTAAATAAAGGCACTGGCAAAACCGCTAGACAGCCTGTAGTAAAATAAACAAAAACTAATGTTTCTAACAAGAAACAATACTAAACGTATGGCGGGGTCAAATCTATTTATTATTATTTACGTATTGATATTCTTCCCGACGTGAAATCGACATTTTAAATATGTAATAATTAACCACTCAACGAAAACAATTAAGCTATTTTTCTTCCTCCATTTTTTTAACAGATGGCAGCGACTTACTAATTGCCAGAGACTGTAGTTTTACAACGCCATCTAGGAGGCTTGTCTAGATTTATATAGAAAGTTTTATAGAAACCAGGTTCAGTAAAATTTAAAAAAAAAGATAATTATGTACCAAAAACATGTTAATAGACTTTTTTTTAATTCTTATATTTCTACGTATGGTACTAGATTAAAAAAAAAATGTTTTTGGCTGATGCCAGTAAAAAAATAATTAAAACTATTGCAATCTATTGCAAAGATGTCGCAACAAAATGATTAGGTAACAGATACTACTACTACTACTTCATTCTAAGGGTTCGAATTGAAGTAAAAGCCTTGGTTATGTTTTTTGTTGAAAATACGAAATTTATGAGTGTAAATACATAAATTCAGCATTTATTGAAGATGTTTCGACTTATACTAATATTACTTCAGACAAAATTTGCCATATAACGATTTTTAGTAATTGATAATTTCATAATTGTTACTTATGCTGCCATCTATGATATTTTTTCAAGACTAATTATAATTTGTTCGAGTTGAGACCATTGCCCCTGGTCAAAACGCTCCTGGTCTGCCTATAGCACAGATATTATAATACTACGTAGGCACAGATATTAAAATAACCAAAGCGAGCTGGGCTTGTATTTATTTGCCAGTTCATTGAAGTAAGCCAAAAATACGTTTTCGGGTAATGACTGCCATTTTTGGTATTTTTCCACTGTATGAAAGTTTCGTAGGCCTCTCTAGATTTTGGTGGCAACTGGCTATCACTCGCGTTTCGTGGCTCGATTAGTATTTCCGGGAGGTCAAATCTACGTATTGTTCTTCTTCCAGTGATGTCGACATTTTTTTAAATAACCACACATCACACAACGCAAAATGTTAACAAATATTCGGTTTTGTTTTTCGCGCGCAGGTGTAAATAAACGTACTGGAAAATTCGCTAAACAGCCTATGTAATAAACACAATATAAACCTTAATGTTCTTAATACTTGCGTATTCAAAACATTAAGGTAAATATGTAGTGAACAATATAAAAGTACTTATGTAATTTCATTGAATATTAAGTACTTAAGTTCATTTTTATCATTTTATTTATTTACATAGAAGGCATAAAAGAAGGCATGAAGTCTCTTTGATGAGATTTAATTAACGAAGTGCAAATCTCTGCTCTTATGAAAATAGAGAATGCTTATATAGGTACTATAGGATAGTTCATACTAATTACATGTAATTATAATATCCCACTGACCTGCCCATGGGATTATTTTTTCATAACTAAACGCCCATGATCTGCCTATGGTATTAAAAAGTTTCACCAAAGTCAATTTCTTTAGAGGTATATATGGTAGGTATGCAATTAGTAAATACTATAATGGTAACATGGTATGTGATGTTCCCATGATAGTACTTACTAATTCCATACCTACTGCCATGTCATTACTCCGACTAGTAAATAGTTATCTGTGGCGTACATTACCGCACTAGTGCGGTAATGTAAAGTAAAAAGCACGCTTCCATAATACACTGCATTATGAACCTAAAAGCGGGTCAATAAGAGCCACTTTACGAGCAAGTGTGTTAAAAATACCTACTATTGTTAACACCATCCAAAATTATCACATGACATTTCATTTTGACAAAGGAGGTTTTACACTATCATATACCTACAGGATCATAGATCTATGATCATAGATATAATGAAATTGTAAAATAGACATCATAAGGGTAATTTGTGAGCTTCGTAAATAGGTTCATGATATAATATGATAGTGTAATATTCCCCTATGGGGTATATACCCTTATGATGTCTATTTTACAATTTCATTATATCTATGATGAATGCTACCAAACCCACCAAAGTTGCCCTACACTTTGTCCTATGTATCTGAAACAGGCGACAATACGACAATTTTGCAAGTTTCTGAAAAACAATTTTTGCTATATTTAATTATATTCTATCAATTTTGTAATTTTTTCACAAATACATGAGTCACGATATCGGATAAATTAAATAGGCCTGAACGTGGACTTGCTTATGTGCCAATTACCAATTGATTGCTCCCGAAACCCCCAGGCCTGCAGCAACCCAATACTTCTACAGCAAAGAAGACAATAAAGCCGCAATTAATTCTATGAAATCCGTATTTTAGACAGCTATATTTATCTACTTCAGTACAACATAAAATGTTCTGGTTCTTGTCAGTTGTAGGTATAACAAAAATAATGGTTATTTTATGTACGCCTCGAAACAGCGCCATTAACAGCTGTCTTACCTGCACTTGATATGTGATTAATTGTTGTTGAACAACAACAAACAACGTGGTTCTTGCTAAATGTTGTTTTCTTGTTGAATGGCGATGTTATCCATGCATTATAGAACGGTTTGCTTACCGTGCTAGCTGTAAACGTCAATAGAGCGCTGATCAGGGGCGTTTCCATTGATGGCTACCGCGAAGGTCTCGGGTGATTTGTTGAACCACCATTGATTGATGACGTAATCTGAGTAGCCGGAACTACTTCCATCGTACTATCTTTAGATTCGATAACTTGTACCTACCATTTTATTTAGATTTAAGTTAATTTGTTGTTTATCTATTTACTATCAATTACGTTTAATTTACCAGCGATTGTTATCAGAGTGTAAGTAGGCATACGGTAGCATGTGGTGGATGATACCTAAAATGAATCTAGCTTTAATTAAAAATCCTTCCAACCTTTATAAAGCATATTTGGGTTGGACATTATATCACCTACAGGTCCCTTATATAATTTAATAATGAAATAAGACCTCTGGCGTAAAGCCTCTAATTTATGGAAAGGAGCAACCGAGCGAGGGACATCGTAAATAAATCTTTCGAATTATTTGCCCATACCTGCACCCTCATGGCTAATTTGAAGGCCAGCTTCGAGTGGATATTTATCGGACAAAGCTTTTTATATCAAATCTAAAACTTGTTTGATGATTACTATCAAATTGTATGGTCATCAGTTCATCATCCTCCCTAAAAAGGGTAATTTTAAATGACAATTATTTTTTACCTCATTTTCAGCGTGTTATTATACCAGCCTATAAAATTCATCATCACATTGTTGCATATGAGCTACAAATCTTCGATCAAGAATGCTACAGTGAACTATCATACGGAACGTTGCCAGATTTACGACGCTTGGCAGACGTTTGGATTGGTTAATTAGAATTTAACTCAATTTTGGTACAGTGCAGTTTGGTCAAAGTTAACTTACTTGAGAATTTCTTGTCACTCTCATTAAAAGGAAAACTATGAACCGTAGCAAAATACGCTGCATGGTAAAGTGTTTCCGAGTCACGTTAACTACATAAAAAACAGCCCAAAGTCCAATTGAATTATATAAATAATGTGACAGGATACGCGTGGCTATTGTGTCCGAGAAAGGCGACGCAGTCCCGGTGGTTCGCAGTAAGTACCTACATACTTGTATCCTTTTTGTAGAAGACAGGTTTACCGGATTTTCCTTATACCCATAAGTTTTATTTTTCATGTGAATGTTGTTTTCTACGAGAGTCTACGCAGTTAGATCTTTCGTTTTAACGAACATGTTGGTAACTTCTAGAATTTTCTTGAATTATCAATAGGTACATAAAATGTTTAAACGCCTCCAAATGTATTTATTCCAATAGGTCCGAACGGGATACTGATCCTTTACTTTGATCCTTGTTCCGGAGCCTGTCCCCGGGGCATATTCAAGTTTTACTACGCCCAGTACTTGCTACAGCACATTGTTTCCCACATAGCTGTCAAGATCGTCAATTAAGTTTTATTGCTATAGAAACATGTCATCAGGCAGTAAAGTGTACCTATTATTAACTGATACTTTTATTGTAATGACTCTTATTACGTATATCTAAGGATTAACTCGTGAAACGTTACTTTCTTGTGTAAAATTCATGACTATTACCTACGCCTAGTTGTAGCACGCGTAGCTAGCAGTTGTTATCCACTTTAAATCAATTACTCTACCCTTCATGTTGTTTAATGTTTTCTTGTTTGTATTAAAATAAATAGTGTTAGTTGATTTGGGCTGTATCTGGTTCTAATAATAATGGTTTATTCATAAATTGCTTAAAAGACATTTCAAGCAGAACTAATGTCGCCGGGATACCCAAACACGAGCAAGTAAGCGTATACCCGATTTTATAACAACTAAGTTATTAGTCGCATTAACGCCCTCGGAAGATTAACAAAATATTAAGTTCCTACGTTTTGTCAACTTAAACATGTTAAAAAAAAAAACAAAACGCTACAATAAATGTTATAATGAATCTAATGTTAGTTACCTCGTAGCATGACGTAGACGTTTCGCCGCCGCCGCCCAAATTATACGATAAACACTGTTTTTCTGACACGTATCATGATATTTAATGCCACACTTTTAATATTCAATCTTTTTCGAAGAGCCAATTATTATTATAGAAAACGAAGGTTACACGTGACGTTATTCAACAAGGTTTGTATCGTAGAAGCACGCGTCTCGCGGTGTCGGCGGTTGCATACACTTACACGTGCAGCGGTTGCTCTGTGTACCGGTGTCGGGTACGTGGGCCCGGTGTCATGTGCAGCGTGGCGCGCGCGGGGCGAGCGGAGCGCGGTGCGAGCGGCGAGAGCGGCGGGAGCGTGTCGGGCGTGCGCGTTCGGCCTCTCCACGGACTCAACTGTAGGGCTTCTGTCCCGCTAGGGCGGCGCGCCCACGCTCGATACCGCCGCCTTCCCAGCGCCCTCCCACATTGCAAAATCGTTTATATTTTTTTTTACAGATTATTGCAAAAACAGATATTCCAATACGTTTCCAGCCACGTCTCGCTACTCGACAAACTCTTGAATAACGACGCGTTTATTCTCCTCTCATCTTTTTGTGGGAATAATAAAGTGCGACCTGAATGAGTGTAATCATATCGGAGCAAGCGGGAGGCGTGGCTGTCTAACTAAATGAACGCTTTGACATCACTTCATCAAGGGTTTATTCATATTTAATTTGGGGCATAATTTCTTAATCGATTCAGACGCATACTTAACTTTAAAATAAACTCATCGCCATTTTTTATACGTAGGTACTTACTCACATATAAATGAATACACATGAATTAAGTATGATAAATACCCATGCATATATTATGCACAAGACGGATTTTTATTAGAAGGATACCCAAAAAAAGAGAATTATAAGTCTAGCATTGGTACCTACTATCTACCGCACATGGTACATACCTATCGTAGTTGTGAACATGTTGATAAAATATTGGAAATTAATGGATCTATAGAAAACCCTGGGTTAACAAAGGATTGACACAATAATTATGAATGATGATCTTGAAAAAAGTGATAATAGATCTATCACATTCGTTGCCGCACATCTTTATGGGTTAAGTGATCATATAAAGCTCGGCTTATCTTGGGCTGGTTTGGGCCTTCCGTTCCCTGTTCGAGTAAAACCCATTGCCTTTTGCAGTTTAAGTATAGCCCTGCTGTGCCCCTGTACTTTGTACTGTGGATGATTAATGAAGATAGGTAGTGCCTATCAATGAGTGACGTATCACATATGAACAAGCTCTAGACAGAGCTTGATTCGTTCCAGAACGATCACAATGTATTTATTTATAAGTTAGGTCTTAATCATTAAGTTAATAATAGCACAGATATTATAATACTAATAATAGTCAGGCATAACTATTTATTATCATAACGGTAACAAGCTGTAAGTTGTTATTAGGTATCTACTTGTCCAAAATATTCATAGCCCCTTATATTCTCCCAGCTATGAACCGGGACTATGAACCGTATGACGTTGATTCGACACACGCTATTTCGAAAAAAATCGGGATTTGTACCTATGTACCTACGCCAGTTCGAAAACACATTGAATCGAAAACCGCTATAACAATTGACGTTATCGCGAACACGCTGATGCGAAATAATCTTTAAATGGTAGGTACGCTAGTAGCAAACCGCAAGCGGCAATGTCGCCCAAATCGCAATGACAGACCGCTGCGACACGACCACACGACTGGTTTCTTACCAGTCGTGTCGCTCTTCTGAAGATACCATTACCACCTGTCACCGTTTTCATAGAGTTAAATTGGGCGAAGGATTGGCGGATTTATGTATGTGCCTCTATAGTCAACCCTAGCAGAATTAAACTTGAAACATTAATCAATGTAGGTACTTATGAACATGGACATTGACGTCACCGAGTTCATCAATTTAATGCTTTTATCCATGAGTAATTTGAAGTTGTACAATGTGGGCGGTGCTTGGCTTGTGTGTACCTTATCGATACTTACACTGTGATTTACATAGCTCCATTTATTATGAACATGATTGATATAATATAGGTACCTACCTACAAAGGGACTAGTATAATGAATAGGTAACACTAGGCCGAGGCGACACCTGAGTGCCAAAATGAAAGCGAACTGTTGGCTTGTCACGATTGGATCAGCGCCGAGAGTTGAAAATCCAACAGTGCAATCATATAACATTACATTTAGGTGTGGCGTAATACCTACATTTACGTACGTACGCGTACGTTCGCAAAGTAAATTCATAGCATCAATGTAGGCCCTGCATAAATCTAAACAATCAATCCATCCACCTGAATCACTACCTTCTTAAAATATTCAAAACCATTTCCCTCACAGTTCACACGAAACGTCAGACAAGAAAATATATGAGACACGGAAAGCTGAAAATTCCGCAGCAACAAATATAATTGAATAAATTCGAATGTAAAAACATTAGCGTAGCATAAATCTGTGCGGAAAAACAAATGGATCACATAATGCAGTAGCGTACTGCGGGTGGTGGTGGTGGTCACTGATAGTATCAGTGCGGTCAACGGCATGCGCCCGGGGACCGCGGGCCCCCTGACCGGCGACCGGCCGCCGCCGCACCTGCTACCCACCGACATGCACTGCAGTAGTGACGTGCCTCCGGCTCTTGATAACTTATAAGAACAATAAGAAAAACAGAAGTAAAGGACATCGTGTCGATCCACCATGCAGCCCCCGCCGTCAGAAACTGCCTTTTAATTAAAATTCACATGCAATAAAGCACTTCCTTTTGGAGCTATGTGAGCATATTTATACTGAAACGTGCATCGCATCGGAATAATGTAAACGGGACTAAGTAGGCTGCATTTTGTAGATGGAAATTATGGAATATTTTCCCTTTGGACACGTCGAGCATAGCTCGATGCAATGCCTTTATGTACAAGTTTGATACTTTTAGGAAAAAGGTTTTCCTAACATAACTGGCGAAATGTGAGTGTAGGACTGTAGGTAGGTACTATAGCTACTACACCTCTAGGTATGAGACTTTCAGGGAATACATACTGATGATGCGCTTCATATTATTTTATGGTTTGACCTACCCATAAAATTTATCAATTCAGAAGTTAAAGCAGACAGGCGCGACCGGATACCATTACCGGTAGAACAATTTCCGTGAAGTTTTCATAGAAAATTTTCCACCAGGGTAGCGACACGCCTGTCTGCAGGAGCCTTAAATCAAACGAAATTGTTAAGATACCTACCCTATCTAATTTTAAACTTTGAATTAGTTAGTAGCCTAACTCCGTCCCCTTGTTTCCAATCCGAAATCACAGCTGGCCGCTCGGCTATTCTCTGCAGGTTTGGGATTTATTCCCCGCTCGATAATATTGTTCTACGGATAATATATAGATCGTTACTAAGCTGTTCAAGCAGTCTGCCCAACAGTAGGGATAGGGACAGGGATGCCAGACTGTATAGCAGAGGAATGCCTGTTTTCACTAGGCGATAGCTAAACGAATGCTAAATAAAAGTGCAATGTTGTATTTTCTACTTTCGGCGCTCAGCTGAAGATTGAAATTCCAACAGAGCGCTTTTATTAAGGTATTCATTTATTTATTCGGTTATTTCATTCCAGTTGGACGGGAGCACGCACGTGTGTGCCACGGAGCAGGTCCCAGGTGGAGTAGCGCGCAACATGGCCGAAGCTCTGTGGCGGCTGCGAGGAGGCCGCACCAAACTCCTCACCGCTGTTGGTGAAGATGCGGATGGAGAATATTTGGCGAACATAGCACCAGGCCTGCTACTGCGCGGTATAGACTCACAGCTTTCACGCAGACATAAAAAACTCATAATTTGCCGAAGAACACGACTTGACAAGACTCTTGTATCAAATTTTATATAATTTTTCAATGTATCGATGACGAAAGACGATCGACGAAACGAAAGATGTTTTCATGAATCTTAAGTTTTGTAAGTACGTGCGTCAACTAAACTTATCCAAGGATATCTATCGGCTGTTCAAAATCCGTGGCATTTGCGTAGCAACAGCCTACGCAGTGCTACGAGTTTTAAGAAGCTTGCACTTTAATTTGATGACTTGATGTCATGGTCGGTCTCCCCGAGGCAGAAACGTAACAGCGGCAGCGTAGGCCGAAGCTACGCAGTGCTACGATTTTAAGCAGACCACTTCCATTTGAAATTTCATGTTGATTTTAGTCCCAACGAGGCAGAGTCGTAGCATACCTAGTGTAGGCCGTTGCTACGCCATCCTACGAGTACCTACTTTCATTTGGAATGTCGTAGGCCGTAGCTAACTTCGGCACTAAACTTCTTTTTTTTTCCACAGATTGTGTAGTAAAACATGCTCGCACACCTTCGTATGCCGCAGTGATGGACTCCCGAGGTGAATGTCTTCTCGGCCTCGGCGACATGGCTCTGCACAACCACGTCACTATAGATCTTGTATGTAGAATTCCATTTCATAAAAATTCATGTACATTGTAGTGGATTCATAATAACTCCAATAGGTCTTCTAATCAGAATAATGTAAGTGTTAGGGTTATTAACTTAGGATAAATACAATACGAGTAAGTACTAAGGTAGTGACTACTTCACTGACTGAAATCTCCCCCGATATACAAACATTTTGAATATTTGACTCCGCATACATTATTTTATGACGGAACATAAACCCAAAACTAGGGCCACGATTCAAAACGCTTGTGACATTACATAGTCATAAAATGTTAAAATTAAATATCTTCGGGTGTGTATAAAGCCAGTTGAGGGGCCTACAAAGGCACACAACTACGACAGGCTACAAGACGAAAGCTATAAATTAATAACTGACACTTGCGGCCGTTTGCTAGACACTAGACACGTCGTGGCAGCGACTGTCGCATCCAACAATAGCCTTTAGTTAACTCACTCTGATGTGGCCATGAATGACACTTTCCTTTACTAACATTTTTATTATTTACAGGTAAATAAGCACATGAAAGTCCTTGAAGAAGCTCCATTAGTCATTCTTGACGGC
This sequence comes from Lithophane semibrunnea, assembly GCA_947363905.1. Lineage (NCBI taxonomy): Eukaryota > Metazoa > Arthropoda > Insecta > Lepidoptera > Noctuidae > Lithophane > Lithophane semibrunnea. The sequence goes on along the minus strand of OX376188.1, from coordinate 9,918,621 downwards.
AACGTTCCTCAATCTACAATTGACTTCGTCTTAAAGGTGTGCCAACGTCTTGAAAAACCCGGTAAGTTGACCGATTTTTCCTAAAAAGCTGAAAAGCCCAGTCTTTAAACATTTTGGGGGTTTGTAACCGACGATGGCGCGGAAATAGAACGAAGTTTCGCATAGACGTATCTGCCAGCAGCGACATCCAGCTAATCTGATTCCGATTTTTTTTATATACAAAATGTTTTCACAAGTCTCGACTCGTGAATGTGTGTATGGTCGTCGAGCGCATCATCGTTTACCAGCAGTGAGATAGAACCGCGAATTTGGGGGTAGATTTTAAAACAATATTTTGTCACTAAAATATAATTATATTTAAAATTATCAGTACAATCAGTGCTCATCCTTGGAATGGCTTTTTAATGAGATTATTATTCGGACGGATATGTTATATTTAACACAAAATATATAAATATATTGTTAACAAGAGATTACTTTCTTCAAGGCACTAAGGTACTTCATTAGGTACAATTATTTAGTCATTTGTCATATGAATACATAGTCATAATAATAAAATGAATTTTGTTAAATAAACAAACACTACGATTAACGTAACTTAAAACATATACGAAGTAATTCTTTAGTTATAAAAATTATACAAAATGATTAAATAAGACATTAAGATTTAATAAAGTATGTATTCTTGTACATTTTATTTGCAACTCTTGTAAGTGCACTTGATTTACTTTTTAAAATACTAAATTAAGTAAATAATATTTTTTCGACCATACTAAACACTCACCATTAAACTGACCAGAAAGAGAGAATAAAATATTCACTCACAAAATAAAATCTAAGACAAAATTTGCTGATTAGCAGCCAAATATGATGTTCAAAAAATACACAAAAAATCAAATGTTTTTTTCTAGTCAGTATAAAATCTCATGGATCCGAGCTTATGGTGTCTATAGAGAAAACTCTGAAAGGTCATAGGACCTGTAGTTTAGAATCTACCCACACTGGCTTAAAAGTCTCATTCCCTGTATAGTAATTGAGTAGTAGCCTACTAACATAACATACAAAATACATAAATATTATAAGCATTCATTGCAAAAAAGTAATGTTTGAAATGAAAGGCACAAATCATGGAACTGCCTGTTACATAAACTGGTATACATCAATAAGTACATAATAACATTTGGAATCGAACCAATTAGCCTATTCAGAACAACACAATACACAAATCTAGTTATTAAAAGTATTGAACAAACAGCGAAACTAAATTATCAATTCCTTGAGTTCAATCAATATTATTTTACACTTTGGAATTAAGTGCAGGAGATAATAAATCTTTGCCTGTTGCACTTTCCGAGCAAGACAATAAAATATTGATCGTGCGATTCATTTTCATAGTAACTACTTGTAGAATGGTGAAAAACAGCTCTAGGTTGCATGTAAAATCTATTGAAGTTTATGTGTTTAAAGTACATTTGAAATAATAATAATTGGACTGGGCTATATTTTAGATAAAACCCAACTGACGTTGTTGCTGCAGCTGATCGCGCAAGTGATGCAGCGCATGTTCTGGCTGGCTATGTTGCATTTGAGCTACCAGGTTCTTTGCTTCCAAACGAAGTTCGTAAAGCTTACGGGATTCCAAATACAGCAGGATTGCTGCAGCTCCTGTACAAAAATACAACATAATATTTTATCTGAACAATCTGACTCTAACCAATCAAATTAAAGAATTTAACTTCCATAATATGACTTGCATTTTACGCTTTCTATTAATTGTAATTAGAAAAAAAATATACGAAAGGAGTTTGCTCAGCTTTTTAGTGGCTTGGCACCGCCCAGGGATCAAAACCTGGTTAATTTCAAAGTTTCATGTTATGGTGTACATTTATCTTCTTAAAATGCTTTAAAATACAGCTGAATTTCAAAAATATTTCATTTAAAAAATTGAAGTAATTAATCTGAATAAGCTCCAGGTATTATTTATCTATATAGATGACAATGGTTCTTGCACCTATGACAAATGTTTTACTTACTGGCCTACTTGTAACCTTTAAAAAATATTAATTTTAACATCCTCCCAAATCTATCATCTACACATTAAAAAATCATTATTTTGAAATAGTGCAAAGTTGGCCTGAAATTCAGCGTAAATTCCTTGGCTAGTGGGCAGAACTTAGCCCTGAAGTGTCATGTACTGTTTAATAGGAAAATTTCGTTCTACACCATCTGAGGACTTACGTGGTTGTCTAGGCACTGGTGTTTTTATAGATGTTCAGTGACAGATAGTATTATTAATTATAGTTACACCATTATATCAAGTTCACATAAGATCTGGTGGACAAAGGCCTTCAACATAGACTTTAAAACTAGTCTGAGGGGGCTGATTCTCCCCTTGACTGCTAACTGTAATTGCAAATTAATTAGTAACACATACTTACCAAACAACAAGAAGGCAACCACAGCAAAAGCATAAGACCATGACAGCACATTGAATGAAGGATATAACAGCCAATCACGGCGATAACAGTTCCCTCCAAAAATAGCTACTGCGAAGAACAAAAACACACCTGCAAACAAATATTAAACAGATTTAGAGATGATATTATTGAGTTTAATATGTTACATATTAGATACAGTGATGAACACTTTTGATTAAAACTTACTTGAGACAGCCACCATTATAAAAGCACAGGTGACAAAGATCCATTCATATCGCAGCACGGTGCGCAGTGGCCATCTCACAATGACACAAGCTAGCAACACTTGAGATGTAAATGACAATATCAGAGCCATTGTAACAAATGACTGCACTGCCATCAGCCACCCAGGCAGCAACCACTCTCGGATCACATAGAACTCCTAGAAAGAACAAAATATTTTAAATAATTGTGTAATAAATTGTATCTTCCATAAATTTTAATTGTTAAAGTTTTTGAATCTACAAAGCATTATTAAAAAAAAGCACATCAAGTATTACTTAAAAACTAGTTTCAAACAATCAAAAAGCGTTTGCAATGCTTGAGTTTCTGTATGAAAGTGAGCTTCTGTAATATGGGCCAATATGGCAATTTATTTATTTCAATCAACCTGTCATTATATCGTCAATCAGTAATCTTAAAAAAAGTAATTGCTTTTACCTCACTAAAGATGTAGTGGCACCCATGAAACAGTTTATCAAACTGATAGGAAGGGAATCGAAAACGGTCAAAACAATATTCCCATAAGCCCATGTGTTTGAAGCTTGAAAACATCTCAGGATACGACTCAATCCAGTACGGGCCGGCAAACGAAAGAAGGAGAAATAGGCCAGCTATATACGTTAGACTGGCTCCGATGAGAGTGGCATCTGTAAATAAGTTTCAACACCAATCATTATTTGAGAACTATCTTTTTTATTTTATTATCCTCACACGAGTCACATGGAAGTATTTTATTAGTATTGGAATAAATCACAAACATCCAGAAACGTACTCATTCAAAATTACAAGGGCGTGCCCAAATTAAATTACTTACTTGAAGCCTTCGGATACTCATTATCGGCGGCTGTCATAATGTCGGTTGTATTTAATCAATAATTGCAGATTATCTTTAAAACAGCACTTTGAAGACCAAGTTTACAGTAATAAATTTTATGAAAACAAGCGTCTTCAATTCAACTGCTAACAAAATTTGACACTAGTGACATTTGACGATTACGATCCTTTAGAAAATGACATAACGGATATCGTCTAAAAACCACTAAAAACTTATAGAGCCAAAGTAAAAACCAAAGTGTACGGTCAGTGATGGTTACTTTTTTATTGGAGGCCTCTAAAATATTGTAGGGGCGGTAAATAAAAATACAATTTTATTTTCCTCCAAATCGAGGTCATGGTTTCTTTGACCACTTCGCTCTACTACCCTTTTTTGATTTTTCATAATTCTGAATAACTGATCTATCTCAGCTCAAACAGAGCTTTACTCATAAAGTAATATGGTTTTACTGCTTATTAAACCGTTTGTTATTTTCTAATAAATGTAAGTATCGTTAATAACCGCCGCAAAAAAGACACCAATTTTGATAAATAGGCACTTAGTTGGCTTTGTTGCCCGTGCGTGTGGTAGGTATTTATTGACCCCTACATACAAAGAGTGCAGCCTGATCCTGACGTTCGAACTTGCCCTAGGCAATAGTGGATAGTATAATCCTGACTCCGAGTTCAAAGATGATTCGTGGACTACCTAACCTAACGTGAACCTACACTTTAATGTAGAGCTAATATTTTACCTGATCACAATATTACGATGTTATCAACGACGAAGAGGACAGGGCCAGGGCCCCGAGGACCTTGGAGAGCGCCTACTTCCGTCATGTTGCTGGTGAATAAGTTTATACTTCATCAACAGTTCAACACTCAAGGTGATTTATTTGCCCAGGCCCACCAGACACAATTGGATTATCCCATAATTTGGGTAACACAGGGAGGGACCTTGTGAGATTGATAGTTCGATAAATGGAACCAAACATAATTATAAAGGCAATTAAATAAAATAAACATTTTATTATTATAAGGCAGTTAAGGTTGATCCATACATAGAAAAAATTACTTACTCTTACACTAATTTTATTCTTACTGACTACTTAATATAATAATCGATAAAGTACATAAATTGGACGGTTTTAAGAAAGGTACATCAATAATAACTTGTCTTTTCAATTAAATAATGTCAAATAGGTAATAAAATATTAATTTACTAACCAAGCTGCTATCAAAATTACTGCAGAAATATTATGATCTGCAAAGGCACATATTTAGAATCATATAAATAGAAACAGTATAAGTACCTACCTACTTTATATAGTAACAAGTGTACTAATAAAAAAGTTTTGTTTATTGTATCTTATATCTTTAAAAAAATACTGAGTACCAAAGTTAGAATCATTGAAAATACATGGGAAAAGGCGAAAAAAGCCACATGAAAACCACCATCTTAAAAGCACGGCTATAGTTATAATAAATCATGTCACTGGGGCTGCCACTCCACCTGCAATATTGTGTTATTGCGTGAAAATAATAGATCGCTTGAAAGGGCATATTACATATTGCGCAAACTTATTATAGGTGCAGGGACCGCCTTAAATAATATTCTTTGCAGTAAAGTTTAAAGCGCAACATTTTCGGCAACGTAAAATTGTGGAGGTAGTCCGTTTCATTATAACATCTGGCACTCACTCAAATCTTGAGTCCAACACAAAACATGTATTATTTCAATCACTCCAATCGATAGTGTTATCCACATTATTTGGTAAACTTACAAAACGTGTAAAACGCAACTAGAAAAGAAACTACAACGTAATTATACATAACATATTATTATGTAAAATAAATACATAAAAACGTGTGTACTGGTAATAAAGATGTATTCATTCGAATACTGGAATTTGTGCAGATTCTTTTGGACGGAACTGGTTCATAAGATCTAAAACTTAATATTTAATTAACTCTATTTACTTGTGATATTCAATGTTATGCTTTTGATTCGTACTCCAATTCAAAACGAGCTTGTGATTCTTTTATCTTGTTACGCTTCTTTGTTTGGATGTTAGACTCGGTCAAAAAGAGGGCTGCAGTCACTAAGCATGCTACGGAACCCACGACACCCAAACCGAAAGACCAGCCTGCGAAAAAAAAAAAAGTTAATACCAGTGATAGTACAAAAACTAATTTTATTGTAGTTTAATCATCAAGTAATTGTTCACCTAAGTAATTGTTGGGATGGTCTGGCATCCAACCGTCTGTGTTTCCCAAAGAGGCAAAAACTATAACTGCAATTACTCCACAAATACCTAAAATTAAAAAAAGCATATATTATTTAAAAATAATCTAATGACGTTATTTCGAAATGTCTGCATGTATCCTAAACAGTAAACAGCCTCATCTCACCTGATCCTAGCATAATAAACCCAATACTTTTGATCAGCGTCACATATCTGCGTTGGTCAGGCCCCCAGCATAGGAAGAACATCAACACCAATATTGTAGAGATCAAAACTCCAAGCAAGCACAATGTAAAGAAAAACTGTGTTGCTATCATGAAACCTGCAAAAACACGGTTATTAAGAATATGCTTTTTTTAGATCCATGGAAGGTTACACAATAGAATAGCGATATTGCAATTTTTTGTTTGATGTTGGCCATCGGCGTGGGACGTCACTCAGTGTTTAAGAATGATAGCTGAGGTTTCGTAGACTTTCAGACTAGACTAATATACATTTTCCGGCGATAAGCGCCGCTTATATTTGCATACGTAATGTAAGATAATACAAAAAACATCTTCTTTTTGAGTCTATGGTAAATGTGATTGGCGTGGCTACCTAGTGAGCCCACTCACTAGGTGGCCACGCCGATCGCGGCATTTTTGCTATATTCTAGGGACTGATTAATTGGTGTCTGTTCAATTACCTACCTCCATAGATTCTAGCTAAACGGATCTAACGCTAGAGGATGATAATATCCTGAGGATGCCTCGTTGAGAGATAAAACACGTATCTATTTCTTTCTTACAGAGTCTTTTATGACTCTTTATGGAATAGGTTACTAAATACATCTACGTCTATTGTATTTTATAACACTAGAATAAATAAATAAAAACAATGCAAGGAAACTGACCAGGTAGTAGATATCCACGGATCTTATCGTATCCGGTCGTGAAGGGGTCGTACACCCAACGACATCCAACGAAAAATCGCCTTTGATACTGATCCAGCGGGTCTGGCAGAGATCTGAAGCAATGACTCCACAACCCTAATCTAAAAACAAAGAAATAGATCAATACCTGCCGTTATTAAGAACAAGTAGGTACGTACACACGGCTACACGTCAAGCTATACATTTCAAAGAAAATATAAAAAAAGTAAAAATATTAAAAGTAAAGCACAAAAATGATTATAGGTAGGTAGGTACTGCAAACTTCTGCGTGTTAAAATAACACTTGAATTGTACATAAATTATAATATAACAAATAGAAGTTTCAGAACGTACTACATAAATCTCAGAAAATTATAAATAATGACGTATTTGTTTACCTATCTAATTTTGCGCCTCTTATTCTGGAGTCGCTGACCAACCAACTGGGCGTACCGAATGCCAATGCCACCGTAACAAGGGCAATGACAAACACGCCAATGCCACAATTACCGGCCAAACTTCTATTCTTCATTGTCTCTGCAATAAGTTAAATATCCCTTTGATGAATGGTTCTTATTTAGGATTCAGTAGAACTGCTAATTACAAAAAAAATATAAGAACAAAAAACGAAAAGATGATTCGAGATCGTATGTGAATACGATTTAATTAATAATGACCTTAAACTAAACATGTTACCTCCCATAAAAGCGAAAACCAAAATTGTGTTTCTAATTACATTAGAAACACAATTTATATAAGTACAGATAAGGTAATAAGTACCTATAGTGGTGGCACTGCGACAGCCGGACGAGAGTTCATAGGTTCGATTCTATCTTCCTTACCGTGCGTTTGCACTGGCGAAACATTCTCGACAAAACATGTTGAAATCTCTATTTTATGTCAATGTTCCATACAATTTTTGACAGTAACTACAGATTTCAACATGTTTTGTTGTGTATGTTTCGCCAGTGCAAGCGCACGGTTATCGAACGAAGAAGCAAATAATTATCAGATTGGGATAAGACCGAACTTTACCTGCCATAAAATCGTATCATTATTCGTGAGTTTTAGGAGGAAGGAGGAGGAGGACGTTTTTTAAGCCACAAACCCGAGTCTCTCGTAGCGCAGTAGCCAATAGCTCAACCACTGCAGTCTGCACCAATAAACCCATCTGTTTTGCTCGAATTAAGGCCGATAAATAGGTTAATAGGCTCGCTCGTCATTACAAAGAGACTGTTATAATTCTCGGCTATCAAGCAACGTGTTGTTGATGAATCATCAGTTCATCACCTTTTTGACAACTGTTCGCAAAAGTAATACGAAAATTGTATTCGTGAATATTAGGGTCTTATTAATTAGTCTGTAGACTAACACAGGGTCGGTCTGTGGTCTGGCCCCAGGGCTACCGGGACTTTTCCCGGTGTGCCGGTCCCTCCGTAGGCCGGTCCGGTCCATTTTCCCTTTATTATATTTAGAGCAAAGCCGTGATTTGTAAGATAATTATTATTTTATTTCGAACCTCAAAAAATCCCGGTAGTTTTTTGGGTCCCAGACCGACGCTGCTCTAACATGCAATACGCTGAATTAGAATGTAGCCGTGCTGAAGACTTGAATGTCTGAATGTCTTTTGCTGTGCTTTCATGGTTTCTCATCTCATACCGAAATCCCACGATCCGCGATTTTGCGGACGGACACCGACGAGCCCGGACGACGGACCGTGGGAAGGTGTACGTGCGGGGTATCGCAGACATCGAAAGTTCCTCGGTGCGCGGTGCGTGGCGGTCTGTGGTCGTCTGCCGTGCGTGTCCGTCTGCAATATTGCCGATCGTCGGATTCCACCATTACAGAGATGCCTGGATTGTTGTCGTAAGCACGACACGTGATCTTGTATGATTCAACTTTGCAATTAATTATCAAACGGATGTTACCGGTGGAACGCCTTTGTTTAGCAAGACGCTTTGTTGACCGTAAACATGGAAGAAACAGTGAAATAGAAAATGCCTTGTTGCGATTTTTCTGTTTATGCTGATTTTGTTACGATGTAGGTACGTATTGGGAAATACCTACTTAAAAATGACTGAGAACTGAGTCAGTGAGGTCACGCCCACACAGCTTTGAAATAAGTACGTGCCCACGTAGATATTTCAAAACTGAATGCATTTTTCCAAAAATTCATCTGTAAAATGCGACGGGCTCGCCCTCATCATTATGGGTCCCAATATTATTCTGTCATCAGATTAAGACAATATTTTTTTTATTTACTTATTAGGTACCTATTTCCTATTTCATTACGTCTATATAACGCGAACGAGTAGGGAAAGGCGTATTGTCGTATGGAGTACTAGCTGCTGCCCGCGGCTTCTCCTGCGTGGACCCTAAGTCTTATTCTAAAATAAAAGTAGCCTAGTTTTAATAACATGAGTTTTTTTGGAAGTCGGTTGTTTATTTTTAATAATTTGACCTGCTGCGTAAATTACAGTGATACGAAGTTATTTTAATATCATCCACATAGACAACAGACGGACTGCACTTTTGCAGTTTGAATGCAGTTTAGTACGACTGCAATAGTCGTAATGTACTGGTAACTGCATTCAAACTGCAAATTTGCAGTTGGAGTGCAGTTGAAACGGTTGAAATGCAGTCCGTCTGCTGGCAGCCTCAGTGGGAAAAATACGTTTTATTTAAGCTAACTCAAAAACTACCCAAACACCTAGGAAGTATACTCTACCCAGCAAAAAAAGGAATTTTTCAAATCAGTCTACAACTAATCAGGGAACATACATTTTTTTTAAAGTTTCAGACAAACTGAGAACCTCCTCGTTTTTTTTAAGTCGGTGAAAAATTAAAACCCTATGCTTTGAAAAAATTGTAAATTTATTTCTGAACTTATTTATTACTCTAATGAAAAGACATTATGAAGTTCATTACTTAACATCAAATGAAATTGTTCTCATTATAAACAACTGTTTCAAAACTTGACAACTTCATCTAAACACATCCCCAAAAAAAGAGTCTGTGAAATAAACAATGTGAATCAATTCCTCAGCATTTTACAATCAGTGTATTGCTATAGTATACCTATGTTTAAAAACAGTCTAACAAAACAATAAAGCTCATGCATAAAGCTGTTACAGTTCATACTTTTGACTTGTTAATTAGTAAAACCCAATGTCAGAGCAATTTGTAAGAACTTTATAAGTATATGTCACTTAACACCAAACACAAGGTCATACACCTGAGATGAATAGCAAATCTAAGTACCTCCGTAAAAGTTTCGCAATACAGTCAATGAAGGCAGTGTGTGTAATACACAGCATAACATTCACCCAGAAACACAATGCCAAAATGTTCACACGCATTGTAACTGTGGGAACTCATAAAATATGCAAAACTATTTTTTTTTACATTTTCCTGTAAAATTTTGTTTTTGGTAACATGATTAGGTAGGTACCAATGAACTTCAAACTTGAAATATTATAGGTACTTGAAAAATTATACAGGCTGTAAGGGTAAACACTGTTGTCATTCAAACCATGGGTAGTTGACTTAAATTTAAAAATAAATGACAAAACACAACAAAAAAAAAACGTTATTTTCATTAAAATATTTTAAAAAGTTTCTATCCGACACCGTGCTCTCTAGCGAAACAGCTGACTGACTGAGAGAGGGGTCGCGCTCGCGGCTGGTCAGGTCACATCCCGCACACCCCGCCCGTGTTGAGACGCAAGTTCGTTGCCCTAGCGCATTGGGCAACAAACTTGCGTCTCTTGTGGTAAAATGTAGATTGAAAAAAAAGAAAAAAAAGCTGTAATTTTCCATTGATTTTACATTCTATAAATGAAACCAAACCACTTGGTGCAAGGATAACGGTGTTTACCCTAACACCCTGTATAATTTGTATAAAAATACACTAAGTACTAAATTATATGATTATTTTGAGTACTTAACTTTTAGGTACATATTTTTTTTTTAATTAACTTCACTGGTGCTGCTGTATAAGGGTATACAGCAGCACCAGTGACCGGTGCTAGCAGTACCATTGTGATGTTATCCTACTAATATCATAAATGTGAAAGTTTGTGTGTTTGGATGTTTGTTACTCAATCACGCAAAAACAGCTGAATGGATTTGGATGAAATTTGGCAAACAGATAGTTTATAACCTGGATTAAACACATAGGATACTTTTTATCCCGATATTCCCACGGGATCGAGACTTACGCGGGTAAAACCGCGGGGCGCAGCTAGTATCATTATAAAGATTTATGTATGTGCTACTTTACCTGCCCCCCAATTATTTATCATGATTTTCTGACAGAAACTGCTGATTGAGATGAGACTACTCATAGTATAAACACTTTGCGCTATTGTTCGTTTGTAAAATTTGATAGTTGTATCCTTCGAATATGGTGTGAGTAAGCAGAGTAAGCACAGTATCTTTATTTAAAAAAATATCATAACTATTAAGATTAAGTAAGATATTTAAAATGATGAATAGGTACTTAACTGTTACAGCTTAAGCATTAAAGCAACGTGGGCCAACCTTATATAAAAAAAAAACAAGCGGATGTGTCATTAGCACTAGCACACAAAAAACAAGTAGACCCAATTTGCTCAATGAGCCCCTACCCTTTATTTTTTCTTTTTAATTTTGTTAAATATGTAATTGTTTTTTAGTTAATTTAGTATAAAGTTACCCAATGTATATATTTTGTTCAATTAAATGACATTACGGGAGTAGACCCAGCAATAATTATTTTTTAAATATTGTAGCAGCAGCCAAGTTGTATTCAAGAAGAGGAATAAGAATCAGAAAGTGGGCAACATCACAAATAGCTGTTAAATATTTCACTGTTTTGATTAATTTGTAAATATTACTTAAATAATGCACAATATTACTTAAATAGCACACTAAATTTTAATGAATTGCAATAAATAATATTGTTACATTGAATATTTCGTTTTAGCTGTGAAACAAGGATTTGAAAATTTCCAAATAATTATTTTACACTTAAGACTGTTCCTACATCATTCATTATCAATATTTAGTGTGCTATGGAGCAATATTATCTTTTTATCATTTATATTTGACTGCTATTTGCAAAGTTTACAACTTTCTGATGGCTTGCACCTTCCTAAGCTTGCCTTTAGTTTAGGGTAGGTAAGCCTAGAACAATATTATAGGTAAACTGAATACACAGGAACTTCATTGAATAAAACCAACAAAACGTTTTATTTTTTTAAATGCATTTATTTTTATCAACTCAACTGTCGAGCGAGTTGAATTTTTTAAATAGAAATCAGTTTTATTCAAACAAAGTAATGGAATGATGGTGTTAGGTACATAAAACTATAATTTAGTTACATTAAATAATTTAGGAACATAAAAAAGTCATTGAAATATTAAATAAATTGTAAAAAATAGGCATAATAATAAAAGTACCTGCCTTCAATTCAAAGAGTGTGAGAGAATCTGAAGTTGTTGTATGCAAAAAGTTTACTCACCAATGTTCTAGTATTCCACAAATATTCTAACTTGCAGCTTTGTCAAAATCCACCACATACGTAGAGTTTATGTGAATAAATGTTATCTTCCAAAACTTTTAGTTTGAACACAGGATTAGTGAAATAGTAATACTGATCAACGCCCAAATAATTGCTTGTCACAGAGCACTAGTAGACAGACAGTTTTTACCACAGACTAAATTGTACTGTTCAGTACTGTCACTTTGTAAGTTAATAGTTAGGTACCACAGACTACATGAGAGACCGCGCTACCACTGCAGTCCAGCGGAAAATCGTGGAACTACATTTTTTTTAATGCAATTTCATGCAATGACATAGACACTAGCGCCGCGTCTATCAGACTTGAGTGGTGACGCGGGCTTTAGTTCCGTTGTTATTCGCCCGAGTTCGCTCAACACTCGACTGACCACAGATGTTCTAACTACATGAATTTACTCTCTGAACTCTCTTATGCCGAGGCTACATTTTCGCGTAATCGCGAACTTTACTTTGCCTACTACCTGCCAAATGTCATGATTTCATGAAATAGTCATTCAATGCACTTTCATGAACTTGGAAAGTTGTATTACTGATTCTAATGTTTATAATTCTGTAAACCCATATTTGTTACGGCCGCAAATAATATTTAGATCTATGTACATACAACCTGACACTGACCTGCAAATTGCAAAAAACGTAAGATAATTTGAATTTCGTGGCGCATCCACATTAAGTAGCCATGACCGCAGAAGTGAACTACGAGATGCCATACATTAAACAAATTATTTTAAAAATAAAAACCCGACTGCAAAAACATAGGCAGGCGGCAACAAAAGTTACACCATATTTCAGGTTATTGGTTTGTCCCCACCTGCAATACCTTACAAAAAACAAAGTTCAATTCTTGTTTTTCTCCTTTCGGTAATACGTTTTTGCAGTCGGGTTTTTTGTTTTTAAAATAATGTGTTTTATTTCAAGCTTTTATTTGATTGATACCAATATTGTTGTATTTTTTTTTTAAACCTGTCCCTCCCTTTTTGTTTATTTGCAGATGAAATATATAAAAAAAAATATAGCCTATGTCACTCCCACAATTAAGACGAACCTAACGACACTTCTTAAATGTTAAAATCCATCAAGCCGATTAGGCTACAGAGCGTGCCAAAGAAATAGACATACAGTCACGAGCATTAATATGTATACACTTAGCAACTTTTAAAAGTGATTTTTTCCTACTGTATTGGTTGTAACTTTATGATATAACGAACATAGTATTATTGAACCCCTATTATTATGAAATAAGGTATAATCTCAAAATTACAATCGTTATTCCACGAGAAAAACGTTATTGAATTTTTCTGGGCGTATACATATTTTTGCTCGTGACAATCGGGGTCACTGTCTAAGTACCTACAGTTTTTAGTTAGTAAACCACGTAAATCATTCGGTTTAGCTTGAATGATTTTGGGGGGGGTCATGACTCCCAGGACCCCCCCCCCCCCCTCCCTCAGACCGCGCCTGACGTACAGTGAAGGGTTTCGTAGTTATGATGTATATTACCGCATACACATTGATTTTACCGATCGTAAAAATAAGTTTTATAGTAAGCATAATCCGCCTATAGTATTCCCACTGCTGGGACACAGGCCTCCTCTCTGTGAGAGGGAGTGGGCCGTAATCTACCACGCGGGCCCAGTGCGGGTTGGTAGATGTCACATGTCTTATAGTAAAAACTAAAAAGTTAACCGACTTGTGTCGCTGACTGCATTTTGCTTACTGCTGACTGGCTATTCGGTATTTAGTTCGCGTCCGACTCAAGTGCCCGAGTTTTGCGTACCCAACCATTCAATTTTGAAGAAGTCTTAGGTAACAGCCTGGGCGCCTGAGAGGTTACTACGAGAGAAGAATCTAGTTGAATTGTTAAATAGTGGTTGTAGCAAATTTAAATTGTGTACAACGATAAGTGGCCCAGGGCCCATCCCACAGAGCACTATATAATACTGGTAGCCCATCCTGCTAATAGCCTGTAGGTATATTGTAAGTAATACATACAGGGTGTTAGGTTAAACACCGTTAACCTTGAAACCAGTGGTTTGGTTTCATTTCTTTTTTTTGTTGAAAATCTACGTTTTACCACAAGAGTATTTCACCATACGCGCTAGGGCAACGAACTTACGTCTCAATACGGGCGCGGGGCGCAGGACGTGACCTGACCGGCCGCGAGCGCGACCCCTATAGTGTATTTATTCATATGTTGTGTAGGTAGGTAGGAGGGCGACCTCAGGCGCATATCCATGAATTTGCGGACGGTGTCGGATATAATATTTTTTTAAATATCGACGATGAAGTGACGAACTCCTAACTGACATTTTGGCGATTTTAGTTTTTTTACGTAGATAGACTTTAAATAATCGTTTACGTGAGCTGGTAAAAACAGATCATCTTATTTTTTAACGAACTACTGATAACTGACAATAACTATTAAGCAAATGTGCGTTACATTTGCTGGCAGTATCACCTAATGAGCTAATAACAATAACACCTAAATAACGTTAGCGTAATTATTTCTGTCAAGACCTCCTACCTTCACTCCTGCTAGATTACGTCTTTACTCTCGCGCTGCTGCCGGCCGCCTGGTCTTGCTGACATCTAGGAAGGATAATTTCATAGGCTAATAATGCGTGAGCTAGACGGTGATTTGTGAAATATTTCTTATTTTTTACAAGCTTTATATATTAGCTTGCTCTGTTCGTATGTTTCCGGTTACCATTTGTCATCAATTTTTCAAACACTTCCTGGCATCTGATTGAGCTGAAACTTGGCATACGTAAACAACTACCAAGACATTTTGAAAAAATGATACCATGGAGCTGGTCTGATGATGAAGCCGGAAGTTGGGCATAAGAACTCCTCAATTAAACAAGATAGCACCATCGTGTTTGGACTCATTGGTTACGTATTAACAAGTACTTCGACACTGGGTGGTGTTCAAGGTCTGATGATGGAGCTGGAAGGTGGCCATATGTGTTTCTAGTTACTCCAATTATCTAGAAACACATATGGCCACCTTCCGGCTCCATCACTGTAACTTGGCATACTTATACAACTACAGAGACATTTTGAAAAAATGATACCAAGTTTGCTGGTCTGATGATGGAGCCGGAAGTTGACCATAGGAACTCTTCAATGAAACAAGACAGCACCATCGTGTTTGGACTCATTGGTCATGTATTAACAAGCGCTTTGACATTAGGTGGTGTTCAGGGCCTGATGATGTAGCCGGAAGGTGGCCATGGGAAAACCTAATTCGTTGGATTTGTGATAGAACAGATATTTAAACAAATCCTAATGCTAAAAAGTAGAATATACTTATATTTTATTCATAATAAAACTTAATTTGTTATAAACTGATTATTCTCTTGTCTTTTAATTACCTACGTCTCGAAAGCAATGTAGCTAATTTTATGTTCTATCACCTATTGTAATAATACGACAATAAGCCACTATTATTTTGTAAACATTTGAAACAATTTTAAAGTTCATTTAATGTTAAAAAAGTTAAACTTTCTATAAAAATCCCACCTTTTATTTAAAATATCTTAGCATTTCCTTACTAGAAAGATCTTCTATCTTGGCTATTAATATATATATTTTTGAAGCCTAGGTTGCCAATATCACCTATCTACGCCTAAATCAAAAAGTTGATTGGATATCTACAAGTCTCACACATCCCCCCATACACGCTTCTTATATAATATATAATCAATAATAGTTTTACTCATACATTAAAAAAAATGAAACGTTTTTTTCGTTTCCTGTAAAATTATGTTTTGGTAGATAGAGGTTCATGTCACTTCATCGTCGATATGTTAATGAAAATAATGTTTCTTTTTTGTTGTGACTCGGGCATTTATTTTTATATTTAAGTCAACTACCCATGGTTTGAGTGACAACGGTATTTACCCTTACACTTTGTATAAGTACTTATCACGGAGTATAGAAAGAAGATACTCCGTGGTACTTATACATACAATACCATCTACATTTAGGTAATAATAATATACTGATCTATACATATAAATCCAATGTTCTTTTGTTTCAGTGTTTTTCGAACCGACAGATAGAAGAAAAGCTCCGAAAATTGTACGCGATAAATACCCTATATCATACGCTTCACCGAATTTATCCGAATTACGAGCAATGGCACAAGTGCTTGAACCATCCAAAAGCACTAATGTCGAAGATCACTGTGAATTTACAGAAATTGCAGAACTGTATCCAGTTGTATCACATGTTATAGAATTTATGATTATTACAATGGGTTCCAAAGGAGTTATAACTATCAAAAACAAAGGCCATAAAGATATAGCAAGATTTTATCCAACTGAACCAATTAGTATGATCGAGAATGTGTCAGGAGCAGGAGATTGTTTTGCGAGTGGCTTTATTCATGGTATGCTCTCTGGACTTCAGGAAGCACAGTGCATGCACATAGGCTTTGAAGCAGCTAAGATGTCGCTTCTGTGCAGAAAAACCGTACCTTCGAATTTAGATAGTATAAATTCTTCTTTGTTTAAAAAAGCGAAGTACGAGCTAATAAAGTGATAAGTAGTTAAAAGTATTCAAATTATATTTTTCTAAAGGCACACAATCTTAAAACTGTTATTCTTAATTAATTAATTATTGTAAACCTTACAAGCAATGTACATTCCATTCGAATTGATTATTTTCAATACTGATCATGTATTTACTATGCGGTATTTAGGCTGGGTTTTACTAATATGAGTCTTCATAGCCAAAGGTTGGGGGAGACTTGGGTGGCGCAAACAACAATAATGTATGAAATCATGCCGATTTCAATTTTTTTAATGTCAGTTAACCCCAACCTAGCATGAGAAAAACACATATTTTCAGTACACATAAAAATAAATCTATAATACCAGTAGGTACTTACATATTATACTAATAATAATGTATTAAGCAAAGATTCATTCTTTAAATGAGCATACACAATGAACAATCGTCATTATGTTTGCAGTAAGCTCATTTGATTTGAATTTGTATTACATTTTTAACCTCTATACAATATTCTTGATATACCTATTATTTTATGTATAAAATTATGGAATACTTCTGCCTATGTATCACTAATACCACTATTGTCAATGAAGTTTAAATAAATAATGCATTACAGATCATAAAAATCCTGAATACATACACACACAACACATACTTATAGATTTCACAGTTTATCCAAATTCAAAATACATATTATTAGCAGCAAAGAATATTTATCAACTTTGTGATTTCATTTTAACAAATTATCTTTTAGAAAATACATCAGTAAAGAAAATCAGATCAGGAGTTTGTTAAAAATATGCATAATTAAGCTTGAACAGCTATAATATTTTACAGAAGTAATTAAGTTTTACATGTAAAAAAATAGTGCTCAGTCTAAACTACTTATTCCTAAAAATATTATAAGAATACATATAATGTGTCTATTTTTGGACGGACTACTCAGACAGTCAATTACATAAATTATATTGGTTATAGTACAAATTCAATGATTATAGTACAAATTCCACAAAATAATGTGTTAAGTTATAATATTAGTTTGTTGTAAAATACAAAACCACATTGTTCAATAAAACTGTTAAAGATCAGAAAGGACGGAGTCATTATAAAAAGTACTTTAAAAAATCTTAGTCTATATGTCAGTATGTCCTCCTGCATAGCCAACCTTCCTTTCATGCATAGAATAAGATGATGGCTCCCGGCTCTGCATCTCATGAAGTCTCTTATACTTTTGAACTCTTGCTTCTACCAAGAATAGAATGCCAGCAGGGAAGAGTAAGATAACACCTATGACACCAAGAGCATATGCCCAGCCCAGATCATTGTGCTCCCAATTGGGCATCCAGTCTCGACCATCACCTCTAGCACCAAAAGTCACCACAGATATGATGCCAGAGAATCCTGAAAATAAGTTTATATTATAGCAGAATATTCTACAAGAACTATTTGATAAGATATCATTCGGGCGGGGGCTATTTCAATTGTGGGGTAATTAACTACTGAGAATAATTCAAATACTTATTAGTTTGATAAAAGTGGCACTAAAGTATACCATATAAATATTGTTATAAATCTGTTCAACTCTAAGAGCAATCAATTCATGTTGCAGAGTATATAATTTTTTTTTTGTTCTAATTTTACTTATACATATAGGTACGAATTATTACAAACCTCCAATAACAAGCACTGTCCCTAGAGTTACCAGAAGCGTTAGGTATTTGTCGTCATCTTTGTCTTTCTTGACATAAAGGTGAGACAAAAACATTGATAAAATAACACAGCACATAGCTATAGTAAAAAAGAACTGTGTTGCTATGAAGAATCCAGGTAGTAGTATGTCATGAATTATGTAATATTCCTCTTCGAATATCCACCAGCACCCAGTGAACACCGTGTCATACCAATGATGTATTTCTTCGAATCCATTGAAGCAAACTTCCCACAAGCCTGCAAATTTAACCAAGATTCATTTGTTTAAAAACGCCATACCTATATTTTTAAAAACAAATATTTATTTGTTTCCTGTATGCGTTTTGTACTATTCATTCGTTAGCTATGAAACATTGGTATTTTGTCGTACTCACGCCAGGGAATATTCATGAAAAGAAAAACGCCGGTAAGTCATGAACGAAGTTGCGAGTAACAGCTAGTTATATATACAAATAACTGTCTATCATATCTTCAAACAATAAAATCATGAGATAATGATACATCTTACCAATTTTTATAAACTTTGGGTTCTTTAGTTTTCCGTCAGTAACCAGCCAATAAGGACTTACGAAGGCAATTATTATGAATAAAGATGCAAATACAAAGAATCCAAGCGCAAATAATCCTGTTTTCGATTTAACCATTTTTATTATTTTTTCAAATTAAATTATCAATACAATCAAAAATTAATCTACACAACACGCCCTACCGACCGCCCTGTTTATGTAAGTTAGGCTTGGGCTTGTAGAAAAAATATCGATATATCGAAATATCGATATTTTAGGGCGATATTTACTATTTCGATAACAAAATATCGAAACGATACGATATATTTCCAAGAGCAACACCGTTGTCGGCACTAATGCCTCATTTACATTCAGCCGAAGTGAGCAGGGAAGTGGGCAGGACGAGTGTGTAAACACATACTTCTCATGCCACTGCCATTGCCACTCGCGCTGCCCGGCGCTCCCCAAAAAGGC
Source organism: Lithophane semibrunnea (assembly GCA_947363905.1). Classification (NCBI taxonomy): domain Eukaryota; kingdom Metazoa; phylum Arthropoda; class Insecta; order Lepidoptera; family Noctuidae; genus Lithophane; species Lithophane semibrunnea. Next base: position 9,899,181 of record OX376188.1, on the reverse strand, counting down.
GGTTTTTTGTGCGGAAGTCAAAGGGCCGGCAGCGCAAGTGGCAATGCGTGTTTACATTCTGTTCGGTCGCTCAGTACTTGCCGAGCGCCTGGACGAGAAAGACGTGTGTTGCTCGTTTTTTAAGATCAGCGAAAATGCCGTCCGAATGGAGTAATGACAGAACAATAAAATTCTTAGAAATTCTGGAAACCGAAAAAGTAATTTGGCATATATTGCAGATAAAAAAAACCGCCCAAGTGCGAGTCGGACTCGCTCACGAAGGGTTCCGGTACCATTATCTATAAAAAACGAGCAAAAAAATCACGTTTGTTGTATGGGAGCCCCCTTAAATATTTATTTTATTCTGGTTTTAGTATTTGTTGTTATAGCGGCAACAGATATACATCATCTGTGAAAATTTCAACTGTCTAGATATCACGGTTCATGAGATACAGCCTGGTGACAGACGGACGGGCAGACAGACATCGGAACCTTAGTAATAGGGTCCCGTTTTACCCTTTGGGTACGGAACCCTAAGAACATAAACAGAAACATCATCATCATCATCCACCATCATCATCATCATACATCATCGTCTACGACGAAGTTTTTTTTTTGTATTCGATAAATCTTTATAAATATCGAACATGTAATGTGCGATATATGTTCATGTTATGTTTTTGCGATATATGTTCATGTAATGTGAACATATATATCGCAAAAAGACAGCACGGCCGCTGTAATTATTTCGACGTCTGCCATTGCCGAAACTTGAAAGCGAAGTGAGTGGTAGAGCAGTATGTAAACACACGCTCCTCTCGATCCTGCTGCGGCAGTATTTAGGGAATTATTTCCGGCAGCGCGAGGGGCAGCCGCAGGGGCAGAATGTAAATGAGGCATAACAAAAACTGCTGGAATTCAGAGCCGTAAAAAGGATGAATAAAAAACTTGAACATCTTATGTAAACCTTAGATTATATAATGTAAACATATTTTTTAGAAAATTACACCCATATAAGATATCGTTTTTTTTTTCGATTTATCGAAATAAAGATTGTTTTTTTTTTAAATATCGATACTTTTTGGCACTTCTTGCATCCTTAACGTAGGTAAGTAAATGTCAACGTCATAACGGTCGTAAGTAAATGTCAACGTGACGATAGCCACAGACGATAGAGAAGACGCAGATTTTTTTGCAATGTCGCTCGGGATTCGCAATCGGGATCTTTCGGTTAATCATAATTTATGCCCCATTTACACGATGCAAGCTTTTTGCCTGTGATAAAATTGATATGCATCGTCGCGAAAAAAAATCAGCTGTTCCCTACATTTATGTTCGCATAGCTCGTCAAAACGTAGGGAACAGCTGATTTTTTTTCGCGATTTCAAGTTTTGTCCCTTATCGAAAGTTTTTCATAATAATCAGTACAATGAATATTTCGTATATGAACAGATACACCTTATATTTAAGTTACAAATTTACGTCTCACCACTTTTTCCAACAATTATTGTTTGAAATAACTTGATCAGAGTTGAAAACCAACTCGACGATGATCCTGACTGAAAACTTCAGAATTGTTAATTCTAGCACTGCTGCAAGATAATACAAAACACCCACACGTTTAATATATTGAAGTAATAACACATCATGAAGTAGGTGATAGACGTGCGTACTTAAAGTACGCGGTCTTTAAGTTCGCGACCTTATTCGGCTCGCCGTCGTCGGTGACACAAGTAAAGCTTGCTCAAAATTTCATTGTCAAATTGACTCGCGGCTCGCGTCGATGACAGACCGGCGAGTAAGCTCGCCGAGCCATAAGTACGCATACTTGCTCGCACGTCTAACACCCTTAGGTAAAGAAAATAGACTTAATTCTCTTTGGAGCATCACATATAAACCGTTAAACGAATTTCTCCATTAAACGGGTGATAGACGTGCGAGCAAGTACTCGTACTTACGGCTCGGCGAGCTTACTCACCCGTCTGTCATCGCCGCGAGCTGCGAGCCAATTTGACAATGAAATTCTGAGAAAGCTTTACGTGTGTCACCGACAGTGAGCCGAGTAAGGTCGCGAACTTAAAGACCGCGTACTTAAAGTACGCACGTTTATAACCCACTTTAGAAGTCTTCAGGTTTCACAATGATAGCACATGAGGCCGTAATGTTCGCTCCACTGTTGTAGGAATGCGCTATGCCGCCGCTACAATAGGTCCATTATTAACATTTAACAGTGGCTGGAGGCAACATTACGGCCAAGGAACTATTTGATGAAACTCACTCTAGTAGCGTTATTTGAAGTGAGCAAGTGGCAGTTTTTATCACAATTTGTGACACTATACTCACCACACACATTAGTTCACTACTGTTAGATAGAACATACTAATTCCATGGTAAGCTCACAGCTTGACAGACAGACAGCTAGTGTCTGTCATTGTCATCATCCACATCTGTCAATTAAAGTATTGGATTTGGAACATTTCAAAGTATTTATTTTTATTACTTTCAAACGCGAAACAACTTATAAGCTTTTATAAATGCAGTATCTACTAATGAATTCAAAAAGACATCATTTAATTTACCTCCTGTCTAAGGGGAGGCGTTATTTACAAGCCAGTGCAACGACTAAAGAAACCACAAGTAATGTGAAAAGTTTAAGTAAACATCTAAATATAAGTGAAAGCAAAGCCCAACATTTATGTATGAAACATCCCATCATAACTAAACTAAATGATGAAAAAATCGCAAGTTTAGTACATACCATTAATGAGATGGGATTCTCCAACAGCTTACTAATCGAAGAACCTTCATTGTTTGGAATTTTACCCGTAACCTTAAAATTTCGATACAAAGTTTTAAAGGAATGTGGGATACAAAATATATCGTCTATGTCCTTAGCAACATACTTAACAATTTTAAAACAGAAGAAAATTGGAGAACTGAAGAAATCAGGATATCTACCTTCCCATATTAATATTGAAAACAAACTAGCTAGTTTTATGACCCAGTGGCCCACATCTCTTACAACCTTGATTGACGAAGATGTAAATTACACATCATTATATACATTGCGCTTGAAAATCATTCAACGATATCTTGAACTTGTGTTGGATCTTACAAATGAAGAGTTTGGTAGAGGTGTAAAAACTTATCCTACTATTAAACATCGGCCTTTGGAATGTATAAATGAAACATTAGAGATATTACAATTGCAAATTATGATACCTAATCATAAAATTAAATCTAACTTGTATCTAATCCATGTTGATCCAGAAAACTTGAAAAATATCATTCATAATTTCCGGTGTATTGGTGGAATTGATATCAAAGAAGTAATTCGGATGCATCCTAAATTGGCTACAAGAAACTTTAATACTATGCTTGATACACGGAAGATCTTCGAAGAATATGGCATTACCAATGAGGCACAAAGAAGATGTTTTAGTATTTATACTTTAGCTCCAAGTACAATAAGAGAAAGATTGGAACAAGCAAAAAATATACCGGAATTCAGTGCATTCATTAAACATCCACGATTTCTGAAGATGATACACTATAATACAACAGCAATGAAACGATTGAACAAATTATACATTAATAACAAAAAGTGTGTTAGTTTAAATATCCTGTCTGGAAGTGCAGCACATTATGACATATTCGAAAAAGCTCCTGGTGATAGGTTAGGCAAAGGAAAAGATTTACTGTTCTGCATATCACAGTCATTAGGAAAGAAGTTTAATATGACGCATGTTCGCAATGTTCTAAAAAGGCACCCTTTTTGGATTAACACACCAGTACTTCAAGTGAAGTATGTTTATGATCAACTGTCCAAACAGTTTACAGATCAAGATATTTATGAAAACTGTCCTTTATTATTATATCCTTGGAAGAAAGTTAGAGATACTCTTCTTATAATAGATCAAAAGCTAATAGAAAAACAAATTCCTTTGTTTCAAGAAAAGTTAAATTATAATTCTCTGAGCAAGTCCCAAAAATTAAGTTTAGTTCTATATTTACTAGAGAAGAATCATTATTTTTCCGGAAATGGAGTATGGACTGAAGAAAAAAATAAGAATGTTGATAAGTTAGACTATGAAAAACTAAAACCAACATCAAATTTTAACTTATAAATAATAATTATATGCTTTAAAAAATTTATATAAGATAAAACCTTGTTTCTGTTGTTTCAATTATTACTAGAGTGGGTGATAAACGTGCGTACTTAAAGTACGCGGCCTTTAAGTTCTCGACCTTACTCGGCTTGCCGTCGGTGAAGCTTTCTCAGAATTTCCTTGTCAAATTGGCTTGAGGCGATGACAGATAGGCGAGTAAGCTCGCCGCCGAGCCATAAGTACGAGCAAGTACGCGTACTTATGGCCAGTGTGCTTGTGTACCTGTGGACTTGTGGCCTGTTTCGCCAGTGCAAACGCACAGTTAAGTCTTTTAAGTGGGTGATAAACGTGCGTACACACGGCTACACATCAAGCTATACATTTCCAGTTTATGCTGATCTCGCATTGTATAGAATTTCCGTACAATGCGAGGTCAGCTTATGCTGGAAATGTATAACTTGACGTGTAGCCGTGTGTACTTAAAGTACGCGGTTCGCGACCTTACTCGGCTCGCCGTCGATGAAGCTTGCTTTGTCTTATGGGGGATGCGGGAGGCCCGCGAAATTCAAATTTTCTTACGTTTTTTTGCAATTTGCGGGTCAGTATCAGATTCTATGTAGATCTAAATATTATTAGCGCTCGTACGTAACAAATATGGATTTACAGAATTATAAACATTAGAATCAGCAATACAACTCTCTAAGTTCATGTAAGTGCATTAAATGACGATTTCATGAAATTTTCATTCCATGCGACCGCAAATAATATTTCCTCCCCCTCCGGATATCCTGCGAAATTATTTTTTTTTTAACGTTTTTTGCAATTTGTCAGTGTCAGGTTTTATGTTGATTAAAATGTGATTCGCGACCGTAGCAAATCGCTTTCAGGTATATACGTACCTACCCTGTTTGTGGTATTAGCTGCGAACAGTACAAAGCAACAATCAAAAACGCCTAGTCTGGGAGGAAAAACAAATGATCAAATCGCAAAAAAATTCGTCACGACGTCATCGACAGAATGGCATGTTTGCGACCATGTTGTTAAAACACTTGAAACAGCTCTGCCGGTCGCCAACCAAGGTCACCTCTGTCGGGGATGCGGTTCACAACAGAGTAGCACATAATACAATCACAATCACAACTGAATACGGCTCACGCCATTCTTTATGTATACAAACGTACAAATGTTTTCTGTTTTTATAGTTTTTTAAAGGTGTATTTTTTTGCTGCAATGCCAATAAATGCATTTTTCTTTCTTTCTTTCAAACATATTTTATTGCGGACAAGAGTGGCAACATTTTTGCTAATGACATGACCTTTTATCTGTAGTCTTAAGGGGGATGCGCTAGGGTGGCCCGCTCGTAACAAATATGGATTTACAGAATTATAAACATTAAAATCAGCAATAAGCTCATGAAAGTGTATTGAATGACTATTTCATGAAATCATGACATTTGGCACTTTCATGAACTTAGAGAGTTGTATTTGTTGGTATAAAAAGAGTTTTTGATATCGACCTTTTTTGTTAGTAAATTTATTTTTCTATTTTTAGATATGTCATGCTCACTTGTGCTCACTCATCTGTCTAATCTTCCTGTGAAAGATATAAGTTCTATCTAACTTTTATTTTTATTAATTTCAACCACGCTCCATTTGCCAGCACTCTGCACCGCTAGTGGGACTCGAGCAGCCCCACTAACAGGTTAAGGGCCCAGAAAACAATGGCACAAACGGAGTCTTCAAGCAGTAGTGGGTTGCCATCCATAGAGAAACTGGATGGGAACAGCAACTACGCCACTTGGAAGTTTTTGATGGAGCTGCATCTCGTCCATAATGACCTATGGGAATATACAAAATCTACCCCTGAAACGACCGATGTGAAAGGTATGAAAAAAGACCAGAAAGCTAGGGCAAAGATTTGCTTGATGATTAGACCTCATTTCTTGGTGCATGTGTAGTGGTATGTAACCCACACATGCAGACGAACTTGTGAACTCAAGTACCTATGACGTCACACGACTCACACGTCCCTTAGATCGAACTCAGGGTTCAGTATTCGGTCACTAGCCGTCAGCAAAGTAGGACACGTTCACTAACTACCAATCGCATCACTTGTGCGTCAAATTATAATCATCATAATCTTACTTATTGTACCGTGTTTAGTTATAGTACATTTATTAAACTCATTGTGAACTAACCAATGAACATTTAATTTAATTACACTATAGAACCCTTAATCACATCACAACAAAAGTTCTATATTGGTGACCCCGACGTGATTTTATACCCGACGTGAATTGATACCCGACGTGATTTAAAAAATACGGTTCCATACTGTATAACCCGCGAGTGCAATTGCGTTAATACAGACTTAGACTCTCTTAAGTGTTTACTGTGAAGTATTTTACGAAACTCCGAGATGTCCAACCCTAACACTGCTGCTGCCGCCACGGCTGGCGCCGCACCTGACAACGTCTACGCACCTCAGCAAGCTGCTCCGAGTTACATCGTAGACCAGCACCAGCCGCCAGAGACGGGGGCAATCACCATCAACTCCCGCATCGCCGACTTCTGGTCAGCGCGCCCGCGACTATGGTTCCACCAGTTTGAGGCCATAATCGGTACACAAAAAGCATGAACGACATAATGTTTATCGCTTCGTTTGACGATTTTATAGGGACCTTCATACGGCGGTGTTAACGAGCGTTTAACTTCGTTTTTAACGAAAACGTAGTCCGATCTTGTTAAATCTTTATGTACGAAAATGTTTCTGTTATCAGCTTGATTTCTTGTGGTCGGTTGAAGGTTCGCTAGTGTTTCCATGAGTTTGCAGGTATAATCGGTGTTGTTGATGTTTGCTTCGGTGGGAACAAAAAAATCTCCCGGTAGACGCATAGATTTACCGTAGGTCATTTGAGCGGGGCTGTATCCTGAGTCTTCTTTAATTGTATTGCGCATTCCTAACAACACGATAGGTAATTGTTGTGCCCATTGACTGTTACCATCGCAACGTGCCATGATGGAAGCTTTTAGCGTTCGGTGCATCCTTTCGACGTGTCCATTCGCTTTTGGATTGTACGCTGTTGTCCTAATCTTTTCTATTCCAAGTAGTTTGGTCAGCTGTGTGAAAAGGTTGGATTCGAATTGACGACCTTGATCCGAAGTTATTCTTGCAGGGCAACCGAAACGTGCTATCCAATGCTCGAGCAGAGCTTTCGCGACGGTTTCAGCGCTTATATCCTTTACAGGAACGACTTCGGGCCATTTTGTATGACGATCAATCATTGTGACACAGTATGTATATCCATCGGAAGGTGGTAATGGTCCAATTATATCTATATGAACATGCTCGAAACGGTCTGACCTTTCGAACTCTCCTAGAGGTGTAATTGTATGTCTTTGCACTTTACATTTCTGGCATTGTATGCAACTTCTTACAAAGTTTGCTACGTCAGTATTCATGTTAGGCCAAAAATAGCGCTGCGCGATAAGGCGACGCGTAGCGGCTACCCCAGGGTGGTTAAGTGCATGGACATTTGAAATCGCTTTTTCTCGAAATTCCGACGGTAAATAAAGTCGCGCTGTTGAAGTTGATGTTTCGAATGTAAGCTCATGATTTGAATATGGCATGCGGAACAATTTAAATTCCAGATTAGGGTTTTGTTTTAACATGGTTAATTGCGTATCTTCGATTTGGCTTTTATATAATTGTTCATAATCGAAAATATCATGTACATAAATCTCTTCTATTCTTGAAAGAGCGTCTGCGGCGTTATTGAGCTCGCCTTGAACGTACTCAATTTTGTTGCAAAACTGAGAAATAAAATCCAATTGACGAAGACGTCTTGGTGGATCTGATTTAGATTCTTTCTTCGATAATGCGAATATTAACGGTTTGTGATCGGTTAACACCGTGAGATCACGCCCTTCAATCATATACCGAAAGTGTTTTATTGCCATGTAAATAGCTAATAATTCCCTGTCGTAGGTACTGTATTTTGTTTGGGCGCTACTTAGTTTTTTGGAATAAAATCCTAGTGGCTCTAACCGTTTGTTGACTAGTTGATGGAGTGCTGCGCCGACGCAGGTATTCGCTGCGTCGGTCATTAAGATTAGTTTCGATGACGGGTCTGGATGCACGAGGGTGACGGCATCACTTACATGATGTTTGCACTGATTAAATGCGTTGATTGCTTCTTCGGTCCAAGCGATTTTTGTTTTGTCTTTTTTCTTAGCATTGTGCAAATATTTGTCTAAAATAGTTTGAGTGTTGGCTGCTTTAGGAATGCTCATTCGGTAAAAATTTATAAGACCGAGGAAGCGCCTCAGTTCTTCGATGGTTTCGGGTTGCGGATAGTTTATGATTGACTTGACCTTTTCTTTGTCCGGCCGTATGCCATCACAGCTAACGCGGTAACCGAGAAATGTAAGTTCGGATTTTCCGAATTCGCATTTAGACGTATTGATTGTGACGCCAAATTCATTAAGTCGCTTGAACACCTCTTTGAGATCGTGAATGTGACACTCTTCTGATTCTGATGCGATAAGTATATCATCTAGGTAACAGAATGTATTGCGAGTATTTTTCAAAACTTCATTGATAAATCTTTGAAACGTTTGCGCAGCGTTTCGCAGACCGAAGCTCATTTTTGTAAACTCGAACAGACCAAATGGAGTTATTATTGCGGTTTTCGGTATGTCCTCAGGTGCAACACTTATGTTATGGTAAGCACGTCGAATATCAATTTTAGATAGTACCTTTTTATTTTTAAGGATGTATGTAAAATCCGTTAAACGAGGAATAGGGTAGCGATCGGGCTCGGTGATTGCATTTAAACGACGGTAATCTCCGCACGGGCGTAATTCACCGTTTTTCTTTTGAACGACGTGTAAAGCATTTGCCCATGGGCTGGCTGACGGCCTGCATATTCCTAGTTCTACCATGCGTTGGAATTCATCCTTCGCCGCTTTGTATTTTGCAGCGTTAAGTGGACGTGCATTTTCGTAAACGGGTGGGCCACGGGTACAAATATGATGCATGACATTGTGTTTGGGTGGATCCTTGTAACACTCGCTCATAGTGATGTCTGGAAACTCTTTTAAAATGCGGTGATATTTATTATCCGAGTCGATGACCTTAATAGTAGGAATATTTGAGGCATCTTCTACGTTGGCGTTCCTAGAGAGCAGAGTGACTTTGTCAATTAACTTTTTTGAGTGAAGATCCACAAGCAATTGATGTTTGGCTAGGAAATCTGCCCCTATAATGGACCGCTGTACATCGGCCAGGACAAATTCCCAGGTAAAAGCTCGACGTAAGCCAAGGTCTAAAGTCATTTTCTGAGACCCATAAGTTTTGATTGTTGTACCATTGGCAGCAAATAACGTAAAATCAGCTGGTTGACGATTCGCGTTTTTGTAGGCAATAACTGAAATATCAGCGCCGGTGTCTATGAGAAAATGCGTACCACTTTTCCAGTCGGTGACGCTCAAGCGATGAGTTCCTTCGACACCTACGCTCGCCACAGCAGGTGTCGGTTTTAGTTTAACGCTTTTTTGACGCATTGTTGGTCGCCGCATTTCTTGGCGTTATCTCCATAAATATAGTGGTAGAAACACTTGAAATCTTTGTCTCCCGGTTGCGCTGTTTGACGCCTGTATTTATTTTGATTATCAAAATACCGAGAGCGTGATCGTGACCGTGATCGCGTCTGATAATTGCCACGACCCCTATTATTACTTTGACGCGTGATTTGTAAATCATTAATTTTAGTGTTTAACGCGGCAATTTCTTGATGCAATTTAATAAATTGTTGGTCCATTGGTTGTTTGGAGATAGCGACAGGATTTAGTGTACAGACTTCGGATAGCCGTGAAGTTTCCATTATTTTATCAGCTATAGCTGCGATATTGTCCAATGGAACATCGCAGACAGTGACTACTGCGCGGACTGTTTGAGGCAGGCGATCTAACCACAAAATTTTGATAGTGTCCTCGGGAATTTTGTTCCTTCCGAGCTCGCGCATTTTACGTAAGAGTTGAGTGGGTCGTTGATCCCCTAACTCGATTTTCGTAAGCAACGTGTGTAGCTGTTTGGACTCAGACTCTTCATATGCCGAAATTAACCTGACTTTTAAAGTTTCATATTTATTGTGCTCAGGTGGGTTCTCGAGAATGTCGCTAATTTGACCCAATTCGTCTCGACCTAACTTAGCTATAACTAATTGGTATTTTTGTAAGTCACCTGCTTTTCGTCGGGGTCACCAATATAGAACTTTTGTTGTGATGTGATTACGGGTTCTATAGTGTGATTAAATTAAATGTTCATTGGTTGGTTCACAATGAGTTTAATAAAGGTACTATAACTAAACACGGTACAATAAGTAAGATTATGATGATTATAATTTGACGCACAAGTGATGCGATGTAGGTGGTTAGTGAACGTGTCCTACTTTGTTGACAGCTAGTGACTGAATACTGAACCCTGAGTTCGAACTAAGGGACGTGTGAGTCGTGTGACGTCATAGGTACTTGAGTTCACAAGTTCGTCTGCATGTGTGGGTTACATACCACTACACATGTACGCAAAGCCAAAACAGCGAAAGATGCTTGGGAAGCATTAATGAGTGCGTTCGAGGACAAAGGTCTAAATAACCGCTGCCGGTTACTTGCAAAGCTGGTGAGCATGAAGCTGGAGCAATTCCCATGGGTCAGGGAATATGTCACATCTGTAATGATGGTATTATAGAACTTTTGTTGTGATGTGATTACGGGTTCTATAGTGTGATTAAATTAAATGTTCATTGGTTAGTTCACAATGAGTTTAATAAAGGTACTATAACTAAACACGGTACAATAAGTAAGATTATGATGATTATAATTTGACGCACAAGTGATGCGATTGGTGGTTAGTGAACGTGTCCTACTTTGATGACGACTAGTGACCGAATACTGAACCCTGAGTTCGATCTAAGGGACGTGTGAGTCGTGTGACGTCATAGGTACTTGAGTTCACAAGTTCGTCTGCATGTGTGGGTTACATACCACTACATGTCCTCCCCCCTTTGATAAAACAAAAATAATTACTATCAAAATAACAATGAATAAGGTTCAAATATAATTGTAAAAACATTGCAAATACCTACTTAATATAAACATGCGGTGTAAAAGTTTTTAACTATACTTAACTTTGAAACTATACAATAAGAACTTACGCTAACAAGAGGCATTTAAAATGTATATAAAAACAAAACCACACTCAGAATGCTTAAACTAAAGACACATTTTGGTAAAAAATTAAAATACATTGGTCATAAATTAGGTTACAAAAAGTTTTAAACTTACAAGTTAACTTAAACATTTCTACAAGTGGTATAAGTATGAATAAATACGTTATAAGTTGACATATTAGTGTGAGAACGCTCCATAATTGCTTGTTAAGTTGGTCTATTTTAAAACACACAACACTTCACTGCACTTTAAATTTCACATGAATTTATTATTTTGGGACTGGCGATAAAAAAATGTTTTAAATGTCAAAACTCACAGTCTTTTTTACGACGCGACCCGATCTTGTTGTGACAAATGGCTCTGTTTTGTCAAGTGGGGTCGTTTGGGTCCCAACCGGTGTTATGGTTGTGGTTTCAGGCGAAACAAAAGTTGTAACATAAGCAGGTTTTAGACGATCGAGAGAAATAGTGACTTTTCGAGAACCTACTTGAACGACATAATGTTTATCGCTTCGTTTGACGATTTTATAGGGACCTTCGTACGGCGGTGTTAACGAGCGTTTCACTTCGTTTTTAACGAAAACGTAGTCCGATCTTGTTAAATCTTTATGTACGAAAATGTTTCTGTTATTAGCTTGATTTCTTGTGGTCGGTTGAAGGTTCGCTAATGTTTCCATGAGTTTGCAGGTATAATCGGTGTTGTTAATGTTTGCTTCGGTGGGAACAAAAAAATCTCCCGGTAGACGCATAGATTTACCGTAGGTCATTTGAGCGGGGCTGTATCCTGAGTCTTCTTTAATTGTATTGCGCATTCCTAACAACACGATAGGTAATTGTTGTGCCCATTGACTGTTACCATCGCAACGGGCCATGATGGAAGCTTTTAGCGTTTGGTGCATCCTTTCGACGTGTCCATTCGCTTTTGGATTGTACGCTGTTGTCCTAATCTTTTCTATTCCAAGTAGTTTGGTCAGCTGTGTGAAAAGGTTGGATTCGAATTGACGACCTTGATCCGAAGTTATTCTTGCAGGGCAACCAAAACGAGCTATCCAATGCTCGAGCAGAGCTTTCGCGACGGTTTCAGCGCTTATATCCTTTACAGGAACGACTTCGGGCCATTTTGTATGACGATCAATCATTGTGACACAGTATGTATATCCATCGGAAGGTGGTAATGGTCCAATAATATCTATATGAACATGCTCGAAACGGTCTGACCTTTCGAACTCTCCTAGAGGTGTAATTGTATGTCTTTGCACTTTACATTTCTGGCATTGTATGCAACATCTTACAAAGTTTGCTACGTCAGTATTCATGTTAGGCCAAAAATAGCGCTGCGCGATGAGGCGACGCGTAGCGGCTACCCCAGGGTGGTTAAGTGCATGGACACTTGAAATCCCTTTTTCTCGAAATTCCGACGGTAAATAAAGTCGCGCTGTTGAAGTTGATGTTTCAAATGTAAGCTCATGATTTGAATATGGCATGCGGAACAATTTAAATTCCAGATTAGGTTTTTGTTTTAACATGGTTAATTGCGTATCTTCGACTTGGCTTTTATATAATTGTTCATAATCGAAAATATCATGTACATAAATCTCTTCTATTCTTGAAAGAGCGTCTGCGGTGTTATTGAGCTCGCCTTGAACGTACTCAATTTTGTTGCAAAACTGAGAAATAAAATCCAATTGACGAAGACGTCTTGGTGGATCTGATTTAGATTCTTTCTTCGATAATGCGAATATTAACGGTTTGTGACCGGTTAACACCGTGAGATCACGCCCTTCAATCATATACCGAAAGTGTTTTATTGCCATGTAAATAGCCAATAATTCCCTGTCGTAGGTACTATATTTTGTTTGGGCGCTACTTAGTTTTTTTGAATAAAATCCTAGTGGCTCTAACCGTTCGTTGACTAGTTGATGGAGTGCTGCGCCGACGCAGGTATTCGCTGCGTCGGTCATTAATATTAGTTTCGATGACGGGTCTGGATGCACGAGGGTAACGGCATCACTTACATGACGTTTGCACTGATTAAATGCGATGATTGCTTCTTCTGTCCAAGCGATTTTTGTCTTGTCTTTTTTCTTAGCATTGTGCAAATATTTGTCTAAAATAGTTTGAGTGTTGGCTGCTTTAGGAATGCTCATTCGGTAAAAATTTATAAGACCGAGGAAGCGCCTCAGTTCTTCGATGGTTTCGGGTTGCGGATAGTTTATGATTGACTTGACCTTTTCTTTGTCCGGCCGTATGCCATCACAGCTAACGCGGTAACCGAGAAATGTAAGTTCGGATTTTCCGAATTCGCATTTAGACGTATTGATTGTGACGCCAAATTCATTAAGTCGCTTGAACACCTCTTTGAGATCGTGAATGTGACACTCTTCTGATTCTGATGCGATAAGTATATCATCTAGGTAACAGAATGTATTGCGAGTATTTTTCAAAACTTCATTGATAAATCTTTGAAACGTTTGCGCAGCGTTTCGCAGACCGAAGCTCATTTTTGTAAACTCGAACAGACCAAATGGCGTTATTATTGCAGTTTTCGGTATGTCCTCAGGTGCAACACTTATGTTATGGTAAGCACGTCGAATATCAATTTTAGATAGTATTTTTTTATTTTTGAGGATGTATGTGAAATCCGTTAAACGAGGAATCGGGTAGCGATCGGGCTCGGTGATTGCATTTAAACGACGGTAATCTTCGCACGGGCGTAATTCACCGTTTTTCTTTTGAACGATGTGTAAAGCATTTGCCCATGGGCTGGCTGACGGCCTGCATATTCCTAGTTCTACCATGCGTTGGAATTCATCCTTCGCCGCTTTGTATTTTGCAGCGTTAAGTGGACGTGCTTTTTCGTAAACGGGTGGGCCGCGGGTACAAATATGATGCATGACATTGTGTTTGGGTGGATCCTTGTAACACTCGCTCATAGTGATGTCTGGAAACTCTTTTAAAATGCGGTGATATTTATTATCCGAGTCGATGACCTTAATAGTAGGAATTTTTGAGGCATCTTCTACGTTGGCGTTCCTAGAGAGCAGAGTGACTTTGTCAATTAACTTTTTTGAGTGAAGATCCACAAGCAATTGATGTTTGGCTAGGAAATCTGCCCCTATAATGGACCGCTGTACATCGGCCAGGACAAATTCCCAGGTAAAAGCTCGACGTAAGCCAAGGTCTAAAGTCATTTTCTGAGACCCATAAGTTTTGATTGTTGTACCATTGGCAGCAAATAACGTAAAATCAGCTGGTTGACGATTCGCGTTTTTGTAGGCAATAACTGAAATATCAGCGCCGGTGTCTATGAGAAAATGCGTACCACTTTTCCAGTCGGTGACGCTCAAGCGATGAGTTCCTTCGACACCTACGCTCGCCACAGCAGGTGTCGGTTTTAGTTTAACGCTTTTTTGACGCATTGTTGGTCGCCGCATTTCTTGGCGTTATCTCCATAAATATAGTGGTAGAAACACTTGAAATCTTTGTCTCCCGGTTGCGCTGTTTGACGCCTGTATTTATTTTGATTATCAAAATACCGAGAGCGTGATCGTGACCGTGATCGCGTCTGATAATTGCCACGACCCCTATTATTACTTTGACGCGTGATTTGTAAATCATTAATTTTAGTGTTTAACGCGGCAATTTCTTGATGCAATTTAATAAATTGTTGGTCCATTGGTTGTTTGGAGATAGCGACAGGATTTAGTGTACAGACTTCGGATAGCCGTGAAGTTTCCATTATTTTATCAGCTATAGCTGCGATATTGTCCAATGGAACATCGCAGACAGTGACTACTGCGCGGACTGTTTGAGGCAGGCGATCTAACCACAAAATTTTGATAGTGTCCTCGGGAATTTTGTTCCTTCCGAGCTCGCGCATTTTACGTAAGAGTTGAGTGGGTCGTTGATCCCCTAACTCGACTTTCGTAAGCAACGTATGTAGTTGTTTGGACTCAGACTCTTCATATGCCGAAATTAACCTGACTTTTAAAGTTTCATATTTATTGTGCTCAGGCGGGTTCTCGAGAATGTCGCTAATTTGACCCAATTCGTCTCGACCTAACTTAGCTATAACTAATTGGTATTTTTGTAAGTCACCTGCTTTTTGTGCACCGATTATGGCCTCAAACTGGTGGAACCATAGTCGCGGGCGCGCTGACCAGAAGTCGGCGATGCGGGAGTTGATGGTGATTGCCCCCGTCTCTGGCGGCTGGTGCTGGTCTACGATGTAACTCGGAGCAGCTTGCTGAGGTGCGTAGACGTTGTCAGGTGCGGCGCCAGCCGTTGCGGCAGCAGCAGTGTTAGGGTTGGACATCTCGGAGTTTCGTAAAATGCTTCACAGTAAACACTAAAGAGAGTCTAAGTCTGTATTAACGCAATTGCACTCGCGGATTATAGTACAGTATGGAACCGTATTTTTTAAATCACGTCGGGTATCAAATCACGTCGGGTATCAAATCACGTCGGGTATCAAATCACGTCGGGGTCACCAATATAGAACTTTTGTTGTGATGTGATTACGGGTTCTATAGTGTGATTAAATTAAATATTCATTGGTTAGTTCACAATGAGTTTAATAAAGGTACTATAACTAAACACGGTACAATAAGTAAGATTATGATGATTATAATTTGACGCACAAGTGATGCGATTGGTGGTTAGTGAACGTGTCCTACTTTGATGACGGCTAGTGACCGAATACTGAACCCTGAGTTCGATCTAAGGGACGTGTGAGTCGTGTGACGTCATAGGTACTTGAGTTCACAAGTTCGTCTGCATGTGTGGGTTACATACCACTACAGTATCTCAGGAACTTCAAGACCTAGGAAAAGAGGTTGACGATGAACTGTTGGCTGCTTTACTTCACCTCCGTGAATTTAACCGAACGATTTCATTATTATGAACTTTTGTTAATGCTAATCGTTAGAGAATCGTTAGAGAGGGTTAGAGAGAAAAGAAAAATCGTTAGAGAGTAATTAGTTTTTATGTAAAAACAATTTTAATTTTTCGTGTGAAGTTAGCCCCCCTTCACGCAAAAATGGACTTAGACGTAATTTAATTTGTTTAATCGTTTGCGAATCGTTAGAGAGAGATTGAGAGTTACACAAAATCGTTAGAGAGTTAATATTTTATTTGATATTAAATAATTTCTGAGAGCGTGACATTAGCCCACCTCTGTGAATTTTGCCCCCGATATAATTATTCTCAACTTTTGTTAATGCTAATGGTTAGAGAATCGTTAGAGAGAGTTAGAGAGAAAAGAAAAATCGTTAGAGAGTAATAAGTTTTATTTATCAACGATTTTAATTACTTTTATGAAATTGGCCCCCATTCCCGCAAAAATAGACGTAGATGTAATTTTTTTATTTTTATAATTTGAGAATCGTTAGAGAGAGATAGAGAGTTAAGAAAAATCATTAGAGAGTTAATATTTTAATTGATATTAAATTATTTCTGAGAACGCGTTTTAGATTAAACAGGCTCACTCTTATTATGGGCAACATATTCAGCCGAACGGTAATTTTACTGTACCTAGAAGTTAGTGAAGATACCAGGCATTTCGTCATCACATGAGACAGCTTTGATCAGAGGACTCACACCACTATAGTTATAGAATGTATTACATTATTGTCTGGTATCTTGGATGGGCCGGCATCAAAATTATATATCTCCACCTGCTCAGTTTCTCGACAGTATTTTATTAAGAGAAGACATTGAAAATGAATAAAATCAATAAATCATTATTTAACACTAAAAAAAAAAGTTTTATTTCATAAAAAATCTGTAACACTTGCATTCAAAGCATATTATTCAGTTTTAAATATCATAATTGTCGAAAGGCTTTTCATCCACTTCCGATCTCGATTCTAAGTCATAAAACAGGAATTCTCTTTCGTAATTAAAAAAATGTTCTTGATCAGTAGGTAGGTACTATTACCATTTTACTCCTGCTAAGCCTGTAGACTATGCTGAAACATGCACTTCTTGCACTTATAGATTCCTAGTAGCTATAATCTAAAGAGAGGTCTAAAAGAATTATGCTACACATTTTTGACTGAAAATATCCCATTTCATCTTATTTCAGAATATGGTACATAAAGTAAATAACTTGATTAGAATTTTTGTTTGCATTGTCATATTCTTTACAACAAAATATTGATTGACTGTAATGACAGTACCATGTGTCAATTTTGAAAAGTTTGTTATTTTCTGGGGTGTATTCAATTTAGTAGTTATAGATAATTAGAAAAGTTTGTTCGTTTTAGGAGTAAACTAACACTAAATTAATTATTTTCTAAGAAATAAGCAGTACCTTTGTACTCATATTTTAACTATGTATGTCGTATCTATTATGTATTTTACTGTGTGTACATAAGAATAAAATAAATGAATAAACTAAAAAACGATTTTTCTCAAAATTGGTAATCCTTGATACAGTTAGAGCTACTACTTTTTGGAATGTCTATCCAAATATATTTAACTTATCCTGGTTAGAATTATTGAATAATAAAAAACCATTTTTGGACATGTCCTTTCGAATCGATGTGACCTGTGGAAGATGCTCACATCCATTCATCAACCTGAAAAGAGCTGATAATCTTCAAACGGTTGAACCGATTTTCTTGAATCATAGCTAAGAACACTATCAAGTCACCTTTCAAACAAAATAAAAAATATCAGAATCGGTTCAGCCGTTTGGCAGCTACGATGTAACATACAGACACACACGTTAAACTTATAACACTCCTCTTTTTCCGTCAGTGGGTTAAAAAGACCCGACCAGCTCCCGACAAGCACCCACCTTTTGTGTGTTTTGAGCATAAATGATGCACTATAAGTACCGAATCAAATTGAAACTACCAACAATATTTCGTATTCTTATCAGGTATCACTGTTAAATGATCGTTAATCAAATACACAACTTTACCACTCATAACTATAACGTCCCGCTGCATCATGTCATGTATCAGTAGTACCTACTACTCACGGTACTACTCGCGCTCACGGTGCACAAAGAGAACGTAAGTGTGGCCGCTTCATTCAATGCAATAATTCTCGCGGTAAATCTCTTTGATCTGCCTAAAATGCCGCCACCAGAGTTATCAATCACCCAACGTCAAACGCCAATGTAAATGCCGTTGACAAATTTTCGAGGTAAGTCGTAGTGTAGTACACCAACGGTTAACGTCTATCGCGATAATCCGTTGGTGTGGCCCCAGCATATAAGAGATTTGTCATATTTAAAAAAACTTTGTATCTCCGGCAGGGGGAGTGGGGAGATCTACTAACCCTTCCCCCCTCTCCTCACCCCCTATCCCCTATCGAGGCGGCACGTTTTTAAATCTTAACCTGCTCAGGTCCTAGGGTAAAACGCGGTCTCAGCAATAATTTAATATCAATTAAAATATTTACTCTCTAATGTTTTTTTTAACCGACTTCTTCAAAAAGGAGGAGGTTCTCAATTCGTCTGTATGTTTTTTTTTTTTTTTTGTGTGTATGTTACCCGATTACTCCGCCAATTATGAATCGATTTTGATGATTCTTTTTTTGTTTGGTAGGTCATGCTTCAGAGGTGGTCCCATATAAATTTTATTAATTTTGCTTGCGTAGTTTTTGAGTTAGCTTCAATAATTACGTAGTTTTCCCACTTTGCGATGTTGATGACATGTTAATTGACTCCGTCACATAGCAGACAACGGTATACGAATTTGTGTGGGGTAGTTACCACAACTAAAAAGTGAAAAATAAAAACTTTTTACAAAAAAAAAACAACCGACTTCCAAAAAAAAAGTGAAAAATAACTTTAATTTCGGAAGTCGGTGGCGTGAACGAAAATTGAAAAGCAAAGACACCGACTTCCGAAATTAAAGTTATTTTTCACTTTTTTTTTGGAAGTCGGTTGTTTTTTTTTTGTAAAAAGTTTTTATTTAACTCTCTATCTCTCTGTAATGATTCTCAAACTAAAAAAAAAAAAAAAAAATTGTGTTAGTTTACTCCTAAAACGAACAAAGTTTTCTAATTATCTAAGCTAATAAAGTGAACACACTCCAGAAAATAAGAAACTTTTCAAAATTGACACATGTTACTGTCATTACAGTCAATCAATATTTTGTTGTAAAGAATATGACAATGCAAACAAAAATTCTAATCAAGTTATTTACTTTATGTACCATATTCTGAAATAAGATGAAATGGGATATTTTCAGTCAAAAATGTGTAGCATAATTCTTTTAGACCTCTCTTTAGATTATAGCTACTCAATCTGCCTAGCCTTTTCCCAACTATGTTGGGGTCGGCTTCCAGTCTAACCGGATGCAGCTGAATACCAGTATTTTACATGGAGCGACTGCCTATCTGACCTCCACAACCCAGTAACTGGGTAATACGATACCCCTTGGTTAGACTGGTTGTCAGACTTTCGTGCTTCTGACGACTCGTAACGACTGTCAAAGATCCACAAATGACAGCCGGGGCCAACGGCTTAACGTGCTTTCCGAGGCGCGGAGGAGTCTCGATATGTGAAAATGGTCACCCATCCACGGACCAACCCCGGCAAGCGTAGCTTAACCTGATGAATCGACCCGAGCGGCTGTTATTACTTAGCCACGAGCTCCTCTACTAGCTACTAGGAATCTATAAGTGCAAGAAGTGCATGTTTCAGCATAGTCTACAGGCTTAGCAGGAGTAAAATGATAATAGTACCTACCTACTGATCAAGAACATTTTTTTAATTACGATGGAGAATTCCTGTTTTATGACTTAGAATCGAGATCGGAAGTGGATGAAAAGCCTTTCGACAATTATGATATTTAAAACTGAATAATATGCTTTGAATGCAAGTGTTACAGATTTTTTATGAAATAAAACTTTTTTTTTTAGTGTTAAATAATGATTTATTGATTTTATTCATTTTCAATGTCTTCTCTTAATAAAATACTGTCGAGAAACTGAGCAGGTGGAGATATATAATTTTGATGCCGGCCCATCCAAGATACCAGACAATAATGTAATACATTCTATAACTATAGTGGTGTGAGTCCTCTGATCAAAGCTGTCTCATGTGATGACGAAATGCCTGGTATCTTCACTAACTTCTAGGTACAGAAAAAGTACCGTTCGGCTGAATATGTTGCCCATAATAAGAGTGAGCCTGTTTAATCTAAAACGCGTTCTCAGAAATAATTTAATATCAATTAAAATATTAACTCTCTAATGATTTTTTTTAACTCTCTATCTCTCTCTAACGATGCTCAAATTATAAAAATAAAAAAATTACATCTACGTCTATTTTTGCGGGAATGGGGGCCAATTTCACAAAAGTAATTAAAATCGTTGATAAATAAAACTTATTACTCTCTAACGATTTTTCTTTTCTCTCTAACTCTCTCTAACGATTCTCTAACCATTAGCATTAACAAAAGTTGAGAATAATTATATCGGGGGCAAAATTCACAGAGGTGGGCTAATGTCACGCTCTCAGAAATTATTTAATATCAAATAAAATATTAACTCTCTAATGATTTTGTGTAACTCTCAATCTCTCTCTAACGATTCGCAAACGATTAAAAAAATAAAATTACGTCTAAGTCCATTTTTGCGTGAAGGGCGGCCAACTTCACACGAAAAATTAAAATTGTTTTTACATAAAAACTAATTACTCTCTAACGATTTTTCTTTTCTCTCTAACCCTCTCTAACGATTCTCTAACGATTAGCACTAACAAAAGTTCATAATAATGAAATCGTGCGGCTAACTTCACCGAGGTCTTGATTCTTAGTAGCTATAATCTAAAGAGAGGTCTAAAAGAATTATGCTACACATTTTTGACTGAAAATATCCCATTTCATCTTATTTCAGAATATGGTACTTAAAGTAAATAACTTGATTAGAATTTTTGTTTGCATTGTCATATTCTTTACAACAAAATATTTTTTTTTTCGTTCTTTATGGCAATTGAAAAAGAATGATTGATTGACTGTAATGACAGTACCATGTGTCAATTATGAAAAGTTTGTTATTTTCCGGGGTGTGTTCACTTTATTAGCTTAGATAATTAGAAAAGTTTGGAAGTTTTAGGAGTAAATTAACACTAAATTAATTATTTCTTAAGAAATAAGCAGTACCTTTGTACTCATATTTTAACTATGTCGTATTTTACTTTGTGTACATAAGATTAGAATAAATAAATAAATTAAAAAAAACGATTTTTCTCAGAATTGGTAATCCTTAAAAATGCATGATACAGTTAGAGCTACTACTTTTTGGGATGTCTATCCAAATATATTTGACTTATCCTGGTTAGAATTATTGATTAATAAAAAACCATTTTTGGACATGTCCTTTCGAATCGATGTAACCTATGGAAGATGCTCACATCCATTCATTAATTTGAAAAGAGCTGATAATCTTCAAACGGCTGAACCGATTTTCTTGAATCATAGCTAAGAACACTCCCAAGTAACACATTCGCGTCTAAAAACGGACTATTAGACATCTAATAGAATTTTATTTTATTGTCTATCTTAAGAGTAAAATATCCCCCAAGTAATATTCAAGAACGCTTATAGACACAGTTTAGTAAAAGTGGGCACAACCTTATCACCTCTCATAAGAATGAGTTAAGAAAACATGAATAGATAGAGATAAGAGTTCTAAATTTTCAAATTGTCTGTAGAGTTTTTCTAGTGCCTCACTAAACGGTTTATAGACCACAAATTTTACTAGTAGATAGTTTATAGATAAAGTTGAGACCTTTAAAGAAGTCAAGTTTTTAAACCAAAATTAACTCAATTTTAAGTAACATTTGATTTGTAATAGACAACGACACATAATGGCGCAGAACTTACAAGAGTTATTTAAACTTATTATTGTATTGCATCATGGCGTAACAAATTTCTTATTTCGTATAAGTACAGTTCGTTAATAATGGGTAAACAAGCAAATCTATATGCGATTGAAATTCTATCGTCGAATATTATGTAAAAATCTCTTAAAATACGAGCGCCCGCTGTAAATGTAAGATTTAATATTTTTTTAACCAAATATGAATACTATTTATTATAAGCAAATTTTTTAAATTGCATTTTAATTGTTAAAATACTCTTTTTATTTAAAATATAGTAATTTAAAACACATTAAATGTTTAATTAGACATAATTGAATGATAAAAACATAAAAATAAGCATTAAAATATGTAACGAAAATCATTTGAAGCAAAAATAGGCAAGTAAAATGGCGTCAAGATAAAATTTACTAGAAAAACGAATTTAATAGAACAAACACTCTAGAGAATTTTCTGTAGTATGGCTCTAGCTATCACAAGAATAATTTCACTTGCTACATACTAAACTATCTAGTGAAAGAATAAACAGATTTATGAGTGGTTTAAGATTACCTAGTAACTTTCATCTCTGTATTCCTTTTTATCTTCTCACAGTATTTCTAGACGTTCACCAGTGAACATTGTAATTTGATGTGTTGTGAACGGTGGACCATTTTATGCAGTAACAGAGCAATCTAATTAATCAATTCAAGAGGGTAAGTAAAAGATATTTCTGTTTTATATAATGACAATGTGAAAAATAGTAGATATAATAGTAGGTAGGTATGTGTAGTCAGGGCTCGGAATCCGGTAAATTTTCTAAACCGGTTTCGGTCATTGACCCCAGACCGGAAACGATTACGGTTTAGGTTTCGGTTAGCCGGTAAATGGGAGAACCCGTTTTTTTACAAATTCCGATTCCGTTGAGCGAAATTAACCGGTTAATTTGACTTTTGACTTTATATACGAATTCTACCTACTACGTTATCTCTCTTTTACACCTAAAATAACAAAGCTGTCACTCTAGTCGTTCTACGCCAACGAATAACGCACTCACAAGCAGTTTTTTTTGCGCAGGTAAACCATTACCTGTTAAGAAAATCTAAGCATATCACAAACTATTAAACGGATATATACCATAGTCGTACTGACAAAGATACAGGGCGTAACCGATTCCTTGTAATTGATTGAAACCACTTGTAGACTAACTTTGAAGCTTGGAAATTACAACCTTCCATAATACACTTAGATTTTTTTGTTTTTTGGTTGTACTCGAACATACACATCCATGATAAATTATGTATAGTATATAGCAGCCGCTACATATAAAACTAAACTCAAAATATAGGTACAATAACGTTAAGTAATAGCGTTATACCATATAGTTCCCGTAACCATATGAACTAATTTCTTGGCAATTTAACTAAAATCTATTGGAACGAAATCTTCAACTATTAATTTAGTTACGATCCGGGTGGAACGCTATTTTAACGTTATTTCATAACGTTCAAGTCCCTAAACTAAACACAAGCGGCGGCGGGCGTGCGTCTGAGTAAAACCGGTTTATTCAGGTTAGCGCGAGTTTTAAAGTTATATTCTCTGTAATAACTGGTAACCGGAATGATTTGGGTTTAGTCTTAACCGTTTTTGTAATTAACCGGTTAATTGATGAACGATATTATAACGGTTTTATGAACAATATTAACCGGTATTTCTAAACCGGTTCCAAGCCCTCCTGCTAGGGTTGCGGGAAAGTCTGAAAGGGATACCGGGACCTTGGCAACAGGCAACTGAAGGACGACGGGCGGGACCACGCCCTTCCGCTCCACCCAGAGCGGGAGAAGTCATTGGAAGATTTTGAAGGCTAAAAAAAAAAGGCCTGGCTATAGATATACGCCGGCGGCGCGGCGGTGCCAGACTCAAAGTGTTAACATAAGACTGGTATACAAAAGTGGACGGATCCGTCCGTAGCTACGTATTCGAATTTAATTTGTAATGTGCAGGGACACTGCAAATTCAGTTGTACCTGTGTCGTAGAACAATTTCCCGCGTTTTGGAAGAAGTTACTAGAAAGTTTCGATTCTGAATGTAAATTATTTTGCAACTCTTCTTCCTTTTTAAATATTTGCCGATTTTTCGACGAAAACCTTTTAAGTTTTTCACTGTCTCCATTGCATAAAATCATCCAATTCAAATATTTAATACAAATGCACTTAATTAAGCTATTTTTAAGAAAAAAACCACTAAAAACACGTTTTCACTATCATTTTTTTAGACAAACTGAAGAATATCTATTAAAGTATTTTATCTAGACTTTATAGACAAAGATAAGAGTACCAATAGCTAAAACAGTAGGTTTTATCTCATCTTATCTATAAAATTACTTCAAGTTAGGTACCTTTAGGCTTTATTAACTATTTGTAGAGCATTTTATCTTAAAACATTCAATATACCTATAAACGTACTTAAAATAAGTGTGCTATAGAATAAATGCTCTAAAAATAATTGAGCTTGAGAAAAAAAACACTAGAAGAATACATTTTCTTTATTGAAACCATCTTTAGAAAGCCCCGATCTAAAGATTAACCATGAATAGTCTGTCAATAGACAGATTTGTTTTAAACCTCCAAGACTGTGTTACTTGGGCTGTATCAAGTCACCTTTCAAACAAAATAAAAAATATCAGAATCGCCGGTTGGCAGCTACGATGTAACATACAGACACACACGTTAAACTTATAACACCCCTCTTTTTCCGTCGGTGGGTTAAAAACGACCCGACCAGCTCCCGACAAGCACCCACCTTTTGTGTGTTTTGAGCAAAAATGATGCACTATAAGTACCGAATCAAATTGAAACTACCAACAATATTTCGTATTTTTATCAGCTGGTATCACTGTTAAATGATCGTTGATCAA
Organism: Lithophane semibrunnea; assembly: GCA_947363905.1. Lineage (NCBI taxonomy): Eukaryota > Metazoa > Arthropoda > Insecta > Lepidoptera > Noctuidae > Lithophane > Lithophane semibrunnea. The sequence goes on along the minus strand of OX376188.1, from coordinate 9,874,126 downwards.
ATACACAACTTTACCACTCATAACTATAACGTTCATCTGCATCATGTCATGTATCAGTAGTACCTACTACTCACGGTACTACTCGCGCTCACGGTGCACAGTGAGAAAAGTAAGTGTGGCCGCTTCATTCAATGCAATAATTCTCGCGGTAAATCTCTTTGATCTGCCTAAAATGCTGCCACCAGAGTTATTAATCACCCAACGTCAAACGCCAATGTAAATGCCGTTGACAAATTCTCGAGGTAAGTCGTGGTGAAGTACACCCACCGTTAACGTCTACCGCGATAATCCGTTTGGTGTGGCCCCAGCATATAAGAGATTTGTCATATTTAACCATCATTTTAAAAAAACTTTGTACCTCTGCCAGGGGGGAGTGGGGGGATCTACGAACCCTTCCCTCCCCTATCCCCCATCGAGGCGGCACGTTTCTAAATTTTAACCTGCTCAGGTCCTAGGGTAAAACGCGTTCTCAGAAATAATTTAATTTTAATTAAAATATTAACACTTTAATGATTTTTTTAACTCTCTATCTCTCTGTAACGATTCTCAATCTATATTTTAAAAAAAATTACGTCTTCGTCCATTTTTGCGGGAATTGGGGCCAATGTCACAAAAGTAATTAAAATCGTTGATAAATAAAACTAATTACTCTCAAACGATTTTTCTTTTCTCTCTAACTATCTCTAACGATAAGCATTAACAAAAGTTGAGAATAATTATATAGGGGGCAAAATTCACAGAGGTGGGCTAACGTCACGCCCTTAGAAATTATTTAATATGAAATAAAATATTAACTCTCTAACGATTTTGTGTAGCTCTCAATCTCTCTCTAACGATTCGCAAACGATTAAAAAAATAAAATTACGTCTAAGTCCATTTTTGCGGGAAGGGGGGCCAACTTCACACGAAAAATTAAAATTGTTTTTACATAAAAACTAATTACTCTCTAACGATTTTTCTTTTCTCTCTAACCCTCTCTAACGATTAGCATTAACAAAAGTTCATAATAATGAAATCGTGCGGCTAACTTCACCGAGGTGACAATTTTAATTTCGCGGGCCACCTTAGCGCATCACAGATTACAAATAATAGCATAGCAAGCTTTTGTATCTCTGTCTCTGTGGTCTGTGGTCTCTCCGTAGGTGAGTTTATGTTCCTTGTCTGTGGTATAGTCTGTGCTGTAACTGTGTGCTGTCTGTGGCTGTGCTGTGCTGTGGTAGTGAAAAAATGGCGGCCCTACTTCCCCGTCCTCTTGGTCTCTCCCAAATTATTTCCCTGAAAAATGCGAATAAGGTAAAAATATTTATCTAGTTATTCATTATATGCTCACAAATATTACCATTACTAGAGTGTTTCGGAATTTATAATAACTACTGTTCCTAGTATCACAAAAACAAGAAACTAAAGACGTGCTTTTATTTCAAATCAATTATTATTAGATAGATGTAATGTAATGTAAGTGTAAAAAATATAAAAAACAACTTTTATTTTTGTTCCATAACAGTAGACCTTGATAGCAATTAGACATTTATTTATAAATTTGACCTTGTCATACACATCTTTTGTGACCTTACGTCATCACTAAATAGTATGTAATTTAACCAACGTAATTAGCAAAAGCCCTAATCCATTGATTTTTAAATGTGACCTATTAACATCTAAAAATGCACACAACTTACTATTACTTCTATCCGCATTTTCCACGACGGATCAATAAAACCCTGCCGACCCAACGACCAAACTGGCAGGTCTTGTTGCAATAAACATCCCTGAAACCATGAAAATTTCAATTTAGAAATATAAATTATTTCTGAATTACTGTAATGGTACTAGACAAAGGTACTGTAGGAAGCAGTGAAGAGAATGTAGTTTAATAAGTTTCTGTGTGTTTATTATACTATTTTTAATAGTTTTTTTTATTTTTAAGTATTAAATATGCAATGTAATACGTATATTATTTTATTTTTATAATTTATTTTTTAATTGTAGCTGTCACTGCATACTTGCAAACACTCAGTTGATAAAAATGTATTAAACTGTCGTAAAATAATTGTGAACCGATAATTTTGTTTACTTCCACAAAATCTGTCCTTCATTGGTCAGTTTTGTTCGGCGGCTCTTGCACAGCTGTTTCATGAAGCACGGGTTCAAGTTCACTCATTCTGAATGAAAGCAAAATAAAACCAGCTTGTTTTATTCAATGACCATTATGGTGATGATTCAGAAGGGAATGGGCAGGGAGATATCCAGGGGGTTTTCTTTCTTTTTATATCCTGTTCACGTGATTTATCACATGCTTCTTCAAGGCAAGTGGGTGGTGTTTGTTTCACTCCTTTCTATCTCACAATCTGACAGCAAGACATGGATAGATTATGAAATTTTAATGCATTTTATTACTGTAACAAAATTATCTGTCTAAAATTTTTGAACAGTTTATATTCCTGCGAGATGAACAAAAGTATGAACAGATGGTGTTTGCAATTATTTGGTGACTAATATCCATTTTTGAAAACGGCATTAACAATTTTGATAATAGTTGCAATATAGGGGATTACGGGGCTAAAAATTGATATAGCTGGTTTGCGAAAATTCATTTTCTCCATATTTTCATCAGAGCAGAGCTTGGTTGCCCAGGTACTTGGTTTTAAAGGAGCTAATGTTTATACACACTATAACTTACAATGTTCTTGTAGCTCCACAAATAATTATGTAATACCTACTTGTATGTGAGTTACATCTTTATTGTCACATGTTCAAATTTGTACAAAGTTCAATATTTGTTGTAGTGGTTATCTAGTTAATGTGCTACCCATACTTTGGTTTATATTTATTAATATACATAGGATAAGTAAATAACAGTGACCGTCCGTTAAGACTGGGAATAATACGTAATATTGAAGCTAACTCAAAAACTATGCAAGCAAAGTTAATAAAATGTATATGGGACCACCTCTGATGACCTACCAAACAAAAAAAGAATCATCAAAATCAATTCATAATTGGCGGAGTATTTAGTAATAAAAATACAACAAAAAAAAAAACTGAATTGAGAACCTCTTCCTTTTTTAAGTCGGTTAAAAAGAAGCGAAGCAATGATTATCACATACCTTATAGCTGATGAAAAGGTCATTGACCCCATCCTAGCGTCACCCGTCTCACCTACGCGTAATTTTGAATCTGTGATTTATCTTTTATAGTGTTAATTTAAATGGTATGATTGGGATAGGTTCGATTCCCAGGTTGGGCAAAGTGTTATTGGGTTTTTCATCTAGAATTTCTCACTAGTAGCCGGAGTCTGGATTTTAGCCCGTTTGATGGCAAAGGCTCTCAAACATAACTTGCGAAATGTGGGTTTATTATAGGTACATCTCTGCCCACCCCAACGGGGAATACATGCATTGTGTTATGTTCAAAATTATTTCTATGGGTGACTAAACAGTTGTTTTATGATATGATGTAATCAAGTTTGAGATAATGGCACTTGTAATGCAGCAATTCATTATGAATTTTGCTTACTTTTACACAAATAAGATGAAAAGCATAATAAAATAATTATGATTATGATGTTGTAATATAACAGCAAATTGTGAATTGCATTTATATACATTATTATTTGTGTTGGATATTTTATTTTAGCTAATAAATAATGTAATCTGTGTAATTTCAGTTGCTGGTGGCGGCAACTGCAAACCATTACCCAAGCAAACAGCAAATCCGGAACTTGAATGTTCATGAGCATATAAGCTACACCCTCTTGCGAGACAATGGCATTCCTGTACCTAAATTTAATGTGGCCACTACCGCAGATGAAGTTTTCAAGTTTGCTAAAGAACTTAACTCAAAAGACATTGTACTCAAGGCTCAGGTAATTTATGAAAGTTTTATTTCAAGTTCTTAAAATTATTTATAATGAGACAAAAAAAATACATCTTAAATCAATATTAAAATGCACTGAAAATTGTGAATCTGGATGATACTAGCTGGACATTTAAAATATTTTATATACTCTCATATCATAAAATTCTAATTATAAACTTCAAAACGAGTTTATATTGACATACATTTTATATCCTAATCCTAACTATAATATTATAAATGCGAAAGTGAGTTTGTTTGCTACGCTTTCACTCTTAAACGGCTGAACGGATTTAGATGAAATGTGGCACATGAGTTGACTATTTTTACCCCGATATTCCCAAGGGATCAACACTTACGCGGGTGAAACCGCGGGGCGTAGCGCCGTTTTAGCGTGAAAGCGTAACCAACAAAAAAACTCACTTTCGCATTTATAATATTAGTAAGGATAAAACTTTTTTTCTAACAAAATAATGTTACAATTTTTTGTTAGTTTAGTTAGTTAGTATCACCAAGGAGTTTCCATCAATTATTGTTTTGTAGTGGAACGCTTAAGCGGGTCGCGCCATAATTATAGCATTACAATAAAGTTTTGATTCCAATTTTTATGAAACTGCCTATAAATATATATTAAAACACTCATGTAAAAACCTCGCCTGTTTCAATACTCCTCATTATGCTATAGTTTCATAAACTACTATTGTTAAACGGTTTTATGAAGATTGTAATTACTAATGCTATTTTAGGTACTTGCTGGAGGCAGAGGAAGAGGCACCTTTAAAAGTGGCCTCCAAGGTGGTGTCAAAATGGTTGACACGTGAGTAAATAATCCATACTAATTCTAACTAATATTATAAATGCGAAAGTAAGTTTGTTTGTTTATTACGATTTCACGCTAAAACAGCTGAACGGATTTGGATGTAATTTGGCACATGGGTTGACTATGACCCGGAGAAGGACAAAGGCTACTTTTGAATCCTGTTAGCAGACAAAGTTGCGGGCAACAGCTAGTATTATAGAAACGTGAATAAATTATTTTTTCAATTTGTTTTTTGTTTAAGATAACGTAACATTGTGTATCTAAGTTTCATCATCATCAAGATTGTGTAGATAAGTACGTCTAAATAATTTTCATTCAAACCAATCATTCATATTTAAAGCTAAGAAAAAGCGACGTTGTTATGTTTTTTAATTAACAGAAAGTCTCTAGATTTTTGTTTTTGTTTTCTCTTATCGGGAGTGTTTTTTCCTAAATAATCGTGACAGTCGCATTAATTACTTTTGTATGAAAAATTGAAAAAAGAAACATGCCAGTTGATTCTTCGACATGGTCTCATTAATACCCTAGCTATGGCCTAGAGCAGTGTTTTTCAAGTCTTACCCAGGGGTCGTGGACAAAAGAACAAAGGCAAGTGTTTCTAGGTCCTACACTTCAGACTAAAATACAAATTCAGTCAGAAGGATGACCCTAGGGGGTCGTTAGAATTTGTTAACTTCTAAAGGGGTCGCGTATTCAAAAAGATTGAAAAACACTGGCGGAGTTATGGGAGTATGGAGTTATGGGATTTAGAAAAAAAACATGCTGTATACATACAATTGCATTTAAATTGAAAGATTCTATTTAACAGCATTTTGAAATAACTCAACACTCACCGCATGAAAGCTTGAGTGCATATACGCGGCTGACTATGTTGGCTGTTCTATCCAATTTCATCTTATCTTCTGCAAGCAACCCTGAATACACGTGTATTGTTTATTCACTGCAAGCTTTACTTACTATCACTATGTAGGCCCGAAGCTGCCAGCGCGATAGCCAGCAAGATGCTGAAGCAGTACCTAGTCACCAAGCAGACTGGCGCGGGGGGACGTATCTGCAATAAGGTCATGGTGACCGAGCGCAAGTTCCCCCGTAGGGAATTTTACATTGCCGTCATGATGGAGCGCAGCTTCAATGTATGTATGACTCTTCCTCACCTCGTAAAATAGTGGATTCGTTTTCCTTTCCAGTAGTAATGAATTGTTTATTAATTTCATAAATCTGTTGTTTTTAGGGTCCAGTTATTATTGCATCTTCTCAAGGTGGTGTTAGCATCGAAGATGTGGCTGCGTCGAATCCTGAGGCTATCACGTACGAACCTATCGACATCATCGCAGGACTCAAGGACGAGCAAATAAAACGTGTTTTAACTAAGGTACTTTTATCAGTTACGCCGCACACTAGGCGTCGTATAGTTGGCAGTTGGGGCCCATGAACTTAATGCAACCGAGTGCTACACCAACCTTTGTTGTGCGGTTGGTTTAAAAGAGTAAGGTAACGGCTTTCACTATGCGATTTTCCTTTTAAAGGAAATGTATAAACAAAAACAAGTGACGATCTAGTAAATAGGAGGCCTAGTTTGCAGATGTAAATCAGAAATTTTATCTATAGTTAAATTATGAAAAGCTCTTTTTTATACTAGCATTTTTTTAGATTGGCCTAGACACCCCTGAAGCAGCAGATATGGTTAAAAGGTTGTACGACCTCTTTGTGAAAAAAGACGCTCTTCTAGTTGAGGTGAACCCTTACGCGGAAGATGCTATTACTGGCAAATGTAAGTACTTTACTGATAATGAATAATTCTATCAGTATTAACATTTTGAATGTATGCTGCTTATTTTATAGTTTTTATTTAATTTTCGTTCGACTCATCAAATTCAGGTTTTGCCCAAACATAGTGTGCGTTATCCCAGCAAAAAAATCTCTTCTAGGATGAATTGAGTTAACGAATAACTAGAGCATAATACAAGTAAAGCGAATACCATTTTCAGTGAGTTTAAACATTTGTTAATTTATATAAGTATAATATAATAAAAGATTTATTTTCAAGTAACCAGGACTCATAATGTTATTACCAATTTACTTACCTACAAGCTATGTTAGTAATATTTACAAAAAAAATAAACAACTAACCAACAAAAACAAATACATTCCCTGCTCTCACGCAACTAAATTCCTATTTGCAGGAATATGTAGCTGGCTTAGAAAGTAAATGATAGAGGAATCCAGTTTGCTAGCAATGACAACCAGGTGACTGTTGGAGCTGGCACGCAGTCTGCGCAACACGGATGTTGCGTGCTGATCACAGCGAAGCCGTCAGTTTGCGCGTCCGCGAACATACTCGAGGCACTACAAAAGCGTGGCAGCTCCAACAGCATCCTGAATGCATTATTGTACTGAACGCGAAAAGCATTAACAGCTTTCTGAGTGAGGCTAGACCAAAGACTACACGAGTAAAAACCTTGTCATTATGCCTTGAAAAGTGTCAGTTTAAATAAATAATTTTATAAAGGTCTTGCAATTTTCGTTTCAGTCTTCTGCTTGGATGCTAAGTTCCGATTCGACGACAACGCTGACTACAGACAAAAGGAATTGTTTGCTTTGAGGGACCCGACTCAAGAAGATCCCAAAGAAATCCAAGCTGCTAAGTCAAACTTGAACTACATTGCACTCGACGGTATGAATTTAATTGAATATATTAATACAAATAAATGTAAGTGTCTGTTTGTAATGACAAAAAAACCGCTTTTTACTAAATGCATATGAAAGATATACATTTCCATTAACTTTGTCTGTCCGTCTGTTTTTTTTCCAGCTATTTTCAGAAACGACTGGGCCGATTTTGACGGAACTTTCACTGGCAGATAGCTGTTATAAGGAGTAACTTAGGCTACTTCTGTTTTAGAAAAATAATTAGGGTGCGAGCATGAGATGCCGCGGACAGCAGCTAGTTATGAATAAACTGATGCTACAGATTGATAAAAATATCTGGTTTTCTTAGGTACTATTGGGTGTATGGTAAATGGCGCCGGGTTGGCCATGGCTACGATGGACATCATCAAGTTGCACGGCGGTGATCCCGCCAACTTCCTCGACGTCGGAGGTGGCGCCACCGCACAGGCTGTAACGGTGCGTCTCGTTAACACATTCCTAAATGTTTATAGCCACTGCTGGGCTTTTCTCATAAAGAGGAGGCACAAGCATTGATCACCACGCTTGCGCGAAAGCTTCAGGGTAGCCCGCGAAATTCAAATTTTCTTACGTTTTTTGCCATTTGCAAGTCAGTATCAGGTTGTATGTTGATCTAAATATGATTCGCGGCCGTAACAAATATGGATTTACAGAATTATAAACATTAGAATCAGCAATACAACTTTCTAAGTTCATATAAGTGTATTGAAAGAAAGAAGAAAAGAAAAGACCGTTGAGAAGAGACCGTAGACAGCGATTTTTCACACCAAAAAATAAAGTTTTTTCCCAGAAATTATTTTTGTGCTATGTTACTTAATTTGATGTACAGAATGCGTAGTTGACTTCTATGTGATAGATTTACTCCCTGTATTATATACTACGTTTAACATATTTTTTCTTGTTCAGGAAGCCTTCACTATCATTTTGTCGGACCCGAACGTGACCGCCATATTGGTAAACATCTTCGGAGGTATCATGAGGTGTGACGTCATCGCAGAGGGAATTGTTACTGCAGCCAAGAACCTTAGTATCGAAATCCCTGTTATTGTTCGTCTTCAGGTATGTATTATGTAATTCTTTTATTACCATTGTTATCATGTTTGGTTCTTCATATCTTAATCTGCAACCTTTTCCCAACCAATGTATTTCCCTATATCATAGTCAAAACTCTTACCGGTCAAAGCCACAAAAAATCAATCAAAACCTTTTTGCTACCACAACACATCACAACATTTATTTATATCTCTATTTACCCTTTTAATACACATTTTTTTTAGCAGTATATTATAATTGGTGTTTAAAATAGAAAAAACGCGATTTAGGGTTTTGACTGTAACATGCAAGTTCATATTTGAATATGAATAGAATATTTAATACCTTAAAACTTTTTGACAGGGTACAAAAGTGCACGAGGCGAGAAAAATCATCGCGGATTCAGGACTTCGCATCGTGCCGCGTGATAACCTCGATGAAGCTGCGAAGCTCGTGGTGCAGCTAGCAGAGATCGTTAATCTCGGCAAGAAAGCTGGTGTTGAGGTGAAATTTAACTTCCCTGAGTATAAACACGACGAGTAAAAAATTCAGTATTTTTCATATATCTTAACCATCACTATCTAATTGGTCATAACTGTTGTCTAGCGTAATCCAGTTGTAATTATTGTTGCTTCGAATTTATGGCATAAGTGATTGTATAGCTTGGTAGTTATGTAACACTCATTGTCGCCTGTAATGACATATTTTACAAAAGTATAGGGCTACCGCCAGGTTCTGTGAAATTAGCTGGGATGACTTAAGATGAGAATAATTCGAAGGTTAAAAACACTTTTATTCATTCGCCTTCATCTAACTTTCAAGACCCATCTTAGTGGCCTTTATAGAGGAGATTATCACATAAATAAACACAAAAAGAAAAGTTGTTATTTGATCTGTAAACACGAAACAGGCCCTGATAAGACATTCTCATAATGAAGTAATCTGTGAACCTATTGACTATTATACTGTCTTACTAATAAGTATTGACAAAACGCTAAAAATAGCTATTTAATAGTTCTAAATAAAAAGTTGAACTTTTTTTAATATTGGGAGCCAAAATTTCATCTTGAAGCCTGTTAGCCATTTCACAGAAAACTTGTTGGTCATAACACTGTTTTTATGACATACCTGCAGTCTACCTATTCCATTTATTACATATTTTATCGATAGGCTTTATTGTTATATTAATATTTTACGAGAATAAGCTGAAGTACATTGTGATATCTACATGTGAAATAGTTAGCACTTAACTTGTGAGTTACCCCTTCAATAGATTCCTAATGCACTTCTCATTTTCAATAGCACCATTTGTTTTGAAAGTCACGAATTTACAGAAAAAGAGAGTTGCTGATGGAATATGTAAGGGCAGATTTGCCACTTAGAACTGGATGCATCAGAGCCAATTAGATTAAATAATGTAGTGCATTGATTTATTTATTAAAACACATTTAGCATAAGTAAAACTATTAGATAAAACATGTTTAATTCGAATGATTGTTTAAATAACATTAATGTTGTAGTGAAGTGTTGAAACCCTTCAAGGCGTTATAAAATTGTAATTTGCTATATCATATTCATCGAGATCAAGTAAAAAAGTATTTCATTTATTAAATTAATTTACGAAAATATTAAAAGTATGTATTGTTAATTTTGAAGTACACCTACAGAGTACAGTAGAGGTGTACGATGAGACGTGTAACGATGCAATAATTACTATTTTGTACATTATGTATGTTTATTTGTAAATAGCAACATTTTAATTTGCCACGTTCTGAATGAGGCAAAATTTGCAGAGATACAATACATATTTTATGGTATCTACAGTTGAATCTAAGTATGTAAAGTCTATTACAGTCTAAATATTTATTTTTGGCTTCGTTTGAATATAATAAATTTATTTTAGATCTGTATTGTAGTTGTTCTTTATACTGTTTCCCTAAGGCCCTTTCCTCATTGGTCCATGCGTCACCGGTGCGGGATCAGCATGCTCGGTATACCCGCGGTACCAAAAGTTCACCGAGCGCCTATATTTCAATGAGTGCTTCCTGATTGGCTCGGTATGCGCGGGAATCTATGAAGTCGGTCACTGGCTCAAAAGATATAAGTGGCGACAAATTTTTTGTGTAATCAAAATTAAAATCCCTGATGGTGGCCCTGCCAGAGTCAGTGACACGCCATATACGTGCATTTACGAACGCATTCATTTTTTTGTTTTAAATCGCTCATGTGTCGCAGGTCGCGTCGTGGCCATAAGTAGCCTCAGCTTTAGAGTTACGCGATAGACAGAGAGGCATCTTCTAGGTGATTAAAACATTGCTAAGCTGTAAGTCATTAGCGCTGTGCTGCGTAGTAGGAGTCGCTTTTAATTTAAATGATTTTCTGGAATGAACAATCTGTATTCATCTGTGGTCTCGGTAGAAACATCGTCAAGAGACACGTCACGCGTTTTAATCGAAGATAATGATGTTTTTTTCAATTTACCGATGTCGCCAATAGCGCTTTAATTTTTTTCGTAAACGGAGATAAATATAAAACACCACATCTTCCATCATTCCGTCAGGTCCGTAAATGAAGCCTGCAGGGTTGAGGGAAAGTCCGAACGGGATACCGGAACCTTGGCAACAGGCAACTGAAGGAACACGGGTGGGTTTTAGTCAGTAAAAGTCTGACACGCCCTTCCGCTCCTCCCAGAGCGGGGGAAGTAATTTGATGATTTCTATAAAAAAATAAAAAAAGTTTCGTATATGAAAGCAGTGTGGTATCGTTTCGGTATACAGAGCATACTATACCGCACTGCTGCTTACCGACCAATGAGGAAAGGGCCTTAATATTAGCGGTTGCTGTAGATAACGCCGTGTATAGGTACCTGCATAGTGTAAAATACGTTAGTGTGTAATCTCACTATGAGTATACAACATGTTCAAATGGTTTCTTTGCCAAAGAAAATATTCACAACTCCGTTCATCTATTATACCCACATTTTCAACGTCACATTTTCTTAGCTTTAAATATGAATGATTTTCAATTTACTCGTACAAGTCGTATCAATGAAACTTACATAGAAACACATAGAGAGTCTGCACTAGTGCGGGAAAGTCGGGGAAATTATGCCACAGATATACAATACTAGCTTTTGCCCGCGTCGATGTCGGATATCGTCGAACAGGAACGTACTACCGGGCTACCTAAGAAATGCTGGGTTTCCTCAGTCTAATGTATGATTGAAAAATAAGCCCTTACCTTCCCCTGTCCTTATTCCTTACCCTGTTTTTATAATTTCATAGATACAAATAACTCCCAAGAAAGGCGGAGGAGGCGGTGGTCGGGGATCCACGGGGAAGGGTCCAGTGTGCGGCGCAAAATAGAAATAAAAGTGTACCTAGTGATAGCACTAGACTACCCATACACGTACCTATTTTTGAGTTATTTTTAGATAGGTATACATTATTTTGTATATTATAGTAGTATGTTTAGTATCTTGCAGTTACTGCCATCAAATAAATCATCATTAAATTGAAAAGCTGCATATTGTCAACTATTTGTGAATATAAAAACTGTTTATGATTAATATATTTAGCTTTTTATTTGTTACTATATAGACTTATGGAAATATTATAATAATATATTCATATAAATGGACATAGTTCGCTTTCAAATATGGAGTTAAAACTAATACATATTGGAGTTGAACTAATCATCAATAAAAAATATCCTTAAATTGTTCAAATTAACAATTGCACTGAGACAGCATGTTTAGCGTGACATGAATGAAGAAAATTAAGCAATTTACTTAATATGTACACTAAATGACTTCTTTGCTAGGCGTAGATATACCTAATGCTTCTTCATAACCGGTCTTCTTTTCATGTTTGCCTGTGAATTAAACAAAAATAATAATTTCAGATCTAGGTATTATATTTTTCAATGCACTTGCTCGAGAAATGGCTCTTATTCTAACACTTTTAGGTTCATAATGCAGTGTATTTAAAAACGTGCTTTGTCTTTGCATTCCTGCACTAGTGCGGGAAAGTCGGAGAAATTACTATACTAGCTTTTGCCCGCGGCTTCGCCCGCGTGGATGCCGGATATCGTCCCACGGGAACGTACTACCGGGATTTATTGCTGATTCTAATGTTTATAATTCTGTAAATCCGTATTTGTTACGAGCGCTAATAATATTTAGATCAACATACAACCTGAAACTGATCTGCAAATTGCAAAAAACGTAAGAAAATTTTAATTTCGCGGGCTACCCTAGCGCATCAACCTTAACAATTATTATTTTCTTTACGAAAACGTATAACTTCAATGAGAGGGTTGACACGTGTGAAAGTACGCCGAGATTCGCGGTGCTGCGTAGCGCTTGTACCTTAGGCTGAGTCCAGAGTGACGGCGCACTGCGGAGGCGGAATGAACGGCGGATAAAACAAATTTTCGAGATGTCCGAAGTGCGGGCCGCGTGCGGGTGCGCGCATTTCACGGCGCATTTGACGTTTCTCATTATACATGCTCATTAATTACTATGTTATCCATACACTATACCAATGAGTATCATTCGAAAGCACCAAGTTTCACTATGGAAAAATGCACTCAAAAACACGAAATAATCGTTGATTAATATTCTGACAGGACGTTATTACAATTATTATCACGTCTTTGGGTTCGTTGCTATGGCAACGGTAGTGCCATAGCAACGTACTACGGCGGTGCGCCGTCACTCAGGACGCCCACTAGACATCAGTCTGATAAATCCGCTCCGCAATCTGCCTGCGCCATACGCCGTCACTCAGGACTAAGCCTTATTTTGTAGTAAATAAATTCGATATTGTGTCGGATCATAAAAATGTGCGCATAGCGTCGCGTATCGGTGTGAACTGACTCTTAAACACGTGTTTAGCAGTTGTTTAGCAAAAGTGATACCACAAAACCATGTTTAGCCGTTGTTTAGGGTTAGACATGGTTTAGATGTTGTTTAAATTTAAATTAGTATTTTCGCGGAGCTCCCAGAAACGTTTTGCGGAGCTAAGGGCTCCGCGAAGCACACTTTGAGTATGACTTCTATAAGGGATTCAATTTTTACATTCGGAAGTACGGACCTACCCGGCAACTAGGGGGTTGCATTGGGAATAATAAGTGGAACAAAATCGCATAATGTAACAAGTAAGTAGGGAATAATAATACTTTTTATAAGAAAAGCTAAAATACCTTTCTTTGTTGATTTATTCCTCTTCGACTCTTTATCTTTTGATTCCTTTTTAGATTTTTTATGTTTTTCAGTCTTTGTGTCCTTCGTGTGAGGTTCAACAAGGAAAGCTTCATCGTCCGCTACGTCACTATCTTTCGTTGGTTTCTCGCCATTTGTCTTGCTCAGATCATCAATAAGCAGCGCCTCATCTACTTCCTTAGCTACTTCTGGTAGCATTAAATCTACGGTCTTTTGTTTAGTTTTCTTTTCCTTCCTCTTCTTCGTGGGTTTGTCGCCGGACGTCTTGTCGGCGGATTTGGTCTTTTTCGACGACTTGGGCTTTTTGTCCAACAGTCCGCTTTCAGGCGTGGGGTAGTGATGTATTCTTGACGTGAGTAGCTCTTCTTCACGTAGAGGCCTGTAAGTATACGAGATGTGTATAAATCATTTGAAACTGGAAACCCATCATCGCCTAAGGTTCTCCTCTGATAAGTAGAAATGCAGCGTAGCACGACAAATTGACAACAATATAAACAGGTTTAAAATGACAGATTTTGATTGTTTATCTGTAATTTTGTCTATTCTTCCGTCGACAAAACCCGTTTCTATTGTGGAGATGCTTAGCGTGCAGGAAATGCAATCCTAGTGTAGGGTCCGGTATTAGTAAAATTGTAGCGCCTAAGGCTACTATGTAATGCATTACTAGTTCTTTTTTAAATATTGTACAGTGCTTTCTGAGCTGAATAAAGTTTTTATAACTAAAGTGAAACTGTTAAAAAGAAGCAGGTGGAATAGTGTGCAGGTAGCAGCGAGTCACTGACAGGTCGAGGTCGAGGTCGAGCGCGCGGTGCGGGTCGTCGCGCGGCGCGGGCGGCTCGTCGTCGGACGCGGCCGCGCCCTCGGGCAGCTCGCCGCCCTCCGCCACCGCGGGCCGCGCCAGGTGAACCTCTTCTGTCAAATATTATTCAACTTTTTAATAAAAATTACTCAGTTTTAATAAAAAATATACAGACAAGGAGGAGCACACAGATATCTTGCTTGAAACCACAGAAGAAGAAGGACATTTATCTAAGACATAATAAAAAAATAATCACAGTCATAGACTAACAAAAAAATAGGCACTCATGGGGACTGCCGACGACAGACGACAGACGACATAATGACTTGCCTTACCACATAAGGGATAATCATAAGATCGTATTATTCGCAGATGACACATCCCTCATTTTTAAAATCAAACGCCAGTTAGTCAATTTTGAACAAGTTAACGATGCACTCTCTAAAGTTGTGCATTGGTTTAATGTAAATAATCTCCTCTTGAATGAAAAAAAGACTAAACTCATTAAATTTTCAACGCCAAATGTCAGGCAGCTATCTACCAATGTTAAAGTTAATGGAATAGAGTTGGACCCCGTTGAATCGACAGTTTTTCTTGGAATAACCATTGACGGTAAATTACAATGGGGCCCACACATAGAAAAATTGTCAGGTAGGCTTAGTTCGGCCGCCTATGCCGTTAAAAAAATTGGACAGATAACTGACGTAGATACAGCCAGAATTGTTTATTTTAGTTATTTTCCTAGTCTTCTGTCTTATGGGATTCTTCTCTGGGGAGCCTGTGCGGACATTAATGCTATCTTTGTTTTACAGAAAAGGGCTGTTCGAGCCATTTACAACCTAGGTCCAAGAGATTCCCTTCGAGAAAAATTCAAAGAAATAGATATTTTGACTGTAGCCTCACAATATATATTTGAAAACCTATTGTATGTACACAAAAACATATCAAAGTTTAAGAAAATGTCCGATATTCATAGTTTAAATACCAGGAATAAACACAATCTTGCTGTACATCGCACTCGTCTCCACAGAGTAGGCAACTCGTTCATGGGTCAATGTATACGCTTTTATAACAAACTTCCCATTGACATTCGAAACTTACCCATTAAACGATTTAAAAGCTGTATTAAAACCAAACTTTGTAAAAAAGGGTACTATAAAATCACAGATTATTTAGAAGACAAAAATGCATGGGATTGAGCTGCTCGCTCTGCTAAGCATTGTGACATTTTGAATATTATGGAAAGCCATAAAAATATACCTACCAGTTTTATATACAAATTGACATTATTGAATATTATATACAAAATGACATGATGATTACTTATAAGTATTGTTTTATTGTGAATGTGAGGACTATGTGGATATTTATTTTTCGTTCTGTTAGTTTTAGCGAAGGTCTGGCAATTTGAGAACTTTATGCGACCTACCCAAACGTCCTTTCTTTGGTATTGTTCGTCGAGTCGTTGAGCTCCTTTAGTTCTGAGTTGAGCTCCACTATTACTGACAAATGCTTGCACTGACTGGACAGGTCCACTCAAATCTGTGTGGTTCTTTCCTCAAAAGACCATTTCAGACTCTTATCTACATGGTCCTCATATGGCCTGACCAAGATTATGTCTGGACTTTAAAGGAGACGGTGACCTCTGAGTTTGTTTCGGCCTTTCTTCTCAGAGTAGTCAGATAGGAAACGCCGACCTCATCTAGCTTATTTTTACAACTTTTTAATATGACGTGTAAAAGTGATTCCAATATCCTATTTACAGAATAAACAATTTCATTTCATTTCATTTCATTTCATTACAGAAGTGAAAACTTAAAACTTTGGAATAACTGTTAATATTTTATTTATAAATTAATTATAGATGAATAACTAAAAAAATAATTAATTTTGAAATGATTAACATTAGTCTGGTTTTCACATCTTTTGGTAATTCGAGCAATAATATTATAAACATTTACATAGAATACTAAGTAGTTTATTTATTAATCAAAACATGATAATATCAAAAATCGCTCAATGCAGCTAAAGTTTTCACTTTAAAAAAAGTTTTAAATGCCCGAGACAATTTTAACAAAATAGCGTGCAACAGTTTAACACCTATTCACAAATTGATATTCGCTGTCGCCGCGCAGTAGAAATTAGCAATATTCCGCAGTCTCTAGACGGTATTGCGTGTTCCTTCATCAAAAGATCGCTCCGTCTACAGAATTTATAGCCAAACTAGGAAGTTCTTTATGCCATAAAGGTAAAGATAATTTATCTCGCTATAGTTTAGTTGTCATAACTGAACTATAGTGAGATAAATCATCTTGCTAATGCTAAGAACTCTTGACTCACCCTCACTGTCTGAGTCGCTCGATGGTTTATCCTTTTTGCTTTTTCGTTTCTTCGATGTCCGTTTCTCCTTTTTCTTCTTGTTCGAACTTTCCCGTGATATTATGTATTTATCAGATCTCTTGGCTGCGAAAAGTAGTACAATTGTTAGAGAACAGATTACTAAATATTATAAACAATTACTAGTATATTCTCTATGGAGAGCCGCAAACGAATGCTTATCATACACGCTACGGTCCACTGGAGAGGTACCCAACACGTCTGTGGAGTTTTACTGGCTTATTTAATATGACCCTGTAGTAGTTTATGATAGTATCATATAGTAAAGGTAGTTTCATACTCTACTGTATCTAAACTCATACAATAATATCGTGAACATGGCGCCCGAATTCAACATTCCACTGCGAGGTTACGCACCACAGCAGCAATGGTTTTACAGTACGTTAAGATACATACTGTGAACTTGTAGAGGCACTTCAAGTGCTATCTCAGCGATGGGAATGTCGTCCTGCTGGTAGGACCGCGGCGAGTCGTCCTTCAGATAATGCGGGTTGTTCGCTTGCTCCTGCCTCCGGGCCTCGCGTAACTGTGGCGATAAAGATCAATTAACACAAATAAACTACTTTTTCTACTATCTGTCTAGTACCAGTACCAGTCAGTCGACTGGCTTGCGACGTAGCAATATCCCATTGCTTACGAAGTTTACCCTCGGTCTGTGAGAGAACGGAGGGATATGTCGGACTACTCCCGACTAAACCCCACGGTTCCTTCCACTACCATGAGTAGGGGGCCCGAGACCAAGAAATACTCGTACTTGCCCTTTACCGCTGCAATTGATTATGGCAAGGCACCTACACCATCGCCGACGGGCAAACGACTAGCTATCAACAATTGTCTCGCTCAAGAAACGTGCAAGAGATTGTAGGTCCCGTATATGTAAAAGGGATTAATAGTTGATCGCTGACTGTTCACACCGCGGGTGAATACTCGTTTGTCGTAGCGACAAGAGCTATCAAAGGGAGTACTCGCCCAGGGACCCTCACTTGGTGGGCAGAACGCTGAGAGACTCACGCTTGGTACATACGCATACCAACCACGCGAGTAATCGCTCGCCGCCGTCGCACACTCTTTGCTCGCTGCTCGCCAACTCGTTTTTAGTTGCTAGCTCCACTCGCTTCTCGTTAATCGCCGGTGGCGGGGCAGGTTCCTTAGGAAGGTAAGTTAAAGTCGTACCATGGCCAGTTCGTCCGGCGTGAACTGCGCGGTGGGTCTTGCGTCCTTGGCCGGCGGCGCGAACACCGCAGCCTCGCCCTCGCCCTCCGAGCTCGAGCTGTCCGACGACCAGCGCTCGTGAGACAGCCATTGTTCGAGGTTCAAGCTGTAATCAGAAAGTTTTAATATTATTATAACGGGTGTAAAATGACGCTTAACGAAGCCGAGAGTCACTATCATTAACCGTCATTGTGATATTTTTTTTGTACTGGACTTTCTGGTTACGGAGATATTGAAGGTCACGGTTCTAGCTCTTTTTTTCGAAAACAAGTTTTAAATGTTATAACTTAACTTTAAATACACCCACAACTCTTGTACCGTTGCATGCACCCATAAATACAATGTTTTGCGTGTACACACGTTCAAGTCGCTAAAAGTCGTTACCCAGAAATATTTTTGCACAATGATACTTAGTTGGATGTATAGAATACGTAAATAACGGCTATGTGATGGGTCTTTTTACACGCTGTAATAGCTTCGTAATATACATTCTCATACTAAGACAATTTATATATTTATCTCGTGTGCCAACCTGTACATTCTATAACAGGATAAACACAAAAAAAAAAAATTACAATATGTACAGTCACGGACTTTAATTGATGAGCCACCTGGTACTGTTCGCATTTTATCCGTGTAATGCAAATCGGGTTTATTCGGTTCCCGACACGCAAAGTCATATGTCTTCGTATTAGAAGAAGAAAATTATATTTCATATCTTTACCGGTTGGCTAACCTGAGAGCAGAACTACAAACTTGACAGCAGTGACTACTCAAAGTCAACCAATTGCAGGTCTAGCAACAGTAACCTAGCAACGATAAACAATTGTTGCTAGGTTACTGCTGCATAGTAACGTTAGCGTACGGAGAAATTCTCTGACATCGATATTTCAACTGTCACTGTCTGCAGTTAAGTTTTCAGAATTATTGAGTTAATGAGCTATGATTCAAAGGAGGTCAGTATCAAATAGATTGGATAAACTTAATGCAACATTGTATTTATTTTTATCATTAAGAACTTATTAGTCAACCTCTATGGATAAGACTATTTTCGATTAAAAGTAATTTATTTGTCATCTTGATATTTCAACTGTCACTGTCTTCAGTTATGTTTTCATAATTATCGAGTGAATGAGCTATGATTCAAAGGAGGTCGGTATCAAATAGATTGGATAAACTTAACGCAACATTGTATTGATTTTTTATCATTGAGAACTTATTAGTCAACCTCTATGGATATTTCCGATTAAAAGTAATTTATTTGTCATCTTGATATTTCAACTGTCACTGTCTTCAGTTATGTTTTCATAATTATCGAGTTAATGAGCTATGATTCAAAGGAGGTCGGTATCAAATAGATTGGATAAACTTAATGCAACATTGTATTTAGTTTTATTATTGAGAACTTATTAGTCAACCTCTATGGATATTTCCGATAAAAAGTAATTTATTTGTCATCTTGTTTACGAGCTTGCGATTTGAGTTCGTGTTTAATCGTGTAATCTCGTGAATGTATAAAAGGAAACAAGATGACAAATAAATTACTTTTAATCGGAAATATCCATAGAGGTTAACAATTAAAGTCAACCTCTATGGATATTTCCGATTAAAAGTAATTTATTTGTCATCTTACGAGCGTGCGATTTGAGTTTGTGTTTAATCGTGTAATCTCGTGAATGTATGAAACTGCAAAATTGAAAAGTTTGAAGGTGGCTCATCAATTAAAGTCCGTGACTGTACTTCGTATAAAGTGCATCGACCATCAAGCTAGTATCCTAATGTTTTTGTCAACCAGTCAAGATTGTACCGAGTAACATCGTGGCTGGTTGTTTTAGTAATAAAGAGCAATAATAACAAGTCACATACTCTGAAGGCATGGGTACTTTTTTCTGTGCTTTGGGCGCGACGGGCTTCAGTTCTCCGTCGAACAAGTCTCCTAGCTCCTCTATCAAGCCGCCGCTGAAGCTCTGAACTGAACTCTCGTTGTTTATGTCTTCGACATTCTCTTCCTTTTCTACACCATTGCTGAAAATTAAATGTATTAATGGTTTTATTACTCAACCTGGCTTGCACGGTTTTTACGACTTAACCAAACATCTCTATTTCTTATGTAAGTTTATTGAATTTATTACACACATTAACTTTCTGGAATGAATCCTCAAAATTATGGTGAAAACTGCATCCAAAGCCGATGAGTAGTAGAACACCGCGGTCACAACGAAAAACACGACAAGTGACTTTAATTCATAATATATGTATTATATACTAGTGTGATGTGTGCCTAAAGTCCCATACTCATTGGGAAAAAAAAGTTGTGCAACATAAACTCCACGTACATTTTGTTTCGGGAATCAATGTTTAGCAGCAAGGACATTGTAAGACCATTTTTGCATTGTACAAAACTCAATCTCCTTTGTATTATATAATTGCATAGCACAGGTGTGAGTACTATGTACTATAGAGCTACCATTTACCGAGTAATATGTCTTTCATTGACTTGAATGTGCCTTGGCGGCTCTGAGTATGTCATGCTCACTCAGATGTCTCGCTGATAGCGGCGCGTGTGTCAGATCATTTAGCTCCCTTCAAAATGGTTGAGCTGAATTGTGCTGATCCATGAGTGGACTGGTCATCTCTTAGCTGCCGATTTTATCTTTTTATTAGAGACGGATTTAACGTGCACGTCTTTCTACATTGTTCTCACTTCTCACATGTATAATTTCAGTATGAATGATGTAATGGTTACATCACTCATGTTGAAATTATACACATATTTGTTCTGTTACAGAACAAAATATTGGTTACATTGTAACCAATATTTTGTTACAATTTTGTCAAAAGTGTCCTTAGAATTTCTTGCCCATTCTTCTCCTTAAGTACCTACTACGCTTTGAAATGGGCAACTAGCTTCAAATTTCTGTTTGACCGACTCCTTGACAATTCAAAAATACCTGTAAATGGTTTAATTGAAATAAATGCTTTGACCTTGAGCTTGCAACTGTCTCAATTATGTTTTTTCAATCAAAACGGGGTTTTACAGACTTCAAGCGATCGCAAAATCGTGTCCAAAGTGTGACTGACGTTTTGAATTCATATGTACGTTCTGAGTTTATTTAAGACATAACTGACACCGGTGAAGAAAACACATCCTCAGGAATACTTACACAAAAGCCAGGAGCTTTTGTGTAAGTATGTAGTGATCGTTGCTCATGCCTTCTCTGTGTGAGAAGAATTCTTTGCCCTGTAGTGGGACAGTAGTAGGCTGGTATTATTATTTGTCAATAGTACCTCTGCTCATGCTCAACCAGTATGGCGTCAGGCAGCGGGCCCGCGCCGGGCCGCAGCGCCGCGTCGCTCGGGCTCAGACGCCGCAGCACCAGCGACAACAGCGCCGTCGCGTTGTGCGCGCGCTCTTGAACCTCCATGTCTTCGCTGCATAGCAGAGGTCGCAGACCCGCTAGGGCTTCGCGGATTATCTATGAAACAAATTGTAAGTTATTTATCTACCAGCTGCGCCCAGCGGTTTCACCCGCGTTAGTCTCAATCCCGTGGGAATATCGGGATAAAAAGCATCCTATGGCCTATTCTAGGTCATGGTCTACCCCTGTGCCGAATCTCATCCAAATCCGTTCAGCCGTTTTAGCGTGAAAGCGTAACAAACAAACAAACTCACTTTCGCTCTCATTTAATATAATATTAGTTAGGATTTTAGGCGACTTTTAAATCAACGAGGCAAATTGTTTATATTGTCACTAGCTGTTGCCCGCGTGTATTTTGTATTTCATTAATTTTGTATACAAATATCCAGGACGAATTTAATTGTAGCTTCCTTCTCCTGGTTCCATTCCAGGCTGAAAAGGTAACAGGCAGAAAGACAGAGTAACTTTCGCATTTATAATATTAGTATGGATGAAAAGAAATAAGATAAGTAACAGACCGATATAGCGGCCTCCTGGTCGTTGCGCGCCTCGTACAGACGCAGCAGGTTGGCCGTGAGCTTGAGCGCGGCGTGCACGCACACGGCGCGCGCGCGCATGCTGCCGCCGCCCAGCGCCGCGCACACCAGCAGCCCCGACACCGACTCGCGCATCACTGGCTCCTCGCTGAACAAACATAGCATTTTAAATTGCTTTTACAACTGTTCCACTGAGGGGACGGCTGCCAGAGGCCGAGTGATCAAATTGCAGGGCTAAGCGTCGTTTTCATCAGGGCGCGTACATCTATATACACAATGTTTGGTTTGTGGTGGGTGAGTAGCTTTTATGATTTGAATACGAGGCTTTTGGCAATTTTTCTTTTTTATTCTTTTAGTTACCTGCAGTACTCGGCCAGCACGTAGGCGGCGGCGTAGAGCACCTCGCGCGAGGCGGGCCCGGGCGGCGCGGCGAGCGCGCGCGCGACCAGCGCGCCGCACTCGCGCGCCGCGAACTCGCGCACCTCGGCCACGCGTGCACCCACCTCCGTCACCTGCGCAGCCACCATGCGCCCTGACACACCACACAAATGTTATTCTCTGTCTATCATTCAACTCAACCCAAACTAAATCCAGTTTTTTTTTTACCACCGCTTCATTCAAGTGGGATTGATACTTCTGACGGCAAAGAGATCTGCTCTTTGCGCGGAAAAATTTAAAGTTTTTATTTAATTTTAAACCCAATAAAAATGTATAAGCTTAGCTACGGATTATTTATACGAAATCAGAACTCTTCGACCTCACGATAATTTGGAAAATCACTGACAAAAGTGAAGTGACAGATAACGGTAGCACATTCACGTCAAGCGACACTTGAGTTGTTTTTTTTAGCCGTCGTCGTTGCTATAGTCTAGCACACGATGTACAACTCACCGTGTTTCGCGCTGGTTTCCATCTCGGTGAGCTCGGCCAGCACGGTGACGTACCACTCGAAATCCACCACGTGCTGGTAGTTGTTCTGCGAGCAGATCTCGATGATGCGCGTCAGCAGCTCGTCGCGGTACAACGTGCCCTCCGCGCGGTCCATGTGGACCATCAGCTTCTTTACTATCTCCATTAGGTTCTTCTTTGAAACCTGGTTGAGAAGTTGTGAGAATAGAAGATTTTTTATTGGAAGTCCCTTTACTATAAACGGTTGTAATTACAGTTTGTTCCAAAAGTATCTGATGAAACTGTAAATAAACCCTGTTCAGCTTAAATTCTTACGCAATCGCTCACTAAAGAATAGTAGAAAGACTTCGTATTTAGAAGGTTTTAACTTATGTCTAACCACTTTCTCCAACAATTTTTATTTGATTATCATTATTTCCGGATTCTGATGCAACATTTCATACTGTGGACAGTTCTTAATTATTGGCCCTTACTTACTTAACACTTGGGGAATTATATTATATTATACTAAATGACTAAAGTACGTCGACTTTGAGGTGTATTAGTACTTAATACACCTCAAAGTCGAAGACAAAACATTTATTTCAATTAATTATACTATTATATGAACTGTCAAATAGTCAGTAAGTAAGTTAGAAAGCCGATTCCAAAACTTAGATCTCTATGAAGAAGAATGGGCAAGTAACTATAAAAAAAAAAACATGTTACTATAAAATCCTGGTTAGGTTACATTGTTCTCGTGAACTCTACATGTGTGAATAACGTAAAAACAAACAACACAGTACAGTCAAAAATATATAAAGATATGGGTAATGCATGTTAGTTAAGGTGATGCGCCAACATAGCCCACGAAATTCAAGTTTTCTTACGTTTTTTACAACTTGCGGGTCAGTGACAGGTTGTATGCAGAACAAAATATGATTTGTGGCCGTAACAAATATGTATCTACAGAATTTTGTAGCGATCCAATATTTCCTAAATAGAAAAAAAGAAAATGCTTTTAAATACAAAACTTTGGTTTCCAATGTATATACAGTGAGATATGAATGTATTATGTACCCAAAAGACTTGTTACTTACCATACCATACAACAAGCCTAAAGCTCTCAGCCTGATTGACTCGTCCTTGTCGTCGAGACACGCCAGTACAAGGTCCTTGTGGGCCTGTACCGACTTCGGGTGGGACTTCAGTATTCTCGACATAGCTAGTAGGCCCAAGTATTTCACTGTCAACAATTTGGAGCATGATGTAGTAGTCAATTAAACACGACATTAAATTAGCAGCAATTTTTATTAGGTCTGTATTAATGAGAGTCGTCTAGTTGCGATTTCTACTAAGACTAATGATTGGTTATGGTCGAGGATTTAGCACCGGTCGCGCACACAAACCGTGAATCTATAATAGGACAAGAGTGAAGCAGGTCTGCCTTTTCACGACCGAGCCATATACAACTTCACCCTTATAAGTTGTTTGGAGTGGTTGGTCTGGTTGAATGGGTAATCTGGAGAGGTAAAAATAGACAGGAGAAAAAAATATGAGAAAGGTGACTCACAATTTTGATCGCTGTCTTCAATGAGTATCCTGAGTTTCTGCACGCAGAGTTGCACGGAGGCGGCGTGGCCGGGCATGCCGCTGCTGATGCTGATCAGCACCGCGATCACCGTGTTAATGCACTCGTACAGCAGCGACATCGCGGACGTACTGTCCATAAACATACACTTTTATACCACCGCGTAAATACGTCATAACTTTACTAGTGATCGGAAATTCTGATAAACTTGTACAAAATAAACTTCTCTCTTAAAAATAATTTTCTCTCACAAAAAAAGCAAGCATTTCACTTAAAAAAACTCAGGGTCCAAATTATGATGTCAAAGAAACCGTAAGGACGCCTACTAAGTACCCACTACTTAGTAGGTCCGAATTTCCTGTCCTGGGATTTCTTTAGTAATTCAAAAGGGCGTCTATGCTAGATGCTGCAACTTTAGGTACCTATAAATGCACCGAAATTTCCGACCACAAGTAATAATAATAAATATTCCTATTATATTACTCACATTACCTGTTGTTGAAAAATGACTAAACTACTATACTTTATTGTACATTATAATGTTTCATGGCTTGCTATTAGTCCGGGGAAATTAGTTCAAGAACCATAGTTTAAATCTTAACAGCGATTTGTTATAAAGTTTATTAGAACTTATAGCACTTCAAATACTAATAAAAATTAAACGTTTTCCAGGACAGCATGAAGAATAGTTACAGGGTATTTTTGTTGTTGTTATATGTACAAAATCGTTACTCCACGGAAATTGTGATACAAAAAATACGTAAGGGGGTGGGTCTATTTTGTATAGCACCTGGAATAACTACCACCCAGCCCCAGCTTAAAAAAAAACTGGTTTTAGTCGTATCAATCGACAGAGAAAGTGATTACAAACAAAAAAACATCAGTGATAAAATCTTAGGTCATGATACTTTCTCGAGATATTAGAGTTCAAAAATGTAAAAACAAAATATGAAAATATTTTTTTGTGAATTTTTGTTTCACAAATAATAAATAATAATATTATGCTATGAAATATTATTTATTTGCGCTTTATTTGAACTTAGCTCTCATAAAATACAATGCAAAGAATTATTGATATATATATTATCTTTAACATTTGAAAATAGCTACTTTAGAATGAAATGAAGGAGACATCATAAGCTTTCATATTCAGAGGCGTATTTTAAGATTCAGCGCCCTGGGCCTGAAAGTTTTGCCGCCCCATAAATTAAAGGAAAAAAAAACAACGAAACTAGTCCGGAGTCGCGATGGAGTCGGACCGACCGACACACCGCCGGTCAGTAAGGGCCGAGTCACACTGGAATGGCAGCGGCCCCCGGCGTCGCCACTGGCGGCCTCGCGCGACCTCCACACCCCACGCGCCTAGTCTCCTCTTGACTAGTTTAGTTTCTACATAACATTCGACAGGCGGCCGCCCGCGGGGCCACGAGCGGCCTCGCGTCGCCGCTGGCAGCTGCGGGCAGAACCACTGACAAGAGGCGCGAGGCTTTTCAAGCGATACTGGTCTTTTCAGTATGTAGATAAAGTTTAAAATGATTTCACACTGGAAGTGTTCGCCGCATCGCTGCCGGCAGCGGCCAGCAGCTGGCCCCGGTGTCTCCGCTGGCGGCCTCGCTTGACCTCCAGACCCCACGCGCCTAGTCTCCTCTTGACTAGTTTAGTTTCTACCTTTTCAAGCGATACTGGTCTCTTAAGTATGTAGATAAAGTTTAAAATTATTTCACACTGAAAGTGCTCGCCGCGTCACTGCCGGCCGCTGCCATTCCGGTGTGACTCGGCCTATATACGATAGACCCGCGTCTTGATGTCTATCAAATTTACAACCAAATGAGTTTTAATTTTTGATAAGTAGGCTTATGTAAAATTTCTTCAAAAACAAAGGCTAACAAAGCTGAGCGCGAGGTGCGGAATACGCCGCCCCTCGCAGCCTACCGCCCCGGGCCATGGCCTTTTTGGCCCTAGGGTAGGGCCAAAAGGGCCATGGCGGTAATACACCCCTGTTCATATTATTCATATAACATGGGTCTCATCACTGTTGGACAGTTTTTAGAGTTGGTCCAAAAGGCCCATGGTGGCCCCTTCAGTTTAACTTTTATTTATGGGCTTAATTTATTTACAAGAAAATTCCTCTTTGTTTTTAATTAATGCACAGCTAGGCTAAACTTCTAGGTCATTTCCCCGGGCTATAGCGGGTGTAAAAAGACGCTTAACGAAGCCAAGAGTCACCGTGTTCTTCCCGTCATTGCGACCTTCTGGATACGGACATATTTAAGGTCAAAGTTTGCAACTTCTTTTTTACCTTTTTTGCGAAAACCTGTTTTAATTTTTATAACTTAACTTTTAATATCCCCACCACCCCTGTCTGTACCGTTGCATGCACACATATACGCATGTTTTATTTGCGTTACATTGCGCGCTACCGTAGACGGGTGCGGACTCGTGGTCACACCAGGTTGTAACACCAGTGTGACTAACAGCAATGATTTTCCTGGAGTCCGGACTCGTTACACGGACGGGTAACACCGCTAATATTTTTACACCATATACCACTGAATTAATAGTGCGGTGAAAAAATATAGTTATCATACTTATCGATACTTTTTTATATGTTTTTATTTTTCAATAGTTTATATAGTATCCATGGGAAAGCGACAAAATGTGAACTAGTATAAAACTTGCTTGCAACGTAACGCACCTTGGGCAAATACTTTTTTTTATTTTTTATTTATTCCAAAATCTGTATTAACAATAACATATCTAAAGTCTGCCAAACTGCATAACAGTTTGTCGGCATTTATTCTCGTCTAGCAATGGATTACAAATTTTGAATTTTGAAAATTAATGTGCTAATAATCAATTAATGCTAAGTAAACTATACAATAATATATACCTACAGTCGAGATCAAAAATCTCACTTTTCACAGAAAGGCATTTTCGCAAACGTGAGGTTTGTTACAGACATAGCTAAGGACACAATGAGAGATAATGTTTTTGTAGAATTCTTTTAAGCTGTTCCTTAGACTTGACATGCGATATCAGTTTTGAGGGTAGCTCATTCACTAATGTTGGTACAATGTGACTTCTGGTGCGCTTACCAAAGTAATTTGTTACTTTTGGAACAGCAAGTGTCTTCTTCTTAGATAAACGGGTTGGGTACATATGCTTACGTTCCACCTTGTGGTATTGATTATTGAATTGTTCTGTCAAGATATTTAACTTACTTTTCAGATGGATCGGAAGTACTTTACATATTGAGAATAGTTTTTCATTATTTTTATTTAATGTTTTTTTATCTATAAGTAGTTTTAGTAACCTTATCTGCAAGATGTTGATTTTATTTAAGTGTGTAGGGAACGTAAGACCATATCCACCCAAGCCATAACCAATAATTGAGTCAGCCAGTGCGTAATACAAGGCATACAGTACTTTCCTGTTGACAACATATTTTAGATTTTGTAATTTACCCAAAATGGAACGTAGCTTATTACAAAAGATATTAACATGTACATTCCATGTGAATGTATTATCTATTACAAGTCCTAGATATTTATAAGAGGTAACTGTTTCTAAACATAAACACTGACAAAATTGCTTGTTGCTATCTCAGACCAACAAAAAGGAAAGACAGATCACGCCGTACAATCCGCTAGACATGGGCGTTTTCGTATTTAGTTGCTAACGGATATGTAACCGATATTCAGTTTTCATATCGATATCGAAAACCGTTTTCAGATATCGATATCAGTAGTACGATTTGCTCCCTGATATCGAGTAGCCGCCGGAAAGTTGCTAACTTATGGAATATTTGTTGTAACTAAATAAATAGAAACTAGACCTTATTGCTAGCGCGTTAGGATATAGATATTACGCACGCACTATTATTAACCAAATAACCAATCACTAGCCGAAGTTACGTAATATTCGCTTCATCACTTTTACGCCAGTAAAACATTGACTGTACTAATTCTTCATTTATCTTCCTAAGGTTTTAATCAAAAGCTGCCATTACTCTTTTAATTTTTTTTTGTAGGACTTACCATACTTGCCTCATGTAGCCATTGACGATAGGATATTACTTATTATTTTTTAATTTAATAAAGTTGATTAAAAATATAATTAAGGCCGGGAAGTAACCAAAATTGCCTGTCTTCAATTTGATTTTTCATAAAATTGATAAGACTTAGGTATAAAATAAAAATAGTATGAGTAACTACATGATATTTCTAAACTTTTTGTGTAACAGAAACACAAAATATTAAAATTTTCTCGATAAAAAAATATCACGAAGTTACCTCTAATTTTCACGTATTTTCGATTTGTACTTAAAATGCTAATGCCTATTATGATAAAAATTAGATGATTATATGTATTAAAACAAGGCGAAAAAAATTGTGTAGGCTTTTTTTTTATTCCTTTTATTTTTGGTTTTATTACGAATCAAAGCTTGTAGGACTTACGACGTTCTTAGTTCGTGGAAGAAGCCATCTTCCGTCGCACATTACGGGAACTTCAAGCATATTTTTGTTTCACAAATCAGTCGGCGTCGCTCTGTTGAGACGAGAGGACTGCGCTCAAATTTTTAGCTGCGCTGAGATATTATTTATTTTCGTAAATAATATTTTCGTAATTTATCACATTCCACAAAAGAAACTGAGACATAGAAAACATGAAATAAACACTAAAACCACTTCCAAAACGAATATTACAAGTGTTATTGATTGATAAATAAATAAATACCGAGTCTAAATAAACATATAAAATTCAATGTTGATATTTGAAAACTCAAGATGACATACATTTTATTTGACAGATTTTTGACTGATATAGTAGCACGGAGTATAGAAAGAAGTAGGTACAACTAGCGCCATTGCTCTGTATTGCGGTGAATTTTCTTGCGGAGAAAATTTACAACATAGCCAACGAGCCCATTCTACGTTCATTTGAAAATTCGCACTGGAGATTAAATCTTATTGCGATTTACTCAGGATCCAAATTCGTTTACTCCCACTTTTTTTGACAAACTTCTTGTAAGGTGACCCTTAGACGAACAATTGGAGCGACTGACCTAAATAAAACTTGTTTAGAATAATACCTTTATTCTTCGGTTATTGGTATAACGAACGAAGTCGAACAGATTACGTATGACTCCGGATTTTTAATTGGTCTGTCCGTGATGTCTTGTTTATATCTCTTTATTTGACTTTTTTGTCGTAGTTGGGTTTTAGTTTTTACCTGACTACGGCGAAGCAAAAAGGAGGGTTATGATTTTGACCGGTTTCTATGTATTTATCTATGTCTGTTCCCTCATATTATCTTCTAAAAGACTCATCACAATTTGACAAATGAGGTATCGTTGGAAGCTTCTTGATCGTCCGCTGGTCATCGGCTATATGAAGACCAAAGCACAATCAGTCACACACACACACATACACTCATACACACACAATCCTACAACACACTCACGTACACACAAAACACAACAAACACACAAACATACATAAACCACTCACGAGCAAGCATGCATGCACTAAATTTATATTGTTTTAATTTTATTGCATAAATTGTTAAGTTTAAAAAAAAAACGGGTGAAGACACTGGCTCCTGTAACACAGGTTCCACCTAGCTCAGGAGTCAGGGCTTTAAATTAGAATGTAACACCTTTTTATGTCAATAAAACATTTTTTATTATTTTATTTTTATTTACATTAAATTGAAAATGGCGCCCTCTAGGTGACATATCATGAACAACATATTTTTTAATCATACCATGTTGGGTATCAAATGAAAGGTTTTAATTAGCACATTTAAAAAATATATATTATAACCCTAAAAAAAAGCAGCGACAATCAAGACGTATACTGCCATATGTTTATGTTAACGCGTGGGATGATAAGTGCCGCTTCACGCGCCGCCGCACCGTAAACAGTAAAACGTCAGACGCCCCGCGTCTCCGTAAATGAAGCCTAAAGTTATAATGCAACTTGGCATGTTTTCAAAGCTACAATTTCAACAGTTAAAAAGAGGGACCATACTAAACTTTCTACTAAGGGACTAGTTATAACAAGCGCCCGAGACGCGCATTTTGTACGCTGCGTTTCGGGCGCTCAATAAAATTGTATGAATTCCTATGTAACGAATTTTATCAAGCGCTGCAGTCTAAGCGAGCGCCCATGCCGGGCGCCGTTAGGCCTGCACATGTCGCAACTTGCCACTCTCAACTTGCATCTCCGTTGTGCGATTTACAAATAAGACTGGGAGAAGGTATGCCGCGGGCATCGCTTCATCGAGAATTGCTGCTGTGTGCGCCGCCGTGATGAAACACCGCGTGTGACGCGGCTATGCCATTCGCGGGCTCCGCCGCAAAAAACGCTCCATTTCAAACAAACGCGTGTAAAATCGCGTCTCCGTAAACGCACTCATACAACGCCATATGTTTGAATTCAGTGCGGGCCGCGCCGCCCAAAGCGACGCGCGACTCCTCGCGTCTCCGTAAATGAAGCCTAACCGTGCCCTTGACGCTTGGACGCGAGTTCCTTTTTCACTATTTTTCCTTGTCATTTTCTCCGCATTAGTAATAAACTTAAAAGAAACACGGTTCAAAAGTTACAACAAAATGTGGAAATCTTGTTGCGTTTGACGAGCGTCCAAAACGCGCCGGGCGCGCGCCCAAAACACAGCGCAGGTACTGAGCCGCGTACCTCGGGCCCTTGTTATAATTAGTCCCTTTGGTACTTTGGCACCCATTTACATAGATGAATAGATGTCAATTTTTTTAGTGGTTATTTATTTCTTTTGTACAGAACTCGGCCTCTTTTTCACATGTTTCAAATGTTTTCGAAGGGGATTGTTCGCGTTTGGCGCAGGAAAGGTTTTCATGACACATGCTATATTCGTTGCACAATACAGTGCAAAATTCATTACACGAATATTATTTTTTACTTGGGTATCACTTTGCACGATCCTCCAAAGAGAGAAATCCACGATATAGCATTATATTTATTACTTGGTAATATAGTTTTCCACAAAGACGTCATTAGGTACAAATTGTACAAGGTCCTAAATAAAATTTGGTAACATTTAAATTTGAACTTTTTCACGTCAACATTGAGTTTCTAGTTCCAAAACATGAACATGATCCATAGTTCTGAATTCAAGCTTAGCGTATCGTATAAGCAAAATAAACTACAGAAGATTGAAATTCGAATTCTATAAACGCCAGACGAAAAGTTTCTGCTGGCGGGAAGGCATTGTGTTTTGTTTTCGTCGTGTTTAATGAGAGGGGTAGGCAAGGGTTGCGCGGGTGAAATATGATTTTTTGCTGTCAATACACGCCCCCTTAAGTACCTATTTTATTTCAAAACAATTTACCTAAAGACTCATTCATACCCACGACGATGATATGATTTACGCTTAAACTACCTTATAACTTATAGTTTAACTACCTTTTAAGTCGTAGTTGGGTTTTAGTTTTTATTACTTGATTTTTTTTTTAATTCTTTTGGGTTTAAAATATATATATTTTTGAAATGTGCTCATTAAGCCCTTTCATTTGATACCCAACATGATACGATTAAACCATTTTTTTTTTGAGTTCCTCACTTTATGTCCTCTAGAGGGCGCCATTTTTAACTTAATGTGACTTCACATAGCCTATAACCAGCGGACAATCACGACGCTTCTAACGATACCTCATTTGTCAAATTATGATAAGTGTTTTGGAAGATAGGAGGGAACAGATGAACATACATACATACATACATACATACCGGTCAAAATCATAACCCTCCTTTTTTCTTCGCCGTAGTCGGGTAAAAAGGTGGCTTCACTTTTGCTGTACGGCGTGATCTGTCTTTCCTTTTTTGTTGGTCTGAGGTTGCTATGCAGACATTCATACGAATGACCTTTAACTTGCACTAGTAATAAGCTATTTTTATTTTTATGATACGGCGAGTGAATAAGCATGCACTTAGTTTTACTCATGTGCCCACTGAACCACATTGTCAAAATCGTCTTGCATTGCTTGCTGTATGATATCGATATTATTATCACTGCATACCAGGCAAGTGTCATCAGCGTACATAAATGCCTTACATTTTTTCAATACATTAGACATGCTATTGACGTGCATTATGTATCCTAATGGGCCGTATACTGAACCGGTCCGAACTCCGAATTTAATGTCGCCCCGTACACTTTTTGTTCCACTGACACAGACTCTGAGTGATCTATTCTCTAGGTACTTGCTAAACCATGCGTTCATGGGGCCCCTTATGCCACATTCATTCATAGCTTGCAACAAGCCGTTGTGGTCTAATGTATCAAATGCTTTTTTGAAGTCTATAAATATAACCATAACTACCTTTTTTTCATCTAGACGATTATAACTAAGTAAATAGTCACCCTAGTCGCGAGCAACTTGGAAGTAGCGCTCGCCGGCCGCTGCCGCGGCACCGCTCGCTCGGCTCGCGCACGGTTGTTCACAGTTCTAACCTAACCTAACCCATTTCACCCAGTTCACAATTTTTCGTCAATTATTTATAATCTAACGGTTCTCATAATGTGGTACATGGTGCAGAAACATTAGAGGTGTGACCACGAGTCCAGACTCCAGGAAAATCATTGCTGTTAGTCACACTGGTGTTACAACCTGGTGTGACCATGAGTCCGCCCCCTTATCACTTGTGATAAGGTAACATTTGAAAATTATCCTTATTGTCAAAATGCGAAATTAAAGTAGGTACTTATTATAAATTCATTAAATCTTTGGTGGTTCACATTCCTTCTTACATGTTACCAGCGATCCACCTGAAGACGACTTTACATACAAGTTTAGTAAGGCGCTGTGTATACATAATGTACATTGCTTTATGAACAAATGTTAATTATATTACAATTCCAAGCCTAAAACTAGTGTTTTGAAGCTCTAATGTGTTAATCAACCTCAAAGTGCTACAGTGTATAATAAGCTTATTTGAACAAAATGTTAAAAAAGCAATGCAAGCAGTTCCTTAAAGAATAAACACCTTCAATAACTATACTAGACTTATCTACCTGGAAGATTGATTAATTATTGTAGCATCTATTAAAATCTTACTAACTATTTTTTATATGCAAAAGAACACACATTATATTCCTTTCACCCCCATAGAGACTACATGTACAGTAAGGACGACACAATATTGCCTACATAATTAGTATGACGAAGGTACTGTCTGTAACAGAACAATTTAGACAGGTTGGTGGTGTTCCTAATGGACACTAACTGACTCACCTATGTATTAAGTTAGTTAATGGTTCTATCAGTTTCTTGCCAAGTCGAGGCTCTAATGGGGTTAAGGCACCAAACTGCAACAAACACAATGAAACTACATAAGACTAGCTTATGTGATAGCAACCAATAGCTAGATGATATCATGTCTCTGTTCTAAAGAGACCCTAAATGTGGTTTCTGCTCCTTTCTTCTTTATTGTACTTGACGGCGACACATTGGTCAATGTTGTTGGTAGTTATCTGGGTATAATATCAGCAGCAAAAATAATACAAAAATGTGAGCCTGATGTGCCAATTCATAAGTGTCATTCGTGTGGAATATATTTTCATCTCATAAGCTGGATCATTAGAAATATAGAGTTTCAGATGTTTGTTAAAATCCTTTGTAATGCCATTTATGCTTCAGAATATTGTAGTTTATGAGTAAAATAATTAATTTAGTTGTACATTTCAAATATTCCAGCTCTGGTATAGTCAGAATGTGGCATAAACTAAGTTGTATTAACTTTCAATGGTGAGGTGTGGTGAATGAATCTAGCATTTTGGGTAAACTCTGTTTTTGTAAAGTTCACTAGTGGTACCTGCAAATTAGATCTATGAGGCTTTGGGTTATTTTTCTTCCAATGTCTGGTTCATACTGTGTCATTAAACCAAACTGTGAAGAATTCATAAGTTATTTCAGATATGTTTAAGACAAAAGTGTTACAGATATCTAGTAAGTTTATCTATTAATTAGTCTATAGATAAACTAGTTAAGGTAAACAACATCTCATTTAAGCAAATGTTCATTTTAGGCAACATTTATTAAAATAAAAATATAATTCAGCATTTTGGATCCTGAAAAAAAATGTGAGTAGTATTTTTTTTTCCAAATTTAAACTTGAGATGTACATACCAATTTGATAATCTTGATTAACATCCAGTTGTTAGTGGATGTTGTCATCAGTTTGAAGAACACTGGAGCTAATGAGAGGTAGTTTTTAGGATTTTTCCTTGCTAACTCACAAACTACATTGACAGCAGCTGATTGGACACCTGTAATAACAAACATATTTATGTGATAACAGAAAAAGGCTTCACATGTTTTGTAAAGCACCAACTTTTACAATAATAATTGTACCTGGATCAGGATCTTCTAATTTTTCTTTTAGTTTTGGGAATGCAGGTCTTAGTGCCTCTGGATACCTTAGAAATACCTTGTACATCATGAGTACAGCTTTCATCCTTAAATATGGTTTTGTTGAGCTCATCTACAAACAATTTCATAACAACTATGTTAGTTACTTGAAATGTTTTATCTGCCAGCATAAAAAAGTGCTTACATGTTTTTTGTCAGGCAAGGCAAGTTTCCTCATTATCACCTTTTTCATGTATTTCAGCAATGTCCTTTATCTAATGCATGTATGATTGGACTCATGATTAGCTTTTAGTTGCATAAAGTGCAGCTGAAGTGCTAACTTATCATAATCACAAATGGGCCCTTTAGCTGAACACCAAGTCAAATAAAATAGATATTAGCTAGAGTAATACTTACCAATGTCATGATGTCATTAGCCAGGTCTCTAGCTAAGTCATGGGATATAAAACAGCTGAGGCCACTGAGTGCCAGCCCAGCCTCATACTGATTCTGTGCATTGAGATCCTTTCTTATCATATTTGTAGTGAGCATTAGTAGTTCCGAATCTGCATGAAATGACTGACTAGCGGCTAAGTAACCAATGCGCTTGTAAGTGAACTTATTGGAACTCATCACCTCTATTATGTTGAAGATAGCCCAAGATATGTCATATCCCAGCATTTGGAGCTGTAATACATGTGAAATAATGTTAATGTGTTTGGTCAGTTGGCTATTAAAATAAACAGGTTTGTAGTAGGTTTATTAGGTATCATAAGTATGTGAATTTTAGCAACAGAGCCTGCTAGAGGCAGCTTTGTTATCACTTTCCATAAAATCAAGTATTTCATCATTTTATTGCACTAAAACACAAATGGTATAATTTATCGACTTTCAATGGGGTCAGCAACAGCAACGCACTCAACGCATTTTCTTTGGCATTAATTTTTATTAGTACTACCATCTACAGGTGCTGCCGGCGCGGCCATTCCCTGCTCTGTGATTTTAGCATTATATTTACATAGTAACCTAAATAAGTAAGTATGACCAGGTCATGCTTAATGATTGATTCTACTTGAATACTTATTAGAAAGAACAGAATCAGATAATCTGATTCAGATTGAGATAGAATGTAGATACATTCTATCATGCTGATATTTTCTCTACATCTGGTTAAACCAGAGCTGACAAAGATAAGTATTATATGGACAAATACATGAGTGCCAATTAAGGACAACAGATAAAACAGCAGTAATAATAGTAGAACATCTCTGAATAATTGAAAACATTTATTGAACACAAATACAGGGGGTATTTGTGTTCAATAAAATGATAAGTTGCCATGTGGGTATGTTATCAGGGCAACATTTACTGCTAACAAAGTTTATCTAATTTTTATACCTACATACATTGTGATAAATAAGAATACATACATAGATTCAAGTAGGCACTTACATATGTCAATTTAGCCACTGCATTGGCTTTGACTGCTATGTTGTCTTGGCGTAGCTCAACTTTTATTTCTTCCATACATTGTGCTATATACTTTGACTAAAAATGAGATGGAAAATATAATAATACAGTAAAGTATTTTCAGATGGATGTTATGTATGCTTTAATTTATTCTCTACAGGATATAAGACATCATTATTTTTCTACAAATGATGCCAAAGGCTTTAACAAACATACCAAAATGCTACAAGCAGTTGAAATGTTCACCAAAACCTGATACACATACAGATGTAAAGGTATGTTGTACTTGTTTACTGTAGTGAAGTATATTGACTCTCATCATTGACAACAATGATTAAAAAATAATAGAGAGTAAACATTGGATCTGTGTCAACAACAAAATATGTTTCAATGTTAATTTTCGTATATAATTTCTTATTTATACAACAGAATTGAATTGTGAGCCTCCATTTATAAAGATAGTAAATGAGATTAAAAGGTTTCTGCTAAAGTATACACTCTAAGCTTTTAGACAATTCTATCTGAAGTGGATTTATCTGCAGCGAAATATTTAATTTAATAAGTATAGAAACTGGTCTGTTTTCTGCTCGAGGCAAGAAATCTGACAGTGGAGGGGTACATAGAAAGAAACCAACAAGAATATATTTTCCTGGTCAGGTACTAAGATTGGCTGAACTGCTGACTTAAATGAATGTTTAAGCGAAAATAGAGCACCAATACGTATATAAATACCTCATTATCTTTGTTATTTCTGATTCCTCGAACTAAATCCGTCAGATTTTTATCGAACATCCTCTCAAAATTCCCTTTGACTTTTTTCAAAGCCATGTTGATGTAGTAACTTCTTTGACCATTAATTACGATTATATTATCAATTAAATTAAGTAAAATTAAAGAAACATGTCAACAAAATTACAAAATTGAAAAACTCGTAAGCAACTACGTCTACGTCAAGAAAATGACAACCACAGAGCCAACATGTTCTAAAAAACATTAAGGTGAACTGTGTGCTTACATTGCAAATGCTTAGTCGATTTTTGGCGCGTGTCCAACATCCAAAATCGGAATTAATGTTCTTTCATTATCATCTATCACAACTAATCACAAGTCATTCAAGCGCCAAAAAATCCTTGCAATAAGTTTATACTGTTGGCCCGGTTGTCATTCGTAAGTAGATCTTTGACAGTCGTTACGGGTAGTCACTAGTCTTACCAAGGGGTAACATATTACTCAGTTATTGTGTATGTCAGATAGGCTATCGCTCCCAGCTGCATCCGGTTGGACTGGAAGCCGACGCGTACATTTGGGAAAAGGCTAGGCTATTTTTTTTTTTAGTACAGGCTAGTTCCACAGATATGACATTACTAGTAAAATGGCATCTGACAAATCAGCAGCATATTAGTAATCTGTGATCAGCAGGCAGGCACTGACAATGTGACTGCAGTGAAGTGAGCATATTATTATTATATTAATTTATTATTATACTCTTTGGAAGTGAGTGACAATTTGTCAAATTGTGATGTCATTACATAGAGCCACAACATCAGAAAAATAGTGGGTTTATAACTATTTTAGGCGTTTCTTCTAATTTCTGAAAAGACAATGATTATTTTTTTAAGTGAGTTACAGAAGGAACATCTTAGTTTATTAAACCAGCATTCCATACAGGGTCAGTAACAAATGATAATTCTTAAATAAATTGTCAAACACTTCGTTTTCAGCACCTGATCTTACAATATATATTTTTTCAGTTTTGATCGACTTTTGTAAATTATCTTTGGACTACCTTAATAATGGACCCAATCATAAGAAATATAGTATTGCTGCAGGTAAGAGGAAGTACTCTAAGTACATATTTCTTAAGTTTTTTTGCTCGTTTTGTTATATGTTTTTGCTTTCGTAACTGTGCGTTTGCATTGCACTGGTTTGCACTGGCGAACAACTAATAAAATATTACCTAACCATTATTTACATATTATTTTTTTACTTTTTAGATGCTTTGTTTGTTTTTGTCGGGGGTTTTTATAGTTGATTGAGTTTTTTGTCGTAGTTGGGTTACTTGGGTTTTTATTTAAATTTAAATTCATCTATATTTTCGCCAATTGTCGGAGGAGGGGAAGCTTGCGCGGTGGGCCCATATAAATGTTATTAACTTTGCTTGGGTAGTTTTTGAGTAATAAGTAGTTTGACCGAGACCGCTGTACCGCGCCTTAGATATGTGCACGGCGAGACGGGGGGGCACTGCAGGCCGCTCAATCGTCAACGCTCACGCTCAAAGCTCATTCGTCAAAGCTGCCCCCTGTACCTGTAAAGCGTAACAAACAAACTCACTTTCGCATTTTAATATTAGTTAGGAAAGATATCAAATGAGTTGTGTCAAACTTGACTACTTAGCACACCATCATGCATGCTTTCTTTCATATCCCTTTTTGTATCTGTAGCTACTTGGGAATTTATGTATGATGGTAATAAATGTTCATACATACTCATCTTTGTGTCTATACTCTATATTTTTTCTGTCTTAACTGCTCCATATTATTTTGTTTTAACTTCGCTAATAATCAGTTACATGATGATACTCATTCTCATTAGATGAGCATGGCACATTTACTATGTGATAAATGTGATGGGATGATCCACCACTGTTAATGATTTGGTGTAAGCAGAGGCGGATTAAATGCCTAAAGCATCCTAGACAAGCATCTCATCGATGCCCCCTAGTGGCCATACGTTTTTTTTTTTCGGTCTCCATTTATGTTTATACCAAGTTTCATCACAATCGCGTAAGTATGCATGAAACAGTAAGATATACCTGAAATACCTATATGATGGAAATCCATGAGGCCCAATGTGGGAAACAAATCTGACTGTATGTGTTGACAGAATGATGATTGTTTGTAATTATCATTAATTTAGTATCTTACCTACTTCTATTATCAAAGGCGATGTAGGAATAATCAAGAAGGCGGGGCACGCATCGGAAGCTCTACATCTCTATAGAATTAAAGAATCTTTTATATTATGTAAGTGGTGCATACATACTTACTTACACAATTATGTTTTATTTATTTGTTTAAAATCTCCCGCGCGCGCGCCCCTTTGTAAGCTCGCGCCCCTAGGCACGTGCCTAGTTTGCCTTAGGGTTAATACACAATTAACACATAATTGGGTGTAAGTACATAATCATTATTTTTCTTTCCAGAAAAGCTGGATATTTCACTAACGGCAGTCCAAAATTTGGTTCATGCATTGGTATATCTTATAGTAGAGGCATGTAGACTAAATGTAAGTAATATTTAGCTTCTAGTTTAAATTAGGTTACAGTTCACTTGGCTTTTGCATTATTCTTTATGGAAATAGATATTTTACTGGGCCTTAGTATACTAAGTATTAAAATATTCTATTCAGTTGTCAGATGCTGACCTAAAGTCATCAATGGCTATAGCGGGTTTCTCTACAGAACAGCAGGAAGTATTGGTAAAGTTGCACAACACTAAGAAGGCAGAGTTATCAGATGCATTGAACCTTCTGCAGCAGAAAGACCCTACTTATCAGGATTTATCCTGGAGATTTGAAATCCAGGCAAGTTGAAAAAAAAAATGTAAACATGTTTTGATGTAAAAAACAATTTTTTGTTCCAATATTGTGTTACTTAGATTTTTGTGTATTTACAGGTAGCCTCACGAAGTTGCAATGAAGAAATTAAACCGATGATTGCCATGGATTTTATGATCATGAAACCAAAAAACTTTGGACAATACAGTGAACACAACGACAGAATGGGGTATGAGAAGGAAAATGACAAAAGCTTAACTCCAATACAGATAAATTCAAGTATACAAGATGCCAAGGCAGCCAGCCATTGTCAAAATAAAGTAAACCACATTCTACTTCAGTGTGATTTACCTAATTTATTACATTTAACAAACAAGTTGGAGCAAGCTTTAAAAGAATCTAAAAGCCAACATGTGCGCAAAGTACAAAGATCTCTATAGGCTTTAAATTAATTTATTGTTCTTTTTATTGCCATTTTAAATATTACAAATATGTATGTACAATCCTCGTGTTTTATTTTACTCAAACGAAAATACTTAATTATTAAAGAAACCGGTCAAGGGTTCCGTAGTTGGGATGAATTTATCTCAACTACATAACATTGTAATTGAAAAACATGTTCTCATTTCGTTACACGTCTGTGTTTGGGGCACAGAAATACATATGTGTACCAAATTTCAACTTAATCGGTCCATTAGATTCGGAGCAAATTGGCTGTGACAGACAGACGGACAGACACACCGTTAGGGTTCCGATTTTTCCAAACAAAGTTCTATCCACAATTTTGGATTTGTTGATTTTCTTTGGAATTTTGTTTGTGATGAATCCGTCAGATGGCGTTACCAGTGACCTCCAATGGCCAGCCAACATCCGCAAGTTCCGCAACTTATATCTGCAACATTATAATAGGTAATTAAGTATTAATATATATTTACTAGCTGCCCGTCCCAGCTTCGCACGGGTAGCACTAAGTACCTACCCTACATACCCTACCTATCACTAAAGGTGGGTTTACACGGGTCGATTTTCGCCGTGCGGCTAGTCGCTTCACAAATTGCCTCGCCAAGCCGCTTTAGCTTTAGTCACTAGCCGAATTGCCATTTAGAAGGTCGATTTACGCCGCGCGGCAATAATCGTGCGGCTTTAGTCACCCGTGTAAACCTCACTTTAGGGGTATGAAAAATTGATTACGACCGATTCTCAGACCTACCGAATATACTTATAAAATTTCATAAAAATCGGTCAAGCCGTTTCGGAGGAGTATGGGAACTAACACTGTGACACGAGAATTTTACATAGGTACCTATTAAGATTTAATTTGACAACATTGGTATTTGGTGCACTGGTTAGGTTAGTACAAGAACAAAACTTATCAACTAAGGGTTAGTATTAATAATCATGCCCGGTGCAGATTATTCTAGTAGAATCTGTAGCATTCCAGTCCAGCGATCGAAACCAGCGCTGGTATGCCACTATAATAATGTGAACCAACACTGGAATGTATATTTTAGGAAGTATACAGGACCTATTCCAGTGAACAATCCAGTCCAGTGACTGGATTGACAGTCTACTTTTTCATTTCACCTCGCCCATTCCAGCACCACTGGAATAGTGTAGATGGTCAATCCAGTGCATGTTGAACAGTGAACACGCATTGTTTTTTTTGTCGGACTGAATGACTGGAATAATGAACCTACCTATCTAGACCAGCCATACTCAAAGTGTGCTCCGCGGAGCCCTGGGGTTCCGCAAAGCCTCTGCGAGGGCTTCGCGAAAATATTAGCCTATGGCATATGTCCAACTGTAGACGGCATTGCTTTGTGGTATCTTAGCTGCTTCAGAGTCATCCTAATCTCGTACGAATAATTTCAATTTTTAACTTCTTAAAAATAACCTCCTCCTTTTAGAAGTGGGTTAAAAAGGAGGTTATCAATTCGACACGTATTTTATTACCTATTAAAACTGTTTTTATTTTCGCCATAATCCAACAATGCCAGCTCTAGTGGGAAAGTGAGCTCAGAGTTTATGCGAGTGTTATTTACCCTGTTTAGGGGTATGAGGTACAGGGTGTAAAGTTCACTCATCCCCCATAGAAAAGGGAGGATCCTCCGACCAGACGGGTGTTGTGTCTGGCGGGCAACTGTCCAATGATTGATATTGGGTTTTTGTATATATGTTCACTGCACGGTAAACTCTAATTGCGCGATGCAGGATTTATGTGACGTCAGGATTTTTGTGTGACGTCAGGATTTTTGTGTGACGTCAGGTCTTCGATGCGTAGTTCGCATGTGGCGATGTAGATACCGCCACACCTGCACTAGACAGTTTGGAACTAAACTGTTCGGCACCAGGCATTTCAGAACTCTTTTCTTGATTTTGAAATGATGAAGACCATGCATTTGGTGTGCGGCCTGGAAGATAAGCTGTAGATCAATGTTGCAGATAGAGAACCATAATAAATCGAAGTATTCTGATGAAGTGATGATGCTGTACAAATTCCGTCTGTGTTTTGATGAAGTTTAACAGCCTACCGAGGATTGACGATGTTTTTAATTTTTCGCTTCGATATTCATCTGCACAAACCTGGCAGAGCCCTGATGGTGCAACTAAAAATGAGATTGACTTCATTATTCAATTTATTTATTTATTATGTCGACGAAGAAGCAAATATTCAATGATGTCTCGGTGAAAACTGGAAAGATCTCGACTATATGAGCTCCGTCCAGCACCGATCCAAATTCAAAACCCCGAAAGCTTTCAGCTCGAACTTCAGAATCGTTTTGAGTGCCTGGGGAGCTCCGTGGACGATGATAATGATGGGTTCGTGAAAACTGTCCATAAGGTTGGATCTAAGATTTTCAAGATCCGTCGTACAATCCGAAACAAGGAGCTCTCTGATGCTACTTTATAGCTCATGGAGGAGAGGCGTGAGTTGATCCTGCAGTCTTCAGACGATGCGCTCAAATACCAGCGGCTCAATAGACAGATCTCTAAGTCCTAGAAAAGCGACCTTCGCCACTATAATACGAACCGTACTTAAGGACGCGATAGAGCGGAACAAGGGCTTCAAGGTCTCTGCAAGAGATCTGTTTGGGCAGAGCCAGCTTGCTTCTATGGACTTTGAGCCAGCTTCTATGAACAGTAAAACCTTCATGTTATGTTAATCATTTTTGTCAAATCAGGAACTCATAATTATTAGTAGATAATGATTTCATAGTATTTCTAAATTCTATCTCCGAAACTAATAAAAGATAGAAATATAATGATTTTTGATTCCTAAAGAACTCGTCAAGCTGGTGGTGCAGGTAATTAATGACTTCTTACAGTTAATGACTTTCTGCATTAAGCCGATAAAAAACTTCCGCAACATACTTAATTATTTTTAATTATCATCTGTCACGATATAATGTCGTTGTTACATTCACAACAAATTATTCGTACCTACTATAGACTTATGTGCTAGAATGAGCATCGTCGGTCGTCACATGTAGTTTTGCGCCAATTAATATTCATTGCGCAGATCTCTTCATTTCTTCTTCCACAGGAAAGACCTTTTTTCAGTAGTGTTCTGTTACTTACAAGCCTACAATAAACTTTATTTTGATTTATTTATATATTCTTAAACGTGCCTACCTAAATACCTACTGATACCTGCGGAACCCAATTTACACATTTTTTTTCTTTATGTGGGCTGTACTTATTTACACGGAACTTGTGGATCGCCTGGATCCTTGCTCACATTATTTTTGTTGTAGGTACCGAAGGTCTAGTAAGTAAATTTAATATACATCGACTATCATTAGGACGTGAACATAGTTCCAACGTATAGGTAAGTAGATTTATTTCAAATCTATATGTATTTTATCAAGCAAATCGCTACAGACTTACGTGCATCTAATAATTGTAAGTTTCTAACCTACCTAGGCGGGTAATTAAGACTACAAATTGTGCAGTTAAGTACGTTTTGTAACGACGCCGACTTCGTTAAAACATTCCACGAACACTTTGCTAGGGCTTGCAATTATCCGCTACATTTTACTATCCGGATATTTCGGATACTTCCATCCGGACGATACGGATATTTTTTAAATTTCTTTGTTATGTATAAGTAGTTTAGTATAAATTAGGAAAATGTCGTGAGGAAAGTTTTGACTATGAATGTGGATGGCTATAGGAGTAGGAGAAGACCAAAGAAACGATCGTCAAACTGTGTGAAAGATGATGTGGCTAGAAAGGGGGATGACTACCGAGATGACGACTATATTCCAGAAGTATAGAAGAAAAATATACTTATGCTCCTACGTTCCTACTAGTTTGAGCCTACTCAGCAGTGATAGTTTCCTTTTAATTTAGTTATAGGATATCTACTACTGCCGTGAATTTTTTCACATACCTACTTATCCAAAACCAATCATCTAGCTGGGGTAGGGGACACTTAGCTCTAACAAAAATTAGGACATTAAAGCTTATTTTTTCGCAAACGGAGTCCTGAATCCAAAAATGGTTATAT
The DNA here is from genome assembly GCA_947363905.1 of Lithophane semibrunnea. Taxonomy (NCBI): domain Eukaryota; kingdom Metazoa; phylum Arthropoda; class Insecta; order Lepidoptera; family Noctuidae; genus Lithophane; species Lithophane semibrunnea. The sequence continues at coordinate 9,829,743 of OX376188.1, read as the reverse complement.
GTATAACACACAATATTTTTGAACGACCTTTCCAACGAGACCCCACGCGTTGGGATAGACGAGAAATAAAAAAACATTCCGTCCTTACGTGTAGCGGACGTAACCATAAAAAAAAAATATTTTTCATATTTTTACTGTACCACTTTGTTGGGGTGTTAAGTATGTACAATGTACACCTATGCCAAATTACAGCTTTCTGGTACTAAGAGCCCCTGAGGGCTCTTAGTGCCAGAAACTATAAGGGTTCCTGTTGACTACGTACGGAACCCTGAAAACGGACGGAACGAAAAATCCTTTCAGCTTCAGCGCTCCTGGTTGGAGGAATTGTCATAAAGAGGTTGTATCTATACTTGACTCAGGGCTGATTTTATCAAAGTCAGTTATCTTTTAACCATAGAATAAAATTGTGCAGACACGTCTGACAGTTTTTGTATGGCACAACTGTCAAAAATTCAAAATTTATTCGCAGGATACTCTAAAAAGTTTGGTGAAATTCGCCCTAAGACAAATGTTTCTTGGTAGCTCTATCAAAGTGTGCCATTTGTACTCGGCAAATGGCCCTTTTGATCTCTTTGCTTATTTGATCTGTTAAAGTTAATGATTTTTCAGTTTCCCTCTGCTGCTGGTCATCATTGAGTACTCATCACCACGTTCGTCAACTGAAGTCTAGAAGTACTTTTTAATTATAGTAATTGTGTCATTAAATGGACTTTTGAAGTTATCTATCGTATGAATTTTCTGAAAACAATTTCTATGAAAACTTCACAGAAATTGTTTTACTGGTGTCGCGTCGGGTCGCGCTTGCTGCGTGAAGGTTCACACAGACAGGCCCGACGCGATAACATAGGGCTAACAAGTTCATACTATGTAATCTATGTTACCTATATACACCCCTTTGCAAAAAAAACGGGCACCTTAACAATCATTGGCTTTTGTATGGATAATATTAATATTTTTACTATGTCATTAGCATAAATGACTACTAATTTGTTATAATCAATAAGAATATAGTTTTTTGGCTACACCCCTCTTCCAGTAGCGCTACAATTTTACTAGCTCTTATTGCTTTTTCTGCCATTACAATCGACACAAAGATATCACTTTTAAGTCACAATAAGGCTGGATTATGCGACAAACATAAATTATTCTACTAAAAATAACGAGAAGTTAGTTTTAGTTGCCAGGATAACCTTCTAACCGCAAACCTGCAAAATGTTAGTAAAAGTAACAAACAGAAAACGGGATTATTATTGTTTTAATTTGTTTTTAAACAAAAGTTTCGAATTTGGAATTAACTTTTTTTCATACCCAGACTCTTTATTAAGTGCCAGTAACATAGTTTGGCTATTAAAACCTCTTTACAACTAAATGATTACAAATAATGTACAAAAATCAAAACCGCCCGTTTTTTTGCAAAGGGGTGTATATTTTAACCTATAACAGTTTTGTGCTATTTAGGCGCAGTTTCTTTGGATTGTGGCAAACTTGTTTAACCCAGTGACCCAGTCCTATAGGTATAGATCGGAAGTAGTCGACAGTACCTAGTACCTACCTATATGCACTGACCGACTATATGTATATTACCGATATGAATTCATTGACATCCTTTCAGGTGGTGAAAGTTTTCATGAATAATAAAAACTACTTTTACCATGGGAGTGGGGAGTTCAAATGTACAGAAACATCGAAAAAAAAATAACTGCTGTTTCATATTTATAAAAATAGAAAAGATATTTTAAGTTTTCACTATTTCAGAATTGGTGAGGTACTTATTTGTGTACAAGTTTTCATATTATATACCTACTTACTTGCTTGCACCCCGGAAGGAAGCTAGTGAGGTCAAAGTCGGAATGTATAAATGAACAAAAAATGTTATCGTTCGAATAGAAAAAAGACCTAGAAAGTAGAAACTGATTGGTAATGTTGAATGCACAAGCTGCTCATCCCACAACCCCGCGGAATCCATCATAGTTGACGCCGTTGTTTTAGTAATTATTCTGTATCTACTGTCAGCAAAAAAAGTAAGTTAGGTAATACATCGAAAGTTTCAGAAGAGATTTATGAAAAAAGCATTAAAGAACTGCTTAATTTTTAACTTTAATTAAAAATAATTGTAGGCAAAAAAACACAACCGACTTAAAAAAGTATCATTTTAAACACTTGCCTACCAAATGCAATGCTACCAATTGATTATTTTTTCGGCGTTTTGTGCGCTATCTTTGAGATCGATGTGGTTTGGTACTTTGATATCTCTACATGGTACCTAGGCCTATGACTAATGGAGAGTCAGGAGCGGATAGATAGAACATACTTTATTGGACACCAAAATACCTACCTATCAATTTTCATTTGTCAATTGTCTCATGTCTGCGTCACATGTATTCCTATGTCGGCGCAGCTTATTTATTTGTATCCAACTCTGGCCAATTCTGGTTCATTGATTCAATGAATCTGAGATGTGTTTTGACTCTCGGGCCTCGGGAGTTAACTATACACTTCTTCTTGTGTGTTCCGTGTTGCCACTGACTTACAACTTTGTGTTATCTTTGAGGACGTTTAAACGTAGAGTACTTACTTATTTATAGATTGTATAGCTACAGTAAAGCACACAAACCTCTGTGGATTGTGATATACGGTTATACCACAGCTGTGTGATGTGATGAGAGAGCACAGCACAGGCGGGCTTTCCGTCAGTACGCCGGCGACGCTCGGGCTATATGCTTGTGGAGTAGAGCTCGCGGTTTTTCAACCTACCAATACCAATCTATTTAACTGTGATACTTAACAAATTGAATTTATATTTTTCTAGCTACTATTTAATCGATAGTTTCATAAAACGGATCGTTTTCTATTTATTTATTTTGACGAATGTCCATTGAAATCTTTAACAACCCAGTGGTCAGTGAATCGGTCGAACTGTACTAAAATTCATGAGTAGAACATTATGCAATCTGTTTTGAAAACGAATGCTTACTTTATTTGAAATTTCATAGGTAACGCTGCCTCGTATGGCTATATTGTTGCTGCATGTGATAGTACCGGTAAAAGCTGGGCAACATTCGCCAGTTATATTAAATAAACTAATCGAATTTATTGGTGTGCTTTGAAGACAAGACCTGCAGGAAACAGCAAAAAAAAATTGTACTGTACTTTGTGCTTCATAAGTTAGTGAAACATGGACTCGAAAGTGGTATTGAAACAAAAGAACCCTCACGACAAAGCAAACTTTATCTCGAAAATATTTTTAACGTAAGTATTACCACGTGTGATAATAATAACTACGCTGATGTTACTGCTTCCGCACTATCTGGGTAGTTTCATTTAGAGATGGGTTGTAACAGGTGAAACACGATATCTGTGATCACTGTGACTGTGACAAAAAAATAACAGATCCAAATATCTGTTATTAAATCACAGCCTGTGATTTTTGTACGGACGATAAATACGTATCTCAATGGAATATCATCTTTATTTCTTTTGATTTAAAGTCGAAAATCGTATCTATCTGTTATAAAATCACAGCCTATGATTTTTGTACAGACGATAAATACGTATTAACTCAATTGAATATCTTCTTTATTTCCTTTCGTTAAAGTCGAAAATCGTATCCGAAGTTTTAACAGTAACAGTCTTAATGATCTGTGATTTTAAGTAACAGATATTTTTTATCATTAGGAGCAATTGCTATCTGCTATTTTTTAATATCTGTGATTTCTATCTGTGACGATAAATACGCCTCACTCCTAGTTTCATTAGGTTCACGAGATCAAAAATCAGAGAACGTGATTTAGGCAAGGCAGATTCTATGCTCCATGACTCTATGTTTACAAATTAGATATCTGTGGAAATGGTTTGTTTTTAAAACGTGCATATACGAGTAAGTATCTACAGGTATAAGTAGATACCTACCGATTCATCATCATCACTTTGTCAACGTGACCTTCATGCTAAAAATGGGTTTTAAGACTTTTAGCTCTCGGCAACTTGAAATCAATTTTAACGCATATTTGTTGGATGGTTAACAGCTTTATTTTAACTCAAAAACATCATTAACTGCTAGCATGACTTGGCAGTTTTACATAAAATTCCTGCTAATACAAGATGACTTTGTACGGTGCTGTTTTAACATAAGTCACCGTGCTCTTGGAGTTTATCATAGTGACCATGAACTTTGTCTGTTGTTAGCAATGACGTATTATTGGTTGTTAGGTAAAAAATTAGTCTTTGGATTTTATTTTTGGAAGTCGGTTGTTTCTTTTTTTTTTGTAAAAAGTTTTTTTAATTTTCTTGTGGTACAATACCTCTACCCCGCTCAAATTCGAATACCTTTTCCTGCTGCTTAGATAAATAACAGTGACAGGAACTTATTATTATAAAATCATCTACATCGACTAAGTGGGGGAAAAATACGTATTATTGAAGTCAACTCATAAACTACCCAAGCAAAGTTAAATATAATTTATATGGCACCACTGCGTCAGCTTCCTCTACCAAATGAAAAAGAATTTTCAAAATCCGACCATAATTAACGAAAATACATACATAAGGTATAACATGATATGTCGGTATATACCTACATTGATAAAAATGGTCGGTTTATTGAATATACTTAAGTATTTAAAAAAATATAAAACAAACTTGGTGAGTTTTTTTACGGACCTCAAAAAGGTGTCTCAAAATCTCAATTCAAACCGAGTAGGATTTTTTTTTTCATCGTAACCGGTTTAGATGGTATCTTTTTAACACCATCCCGTCTAGTTTGCCCTCTCTAATTTTGACAAAGTCTTTCGGAGATAGAACATGGAATACTTCTTAGTGAAATATTTGCAAATTTTGCAATTGCAAAATCACATGCGGCACGCCTGACGCGATTGCAGCAGTCGCATCTCCTCCTACAAATAATTAATTGGTACATACATAAAAACATTAAAAACCGGTTGTAATACGTTATACTATGTATACATACTGTGCATACTGTTTATGGAAAACTGTGCGACATTTTTCGGTAGGGTAGCGCCTAAAAAAAGATTAAAATAATTGCATGTGAAGAGCAGTTTCGGAAGTCGGTGCCAAAATTGTATATATCTGACTAATAGAAATTCAGAAACTCACAAAGGTGTGAGTTTCGGAAGTCGGGGCCTTTAACCATCAAAGTGGAAATTGATTCCAAGTCCTATGTTCAATAAACCTCTGTACGATAAGATTGTGTAAATGCTATAAACTTTATTCAGTAATTAAATATAATATGTTACCTTCGCGGTGGTAAAGAATTTAACTTAACATTTTTGATTTTAGATAAGGTAGGTAGGTAACGTGAGTTTGGTATTGATCACGACGCCAATCATATATAATTCCAAAGTTCCAACATGTCGTCGTCGTCGGTCAGCTTAGGTACGAGTTTTACACAATAATCAGTTTATTGAAACTCTTGACTAATCCAGACACAGTACAAAAAATTATACATAATTTTAAATGACTATTGAACCGTTTGAGTAGTACCTACTTACCTGTTTGTGGTCAATGTTAGACTCACTTCCGCTCTTTTTCTCAATTTCAAGGTCAATGTGTTATCTATCAGGTTTTGTAACAGTTTCACACCACTCGTGCATGTTATCAGTAGGTTGTTCAGTGCATTACGATTTACGAATGTGTGGGGGAGAATAGGTTTATATTCGATATTTCTGATGAATAGGTCGGTGCTCGGTGGGTTTGTGTTGTAGGTATCAGCAGTAGAGATGCACCTGTAACACATAAAGCCTCGTGCAGACTGGCGCGACGCGACTCTAACAAAACAATTGCTAAAGCTGGGTCTGCTGCGTCAATTTTCAAAACACGTTAGTAAACAGCCAGTCCGCTGCTTTATATTATAGTCATTGGCTGTGACAAAATGTCTATGTTACATTATGTTTGTGTTTATTATTTAGACCACGCCCCCAAATCGAGGAAGACGTATCTGCTGATCTAGCAATAATTTTGTGCTGTGTACGTACTTATGGTAATTTATATGCCTACCTACCTTTATCGAGAACCGTATAGGTACGGTACCTACCCTTTGATTGGACATCTAGGCTTATTCATCATGACGCGCCGATCAAGTTGCGATGTAGTTGTAGTTCAAGTTTGAGTGTTCAATCGTATTCTTGTACCTAATCTTCGTACAGCTGCGCGTAAAGCCGGCGCCAGACATAGTCACATATTTGATCAAACATTGATCTGATGATTGACTGCATACTTTGCAGCACGCAGTGTTGCCAATTTATCATTTTTTATGCTAAATTTGGCAGAGTTTCTTCCTGTTCAGCACACTTTTTCTTCGTTTACCTAAGTCACAGATACTGGTGCCGATTCTCTTGTACAGTATTCATATGTATGTACATATGAATACTTATTTGCAAAGGCCGGCCAGACATAGTCACATATTTGATCAAACACTTTGATAGACTTTGTTCATACATTTGACCACAAGCTAGGGGTGAGGCGTATAAATATCGTAAGACGTACTAGATAAAAATAACAGATATTAAAAAATAACAAATATCGATTTGTTCCTAACAATATAAAATACCCGTTACTTAAAATAACAGACTCTCAAGACTGTTACCGCGGCTGTTACGGTTAATACATTATAACAATCCCCACATAAACTGTTACCACGGCTGTTACATACACACTGACACAAAGGAAGGAATATAGCAAGGTTATCAATTTCTCTCTCTTTCTCATTAAAGAATGGAAGATATCCAATTGAGATTTAAATACGTATTTATAGTCCGTACAAAAATAACAGGCTGTTATTTAATAACAGATATTTGGAACTGTTATTTTTTTGTAACAGTAATAGTGATAACAGATATCGTGCTTAACCTGTTACAATTACAACCCATCTTTACCACTGGTGACATGCTTTCAGTGTTGCCAACTGCTACCTTCAGTTAGTAGCTAGACAGTCTGCTAAATGTAGCTAGATTGTCAGATTGTACACACGGCTACACATCAAGCTATACGTTTCCAGTTTATACTGATCTCGCATTGTATAGAATTTCCTTACATGCGAGGTCAGCTTATGCTGGAAATGTATAGCTTGATGTGTAGCCGTGTGTACCCAATAAAGTAGCTAAATGCTACTTCTACTTCGTTTTTGAATCCCAGATAATAATTTGAAATTTCAAATGTTTGTTGTTTGTTTTTTTTAATATGATGTTTGACATTTGCACCTGTCAAATTAGTCTATCTACTTCTTTTCATAGGTTAAATTGATTAAATTGATAACACAACACAATAAAAATGTTGTTAAAGTTTACCAGTGGAGCCAACATTACGGCAAAGGAACTATTTGATTAAACTACAGATAAATTTCATACTTTCAGACGCACTCACATAAAAAATATCGAAAGTATTTACGTCATGTGTAAAGTAGCTAGAAAAAGTAGCTAAAAAATATAGCTACAAGTTTGATATTTTTATTTTATTTAATTGCCTGACACTGAAAAATAGCTAGATCTAGCTATAAAGTACCTAAGATGGCAACACTGCATACTCTTTGCAGCACGCAGTGTTGCCAATTTATCATTTTTTATGCTAAATTTGGCAGAGTTTCTTCCTGTTCAGCACACTTTTTCTTCGTTTACCTAAGCCACAGATACTGGTGCCGATTCTCTTGTACACACGGCTACACATCAAGCTATACATTTCCAGTATAAGGTGACTTCGCATTGTACGGAAATCCTATACAATGCCAGATCAGCATAAACTGGAAATGTATAGCTTGATGTGTAGCCGTGTGTACACCGAACTAAACTATCTCTAAAATTCCTTACTTTTGGCTATGAGAATCTTGGAGCTATTCTGCCAAATAAATTCTCTAAATTTAAAACTTATTTTGACACAACTAAAATCGAATTTGACAACCGCGCCTCCACTTGGTAGGCGCGCAAGGACAGCCTCGACGTGTTTTTTATGGATTTTTTCAGATTTTGTATGAAAAATAAGGAAAAAAAAAAAAATCCCATCATGTTGAGTATTAGGGGTTTAAGGATTTCATAAAGGGGGTCGAAATTTTCATTATTTTTGCGATAGGACACATCGTTTTCGAGATATATGCAAGAGAAAATAAAAAAAAGATACAGTACTGTTTTGCAACTGAAGTCGACTGAGTGAACTGAGTCTGTTGGTTTAAATGTTCGTGACATCTATTCCACATATTTTTAATCGCGATTAAAAATAGTCAGATTTAGTTAGAGGATTTTAGATAACGAACAAAATTTTAGGTTACAACGTCAAATTGGGAATAGCATTTTCACTAAATTAAAACTCAGTGCCATCTTAGTGCTGTCAAACTTAAATATAGTTTAGGTGGATGTGCTAGGGTAGCCCGCGAAATTCAAATTTTCTTACGTTTTTTGCAATTTGCCGGTCAGTATCAGGTTATAAGTTGATCTAAACATTATTATCGGTCGTAACAAATGGATTTACAGAATTATTAACATTAGAATCAGCAATACGACTCTCTAAGTTCATGTAAGTGCATTGAATGACAATTTCATGAAATTTTCATTTCAAGCACTTGCGATTGAGCAAAGCGACCGTTCCGCTCAGTTATTCACGAGACACTGGCCTTGCAGGCTACGCTACGCACACATTTGAAATTCGAACGCGCGACGCACACATTTGAACTTTAAACGCTTTGATGTGCGCTCGAAAAACCGACTCCGAATGGAAATGTTGATATAAATGATCAAACTTTGATGAAATACCCAAACACCCCTGCCACACATGTGTCAAACATGTGACCAAATATTGCTGCTATGTCTGGCGCCGGTATAACAGGAGAATGCGCTCTTATTGCGGTCCCCTTGCGTGACGAGAACTTGACGCGAGAGCGGAGAGCAGCAGAGAATACTAATAGCGTTTTTTAGACCGAAACTGCACTTCTTTAGTTTCGCTAGGCACTGGACATCTATTAGGTAGGTATACGTGCACGAAACACATTTGCGCGAATTCACTTTCAGGAAGCCAATTTGTAGCTCAATTGGATTTGCTTCTCATTATGTAGGTACATTTTTAATTAAAAGTAAATTCAGCAGGTGTTTAAACCAAACTAATCCTGCCAAACAGACATGAATAGTCGCTGACGTAAAGAATGGATCAGACTCGTCTGTTTGTTTACCTAGTTACCTACTGATAAGTAGTTTAACAAAACTTATGAGTGTGATTCATTAATAAATTCGGTTCAGTTTCAGTTAGGAATGTTCTTATTTCAGCTGTCTCTGTATGTTCAAGTGGTTATGCGTTCAAGATTAGACATATGGAATGAACCCCTTATATGTGCACGCCATGTGCACACCATATGGCAAAGTTGAAATATGTGATCAAACTTTGATGAAATACCCAAACATCCCTGCCACACATGTGTTCATACATGTGATCAAATATTGTTGCTATGTCTGGCGCCGGCATTAGAGTTTAGGGGTATGAGGAACAGGGTGTAAAGTTCACTCATCCCCCATAGAAAAGGGAGGATCCTCCGACCAGACGGGTGTTGTGTCTGGCGGGCAACTGCCCAATGATTGATATTGGGTTTTTGTATATATGTTCACTGCACGGTAAACTCTTAATTGCGCGATGCAGGATTTATGTGACGTCAGGATTTTTGTGTGACGTCAGGTCTTCGATGCGTAGTTCGCATGTGGCGATGTAGATACCGCCACAAGAGATAGGCTCTATAGATTTGTACAGTCTTAAGCTCAAAGCATTTATTTGAATTTTCAAGGATTCGGTCAGTCAGAAATATGAAGCTAGTTGCCCATTCCAAAGCGTAATAGGTACAGCCACGGACTTTAATTGATGAGCCACCTGGTACTGTTCGCATTTTAGCCGTGTAATGCAAATCGGGTTTATTCGGTTCCCGACACGCAAAGTCATATGTCTTCGTATTAGAAGAAGAAAATTATATTTCATATCTTTACCGGTTGGCTAACCTGAGAACAGAACTACAAACTTGACAGCAGTGACTACTCAAAGTCAACCAATTGCAGGTCTAGCAACAGTAACCTAGCAACGATAAACAATTGTTGCTAGGTTACTGCTGCATAGTAACGTTAGCGTACGGAGAAATTCTCTGACATCGATATTTCAACTGTCACTGTCTTCAGTTAAGTTTTCAGAATTATTGAGTTAATGAGCTATGATTCAAAGGAGGTCAGTATCAAATAGATTGGATAAACTTAATGCAACATTGTATTTATTTTTATCATTAAGAACTTATTAGTCAACCTCTATGGATAAGACTATTTCCGATTAAAAGTAATTTATTTGTCATCTTGATATTTCAACTGTCACTGTCTTCAGTTATGTTTTCATAATTATCGAGTTAATGAGCTGATTCAAAGGAGGTCGGTATCAAATAGATTGGATAAACTTAACGCAACATTGTATTTGTTTTTATCATTGAGAACTTATTAGTCAACCTCTATGGATATTTCCGATTAAAAGTAATTTATTTGTCATCTTGATATTTCAACTGTCACTGTCTTCGGTTATGTTTTCATAATTATCGAGTTAATGAGCTATGATTCAAAGGAGGTCGGTATCAAATAGATTGGATAAACTTAATGCAACATTGTATTTATTTTTATCATTGAGAACTTATTAGTCAACCTCTATGGATATTTCCAATTAAAAGTAATTTATTTGTCATCTTGTTTACGAGCTTGCGATTTGAGTTCGTGTTTAATCGTGTAATCTCGTGAATGTATGAAAGTAAACAAGATGACAAATAAATTACTTTTAATCGGAAATATCCATAGAGGTTAACTAATAAATTCAACCTCTATGGATATTTCCGATTAAAAGTAATTTATTTGTCATCTTGTTTACGAGCGTGCGATTTGAGTTCGTGTTTAATCGTGTAATCTCGTGAATGTATGAAACTGCAAAATTGAAAAGTTTGAAGGTGGCTCATCAATTAAAGTCCGTGACTGTACCTATGGAGAAGAACGAGCAAGAAACTCCATGGACACTCTTTCGGTCTCATTGGTTACATCATTCATGTTGAAATTATACATGCGAGAACAATGTAGAAAACAAGTTAAAAGCGTCAGCAATAAAAATTAAAAAAAAACAATTAAAAAAATAAGCCATGACAGCCAAGAGATGACCAGCAGGCGTAGCATGAGCACCGTTTTGTCGACGGAAGAGTAGACAAAAATGACGTTTCCTGTAGACAGTACGAGACGACAGTAAAGTAGAAAGAGTCAACTGCACTTTTTACGAAATTCACTCTTTTACATAATTCGACTCAGAATTCTTTGTTTTGTCATAGGATTTATCGGTTGTCAGTGTGATTTTGACAGTAAGGATAGAAAACTTTCTTCCGAAATAGTCTACATAAAAAAAGACGTAAACAAAGATCGTTAGAAATGAAAGACAAAATGACAGATTGTAGAAAGATTTCTACGGTGGATGTCAAAAATGAAGAAACGAACTGTCACTTTGTATAGAAAAAGCTATGTCTATTCTTCGTAGAGATAGAAAGCGCCATGCTACGCCTGCGGTCCTAACTGACGGTGCCCGTTCACGAACATGACGTAGGTATGGATCAAGGGAGCTAAATCATCCAACACACGCTCCACCATCAGCGAGACATCTGAGTGAGCATGACATACAGCCGCTAGGGCACGTTCAAGGCATTGAAAGACATAATAATATTACCCGGTAAATGGTAGCTCTATATTACATAGTACTCACACCTGTGCTATGCAATTATATAATACAAAGGAGATTGAGTTTATAAAATGCAAAGATAGTCTTCAGCAGCTCCAACAGTATTTTCAAATGTTAACTATTTTAGTAGGTACTTGTGGTTGTGGAGCCACCAGCATTATGTCACGCATTTTTTATCAGCGGTATCTATTATAGGTATCCAAGATACGACCTCGTTACTAACGAAACTGTTCATTTGTCTCTATTAATTCCTCGCCATGATAATAAAACTTTATTACAGCACGATACAACTGTATCATATTGTATGCGCTAGTCAATTTGTCATTTAACGGGCGCGCGGCATACCACCTACTTCGAATTTATTCTTATTATCAAGTTGTATATTAATTAAAGAGTTTCGGAATGTCGGTAGGTATTGCCGTACCTACCTAGGTACGGCAATATCTACCAACATTCCGAAACTCTTCACACTTCTTTATCTCTAAAAATGTTTAAAAGGCAACACAAGTCGTAACCAAAAGGAAGTAAATAAATAACCTACATACTTACTCATTAATTTATTGATTGCTGTTGCCTCAGCAACGTTGTTATAATAACAGTATAGTACGAGGCGTACTGTTATATCTTTTTAATGAATAAAATAACTGCCTGCTATCGCTTCTACACGTCATATGGAACAGAATGAAATTGGTCATAAAACATATCCCTGCGGTACGCCTACCTAGCTAGAGTCTATATTTTTGTACTAAATAGACAATGTGGGGAACCAAGTTCTCCAGGTAGAAATTAGAAGTCACATAAGAAGTTTAGACAAGACCCAAGTATACGTTGCATTATTTTTTGAAGCGACTGTTATGAAGCACATTGTCAAATGCCTATCTACTATGTAAATTTATGGTAATACGTATTAGGTATTTGTTTTTAAAGTCATCATCATACAATCGTTATTACATATATCTTAGTGGACTTGTCCCGCCTGTACTCTCTCCACCTAAATAAGTAGGTCAAATTAGTCATTGAGTAGGTAATTTTTTGGGCGAGCCGTTCGTTGAGTTTTCGCCGTTCGTCGAGTTCTTTGTCCGGCACCCTAATTACGAAACTCGCGGTCACGATCAAGCATAATCTGAATCATTTTGAAGGATATTGCTAAGCTTCTTATGTTCGAAAAGTTTGTCTGACTTCTAAACAGCGTAAATAACCCACGCAATGAATGTTGTTGAACTGTCAAAATGAAAAAGATTAAGTCTTAGTCGGTTACGAAAATAAATTATTTATTTTATTTTTATTTATTTATTGACTCACCAACGACTTATTCACTAAATCATTACATTATAAATATTTTGTATTACGACAGTTTTGCGGTGAATTTGTCACTTATAGGCATGCACAGCACTTGTATAATTAATAATAAAAAACTAAAATGCAATAGCACATTGTGATTGATCGTACGTTACGCAATTAGGGTGCGGGACTCGGGAGTTTCTTGAAAATCTATAAGCCGGTGTTTTTTTTATTTTAATCACTGTAGAGCTAAGTTAAACCAAAACACAGATCTGTGTCTTGGTTGAACTTGGCTCTACTGTCAAAAGTTTTTATTTGGAGCTCATACAAAAAGACTTGAGAATCTTGTTGAAATTGAAATCTTTATCGAATGGCTTTAATATGTTTTAGAATGAAGGTCAGTTGCTTTTCATGACTACAATAGGCCACTTTGCATAGATTTCATAAAAATAATGAGGTCTATTCTATGTAAGTAAAAGGTATAAAATAATCTACAAATTCCATTTTCCTACATGACATTTTTCGTAGCAAGGAAAAAGGCGCCAGTTTATGTATGAATATTTTTTAAATTTTGTTACAGATGGAGTTTTAGTCTATTCCGTCGTGGTTTTAAACATGGCCTTACCGTGGATGACCTGTGGAAGGCCCGAGACGGCGACCACTCCGGTCGGCTGGGCGACCGCATCGAGCAGGCATGGCAGGAAGAACTCGACACTGCAAAGAAAAAAGGAATCAAGCCTTCCTTCTCGAAGGCCATTGTACGATCGTTTTGGGTGGAGTACTTATTGTGTGGCCTAATTGTCGGTTTATTGTTTATCTTTTTATGGTGAGTCTTGCCTTTAACTTTAAAGTACATCCATTTTGTATCAGAAAGTAGATAGAGTTTGCAAAATACCCACATCCTGCGCCTACGAGAAAGAGAGTCAAATATTTTCTAGATTTGCACACATCAAATAAATGTATTGCCCATTCACTTAATTTCTTTCTCCCCGAAATAAATTAGGGTTGGGTTGCGCAGAGGTGTACAGTCACGGATTTTAATTAATGAGCCACCTGGCACTGTTCGTATTTTAGCCGTGTAATGCATATCGGGTTTATTCGGTTCCCGACACGCAAAGTCTTATGTCTTCGTATTAGAAGAAGAAAATTATATTTCATAACTTTACCGGTTGGCTAACCTAAGAGCCAGAATTACAAACTTGACAGCAGAGTGACTCCCAAAGTCATCCAATTGCAGGTCTAGCAACAGTAACCTAGCAACGATAAACAGTCGTTGCTAGGTTACTATTGCTATAGTAACGTTAGCGTACGGAGAAATAATAATAGTAATTTCGACAGGTTCGAAAGTAAGGTCTCTGACATTTATATTTCAACTGTCAGAGACTTTTCCGATTAAAAGTAATTTATTTGTTATCTTGTTTACGAACGTGCGATTTGAGTTCGTGTTTAATCGTGTAATCTCGTGAATGTATGAAACTGCAAAATTGAAAAGTTTGAAGGTGGCTCATCAATTAAAGTCCGTGACTGTATCTATAGATACATGTATGGTATTTTATATTTAGATTTGTTTCCTACTATGAACATTATTTTATGGTTGTAATTGTAAAGAAACTGGACAGTAGTAGGTAATTACAAGACAGAGATCGACAGCGGGCAAAGGTCGATTTCAATCAGTGTCTGTGCGTTCTCAATGAAGCGGGTGTACTGTGTATTTACAACTGTATATCAAGTCACCAAGTCATGAATCAAACATGTGGACTCTGTGATAAATAAACAAACGGAAGATTATTATTATTAAATTACATAAACAACCATGCTCATTTTGTTTTTATTTTATTTTCAGGCCTTTAATTCCATTCACCCTAGCGTTATTCATAAATTATTTTTCTGAGGACAAAACCCCAGAAAGTTATAGAAATGCACATATTTACAACTTTCTTATGAATATTTTGAGTATAGTGACAGCTTTGATGCTCAATCACATACAATTATGTCAAGGACGCGTAGGAATGAGAGTTAGAATAGCTAGCTGTTCATTGTTGTATAGAAAAGTAAGTATACATACTGATTAATTTCATACCTGTACTTAATTTGACTAAACTTGACGGACGAGCGTCTCCCCACTACAGGTAGACACTGTCTTGTTCCATGAAATTTAATATTATGTGCAATTACGTGCAGGAGAGACAAATGACTTAGCTCTTAACTTTTATGTTTTCTATTTTAGATATTAAAACTCGATCGCACAGGGTTAAATAAAACGGAGCCAGGACAGGTGATCAATCTGATGTCCAACGATGTGAATCGATTTGATATGGTGGCTCTATTCCTGAACTACCTGTGGGTCATGCCCATCGTCGTGCCAGTGGTGTCGTACCTCGTGTGGCAGCACGTGGGCTGGGCCACCCTCGCCGCGCTCATCGTTATATTTCTGCAAACTGTACTTGTCCAAGGTAAATGAAAATCACTGTACGATGATGACATTTTTATTGTACACCTAATGTACATGTTTAGCTAAGATAAACACGTCGTATGAAATTGATAAATAAATACCTTAACACAAAAGGTTGCGCGACGATGATGTCGGATGAGAAGCATTTGCTTCTACAACGTTTAAACAATTGAATGAATGTGTAGGCACAAATAATCACTTTTTCAGTCGTGCACGAACAAATGACTTCCTATGCAGTTTGTTAGGTAAGTAGGTTCTTACACTGAAAACATTTTTTATTTTTTTCTAGCATATTTAAGTAATCTTCAAGGAACACTACGAGGAAAAATTGCAAAACGCACAGATGAAAGGGTAAAGGTGATGAGCGAGCTGGTGAACGGCGTGCAAGTTATCAAAATGTATGCTTGGGAGAAGCCTTTTGAAAGGCTGGTAGATAAACTGCGGAAGTAAGTACAGCCAATCTCTATGAAAAGATAGGAATAATAAGACCTCTTTTACGAAGACGAAGTATATCATTTATTGTGATATTTTGCTGCAGATCATAAATATATAAAGACTTTACTATATTAACGATGATAATGTTTATGTTTTTAGGTTAGAGGTGAGCTTCGTGCTGCGCACGTCTATGATCAAAGGGTTCTCCACGGCGCTGAGTGTGTTCACGGAACGCTTCATCTTGTTCTCCGCCATTGTCGCGTTCGTGCTCATAGGCGGCGACATCCGAGCCGAAATCACATTCTCCCTCCTTCAATACTTCAATCTACTCCAACTCGCTTGTAACATATTTTTCCCATTGGCGCTCGCATTTCTGGCAGAAACGAAAGTCTCCATCAGACGGCTTGAGGTAAACCGCAAATGACGTATCTAATATTGATATTTAAACACGGATGTGCTACCTATGTTTATTTAGTAAGAATGATAGGTATATCATTCAAACGTTTTATGTTGTGTTTAGGAATTCCTGCTGTTGGACGAACTAACGCCCGAGAAGTTAGTGCCAGCTATCGATTCGAAGGCTATATTAAGCAATGGTACTGAAAAGGAAAAGCCAACGCATACAGGATTGGTGCTGAATGGGTTAAGTGCGAGCTGGCAACCTGAGGCGATAGTGAACACCCTGAGGAACATCACGCTTACTGCCCAGCCTGGGGAGTTCGTGGGCATTGCCGGATTAGTGGGTTCTGGAAAGGTATTACTAGCATGTATACCTATAAAACCTCTTTTAGTAAAAAATGAGAAGACCTGCACCTTCTTTGCCGTAACTTCTGCCGTATCTAAGTTATTAATCCGAATATCATTACGCACTGGTACACATTAAAAAACTGGGAGCACTTCAGCTTCAGTATTTACTCATTATGTAATTATTTACGGGTTTTATGTCAACAATATACTACACTAAATGACTAAACGTACTATTCTCACTTCCTTATTGTCCTCGACTATGGACATAACGTCGCCACAGTAATACAAAGAGATCCATTATCACCCTTATGTGTATCTAATTGTTGTTTCTTCTTGTCCCATTTAGTCGTCCCTTCTCCAAGTGATTCTGGGTGAACTGTCGCCGTCTCAGGGCACGGTATCGTTGGGCGGCGCAAGAGTCTCTTATGCCAGTCAGGAGCCCTGGCTCTTCGTAGCTACCGTCCGTCAAAATATTCTCTTCGGACTGCCGTATGACCGTATTCGTTATAAAAAGGTGAGTTTGAGTATGTTAATCGAATAAAAACTATAATTTGGCGAACCTGACGTTAAAGCATGCTAAACGCCAGTGTTGTATGTTGATGTATTTCGATAATATTCAAAACCGTGTCAAAAGGAAAAAGTTTTTGGGTTTTACCGCTACTCGCTTGTTTGGTTTAAAACTAAATAACTTAGATCTTCTCATTAATAATAATCTGATGGAAATTTGAAGGTAGTGAGTGCGTGTGCACTGGTGCGTGACTTCGAGCAGTTACCTGCGGGGGACTCGACTCTGGTGGGCGAGCGCGGCATCAGCCTCAGCGGTGGACAGCGCGCGCGCATAGGGCTCGCCAGGGCTTGCTATAGACAGGTAACTGACGGGTGGAAAAAAAGCTTAAAAAACCGAGAGTCACGCGTTCTTCCCTTCATTCTGATTTTTTTACTGGACCATACTTGGAAACCTTCTGGATATTGAAGGTCAAAGTTAGAACTTTTTCTGACGTTGTTTTAAAATGTTATATCGAATCCATTGCATGCACCCATAATCACAATTTTTGCGTAGGTACGTTACATTGAGCGCTACCGTAACAGCGATCGTACGTACCTATGTGTGCGTTGTGCAGTATTTGGAGCCAAATGGTTGCTATTACTCGTGGGGCGCTGTTATAGTTTCTAAACAAAGTCGATGACGCATGGCGTAACGATAAGGGCGGTTAGTTTTAGTGGTTATATACTATTTTCCAAGTTGTTTAAGCTGGGTTTAGGTACAGCTTATAAAACTCTGTATATAATGCGTCAATGTTTGTTTCTACACACCTCCATATTCAATTTAAAATATCAACCAAAAGGGGAATACTGACTAAGGACATGATATCTACAATATTTGTACTTTAGAGGTAAGCAAATACCCAACAATGAATTGTTTGTTGATAATATTCCTTATTTGATCTACGATAATCGTTGTACGATAACTCGTGGTTGTAGTTTTGAATTACCGGCTTCTTCACAGTATTAGTTTGTTTAACATTAAACGAATTAAAATCGAGTGTCTACTAACTACCTTAGCAATAATAAGGAAGATTAATATAGGTAGTCGTAAAGTCAATATTAATGATTCGTTTGTATGATGAGGCTGCTAAGGCTCATAGGTAGGTACTTTCGAGTTTGGGTTATCAATCATGATAACATTTCCTCAAATGTCTACAACCTGTCTGCTGCTTTATCAAGAATTTATACCTTAACACTTAAGATATTTACGTTTATCCTGGGTACGTCCATGTCGTCCAAAGAGAATTAAACCAATAGGCATTGATGTCGTCGATCACCTAACCCTGGTCAGGGGAGTATTATTTTAATATTATATTACTTCATTGTAGGAGAGAGATGAAGCTCTACAGGACGTATAGCTCCATCTCTTTCCCTTACGAAGTAAGATTAAAATAATACTGCTGTAAGCGGTGATGGTAGGAAATCAGGAAAGACCCAGTCTGCCAGTATCTAAATAAAGCGATTGAAACATTATGTCCCTTCATAACGGATATAGACCCTAGGGCCTGACTAATAAGTAACATGAAGAAGAAGTAGGTACTTACCTAACTATAGGTCTCGAATCAATCTGCTTAGCCTTTTCCCAACTATGTTGGGGTCGACTCCCAGTCTAACCGGATGCAGCTGAATACCACCAGTATTTTACATGGAGCGACTGCCTACCTCCACAACCTAGTAACTGGGTAATGTGATACCCCTTGGTAAGACTGGTTGTCAGACTTTCGGGCTTCTGACGACCCGTAACGACTGTCAAAGATCCACGAATGACAGCCAGGACCAACGGCTTAACATGCTTTCCGAGGCACGGAGGATTCTCGGTATGTAAAGGTCACCCATCCACGGACCAACCCCGGCAAGCGTAGCTTAACCTCATGGATTGACCCGTGCAGCTGTTATATTACTTAGCCACGAGCAAAATTGAAAGTCGCTCATCGTGAATTTTACTCTCTCGAGGCGTTGTCGCTGTACAGTCGAGGTTATAGATAGAGCATATTCATTACGTTTCAATTGATATTTGAATGATGTACGTAATATTTATAAATTGAAACGGACTGGGCGTTTTTGCGGGCAGTTGTTTTTAAATTTGATTTTTCGATACCTAGAAAAATATTAAGACACCGTAAAAAATATTGTTTAAGTAAATATCTAAAACGAAATGGCGAATTTGTATTTTATGCGTTTTAAATTATTTTAAAGTGCATGCTAGGCAGAGGCAGATGGTTTTAAGGTGAAATGGAAACCTCAATCTAGGATTATAATAGATTTAATCCTGGATAAATTTCTAACTTATTACACCAATGACATATATTACATTCCGCTGAGAGATATGGAGCCACACAAAACTTCAAACTCAAAAGACGTTTTACTTGACATGCAAGTGACAACTTTGTATTCGTTTACAAATGCTCCAATACTAGGCCTTAAACTAATACAATATTAATTAACAAATACTAGGCCTCAAAACAAAGGTATAACTGTATCAGAACGCGCACAACAAACATAGGTATGGTTAATGCATAAAATTAACATTTCAATATTTGAGACACAAACTTTAAATGTTTCTCAGCAGTTAAAGGTTTTGTTAAAACATCAGCCAACATTTCTTCAGTACAAAGATATTCTAAATCAACCTGTTTCTTTGTTACCAAATCTTTTACAAAGTGATGTCTTATATCAATATGCTTTGACCTCGCATGAAATACAGAATTAACACAAAGTTTCTGAGCTGACTGATTGTCATTTAACAACAAAACTTTACAAACAATACCAGTACATTCAGAAATAAATGTTTTCAGAAACATAGCTTCCTTACAAGAGTCTGAAATCGCCATATACTCAGCCTCTGTACTTGAGAGTGCCACTGTACGTTGTTTACGGCTTTCCCATGAAACTATAGACTTTCCAATACAAAATAAGTAACCAGTGTAGGATCGACGATCCACCTGATTGGCCCCCCAGTCTGCATCAGTGAAACCCATAATATCCATTTCACCTTTCTGAAAAATAAGGGAATAATCTACTGTTCCTTTCAAATACCTCAAAACCCTTTTTGCCGCTTTGCAGTGACTTTCACCAAAACAGTTGTTGAACTGGCTAAGGTAGCTGACACTGTGAGAGATATCAGGCCTGGAACATACAGATAAATACATCAAGTAACCAATTAGACTTCTATAATCAAAATTACATTTTGAATTATTTTCCTTCTGTAACTTTATTCCAACCTCCATTGGAGTTTTCATTGGTTTGCAATCTGACATATTGAATTTATCTAATATTTTCTTTATGTAACTCGACTGATCCAAGGTGAAGCTCCCATCAGCTGATTTTTCTATTTTCATACCTAAAACATGATGAGCTGTACCTAAATCTTTCATCTCAAATTCTTCCATCAGTCTCTTCTTTATCACATTTCTTTGTTGTGATGTTTTTAATGTAAATAACATTATATCATCGACATAAAGTGCAATAATTATGATTTCACCCTCATAATTATATATATAAACACATGGTTCTGAAGATAACCTCTTAAACTTCAATTTATGGGTTAAAACATCATTTATCTTCTTATACCATTGTTTCGCCGACTGTTTTAAGCCATAAATTGCTTTATTCAGCTTATAAACGTTCTGCTCACATCCTTTTACCACATAACCTACTGGTTGTTCCATGTAGACTGACTCTTCTAGGTCCCCATTGAGAAATGCAGTCTTTACATCAAGATGCTCAACCGTCATGTCATACTGAGCAGCCAGAGCCAATAGTATTCTAATTGTTGAATACCTTACTACCGGTGAAAATGTTTCATAGTAATCTACTCCATACTTCTGCGTGTATCCTTTTGCCACCAAGCGAGCCTTATACTTGAGTAACTCTCCATTCAATCCTCTCTTTTTGCTGAAAACCCACTTGCATTTTACAGGCTTATGCCCAGCAGGTAAGTCAACTAGAGTCCAGCATTTATTTTTCTGCTTCACTCCAGTGTTTAGCCTCACTGCCACTCAATGCCTCATCCAGCGTAGTCGGCAGCTCCTCTGCCATTAACTCTGTCAGCCCAGCATACTCTGCTTCAGGAGCATCTTGATATAATGACTGCTCACTGTCCTCGGAGTCAATGCTCGACCTACCTGGAATGTAAGTAACATCAGACGAACAACTATCTGTGCTCTCAGAATCCTCCTCAACATCCAAACTGAACATAGTCTGTCTGCGAGGATTCTTTGTGCCATCAGAAGGTAAATTGTCATGACTTGAGGTATTTATTTGTGGAGACTGTTTGCCTTGGACAGTCTGAGTTGGCTTGGATACTTCTTTTGGTGATAATTGTACTGTAGTTGGTTGTGCAGTACTGTCTTCACTCAATAACCCAGATGTATCAAATACTGCAACATCAGTATTTTTATTTTCATCATGTGACACAATTTTACTTCTTAGAAACATATTTTCTATGAAAGTGACATGCCTTGCCTTATGGACCTTCCTAGGATAAGATGGATCTATGAGTCTGTAGCCTTTACTTTCTTCACAGTATCCTACAAAGATAAATCTCCTACTTCTAGGATCCAGCTTCCTGGCATCTTCATGAACTGCATATGCCATGCATCCAAATATACGTAAATGTTCGACATTTACCTTTTTAGACGTCCATTTTTCTTCAGGCGTTGTTCCCATGACTGCCTTGGTAGGGGAACGGTTTTTTAGATAAACCGCTGTGTTAGCCGCTTCAGCCCAATATTGCTTTCCCAGTCCAGCATCTTGCAGCATACTATGGGTTTTATCCATAATTGTCCGGTTAGCCCTCTCCGCTACACCATTCTGTTCAGTGCAGTGTGGGACCGTAGTTTCATGCCTAATCCCACAGGTTCCTAAGTACCCTTGGAACAAAGAATTAATGTATTCACCACCATTGTCGCTTCTTAAAACTTTTATTTTCTTGTTGGTAAAATTTTCAACAAGTGCTTTGAATGTTTTAAATTTTTCTAACACTTCATCCTTTTTCTTTATGAAATAAATAAATGTTTTTCTACTGAAGTCGTCAGTGAATGTTACAAAGTAACGTGATCCACTGTATGATGGCACCTGCATAGGGCCACACACATCAGTATGCACTAACCCTAATATTTCAGTAGACCTACTGTAACTTTTCTTAGGAAATGGCAGTCTAGTTTGCTTCCCTTCTATGCAAGCTACACAGGGACTAAACAAAGAATTATCAAAATTCATACCTGTGACTAATCCATTCTTCATAGCATTCATGCTCCTCGAGTTGAGGTGACCCAACCTCTTATGCCAAACCTCTTGTGATACAGTACCCCCGGCAGACAGTAAAGCAGTCATGTCTTCACCGTACACTGGCAACTCCTCAGGTTGAACCTGCTCACAGACTAAGTTCATGGCAACTTCAGATCTTACCTTACAACTCACATTAGCAGTGTCTAGTTGATAAATACCATTATAACATGTACCAGTAGCTATGACCTCATTACCGTCCATGATTTTACATATTTGTTTGTTGAAAATCACACTATATCCTTTCCTATTTAACTCACTAACTGATAATAAATTTGCAGAAAGCTTAGGAATATAGTACACATTACTTATAGTCTTTAAACCATTTTTCAACTCTACTTGCACACTCCCAAGTCCTTCAGTCTTGACTTTTTCTCCATTTGCCACGTTAACTTCAAGCGATTTAGTACACTGAAAGTCCTGCATGATCTCCTTGTTGTTGGTCATGTGGTTGGTCGCCCCGCTATCCACATACCAGGTATCACTCTGCAGCTTCACAGATAACGCAGTTAACAATGACTTCTCTGCCTTAGGAGTCCACTTTGGTTTACTTACAGCTTTCTTTGGGCAATCTTTCTTGTAATGACCAATTTTCTTGCAGCCAAAACACTTAGGAGGTTTCTTTACCGCCAACGCATTGAGCTCTGGATGATTTTCACGCTTACCATCGCGTCGCTGCTGCTCCTGTAAAAGCTTAGACTTAACCAAATCGCTTGTCAACTTTGTATTAGCATTCTCCAAAGCCATGATAAGGGGGTCAAAGTCCGGAGTCAAACCGCTCAACATGATTACAGCTAAAAACTCATCATCAAAAGCATTCCCAATGTCTGTAAGCTGCTGCCCAAGCTCAGTTATTTTAGTCAGATAGCTCTGCATGCTCTCCGCTTCGATCAGCCTCACACCAAACAGCTCTCTTAACAATCCTAACCTCCTGCACAAACCTTTATCTTCATAAGCGCGTTGCAAGCTATTCCATGCTTCGTATGGCGTCTTCGCGTTACGAATATGTGGCAACGCGGAAGGACCAACCGACAAGCATATTTTTGCCAACGCCTTTTGATTTTTCTTTGGGTCTTCGTTCCCTTTTTCGGTTTCTATGCAATCGTATAGATCTTCGTGCATAAGGACGTTCTTCAGCATGAACTTCCACTGGTTGTAGTCTTCGATGCCTCGCAGCTTTTCAATCTGCAGTCCCGCAGAGGTCATGGTCATTGTGCCGATCGGCGTGGTCATTCCGTGAGAAAAAACGGAAAATAATTATGTTGCAGGGTGCAGCAAACACCCTGGGCCCATAACCAGATGGTTTTAAGGTGAAATGGAAACCTCAATCTAGGATTATAATAGATTTAATCCTGGATAAATTTCTAACTTATTACACCAATGACATATATTACATTCCGCTGAGAGAATGGAGCCACACAAAACTTCAAACTCAAAAGACGTTTTACTTGACATGCAAGTGACAACTTTGTATTCGTTTACAAATGCTCCAATAGAGGCAGCACTGCTGCGATCTGACGTCACAAACGCCTCCATGCATACGGCCGTATAGTAACTTCACGCCATTCAGTACATGATCGTTTTACGTGACAAGGATACCTAGAAGATTAATTTCAAAAGCATAAAGTAAAAAAGCAAAAATTCAATTTTTCCACCGATTTTATATAGTTTTCACAAATCGTTTTTAGTAAGAACCTAATAACTATCCTCTGTGATTAACTAATAATCACTATATTTTTGATAGTAGTCAAATGCCCTATTTCTTAATTGATTGGTTTATTCCGTTCGCTAACAGGCCGACATCTACCTGCTGGACGACCCTCTCTCCGCCGTCGACACCCACGTGGGCAAGCACCTGGTGTCCGAGTGTGTGATGGGGCTGCTGCGGCACGCCACGCGCATTCTCGTCACGCATCAGCTACACCACCTCAAGACTGCGGACAAGGTCGTCATCCTGCACAATGTGAGTCCCCCAACATCTACAACATACTCTAATAATGGGTGATGCCCAACAAACTCTAGTAAATGCGAGTTTATCGCAGCACCATCATGTCTCAACAAAACTGTCGTCCAAATGAATAATCGATAGATTGATTCCTAATCAATCAATAACATACGCATTTACATGTGTCATACGCAGTGCCTTATCAATCCGCTCTATCATTCATTACATAATAGATAGTATCCGATAAGGTTCTTTAGGAATGATAGTCTGAGCATCGGTAATTAATTCGCGCATCATCTTGGGAAAGCTTTTTAAAAAAGGTCTCACACGAAATAAATCATAGCCTCCGCCAACAACACATCTCGAAAGTATCGATTTTACTGCTTTCACGGCTTTAAATGTATCACGTTTCAGCGCCATATAAACAAATGGAAATAACGAGAGCACGGGTCAGTCGTATTTGGGAATGCCGACGGAAGCCACGGTTCTTAAAAATGTTCCCTAGCCTGGTCATTGCACTTTTGACCATACCAGTACGACGGCGGATTTCCTCAAGGCAGATAGGTACCCTCGTTCGTGATCCAAGACCCAAGATACACGAACTCACTGACTTTCTCATAGCCGTCGAGTAGATTTGAGCTACTTTTGTCTTGGCATGGTTGATCTTGAGACCAAGTTTAGCGCTCGCCGCTTCAGCACGTCCGCCATCTCTTACTCGCTT
Organism: Lithophane semibrunnea; assembly: GCA_947363905.1. Lineage (NCBI taxonomy): Eukaryota > Metazoa > Arthropoda > Insecta > Lepidoptera > Noctuidae > Lithophane > Lithophane semibrunnea. The sequence continues at coordinate 9,804,609 of OX376188.1, read as the reverse complement.
GACGCTACTATAGTGTTATCGTCAGCATATCTCAGGTTCATGAGTCTTTCACCGCCAACAACGATTCCGCCGTGCGCTCTCCTCATAATATGCACCCGTAGAGGTTGAATAATTTTGGCGACAGAATATAGCCTTGACGCAAGCCCCGTTCCGTATGGAAAGCCGTCGATTTTTTGTTTTCCAGTTTCACAAAGTTGGTGCCATCAAGGTACAGATTCTGAATCAGAAAAGTCTTACCTAGTAGGTAGGACCTACTCTTCATTAAAAAATGATGATTGAGATTCAGTTGGTAATCTACCGAATACTAAATGATTTTCTCTTTTAAATATCGCAAATTCGTACCTAACACACAATAAACAACGACTGTAAGACAAAGGAAACTATTTTTAATATAAGTTCCTAGGTAGGTAATTAATTACTTAATTTAATGCTATCTTGTAAAATAAGTATTTACGGAAAGATGACTTCGCTTCACGATACTTACACGGTAACGCTTGAAAGGACAATGTGATAAGTTAATTTTGTTATTTTATTAGTTGCTTGGTCTTGTGTTTGCATTACGCTCATTCAAACTGATAATTTGGTAATTTATAGCAGAAGTACCTAATTAATTAGCGATCATTTTTAGTGTTCCATGCCAAAATGCGCAAAACGGAACACTTATAGGTAATGATAGGTAGATTTTACAAAACGGAACACCTACATAATTATTACTTCGTGTCCGATTCTCTCTCTGAACCAATAAAATTGGTGTACATATTTATGTAAAGTAGGTGTACCGACCTAAGTACAAAATATTTGTTTTATAAACACCGAGATTATCTGAATGAGGATATTTCTGTGCCGTGTATTATTAAGCCGTAAGTATTTTTTTCTATTTAGGTATTCATACCTAAGTATAAGTATATAAGGTATGTGTGTACAAAATCATAATATAAAATGCGCTTCAGATTTTTCATTTGTGAAACAGTTAAACAACAAGAAAAACTGCTACCTAGCACTTTATTATGAAAAACTATAACAATGGACAAACATCTGAAATGTAAACACACATGTTCAAAGTAGGTAACACAAATGTTAAATACGTAAAGCAGTAAAGCCAATAAACTCCGAGCCTTTATGTAATAATAATTAACAGCTGAATATTTAAATTTCAGCTGATATCTTTGTAACTGTAAAACGAAACTATTTGTATAACATTATCAACTCATGATTCCTGTATGTATTCCTACTTGATTGCGCAAGTAATTAACTCGACAAATAGTAAGTTTTATTAATTCTTAAATTATATTATAAGTTTGATTAATTTATAAACTCTTACCTATTAGGTCCATGAAATGCTGAGCATCATTTTGTGTTAATTTAGTAAATATGTAAAAGGTTGCTGACCGTACGCCTGAGGATAGGTATGTCTTAAACTGATAAAACCATAGATAAAACTCAGGTGTGTAGGTATGTGTTAAACTGATAAAACTCAACAAGAGCCTCTTATGCTTTGCCTTATGTCCTCTTATGCTTTTTCTATACAAGATTACTAAAAGAAATCACCTCGTTGCTGGTTTATGTTCATTTAGGTACGGAGGACGGAAAATTAAAAAAAAAATTATAATTACATAAAGGATTTAAATAAGTACTTACCATAGATATATATTTCTATGGTACTTACCTAATAAATTAAGAAGGCGATTTATTTCAAATATCCTTGCTAGGCAAAATAAAAAAAAAACTGAATTGAAAGTTAAAAGGTAAGATTGTTACTTGTTTGTTTGTTTGTAAATTACTTAGATATATCTAAACTTCATCAGACAGCAATTTCCAATGGCGGTCAGTGCGTAGTTGCGTAGCCTGTAAATAAAGAAAATGTCATCATTACATTATACTGAGCCCTATTTACTGTGGCTAAGGCAACGCATACTTTTATCATAACAATACAAGCCCATCACAAAGCGGAGGCATGCTTTGTTCATTGTTTCGGTATTCACAGAAATTATCGACTGATAGAGTTGAACCTTTGTAGAAAAGAGTTTCCGGTCTAATAAAGTAGGTACGTACGTAAAGTAAGTGATAGAAACAAAAAATACCATTGGAGACAGACACCGCCATACATACAATTGAATAGATTATATTGTACTAGCTGTTGTCCGCGACTCCGTCTACGATACAGGATGAAAATTAGCCTATGTGACTATGTTTTACTCCAGGTCCTGGTCTACCCATGTGCCAAATTACACCCAAATCCGTTCAGCCGTTTTAGCGTGAATGCGTAAAAAACAAACAAACTCACTTTCGCATTTAGGTATATTATTAGTTAGGATTATAAATTGGATTATAATTATATCTTATAGGTTTGTACTTTTGTTTATAATGAATAAACTAAAAAACTAAAGGATCGATTTAAAAAATTCTTTCACCATTAGAATGCTATATTATCATAGTAACGTAGGCTATAATTTATAAAGGTAATACGCGGGTAAAGCCACTGGCAGAAGCTAGTAGATTATAAAATGGGAATGCAACATTTTATTTTCTAAAACTTTATTGGCAGAGGCTTTCTGATGAACCTAAGTCACGAGCAAGAGCATTGATCTTGATTACCAGCACCACCCTCAATAGTACCTACTTACCTTCTTGGTGATAATAAATTGTGTACCTTGTTGGTGATAATAAACTGTTTTGACATCGTTGATTTTCAGATTTTCAACCGACTTCCAAAAAAGGAAGGGGTTCTCAATTAAGTATGTTTTTTTGTTTGAAAACTAAGACTTTTTAAGTCTATTTTATTTATTTTGCAATATACATAAGTAAGTTCAATCAAAATAACAGGCTGTTCATTATTCATGATTGGAATTCTGCGTTATCATTAACATTATGCTGAATCACGCTGACTCATCGAATCGAGAACATGCTGCGAATGGATTGCCACTATTGCGAGTACTTACTTAGGTACCTACCATTATGTAACTAGTAATCTATACAATAATCAATTGCATACACCAGGCATCTAGATGGACCGACGACCTTAAAAAGTTGGCTGAAACAGACTGATGAGGAAGGCGGAGGACAGGGTGTTGTGGCGCAGCCTGGGAGAGGCCTATATGTCCAGCAGTGGCATAGGCTGAGTTCATTGATTGATGCAGCTGAGATGAGAATGCTAAGAGGGAATGAATAGCATAAGAAATGAGTTCCTATAATAAGAGGAAGTCTGAAAGTGACACTGGCGTGGCGACAAGTTGTGTGGAAATCGGTTGTCATGGTATGGGCACATAATACGGAGAAATGAGGAAAACGTCGTCTGGAAAGTTTTGAGTGCAAATGTGCTTGGCTATACGAGTAGGTAGGTCAAAGAAACGATGGATGGACTGTGTGTAAGATGAATATGGCTAGAAAGGGAGTGACTACCGAGATGACGACTAATATAGAGAAGTATGGAAAAGAAAAAGACATGTTGCGCCGACTCCAAATAAAATGGGAATAGGGCGGAGAATGATGCTGATGATGATGATGAATCAGCATGTAAAGTTCCCACTGCTAGGACACAGGCCTCCCCTCTCTGAGAGGGATTGGGCCGTAATCCTCCCTAAGGGCCTATTGGTAGATGTCACATTTCTTCGAATATTTGGTTCTAGAACATTTTTCCTCACGATGTTTTCCTTCACCGTTTTGAGAGTTAGATATAATTTACCCAAAGTAAAGTGCTTGCTTGGGATCGAACCCAGGATCTTTAACCACGGCCGTTACCACTGGGCCACCACTGCTCTCAGTAATCTATAGGTACACAACTTATGTCAATATTCACAAAAAAATGTTTACCAACAACGCCCTCCAGATGCTATTCAAGCCATTTCAAGCACCAAACGATCCTTGTTGCAGCAGGGTGGTCCAAGTTTGTATGGCGAAAAAAAAAAAATTCAGCTAGAAGTCACGCCACCCCAATATTTTGTTACACATATCTAAAGAATTATCTTTTTAAAATTTCAGCCCCTATCTTATGTAGAAGGGGGTGCTCATCGACTGTGAAATATCTGAATTTTATGAAAAATTCTTAAGTTAGGATAATACGAAAAACATGTAAGATCTTCTCAAAAGCAGATTATTTTTATACTAAAATAGTATTTAAGAACAAAAACAATATTATAAATAAGGTAAGACCTATAATATTATTAATACAGTTCTGTTTTCTCAACCTGAAACTAAGCTTGTTAACGCTTTTTTTTGTGTATCAGTAGAAACAACTTTTCGGTCATGTTTCATGTTTCAGATAAGTACCACAAGTGACGCTCTGAGACACCTCTTGATGCTTACTGCATCGAAATCAATCGCTTCGTATGGTTTTAATCTCTTACAAAGTTGCAAGTCTTTAATCGGTGTATCTGCTGTCAAAGGTTTGGATCGAAGCACCGAACCTTGGTGTAAATGAGAGTACCAAAACTATTTTCGTCCCTTTTGGTTAACTTGAATACGTTCAAATTACTTCTGAAGAGAAACATTTTCATAGCATACAGCAGTTACGCCATCATACGAGCATTATGTATTGGTCGCGGAGTACGTCAATAAATCCTCGCAGATGGCTTATTCAGAACTATCATTGTGAACTCGGTTAACTTGTTGTAATCATCCTGGGCTAGTTTTTCTGCAGCTAAAGCAGTTGTAAGAATCTCAGGACTAGTTTCAACAAACTGTTCCGCGCTAAAACTGGAATCAAGGCAATCGTAGTGTCCTCGTGAAAATATATACCCAAAAAAGCCCGAATCTTTTAAACAATGTGTCTTTGCTTCCAGGCGAGCACAAGTGCCTTTTTGGACCCTGTCACCCATATTACTTTTTGAATTATTATATGCGCAGTACCTTCCAATTTTTTTGATTTTTGTTATATCAGATGATAAAATAATAGAACTAGCCGAATGTTGGATGTTGGTTTAGCCTTAACATTGACCTAAGATCCCGACATTCAAGTAGAAAAATGACATCTTTCTTACGTGTGGAAGACCTCATTTTAATGCACTAGTAATGACTAGTACAATGATTCACAGTCTTGTAATTAAGTTTCTATTAATTCCGTTTACAAAACACAATATTTGCTCAAAATTAAAAAGTTTAATTTAGCACTGGAAACTAACCAGTAACCAAAAAATTAAGATTATGTTTTTTCACAAAAATTTAAAGATTAACACTGGAATGAGCACCCTCATATATATAAAAGTACTCTGTGGCACCCTCTTTCACTAAAGCTAGTCACCTGAAATTGTACAACGTTAATAATATAGATACGTGTTACAAATTTACGGGGTGGCCAAAGAGAAAACTTTAAAAAAAAATTTTTGGACCTCCCTATTGTTGCAGTCTATATTAGTACTTCATCCAAGTAGCAAGCCCTTAACCAAGTTAGAATAAATAAAGATAAGGTATACTTGCCAACATTATGTGACTATGCTCTAAAATACAATTTTGTTTCTCTTAGGGTGAAATAGAGACTTCGGGCAGTTTCGAGGATGTGTCACGATCGCCACTGTTTGCTGAGCTGCTTCAGGAGGAAGATCAGCCCGATGAGCCGAAAGCACAGCACCTTCGACAGAGAACACTTTCTATCCAGGTAGGCAGTGTGCACTATTTATTTAGGAATACCGAAGGTACCTACTAAGCATCATGCTGAGATAGGCTTTCTGGCCTCTTACAGGACTTTCTGCTTTTTTATTGTGTTGTTATTTATGTTTCTATGAGTGAGTTTTAGTTTAATTTGTGATTTCCTGCGTGAGTCTCGATAAATATTTTTTCTTTGTTTCTTAACTACTGCACAAGCTTTTTTTACTAATTGCGGTAAGCGACAAAGTTGATGATGATCTCGGCATCTCGATTATTAAATGTCTTAGAACCTGCCATATTGTTTTAAATAAGTTCATAATTGATAGTGTTTAATGACGACTACATACAATGATAACTTCGTGTCTTGTCAATAAATCAGCATTGATAATGGTGCCGATTCTCTTGTACACCGAACTAAATCTAAACTATCACTAAAATTCCTTACTTTTTACTAAGAGAATCAATCAAATTTAGAGATTTTCTTTGGTGATTAAAAATAGTCGGAGTTAGAGGATTTTAGATATAGAGCAAAAATTTTGGTTAAAACGTTAAATTCAGAATAGTATTTTCACTAAATTAAAACTCAGTGCCATCTTAGTGCTGTCCAACTAAATTATAGTTAAGTTTAATCTATTTTAAGAATGGGAAATCGTCGTTTGACAGGAATAAACTATATTTTAGTGATTTTTAGTTTAGTTTAGAGAATTTGTGACAAGAGAATCGGCACCATTATTTATGCTCGTATTTATTAACACTAGGTGGCATCACATACAGAATGACTTACCTACTTACGTTTTTAATAAATTATAACTTATAGCTTTTATGAATGCGGTTCTGTTTGTTGCAGTCACATACAAGTACTACGAGTACATTACAAGACGGTGGTTTGCCCGAGGAGGTTGATCAGGAGGAGTCTGCTGAGTTAACAGGAACAGGTAATTTGAATTTCATGACTGAACTAACGAATAATTAAGTATAATGGACTAAACGACAGTGTCGCCACACCCAAGTTGTCATGGTTTTTGCCAAATTCAGTGTGATACGTTACAATACAAATTTACTACTATCTAATGCCACAGTCAGGTTCAAGGTTCAGTTCAGTTCAGGATAATTTAAAAAAACACAACTCAATTATTTTAAAAATAATATTTGACACAATTCTAATATAATTTCAATAGGTGGGGGTAGGACATACATTGTTAAGCAGAAAGTATTGATACCAATGATAATATATAATAAATCATTGATTGGTACATTTTAAATTCGTAATCTGTCAACATGAAGGTCCGCTGTGCTCAGTGCTCACACGTCATTGCTGAACTGTGTGTGTGTGTGTAGACTAAACTCATCCAACCGTTTATGCCTGATTGAACATCCAACTATCATCACAAACGTTAACTGCACAATTAAATAGATTACCTAGGTACCTACTTATTTGTGGTTTTCCCACACATTGCAGTTCAAATCACCACAATCTGAGACATTCTAAGCTGTTCAAAGATAACTTGTCTTTATTTACCTAGTGTGATTGTCATTTACCTAAATTAAATTCCTGATAGTTAACAATGACTCGGCAGAAATGTATACCTAATCAATCAACTGCAAATAGACGTTAATCTAAACTGATAGCGCGACAACAGTCGTCCTCGAGATAACGATGCTAGCAAAAAGTAATATAATAGACGAGCGTCATTTGTTATCGACTTGTCGTCATCAATATACCTACCTATGGCGCTTATCACACGGCATAGCGGTGCAGCGGTGCCGGTGCAGTGTGATAATCGTCTAAGTTGTAATGGTACCTACCTAATTAGATTTTCTCATTGATTGATTGTATTAAATATGATGCGGATTTACTATAAACCACAATCATGAAAGTACAGGTGTTAAAGTACATGAACATAACCAATAGGGAATATGCATGTATTTTTTTTATTTTTTTATTCGATAGTTTATAGCGTCAAATAATAGCTAAAAAAAATTCGACGGCAAAAAAGCAATTTAAAGTATTTAAAAAAATGTTTAAAAATATCCAACCGATCGGGGCTATTTAAACGCCCTCCATTTGGCGCGCTTGGTGTGGTGACGTCACACTCCGTGAAAACAGACAAGCAACTGTCAAGTCAACGTCAAACACTGCTTTTTCTATGAACGTTTGACATTGACTTGACACTGACATTTTGATTGCTATTCCGGATTGTTACGTCACATCCGCTCTTAGCCTTTTCAAGTATTTGAATTACCCACAGTTTTTTGGTACTTTAAAAAAATTAATTTCTCGCTCAAAAAGAGATTTTATTCAAAAATATTGATGGATGCATAATTCTGAAGTAACATAGTTTATAAAAAAAAATATTTGACCCATATTTGAATCACATGCATATTCCCTATTACGTACAGTGATTGTATTGTAGTGTCCATTCTATAATGAGTGTCTATTAAACCTATACTTACCTGGATCTGTAGAGGTAGACTTGGGTGGTGATAACCAATGAACGTAGGTGTTCTAGATTATTCTATAGGGTTAATCACCTGTTTTTATTCGCATAAAAGATTGTTGATGCCCTTGACACTAAACCTAAGTGACCTATGCTTGATGTTGGACACAACAACAAAATGGTAATTCATCAAAAAGGCCATATATTAGGTCTTTACCTATGAAATTGCCGCTTTGTATGAAAAAATTTAAACGATTTTTTTTCATGTATTTTTTATTTGTATTAATCGAAGTAATCACCCATGCAATCAATGCATCTTTGCCAACGCAGTGGCAGTTTATTGATGCCCTTCTTAAAGAAATCAGCTGGACGGGAGGCAACAAATTCTTCAAAGGCATTTTGTACTGCCTCTCGGGTATTGAATTTTTTTCCCGCCAAGAAGTTATCCAAATTCTGGAAAAAGTAGTAGTCTGTAGGCGCAAGGTCTGGTGAGTAGGGCGGATGACGGAGAGCTTCCAACCCCAGTTCTTGCAACTTGGAGACCGTCTGCTGTGCAGTATGAGGTCGCGCGTTGTCGTGCAGGAGCAGCGGAGACGAGCGATTGACCAATGCTGGTTGGAGATGTGCCAGCTTCTCCATCATTGTGTTCAGTTCTTCACAGTACACATCTGCAGTAATGCTCACCCCGTTTGGTAAGAAGCTGTGATGAATCACACCGGCGCTAGACCACCAAACAGTGACCATCACTTTTCTAGGGGTAAGTTTTCGTTTAGAGCATTGTTTAGGTACTGAACCAGGATCAACCAACTTGCTGAGCGCTTGCGGTTATCAAACAGAATCCATTTTTCATCGCAGGTAACAATGCGGTTCAAAATTCCTTCATTTGTGTGTCTGTTGAGCAGTGCAAGGCACGCCTCGACCCGTACTTCGCGCTGGCGATCATTGAGTTCGTGGGGCACCCATTTGTCAAGCTTTTTTACCTTGCCAATTTGACGCAAATGGACCAATATTGTTTTGACGCTAACTTCGAAAGCTGCTGCTAATTCAGCCGTAGATTGTGTATCATCAGCTTCCACAATCGCCTTTAATTCGTCACTGTCGACCAAAGTCTTCGGACGACCGCGAGGTTCATTTTTCAGGTCGAAATTTCCAGAACGGAAGCGAGCAAACCAATAACAGGTGGTGCGTTGGTTTGTAGTGTTAGCTCCGTAAACGTCGTTGATGTTGCGTGCCGCTTGTGCCGCGTTGCTGCCACGACGGTACTCATATTCCATAATTACTCGAATATTTAACGTATCCATGATGACGAAAAAGACTGAAATGCGATGAAAATGTAACACTAATCAAATGACTTCTTTTGAAAAATGAATTACATGTTTTTAAAATAAAATTAATTTGAAATTAGAATTCTTAGCCTAACAAAAATTATTTTGATTTGAAATGGCCAGTACTGCAGAACAGCAATTTCATAGGTAAAGACCTATTATTAGGTATACTTATGCCACCCTACTCAGCTAAAAGACATCCACTGCTGAAAATAGGCCTCCCATAGCCCTCCTCCTCCAGCAGTGGACGTCTTTTGGCTAAAATGATGTCAAAGTCAAAGTCAAATAATTTATTTCAAGTAGGCACATTAAAGGCACTTTTGAACGTCAAATACATAGAAATAGAACTGATTCTAGTTGCCCCTTCCAAAAGGTAGTTTTCGTATGGAGAAGAATGGGCAAGAAACTCCACCGTTACTCTTTTAAAAAAAAATGTTTTACAATATTTGGTATAGGTTGATGCACCGAGTCGATGCACCGAGAATACAATTACAATAGGTAAAAAGAATTAAAAATTAAAAATGGAGCAATGAAAAATAAATAAATTAAGTATGTGATAGGTACATGGTGCTCACATATTTACAAACATTAAAGTATACGTACGATAACACAATATTTCTATAAACTTGCAAGTAATACTAATAGGACAGTGTGTGAGATTAATTATCATAAAATGTAAAAAAATCGATGATATAAAAATAATAAATTTTACAACTAGATTAGCAACCAGTTTGATTTTGTCCAGCCTCGAATTTGTCCTATGGAGCAAGACCAGCATGTTTCCAAGCATTCTTATCTTGGATATAATCCTCTAATTTGTAATATGCTTGTTTACAAAGTGTACTTTTAATATGAGTTTTAAATTTTCTTTCATTTAATTGCAATATATCACTAGGTATTTTATTATAGCATTTAACGCAGTACCCCATAAAAGATGTTTGTACTTTAGCTAGTCTGAAAAATGGTTGATCTATTTTATCTTTATTTCTAGTGTTAAAATTATGTCTATCACTTATTTTATTAAAAAGATTTAGATTTTTTCTTACATACATAATATTCTCATAAATGAATTGGTAAGGTACCGTCATAATATTAATCCTTTCAATAGTTCCCTGAGAGATTCGCGGCGACATAGATTATAAATGGCTCTGACAGCTCTCTTTTGCAAAACAAAGATGGATTCAATGTCAGCCGCCCGACCCCACCACAGTAAAATGCCATATGACATAATGCTGTGGAAGTAACTGAAATAGACCAAACGAGCGGTTTCTACATCTGTTAACTGTCTTATCTTTCTAACAGCATAAGCTGATGATGATGATACCCTCTACTCATGTTAATTATCATAGCGGCAATTATTGTAGGTACAGTTACGGACCGGACATACCTACGTTTTACTTATTTACACAAAGGGCGGGGCACTGACAACAATCAGCTAGCCGCTCGAGATTGCGTCAGTGACGTCATTGTATAATTTGATGTCGTCATAATAATTGACACAATTATGTTTTATGGCCATGTTCTGTTTACATTCCAAAGACTTAATTGCCTATATAGACATCATAATTATGGCACTGCTAACATTACGTTGCTTGCGCCTGTATTACCCGGTTACCCAAGAGTATTTAGTACACATTGCGGTGCGTCAGTAGGTAATGTATGAGAGTTTGAGCCCTATTATTTAATAAGGGCGAGCCTATTGTCATTGACCAGGCACAAATCATGACTCCGGGCTGCTACTGAGAAATTCATGATAGAAAACCCCAATAGGACCTACCTACGTCTAACACTTTGCCTGACCTGGCAAAGAATAAATAATACTTACCTAGTACACAATGACACATGGTCTACTGTCGCACTTGCGGTAACTAGAGTCGTTATTTCGACAACGACGTTAGAGCAACCAGGCCATCCAATATAATGAAACAATAAACAGATAATAAACTAAGTTCGTAATTGTTTCCCGTAAGGTCGCGTGCCTGCCGCGGTGTATCGCCGATACTTCCGCGCCGGCGCCGGCTGGGGGCTTCTCCTCGGCACCACCGTCAGCGTGATCCTGGCACAGGTTGTCACCTCCATCAGCGACCTGTGGCTCACGCATTGGTAAACTTTATAATAAATTGTTATACTGTTACTAGACACTGTTTTGCGGTTATGAGATGAATTCGAATGAATAACATCGTATACATTTTGGTCAAATTTAAAATACTTATTTGAATATTATTATGTATGAGTTTGAAAAGATATCAATAAATTACTGAGCAACCTTATAACCGAGTAACCTTTAAATTTGAACTTTTCAGGATGAATGACGTGGAAACAAAACACATACTAGACAAAGATAATTTGAACGCTACTCTCTTCAATGGTCTAAGGGATGGCAACTATTCTAGTGACAGTAATGGCACCAGTGGAAACTTCACGACTGAGTTGCCAACCACTCTAGCACCATCATCGACAGAGCTTCCTAATATGACTGTCATTGATACGATGGTGAAGACCGTGCTAGCCATGCAGAACATTACGTCGACATATGAACCCCTAAACCACGAGTATTATATTTATATTTGGGCGATCGGAATTTTGGGTTGTATCCTACTTACTACTGGAAGGTGAGACTAATAAGTTTGAACTTGTAGCAAGACTAAATTAGCGTTATGTAAGGCATGATGGTACTCAAAGTTAGAATAAGAGGTCCATTCATCCAACCAATGCAGTAGTCAAGGAAGAAGCTATGCTTTTACGTTTGCCAAATGGATCACATTTCGATTTTTTTAAATAACGTTATTTCCAGATCGATGTTGTTCCTGTGGGTATGCATGCGCAGTTCTATCAAGCTGCACAACCAAATGTTCAGCAACATCATGGCAGCCACCATGCGCTTCTTTGGCACCAACCCCTCGGGGCGAATCCTCAACCGGTTCTCCAAAGACATGGGCGTCGTGGATGAGATCCTACCAAGGATGTATTTGGACAGCATACAAGTATGTGACTACATATATAGTCAGATCATGTTTATCTAAATGATTTTTGAGCTACTTCTAAACCGGTTTTTTTCCACAGATTTTCATGGTGATGTTAGGTATCCTCGTGATGGTAGCGATCGTTAACCCTTACATGCTGCTGACAACAGCGGTATGCGGAGTCCTCATGTACATTTGGACGATTATATTCCTAAGCACAGCACAGGCTATTAAAAGGTGACTGTTTAAGCTTTTAACAATTATAGCATCAATTATCCAACTGTCTGGAGACTTGTGGCCATATACTCTATCGTTCAGCCTTGGACATCCTAGAGCCTTATGGTTATGGTTCTCGAATAGTCCTAAATTGGTGTGGAACCTGTCCTATTATTTCCTTCATTGCCTCTGAGTGTTAAACACTATTCAACGAGATTTCTCTTAATAAAAAAATAACAAGGGGTATTATATATATTTTTCCCTTAGGGTTGAGGGTACGACCCGCAGCCCAGTATTCTCGCACGTTTCGGCGACGATGGCGGGACTCAATACAGTGCGCGCATGCGGCGCTCAGGAGATGCTGCGAGACCAATTCGACGACAAACAAGACATACACACAGCTGCTTGGTAAGTAATTACCTACTGTAAATGGAAGTTTAAAATAACCATAAACATCGAGTAAGTAATCATAAAATATAAAAATAATGCACGTTTTTTCACATGTAACCAAATAAAAAGAAAGTTAGCTAAGTACGTAGCAGATAAAACAATCGTACCGGATCAATTGTATCTGCTACGAAAGCGTAGCAGTTACGTAATCGCAACTTCGTCGTAGCAAATCAACACCAAACTCATCAAATTCTTTTCTATTAAATTGTTACGTACGGTCCTTATTTTGCTATGGGTTATGTTATGATTTTGTTCTTGTTTCAGGTACTTAACAATCGTCACAAATACTGCATTTTCCATTTGGTTGAGTCTTATCTGTGCAGTTTATGTAGTCATCGTAGCTTACACATTCTTGTTCCTGGATGATGGTAAGATTCCTTTATCTACGAGACAATGTTTCTGATTAACTTTATAGGTATTCAGATGATATCAAGTATTTTTACCATTGTAATAGGAACGACACAGTCTGGAAACGTCGGTCTGGCCATAAGTCAGGGTCTGATCCTAGTGAATATGGTGCAATACGGCGTAAAGCAGGCCACGGAGGTGATCTCACAAATGACGAGTGTGGAGCGCGTGGTCCAGTTCACGTCGCTGCCCCGGGAGGTCACGGACGGCCCTTCACCGCCCGCCAGCTGGCCACAGCGCGCTAGACTTGTGTTTAAAGACCTCTCGCTAAGATACGATAAGGATGCCGACCCAGTGCTCAAGAAATTAAATATTGTTATTGAAAGTGGCTGGAAGGTAAGTTCGGCTTGTTCTAACAGAGGACAAGCAGCTTCCAAATGCATCTTATGGTAATGACAGGATATGTGAGCTCCCAAATGAAGTATTCAATATTTTACAGGTGGGAGTAGTTGGTCGTACGGGAGCTGGTAAATCTTCTCTGATATCAGCACTGTTCCGATTGGCGCCCATTGAAGGAAACGTATTCATTGATGACGTCGATACTGCTGACATCGCACTAAAAGTATAAAGAAAACTGTTATTGGTTCTTTACTTTTTTAATATATTTAAAGGCTTTTTTGTAACATGTTTCATTTGCTTTAACAGGAGCTGAGGGCAAAGATCTCCATTATTCCTCAAGAACCAGTTCTATTTTCCGCCAGTTTACGTTACAATATGGATCCATTCGATAAATATACAGACGCTGATATATGGACAGCATTGGAACAGGTATTTCTACAATTTTCATGCACTAGGTATTTATTCTATGAATTTGATTAAAATTCGTCTTCACTGGTCAATGAAAAGGCGCTATAATAAAAGGATTTTTCTTTAGGTAGAGTTGAAGCGCATCGTGACGTCATTGTCGTCAGCCGTGCAGTCGGGAGGATCAAACTTCAGTGCTGGTCAGAGACAACTGCTCTGCTTGGCGCGGGCGGCTCTAGGGCGAAACAAGCTGCTGGTGCTGGACGAGGCGACGGCCAATGTTGATCCGAAGTAAGGCTATTCACTATCAAAACTTATAGAGGTTGACACAATGACTATATAGCCTACTCTTTGGGTTGACATGATGTAATAGGGGGCAGGCCTATTGCATCATGGCAATAGCCAGCAATCGGGGAAATTCCTACTAGAAAACCCCAATAACACTTTGCCCGACCTAGCAAAGGAACCAGGATCTTACGCTCAGCAATCGCTACCACTAGACCAATGAAGCAGTCGGGGAAGTATTAAAGCTAAGTGTTATCGTTATCAGGATACTTTCACTCTTTGCCTATTTCAAAATGTATATCTTGTTTCCATTTGTTAATGTTCCAAATGTTCCAAAATGTTAATCTATTGTTTTTGTCTGTCCTCAGTACGGATGCACTTATACAAAAATCTATTCGGACCCATTTCGCGGAGTGCACAGTGATCACGGTGGCGCATCGATTACACACTGTCGCTGACTCTGACAGAGTTGTTGTGAGTTACATTATGATTTCATTTTAGATTGTAAAACATCGAGATACTTCTTAACTAATGAATCAAACATGTTAGTGAATTAGGAACATCGATATGATCGTCGGTGCTTTAGAAAATACTTTTAAGAAATCTATCAGTATACCTATTAGTTTAAACGAAATATAATCACCGTACCGATTAACTGGGCGTGCGTCATTCACGTGGAGTCTAAAGATACTTCTGATATATGAATGTTGCAAACACGAGCAACACACGTCCCGTTGTTGCGTATAAACCGCTGGCACGGAGAGGCCTTGGCTGTGCTCATCACACACTATTACAAAATAAACTTTATGTCATTAACAGAAGGGTTATTTTGTATTAGCCAAATAACACGAATATTTTGCATAAGTACCTGTGCCAAATGGAATGCCATCATAAGTTTCATAGCAGCGACTAAAAATGTGCGCCTCTAAGGTTCCACAAAGGACGATAACACTACTAAAACAAACCCATCCTTCCTAGGTGATGGAAGCAGGCGAGATAGTGGAGTGTGGGCACCCGCACGAGTTGCTGCAGAAGCCCGAAGGTCAGTTCACGCGCATGGTGCAGCAGCTGGGCCCCGCCGCCGAGCAGTGTCTGCGCGACCTGGCCGCTGCCGCGCACGCTGAACACATCAAATACGTGGACGCAGACGAGAACAACCAGCAATAGTAATTACCAGTGCTACAAAGATTTTTTGGCGCCTACAAGGCATTGATAGGGGGGCATTGCTGGTAAACATTTTTTTGTGAAATAGTCACAAAAATTGTATTGACAAAACAAGATGACCGCGTTAGTTGCGATTCTGGCCACGCACCAAAATTACCTGTTAGCTTTGTAAGTACTACAGTGAAGTGACTTCATACCCACATAATTTTCAATGTACTTGTTGAAATATTAATCGAATTATTAATTTTACTATAGAATTTTTTTTAACGGTGTTTTAAAGGTGAAAATAGATTCGGGTGTTTCGACGTTGCGTCGTATTGGTCAATTCAAAAGATAGTCGGATGGTCGATCGATGAACATGATCTGGCTGCCTACACCCGCTGGATTGATAAGAATGGTTGATGTCATAAATCAATTGCTATCTAAGTAATTGAACTTTTTGGTGATATTGCAACAAAGTACTACTTACTGACTGTGTCACTATTGTAAGCACATCGCGTCGCGTCACAATGTTGTCTTGGTGTCAATATGAGACAGTGGATTTAATTACAAAAATATATAAACCTTTTAAGGTTGACTGTCATTAAATTAAAGCCTAAAGCTTTATGTGATTATGTGTGCCTTCATGGGCGTACAAGAGTGAATATTGAAATCTTTAAAAATTAAGAACTTTGATGTTTTTTTTTATATTAATTAATTTATCACAAACAGGTAGATATAATTATGTAAAACCTGGATTGTTATTGTTACTTACCTAATAAGTTTTCAAATAAGTTATATTAGTACTTATTATGACCTCAGTTATGGAGCTGTGACTGCCAATATTACTTTAATTTTGTTTAAAAAATGCAAATAGCTTTTGAAACAATAACTGTGTACTTAAAGAAAATAATATGTGGTTATAATTTGTATTATTCCACAGACGGTACTTAAAGGTGAAGTGAGAATGGTCACAAAATATCTAAATTCTGTTCTGATTTAAGCAACATTCCAGCCATCTATTTTTATTGTTATATTGCTATAACTGATTGAAATTATAGCTCCAAAAAGAATTTATAATAATAATTATAAAAAAATTGTACTTATAGCTTAAAATGTACTAATGTATCTAAATAATTTGGATATTGTGTACTTACCTACTTAGTAAGTGTGACTTTGCCTTAATTATGGAGAATAAACTTAATGAAACATTGCCTTAAAGATTGAGATTACTGTTATAATATACAATCATTGTCAATGAAAATCTATATCATGTTTTCTGGATACTCTATTTTTATTACCTTTGCTCCCAAATATGTTTTATGATTATCCTTACCAAAAGGTTTTCCTTCAAAACAGTTGTATAAACTTGTATAGCCTGATCATCATTTGGTAAGGACACTGTTTATAGAAAGTTATGGTTATGATGAGAGAAACAAAATAAACATTGTTGTGAAGACTGATTTTATTTCATATAAGTTGCACTTTTCCATTTTTAACAAGATCAGCAATAGGTTTGTACTGCAGAATATGTTGTGATCCCTCTGCAACAAATATAACAAACCATGCTTACGGTAAACAATATTGAGGATGAAATATTTTAATTATTGTTGAGCTAACTACTACTAATCTATTGGTCTACCTATTATTTAACTGGGGAAATGTGGGTATACTATTGGTGCACCTCCACCTAACTCTTCGGGGAATACAGCTTTGATTTATGTTTATAATGTTGAATCATTCATAATCTACAAAAGAACAAAGGATACAAACCTTCCAAGTCTATCTCTTCATCCTCGCCAGCAAGGTCTTCTAGCACAACTCCATTTACTGTTTCATTGGCTTTCAGAAACACATGGCTCTGCATGTTCGGATGCTCTGCCATTTTATTATTTTCAAACATTTGCATATTGCCAGGCATTTTATCTAGAACAACAGTCTTCATGTGATTCTCCATATTCAATAGATATTCTTGAGCATACTTATACTCTGATGGGGTTAGGAAACTAGTCCCCGAGTCCACCCGTTGTCTTTCTTCATTTAATATTGGTATACAAAATTTCTCTATTTTACTTAGCCTAGTTTTAAGATAATTGCATATAATAAATTTAATTCTACTCAATTCCATTTTGTGTATAGTAGCACGAAGGTCTGTTTTAGGAAGTTTGTTTATATTGCGCTCCATGTGTTGTATTTGTCCCAGCATGCATTCGACCATATCATTACGGTGAGGCAGTATTTCCGGAGCTAGCCTTTCGTTCTGCCAGGCACTTTGAAGAGTTTTTAGTACTACTTCAGCTGTAATTTCTTCTTCTTCGTCTTCGCTAAGTTCAATGTTTTCGTCGGTTAAATCCATCTCTAGTGTATTTATTATGACAGTAGCTACAAAGAGTTTAAAACTAGTTTATAGCAAAATACCTCTCCATCAATCCACCACAATGTAAATGAATAATAAACAGATTAATTACCAGGTAAATATAACTCGTAAAATAAAATACGGTAAAAGAGAAAGAGACCCCAATTCACTTCATAATTTTGACACTAGCTTGACAATTTGTTTGACATTGGCAGTTGACATAAAAAAAAGGCTGAAGTGTTACTATTCTTATTAAATTACTCTGCTGAAAAACAAAAAAGCTATACACCTTTCTTCACAAATATTCGTCATCATCATCAGCACAGAGTACTTTTTACAGTATGGATCATCAGTACTTGAGGCCCCCGTGTGCTGAACGACATGAACTCGAAATAGAACGATTGATACAAATAATATGACCCTAACAACCACACATATTCATTTTATTGATTTTACATTCAGAACATAACGTGTATGTGGCCTATTATTTTTACACAAAATGACCACAAAAATGTAAAACAATTTTTTGCCTGTGTGTAATTTGTGTGCGGTCCCGGTTATAGCCTATCGCTCGCTTGCGTGAACGAACGGGATGGAAGATTCAGAGGCATAGGTACTCGTAAGTAATACGCGATACGGTGCGGGAAATGCAGTTTCATTTGACGAGCTGACCTTCACTGAGCCGAAAGAAAATGGAAACTATGATTATTTGGACCCCACTTTCTAGGTCTCTTAGGTACAGTGGCGTAGCTAGGCGTGGGCGAAGTGGACCTCGCCCAAGGCCTCGCACTTAAAGGGGCCTCGCGAGGCCTCTTTAAATGCGATGCCACCAGACTTAAAATCCCCGTTAAAAAATATTGGCTATACTCGTCAATTTCTTGAATCTGAAGCGTAAAACTCCTAGTTTTACGCTTTTTAAAGACACATGCAGCTTTTCGCATAATTAAACTTGGCGCGTGTGTCTAGTGAGTGAGTCGCTTATAAGAAAATAAGAAAGTTTTTCTATTAGCTGGGGATTCCCCGATCTTTGTTTGAGTCACGCTGTCTCGCTCACATCCGTCATAATTCCGTCATTTCATTGTAAGTGCTATTGAGACTACATCATAAAACAATAGTACATATTATATGCTTTTCAATATCTACTCTCCCACCACACATTTATATTTTTTCGCTATCATACAATGATATTATATTAACAGTATGTATATGTTATACTCGTACACTCACAAAACGACCGAAAAAAGTGTTCCGCGCAACAGCGGCACACATACCCACATTTCATTCAATTTTACATTTCACTAGAAGTAAAAACGTTACAATTACAATGGGGTTAAAAACTGAAAGTTCATCATAGGTGGCAGGCCAATCGTACCTCCGTGAATTTAGCCGAACGATTTCATTATTATGAACTTTTGTTAATGCTAATCATTAGAGAGGGTTAGAGAGAAAAGAAAAATCGTTAGAGAGTAATTAGTTTTTATGTAAAAACAATTTTAATTTTTCGTGTGAAGTTGGCCCCCCTTCCCGCAAAAATGGACTTAGACGTAATTTTATTTTTTTAATCGTTTGCGAATCGTTAGAGAGAGATTGAGAGTTACACAAAATCGTTAGAGAGTTAATATTTTATTTGATATTAAATAATTTCTGAGAGCGTGACATTAGCCCACCTCTGTGAATTTTGCCCCCGATATAATTATTCTCAACTTTTGGTAATGCTAATGGTTAGAGAATCGTTAGAGAGAGTTAGAGAGTAAAGAAAAATCGTTAGAGAGTAATTAGTTTTATTTATCAACGATTTTAATTACTTTTGTGAAATTGGCCCCCATTCCCGCAAAAATGGACGTAGATGTAATTTTTTTATTTTTATCATTTGAGAATCGTTAGAGAGAGATGGGAGTTAAAAAACATCATTAGAGAGTTAATATTTTAATTGATATTAAATTATTATATTTCTGAGAACGCGTTTTAGATTAAACAGGCTCGCTCTTATTATGGACAACATATTCAGCCGAACGTTACTTTTACTGTACCTAGAAGTTAGTGAAGATACCAGGCATTTCGTCATCACATGAGACAGCTTTGATCAGAGGACTCCATTATTGTCTGGTATCTTGGATGGGCCGGCATCAAAATTATACATCTCCACCTGCTCAATTTCTCGACAGTATTTTATTAAGAGAAGACATTGAAAATGAAGAAAATCATTATTTAAAACTAAAAAAAAAAAGTTTTATTTCATAAAAAATCTGTAACACTTGCATTCAAAGCATATTATTCAGTTTTAAATATCATAATATTGTCGAAAGGCTTTTCATCCACTTCAGATCTCGATTCTAAGTCATAAAACAGGAATTCTCCATCGTAATTAAAAAAATGTTCTTGATCAGTAGGTAGGTACTATTATCATTTTACTCCTGCTAAGCCTGTGGACTATGCTGAAACATGCACTTCTTGCACTTATAGATTCCTAGTAGCTATAATCTAAAAGAATTATACTACACATTTTTGACTGAAAATATCCCATTTCATCTTATTTCAGAATATGGTACATAAAGTAAATAACTTGATTAGAATTTTTGTTTGCATTGTCATAATCTTTACAACAAAATATTGATTGACTGTAATGACAGTACCATGTGTCAATTTTGAAAAGTTTGTTATTTTCTGGGGTGTGTTCACTTTATTAGCCTAGAGCAGCTATACTCTAAGTGTGTTCCGCGGAACCCTAGGGTTCCGTGATACCTCTGTCGGGGTTCCGTAAGAATTTAGAAAAAAAAATCAAAACGCCTCTCTCTGGTCGCTCCGCGGCTGCGCGGACTCCGCGGCCACGCGGAGACAAAACGCTATGAACGTTATTTATTTATTTGTATTTGTAGAAACATGTGTTACAATAGCTGGTACAATATCTCATAAGTCGAGAGCCGAGTTACAAATGTTTCTTTCAGCAGATACTTCTTTTAATTTGAAGGACCGTTTGTATGATAAAACTTGGTTGTTCCGATTGTCTTTTATGGCGGATATCTTTCAAAAACTTAACGAATTGAATTTATCGTTGCAAGGTAAACAGACAACAGTGTTTCAGGCCTATAATAAAATAACTGCTTTTAAAAGAAAATTAGATTTTTGGATCATTTGCATTGGTAATAAAGAAATAGAAAGCTTTACGTTACTCAGTGAGTTTGTTAGCGAAAACGACTCAGTAATGTTTGAAGATGATGTGTTTGAATTGGTCCAATATCTCAGTTCGATGCGCGCATCTTTTGAAAAGTATTTTCCCGAAGAACACAATACAAAAATTAAAGTGAATTCATGGATTCATAATCCTTTTTTACCCAACTTGGAAAAGCCTGAAAACATGTCAAACGAGATATATGAATCTCTTTTAGAAATGTCATCAGACACAAGTATGGAGTCACTGTTCAAAACGACGCCTCTCAATGATTTTTGGTGCAGAATCCAAGATGAATATGCAATGCTTGGCCAAATGGCTCTGGATATTCTGCTCCCGTTCCCAACTACATATTTGCGCGAAACAGGATTCTCTACCTACGCAGCCACGAAAACAAAATATCGCAATAGACTGGACGCCGAAGCTGATATGAGACTCCAATCAACCAATTGATGAAAAATAAAAAACAGTTTCATACCATATTCCATACTAGTTAGATTTTTTCTTTTTTAATGTTTTCTATTGTTGTCCTTGCCAAGTGGTGAAGTAAATAATAATTAGTAACTGTTACATTGTACTTTTATTATGCTGATTAATAAAAAATACACTTATAAAAACAATTGTTTTATAGGGTTCCATCAAGTATTTTGCTTCCCAAAAGGGTTCCGTCATTTAAAAAGTTTGAGAACCACTGGCCTAGATAATTAAAAAAGTTTGTTCGTTTTAGGAGTAAACTAACACTAAATTAATTATTTCCTAAGAAATAAGCAGTACCTTTGTACTCATATTTTAACTATGTCGTATCTATTTTGTATTTTACTGTGTGTACATAAGAATAAAATAAATAAATTAATTAAAAAGCGATTTTTCTCAAAATTGGTAATCCTTAAAAATGCATGATACAGTTAGAGCTACTACTTTTTGGGATGTCTATCCAAATATATTTAAGTTATCCTGGTTAGAATTATTGAATAATAAAAAACCATTTTTGGACATGTCCTTTCGAATCGATGTGACCTGTGGAAGATGCTCACATCCATTCATCAACCTGAAAAAGAGCTGATAATCTTCAAACGGTTGAACCGATATTCTTGAATCATAGCTAAGAACACTCTATCAAGTCACCTTTCAAACAAAATAAAAAATATCAGAATCGGTTCAGCCGTTTGGCAGCTACGATGTAACATACAGACACACACGTTAAACTTATAACACTCCTCTTTTTCCGTCGGTGGGTTAAAAAAGACCCGACCAGCTCCCGACAAGCACCCACCTTTTGTGTGTTTTGAGCATAAATGATGCACTATAAGTACCGAATCAAATTGAAACTACCAACAATATTTCGTATTCTTATCAGGTATCACTGTTAAATGATCGTTAATCAAATACACGACTTTACCACTCATAACTATAACGTCCCTCTGCATCATGACATGTATCAGTAGTACCTACTACTCACGGTACTACTTGCGTCGCGCTCACGGTGAACAAAGAGAAACGTAAGTGTGGCCGCTTCATTCAATGCAATAATTCTCGCGGTAAATCTCTTTGACCTCTTATCAATCACCCAACGTCAAACGCCAATGTAAATGCCGTTGACAAATTCTCGAGGTAAGTCGTAGTGTAGTACACAAACGGTTAACGTCTATCGCGATAATCCGTTGGTGTGGCCCCAGCATATAAGAGATTTGTCATATTTAAAAAAAACTTTGTATCTCCGGCAGGGGGGAGTGGGGGGATCTACTAACCATTCCCCCTCTCCTCCCCCCCTATCCCCTATCGAGGCGGCACGTTTCTAAATTTTAACCTGCTCAGGTCCTAGGGTAAAACGCGTTCTCAGCAATAATTTAATATCAATTAAAATATTAACTCTCGAATGATTTTTTTTAACTCTCTATCTCTCTCTAACGATTCTCAACATATTAAAAAAAAAAAATTACGTCTACGTCCATTTTTGCGGGAATGGGGGCCTATGTCACAAAAGTAATTAAAATCGTTGATAAATAAAACTAATTACTCTCTAACGATTTTTATTTTCTCTCTAACTCTCTCTAACGATTTTCTAACGATTAGCATTAACAAAAGTTGAGAATAATTATATCGGGGGCAAAATTCACAGAGGTGGGCTAACGTCACGCTCTTAGAAATTATTTAATATCAAATAAAATATTAACTCTCTAACAATTTTGTGTAACTCTCAATCTCTCTTTAACGATTCGCAAACGATTAAAAAAATAAAATTACGTCTAAGTCCATTTTTGCGGGAAGGGGGGCCAACTTCACACGAAAAATTAAAATTATTTTTACATAAAAACTAATTACTCTCTAACGATTTTTCTTTTCTCTCTAACCCTCTCTAACGATTCTCTAACGATTAGCACTAACAAAAGTTCATAATAATGAAATCGTGCGGCTAACTTCACCGAGGTGCCAATCGTACGTCTTCAAACCGCCATTGTTGCGTTTATGTTTACTTTTGTGTCGATCACAAATTATACGAAAACTAGATAATTATGTATGTGACTTGGAGTGTAGCACTATTATAAGACGACTGGGGAAGCGTCTACCACTGGTAAAAAAGCAGCTTTAGTGGAAAAGTCATTAAATTATGAACGTTTTAATATTTACAGGTTATTTTGTGTTTGTTGACTTTTAAGTTCTTTTTCTGTTAAAGACTGGAAGCGTACGACAGAAATAACCTGATCAGGAGTTGAAAACGAACTCGAGGATGATTTCCTGACTGAAAAACTTCACAGATGTTCATTCTAGCACTGCTATAATACGATAATACAAAACACCCACACTTTTACTATAATTTACATTCTAACACATCATAAGCACCTATATGTAACGAAAATAGATTTAGTTCTCTTGGGACCATCACATAAACACGAATTTCTCCGATAAAAGTCTTCAGGTTTCAAAATAGTCGCGACGAAATATCGAGTTTCCAATTTTTTTTTCGGAGTACTTTCTTCCACTGTTTTTGTATTTTAACATCTTTGGCAAATACAAGGGGCCCCGTATTTTTCAGTTACACAGCTACGCAAAGGCATATTAATTAATTATGCGTAAAAGAAGTCGCTTGTTTACAAAAAATGTATGGATATTGACAGCTAGCAGTCAAATTCTAAGACTTATGATAGTAGCGACATCTGAAGTGAGCAAGTGGCAGTTTTTAACCTCATTGGAATGTTTTCGAGTCTTCACGATTGCGCGCTTATAACGTATCTGTTAATTTAATATCATTGCTATCATAAGTAAGTACGACGTTTAGTAAGATAGATTTATTGGGTAGATCTTAGGAACGAAAGAAAAGGGGCCTCGCTGATGTGACTTTGCCCACGTCTATATTAGTCCACGCTACACTACTGCTCAGGTAAAAGCAAACCGTTTGCTTTTAAAATCACAAAAACGTTTTACAAAAAAAAAACAACCGACTACCAAAAACACTACCTATGTACCTTCTTATTTAGTCTTGTGCCTAGTGAAAAATATAACTTTATATCATGCCCCCTCTAAAAAGCTTATTTTATTTTATTCACTGAAAACAGTGAATAAAAAGCATAAATAAAAAGCGGAAAAAGAGGGGTGTTATAAGTTTAACGTGTGTATCTGTGTGTCTGTCTGCGCCATCGTAGCTGCCAAACGGCTGAACCGATTTTGATTTTTTTGGTTTTATTTGAAAGGTGACTTAATCGAGAGTGTTCTTAGCTATGATTCAAGAAAATCGGTTCAGCCGTTTGAAAATGATCAGCTCTTTTCTAGTTGATGAAGGGATGTAAGCATCTTCCACAGGTCTAATCGATTGGAAATTTAGAATTCTCTTATTTCAATGATATGAAAAGAATATTATGTAGTAACCTTGAACTGATGCTGCAGCATCACCTGGAATTTGCAGGATAGCCAACTCCCTCACGAACTTACAGCAGAGGTATCGTGTTTGGACTCATTGGTAAGGTCTCAACAAATAGGTTACAGATAGATGGTGATCAAAGTCTGATAATGGAGTAGGAAAGATAAATGAGAGTAAATTAGTAGGTAACAAGCTTCACTGTGGCAAAAAACGTACAGCTACGCAGATTTCGGCGAGCTGCGTGTTGATCGTAGCGTTTCTATTAGTAATATAATATAACATTTAAAAAGCTGGAAATAAAAATTAAATTTAAAATTTAAAAAACCCCCGACAAAAACAAAACGTCTAAAAAGTAAAAAAATAATATCAAAAACGTTGTAGGTAATATTTTGATCCAACCGTCGTCGTGTCGGGGGACGGCTAATGCAATGGTAAATTTGGTGTTTGAATTTAGAACACCAATTTGTTCGAACTCCATCTCAATGATATACAAACTCCTATTTGATTTGATTTTCGAACAGGAGTTTAGCATTAGAATTAAAACTTTTTTGTGTTCTTTGCTGTCATTAGTAAATGGGCGCTATTTTAAATATTGTTGTACGAACAAAAAGTTTAGGGTTACTTAATATTACAGAGCTGGCAACACTGATACGTCAACAACAATTTTTCCTCAGAATACTATTTATTTTATCAAAACCAAAAAATATTTAGAATAAAAATAAACTAAACTTTAAACCGGAAAACCATAAAAACACATCAAAGAGACCACAAAAACCATCAACAAAATGTAATAGAATTCTTTTATAACTGCCGAATCGGAGGTGACATGACAGATGTCACCTCCGATAAAACAATAAACAGAAAAATAGGAAAATGAAGAAAGAATATTATCTATGTTGACGAGATCGGCCGCACGACGAGCACGCCCACCACCTCCGGACTCTTCGCTCAGCTCCGCCTCGCCGCCGCCGGTACCCAGTGCAATTGTGAGCGCTGTGATGACACCGGCCGCGGTAGTTGCGTCGAGCTCGAGCGACGAGTATTTCTCCCCGCCCACGACGCCACCACCTGCTCGTCGACGGGGAGGACGCCGGCCGCCGGACGGTTTAGGACCTCGAGGCCCACCGGCCTCTGATAGGGTCCCAGCTCCCGGCGGAAGTGTGCAGCGCATGAGATGGACACGATCCATTAATGAGAACGTCATGCGCTCATACTATGGGGCTACAGAGGGAGGAAGTCACCTGACCGCGTACCGTGTCCGGATGCTCTCTCTGTTTCAGGTGCTTGAGCCAGCTGTCAACGTGTCGGCACAACGACTGTCGGATCAGGTGCGGGTCATCCAGCGTAATCATATGTTGGATAATACTGTACTTGATCGCCTGCGAAATGAAATGCAGAGTAGCCATGTCATCGCTCCGCCGTCGCAGACTGTTATGGTACCACTACAGGTCACTACCAGTCAAGCCGACGACGCGATTGATGACAGGGCTACAAACGTAAGTACCCAGTGCAATGATGAATTGAGGAGTGCTTTGGAGGGTGCGATTCGGGAATATCGGCTCATGCCACCCGAACTTAGGCCACGCTTACCTCGTTTGCCCATGCATAACAAAAATAGGGTGCTGGTGGCAGTTCTGGATTCGCAGTTGTCAAGCTATTTTGACGACTGCGAAGACCTCACCGATACTCACTCGATTCTGTACTGTGCGGCTGTAGCGGCATGTCGTGTAGCTCACGTCAAATTTGATAATGAATCTAGAGCTACACGACCGAAATCAGCCGTACCAGCTTGGCAGTGCAGAATTGAACGACGTATTGGTGGGGCCAGAGCGCTCATCGGCAAACTAATCTGCTTCAGGGAGGGCAATACTCGCCCTAGAGTGATGCGCTTTGTGAGACGGGCGTTCTCAGGCACTGATATCAGTCCTGAGGACTATATATCCCGTGTCGCAGAGCGCATAGACTTCCTGAAGCAGAAAGTGTATGCCTGGGCAAATCGTATTCGTAGGTATAAGCGGCGAGTAGACCGATACACTCAGAACCGCACCTTCCAGAGTGATGAAAGGTGGGTATATAGGGCTTGGGAGCAACCGGACCAAGGTGTGGCTGACACGCGCCTGCCGGATGATGATGCCATGTGCTCTTTCTGGCGAAGTATCTGGTCGGTGCCTGTCAGTCACACTGAAGGGGACTGGACTCGGGAAGTCGAGCGAGCCTGCGATCCTATACCAGAAATGGGGGCTATTACCATCTGCCCCCAAGATGTAGCTCGTGCAGTCCGCCCGTTACCTAACTGGAAGTCTCCAGGGCCGGACGGGCTGCACAACTTCTGGATAAAATGGTTCATAGGGTCGCACGCTCGCTTAGCGGCTCAGTACCAGACTGCATTGGACTCTGGTTTGCTACCCCAGTTCTTAACTACAGGAGTTACCCACCTGCTCCACAAATCCGGTAGCACCGCGGAACCCAAAAATTATAGGCCGATCACATGTTTACCGACGGTCTATAAAGTTCTTACATCCATTTTGAGAGTTAAAATTAACAAACATATCGACACGAACTCCATCATGTCTGCCTCTCAAAATGGATGTAGGAATGGGTCCCGCGGTACTAAGGAGCTACTCCTCATTGATATGGCCATTAGCCAACAGGTTCGTCGCTCCCGAAAGGATCTGTCGACATGTTGGATAGACTATAAGAAGGCCTATGACTCGGTGCCACATACATGGCTCATGAGGGTGCTGGAGTTGTATAAAGTAGATGCATCTCTGCGCACCTTCCTGATGGCGTGTATGGGGCAATGGAGGACAGTCCTTCGCTATCCAGGATGTCGAAATATCCAGAGGAATAGTGAGCCGATAAGGATCGAGCGAGGCATATTTCAGGGCGATAGTCTGAGTCCACTTTGGTTCTGCTTGGCCCTGAATCCTCTAAGCACACTGCTGGAGGACTCAGGTCTAGGCTATCGGCTGAGGAGAGGTGGACAGGTTATATCTCACCTCCTCTACATGGATGACCTAAAACTCTTTGCCCCCAACAATTTACAACTGATGGAGCTACTGAAAATAACTGAAACTTTCAGTAGAGCCATCAGGATGGAATTTGGTGTGAACAAATGTGCGGTCATGCATGTAAAGCGAGGGGAGATTGTGGAATCCGTGGGCACCCAACTCTCAGATTCCATATACCTAAGAGCCCTCTCCGCATCCGAAATCTATAAGTATTTGGGTATGTCGGAAGCGTTAGGCATCAATGTTACTGACATGAAGCAATCGTTGAAGGAGCGCTTCTTTGGCCGCCTGAAGAAAGTATTTAATAGTCTTTTATCAGGCGGGAACAAGGTGCGCGCCTTCAACGGTTGGGTCATGCCGGTTTTGATGTACTCCTTCGGCATACTCAAATGGACTCAGACCGAACTTGACGCCCTGGATAGGAGGGTCCGTACGCTGCTGACTGCATACCGAATGCATCACCCACGGTCATCGGTAATGAGACTGTATATCCCGCGAAAGTGTGGAGGTCGAGGCTTTTTAAACGCTAAGACCCTCCACAATCGCGAGATATGCAGTCTCAGGGAATATTTCCTAGAAGCCGACGTGGGAATGCATCGCGATGTGGTCGCGGTGGACAAGGGCCTCACCCCGCTCTCCTTGGCGAAAGAGAACTGGCGCAAGCCTGTAGTGCTTGACACTAATGATCGCAAGGAGGTATGGCAGAGTAAGGAGCTTCACGGACGCTTTTTCCGGGCCCTGCATGGACCCGATGTAGATTTACTAGCGTCCGTAGCCTGGCTGCGTTTCGGTGACCTCTTTGGGGAAACCGAAGGTTTTGTCTGTGCAATTATGGACGAAGTTATCATGACGAACAATTACCGGAGATTTATTGTGAAGGACGGCACGGTTGACATCTGTCGGGCATGCCACCGACCGGGAGAATCAATCCGTCACATTATCTCCGGATGTTCTCATCTAGCTAACGGAGAGTACTTGCATAGACACAACCTTGTAGCCAGGATTATCCATCAGCAACTTGCTCTGAAATACAGCCTAGTGGAATCGGAAGTGCCGTACTACAGGTACGTGCCCGACCCAGTTCTCGAAAATGGAAATATCACATTGTACTGGGATCGATCCATCATCACTGATAGGACTATTGTTGCCAATAAGCCTGATATAGTGGTGGTGGATCGAACAGAGCGGCGCGCAATGATCATTGACATAACAGTCCCGCATGACGGGAACCTCGTGAAGGCCGAAAAAGATAAACAAATCAAGTATCTTGACTTGGCTCACGAGGTTGTCGACATGTGGGATGTGGACTCTGCGATCATTGTGCCGATAGTCGTATCAGCCAATGGCTTAATTGCCAAGAGCCTCGACCAACACCTAAGGAGGCTCTCGTTGGGCAGCTGGATTAAGGGCTTGATTCAGAAAGCTGTACTCCTGGACACGGCTCGCATCGTTAGGAGGTTCCTCTCTCTGGAGCCCTGACCGCCGGTAGCTTGGACCCTGTTCCCGATACCGGTGGGCTACTATTTTTTATATTTTTAAATGTTTTATATAATTTTTTTATTCTAATATTTAAAAATATAATTTATAAGTATGGAAAATGAAATAAAGGAATCGATTGAAAATGTTTTCAAGTGATGAAGATGTGTTAACACCTGAGTTTATGAAAGAGAGGGCGGCCGATCGATATAGTAGAAAGCTTGCTAACCAACAAATCACGGCTGGTTTACATCAAAGCCTACGATGAGTTTGAGTGTGAGTTTGTTTGTTTGAGTAAATGGAAAAATGAAAATCAAGCTAACCACATTTTCGGAGTCTGTTTTCCTAACTTATTTTAATGAGTTGTCGAAGAAAAAAAAATCATCGACCTTATGGAGTATGTATTCTATGCTACGGTGTAGGTACTATAAAAACAAGGCATAAAATTGACATAACAACATACTCGAAGTTGCATGTTCTTTTTCTCGTAGTCATGGTAGGTATAAAGTATACAGGGTGTTAGGGTAAACACCGTTATCCTTGCAACCAGTGGTTTGGTTTCATTTATAGAACGTAAAATCAATGGAAAATTACAACTTTTTTTTATTTTTTTTAGATCAAAATTTTACCACAAGAGACGCAAGTTCGTTGCCATATGCGCTAGGGCAACGAACTTGCGTCTCAACACGGGCGGGGGGTACGGGATGTGACCTGACCGGCAGCGAGCGCGATCTCTCCTTTAGTCAGTCAGCTGTTTCGCTAGCAAGCACGGTGTCAGATAGAATCTTTTAATGAAAATAACGTTTTTTTTTTGTTGTGTTCGGTCATTTATTTTTATATATTAGTCAACTACCCATGGTTTGAATGACAAGAGTGTTTACCCTTACATCCTGTAGTATGCAACTCTTGAATAAAACGGATTTATATCGAGGGCCATGAATCGCTCGCGTCGTTCGGGATTCTAACACTTGAATCACTCCCTACGGTCGTGATTCAGTCGTTAGAATCTTTCACTTGCTCGTGATTCACCTATGGCCCTCGCTTTAAATCCGTCCTTTATTCACTAATTGCATAATATACTATTAGTTTTGGAAGGCGGTGTCTTTGGTTTTGAATTTTCGTTTTTTGTCACTGACTTCCGAAAACTTGGTTACCATATAGAATAGTTTATTCTTTTTTGGAAGACGGTTGTTTTTTTTTGTGTAAACAGTTTTTATTTTTCACTTTTTAGTTCTGTTATGTAAATAACAGTGACAGGAACTTACTATAACGAAAGAGTACTATTATAATTTATCCGTATCCGTAAGGGTATGGGAATAATAGGTTGGTATTATTGAACTCAAAATCTACCCAATCAACATTAAATAAAATTTATATGGACCACCGCGCAAGCTTCTTCTACCTAACCACAGATATTATAATACTACGTAACTAATGAAAAAAGAATTTTCAAAATTAACTGTGCTGTAGCTATTCAAGCTTGGAGCGCTCTCAGGCCACAGGCTCACAGAATAAGCAAGCTGAAGTGGCAATGGGCCGGCCATATTAACCGTAGAACCGATGACCGTTGGGGTTGACGTGTAATCCACATTTGACGGAGAAATCAGTGGGCATATTTACATTAAAAAAAAACATAGATCCCTCCTCCTCCTTTTTGGAAGTCGGTTAAAAATATGGTAGATTGTCTGCATTGATCTTCGCAATAGGTAGGTACGAAAAAAGCTTCGCTGTTGCAACTTCGCCCAAGTCTAGATTAGTTCACGCTGCGGCACTGATCATCTTAGCTAGAACAATCTAAAAGTCAAAAGTATAAAGGTGCGCATTTCAGGTTATTTATTTTATACATATTAGGCTTCAAAAATTGATGTTTTAAATTTTATGATACTCATTATTTGTGTATATTATGGAATGCCATATCGGGGGGGTATCCCAAAAAATTTAAGTGTAATCTGTAAATTTTGTAAAATACAACATCCTACATAATTATGTGGTTCATTCAAAAAAGGTTACGTCCAACTTCCAACCAAGACTTGGTGGAAGAAAAATACTTGCATAGAACATTGATCCTCAACCCTATAGAAATAAAGATTACAATAGCGTTTACAAAATAAAACTTCTAAACCTAAACGTAAAAAAATACTTTCATAGGAAATTGTTCCGTGCAACCTTACCAATAAGGATCATGATCGCATTTGTGAAAGAGTAACGTGAGTCCCATTGATTAAAAATCTTTGATGCGTTGCGCGTTGAAGTAAAAAGTTCGTTCCATTTTCAAATAACACAACACAACAGATAAATTCCCCTAAGACGACACACTGACCGCATCGTCACTTGTTTTTGACCAGTACAGCAATTTTGATTTATCTCGAAGAAGTTTATCAAAATAATGCTAGAATTTCCAAGCATGTTTGAGAAAAGATTTTATTTAAATTTCGATTTGTTTTGCAAATAGAGCTGTTTATGGAGCAGTTTGAAGATTGATAACGAATAATCGGTGGAGTACAGACACGAGCACTAATATGTATATACTTAGCAACTTTTAAAAGTGATTTTCTCCTACTGTATTGATTGTAACTTTATGATATTACGAATATAGTATTTTGGAACCCCTATTATTATGAAAAAATTATCATCTTGAAAGTTACAGTTTTAATTCCACGAGAAAATCGTTATTGAATTTTGCTGAGTGTATACATATTTTTGCTCGTGACTGTACCTACTTTGAGAATAATTCAAGATACCTATTGTCAGAATGTATAATTTAATAATAGGATAGACAATATAGATGTATAATAAAATATAAAATGCTAAAATGAATAAATGTAAAAACCTAGTATGTTTGTGCTCACCGTAAAACGAAACGTGCGTTTGCAACTACAAACGCACGTGTTGTGTGATTCATAACTCCCACAATTAAGTAGGCTTATAAAAACGGCTGTTGCACAAGCAAACGGTTCAGTCGACTTCGAGTGGTTGTAGAGTGCGCACCTCTGAGTTTAAACTTAAAATGTAAGTACCATGATTTATTTTATTTATGCAACAATGATTGTTGTTGTGATTTTGAATGTTTTTATTAAATAATATAATATTGTTAAAACAAGTTTGGTATATTAATTTTACACCTACATCTATATCCTTATATTCTTTGTGGTCCACACAATTTAAACAAAGTAATATAGAGAAGATAGGATTGTCCTACAAAAGCGTACGACGATCTTACATATCAGAAGTGGGATTCGAATGACATTTATTTTGTTTTTTTTCCTTTTTTTAAATTGTGTAACGGCTAAATCTGCGTAGTTTGCTTTCGTTATTTCCTAATTTCCAGATAAAATGGAAGAATGCATTAGTACTGCTGATAGATCAACATCCTCGCGGCACTCTGCCGCCCGGTCTGATACACATCGATCACGTAGCCCCGTACATCGCACTCCAAGTCCTATACTGACAGTGAGGACACGCAGGGAACGCATAGAACAGCTGAACAGTCGCGAGGTGCAACCGCGCAGCCAGCACGATGATCAATCGCCTCACAGCCGATGCAATGATTTGCTGTCCCGCAGCCGACGCAATGAGCGATTGCCTGGCCATAAAAATGATGAACAGTCGCCGCGCTTTTGGCGTGATGGGCAATCGCCGCGCAGTTGGCGCGATGGGCAATCGCCACGCAGCCGGCGCGATGGGCAATCGCCGCGCAGTCAGCGCGATGGGCAATCGCCGCGCAGTCAGCGCGATGGGCAGTCGCCGCGCAGTCGGTGCGATGGGCAATCGCTGCGCAGTCAGCGCGATGGGCAGACGCCGCGCAGTCAACGCGATGGACAGCCGCCGCGCAGTCAACGCGCTGAGCTGTCGCCGCGCCGTCAAAGTGATGGGCAATGGCAGCGCAGTCGGCGTGATAGGCAGACGCCGCGCAGGTGGCGCAATGGGCAGTCGCCACGCAGTCGACGCGACGGACAGTCGCCGCACAGTCGACGTGATGGGCAGGCGCCACGCAGTCGACGCGATGAGCTGTCACCACGGAGCCCACACGACAGGCGTTGTATGCGCAGCCGAGAAGACGGGAGGTCACGCAGTCTCCAACGTGGTGGGCAGCCCTACTGCCAACGAGACCAATGGCCTTCTGGCACACAGAACCGGCCCTCTGGAGCTCATCAGCCACTCCGTTATCTTGGTGAAGAACAGATCCGGAATCCGGGTGAGTCAGCTGCACATTCTTATAAAATTGACGATATTGCTCAGATTTTTCAAATGATAAAAACTGTAAACCAGACCGATTCGTTGGATAAACTAGGGTCTATGCAAAATACTATACCGGAATTCGATCCAGGCAGGAAGGAACAGACGATGACCATGTGGCTACACAAAGTAAACGAATGTGCACTCATTTACAGTTTGACAGAAAAACAAATTGTGCACTTTGCTTTACCCAAGTTAAGAGGCGTTGCCAAGAGGTGGTACGAGGGTCTATCGTCTGTCCTTTACTCCTGGAGTGAATGGCAACAGAAACTTCTGTCCGCATTCCCTCCGGAGGAAAATTACGGGCAGATGCTCAGTGACATGTTGGCTAAAAGAGCCCGGTTTAACGATTCGTTAGAGGAATACTTCTATGAAAAAATAGGTTTAATAAATCGATGTGGCATAGAAGGTACTCGCGCTGTAGAATGCGTATTGCATGGCATTGACGACCGATCTGTGAGGTTGGGAGCCGAAGCTGTTAAGTTTGCAGACCCA
The DNA here is from genome assembly GCA_947363905.1 of Lithophane semibrunnea. Lineage (NCBI taxonomy): Eukaryota > Metazoa > Arthropoda > Insecta > Lepidoptera > Noctuidae > Lithophane > Lithophane semibrunnea. Next base: position 9,770,458 of record OX376188.1, on the reverse strand, counting down.
GATAAATTATTATCGTATTTGCGTAACGTGAGAAATATAAAACCGCTAAACGACCGAAAAAACGGTAAAGGTCTTCCGAATAAAAACAATGATACACAGTCTCGAACTTCTGGCAATAGCAAGCCAACCCGTTGCTTAAATTGTAAACAAGAAGGTCATTTCGTTGCTCAGTGTCAGCGTCCAATAAAAAAATGCGGTAAATGCAGTAAAATTGGCCATGAAACCGAACAATGCTACTCTAGAATTCCAGCCCCAGATAAAACCGTATTAAGAGTTGCTAGTAACGAAGTAGGATCATCATCCGATGCCTCTATCTTAATAAAGCCTAATCAAAAATATTTCAAACAAGCTGTTGTAAATGGGGTCACTTTGCAGGCTTTCATTGATTTAGGTAGCGAATGCTCTATGATTAAAGATTCTGAGTTTCGAAAGATCAGTAATCAGTTCGACACTAAGAACCTGCCAATCCTGAGGGGTTTTGGTAATTCAATAGTCAGTGCCATCGGTAGATTTAACGTTCATATTATTATAGACAGTGCTGCCGCCAATGTAGACCTGCTCATAGTCCCAGATAACGTCATGCCTTTTCCTCTTATGATTGGTCAAACGTTTACAGAACAGTCGCACATCATAATTAAAAAAACAAGCGATTGCTTAGATATATCGAGCCTGGGCATACTTGAAAGCTATAACCATAAAATTAAATTATTTTGCAAAAACAAGACTGAAGTGTCAGGGCTTACTATTGTCGAGGTATACGGTGATGATCCTAGTTTTGATGGGGAGATATTCATAGAAGGTAGTGTACGATACAAAGAACACGTAAGATACTCGGTTTTATCTGGTATGTATTATGTTCGGAATGGCGTCGGACTTATAGTTGTTACTTGTGCTCCCTCTTCGAAATTAGGTTTCGAAGCTGACTTTCTGATAGCGCGAGGCCTAGTAGCCCGCGAAGAGGAAACATGTCACGTTTTAAATGTCACAAACTGTACAGCTCGTGTATCTTCAACCTTAACAGAAGCCCAATTAAATATTGCTGATGATCTATCTTCTGAAGATAAAGAAAAACTATTGTCGTTACTAAATCATTACCGAGAATGTTTTGCTCTGGATTTAACGGAATTAGGTAGTACATCGGTCGGTAATATGAAAATAGACTTAACTGATGATCAACCGGTAGTTTATAGGCCCTATAGACTGGCAATCGCCGAGAAAGAAGTAGTTAGAGGAATGATCAAGGAGTTATTAGATACTAATATCGTACGCCCCTCTACTTCATCTTATGCGAGTCCCATAGTCCTCGTCAGAAAGAAAACCGGTGAATTCCGACTTTGTATTGACTATCGAGCGCTCAACAAAAAAACGGTTAAAGAGAATTATCCAATGCCTCTCATCGACGATCAATTGGATATTTTAGCAGGGAATAAGTTATTTACTACGTTAGATCTGGCATCTGGATACTATCAGGTTCCAATTGCTGAAAATGATAAATATAAAACCGCATTTGTCACTCCTGATGGGCATTATGAGTTCAATCGCATGCCATTTGGGCTTGCTAATGCGCCAGCAACTTTTCAGCGATTAATGAATCAGATATTAGGGAATGCTCGACATGGAGAAGCTTTGGCATATTTAGACGATGTAATTATACCCAGTAAAACTCTTTCTGAAGGTATGGAAAGGTTGCAGTCTGTACTAAATCTATTTAAGAACTCTGGACTTTCTCTTAAACCATCTAAATGTTTTTTCTTTAAACGCGCCGTAGACTACTTGGGGTTTGAAGTATCGGAAAATGGTATTCGACCAGGTTCAAAAAAAATCGAGGCTGTTGAACGTTTCCCTGTACCACAAAACCAGCACAACGTCCGTCAGTTTCTAGGACTAGCTAGTTTTTTTAGAAGATTTGTCCCTAAGTTTTCTATTCTGGCAAAACCACTCACCCATTTGCTAAAAAAGAATACGTCATGGCAATGGGGGCCAGAACAAGATACAGCATTTAGAGTTTTGCAAAAAGAATTATCTCAAAAACCTACTTTGGCATTATACGATCCTAACGCGTTAACAGAATTACATACCGATGCTTGCAAAATAGGCATAGCTGGAATCCTTTTGCAAAGAGATGAAAATTTAGTTCTCAAACCAATTGCTTATTTCAGTAGACAAACAACCCCCGAAGAACAAAATTATTCGTCGTATGATTTGGAAACGTTAGCGGTTGTATCCGCTCTTCAAAAGTTTCGCGTTTACTTAGTTGGTTTATCATTTAAAATAGTCACAGATTGCAACTCGTTAAAAGCAACGTTCCAAAAAAGAGATATGCTTCCCCGTGTCGCGCGATGGTGGGAACAGATGCAAGAGTACAATTTTTCAATCGATTATAGACCAGGCCCATCCATGTCCCACGTTGATGCGCTCAGCAGGAATCCGGTACCAATTTCGAAAACCGGAGTTTTTACGGTGTCAGAGTCTACATGGTTGACTACTGTGCAAAATGCCGATGATGATATACAAAGAATAATAGGCATTCTTAAAGATCCGCAACTTGATGACTTAGTCGATATAAAATCTAATTTTAAACTAAAAAATGACAAATTGTTTCGAATAACTGCTGACGGGGATCGATGGGTTGTGCCAAAAGGAGTACGTTGGCAAATTGTAAAGCAAAACCATGATGATATAGGTCATTTCGGTTTTGACAAAACTTTAGATAAAATTAAATCCAATTACTGGTTTAACAAAATGCGACGTTTTATAAAAAAATACGTAGATTCATGTCTAGAATGCGCTTATGCAAAATCATCTGGTGGAAAAAAACCTGGTTATCTTAACCCAATCCCAAAAATAGCAGCTCCTTTTGACACGATACACATTGATCATACAGGTCCCTTTGTGCGGAGTAGTAGAGGCAATATGTATATTTTGGTTTTAATAGACGCCTTTACTAAATATATATATTTGAAAGCAGTAAGAAATACTAAAACTAGTACGTCTATTAAAGTACTTAAGGAGTATTTTGGTATCTTTGGGGTTCCTAAAAGAATCATTTCTGACAGGGGATCTTCATTTACAAGTGACAGTTTTAAAGCATTTATTAATGAAAAGGGAATCAAGCATATACTTAATGCGGTTGCTACCCCCAGAGCGAATGGGCAGGTAGAAAGATATAATAAGACGATAGTAGATTCACTGACAGCAAAAACTATTGGTGTGGCTGAAAATAAATGGGATGATCACCTGCCTGAGATACAATGGGGAATAAATAATACGTTAAACAAGGGGATTAATCGAACTCCCGCGGAAGTTTTATTTGGCAAACGATTAACGGGAAGTAGTGAGAATAAAATTATTTCCGAACTAGAGGGAGATATTACTAAAACTACTGAACAAGGTATAATGGAAATCCGTGACGAAATCAGTGAGCATATAGCCACCAGTCAGGAAAAAGATAAGTCTTACTTTGATAAAAAACGTTGCGCCCCAATAAAATATCGGGAAGGGGATTTAGTACGTGTTGAGCGTCAGGTGCCTTCTACCGGGCATAGTAGGAAGTTAGTACCTAAATTTCAAGGTCCATACAGGATTACTAAAGTATTGGACCACGACCGATATCATGTTGAAGATACACCACTCACAAAAAAGGGTGGTAGAGGTTATTCTACGATAGTCGCTGTCGATAAACTAAAACCGTGGCTAAATTTTAATAGACCACATGGTAGTGACAATGATTTATCCAACGAGTCTGATTGATAAGCAAATTTTCTATTGGTATAAAACAAACATTATAAGTAGTTTAAAAGACTAAAAAGTCTTATTTAATTGCTCGTAAAGACAGAAGAGAAGTTCAATACAATTATTATACATATGTGTCATAATTTGTATATCTCTTTAAATATAAAATTTATGTTGGCAAAGGTGTCATTTTGTAAAGGACGGAAGGGTCTTATCATATAATTACGAACGTATTGGACGGAAAGGTCACATTAAATGTATTATTGACAAAGGTCATATGGTATTGGACGGAAGGGTCCCATAAAATATACTATTGACAAAGGTGTCATATTGTATTGGACGGAAGGGTCCCATAAAATATATTATTGACAAAGGTGTCATACTATATTGGACGGAAGGGTCCCATAAAAAAAATATTATTGACAAAGGTGTCATACTATATTGGACGGAAGGGTCCCATAAACTATATTGATGACAAAGATGTCACCTTGTAGAGGACGGAAAGATACCCATTATACATTTTTTTTTTGTGAAACATTTAAAATGTAGTATTTAGGATAAAGGTGTCCTATTTTGATTTTAAATATAACTTGTGATTGCGAACAGAACGGTTCAATTGTATTCTTTTTTCTTTCTCCTAATTTATTTTTTCGTCATTAATGATTAAAGAGTAATTTTATTACTTGCTATGTTATATTATAAGCACGAGGTCATGCTTATCATAGGATGGCCGACTGTCAGAATGTATAATTTAATAATAGGATAGACAATATAGATGTATAATAAAATATAAAATGCTAAAATGAATAAATGTAAAAACCTAGTATGTTTGTGCTCACCGTAAAACGAAACGTGCGTTTGCAACTACAAACGCACGTGTTGTGTGATTCATAACTCCCACAATTAAGTAGGCTTATAAAAACGGCTGTTGCACAAGCAAACGGTTCAGTCGACTTCGAGTGGTTGTAGAGTGCGCACCTCTGAGTTTAAACTTAAAATGTAAGTACCATGATTTATTTTATTTATGCAACAATGATTGTTGTTGTGATTTTGAATGTTTTTATTAAATAATATAATATTGTTAAAACAAGTTTGGTATATTAATTTTACACCTACATCTATATCCTTATATTCTTTGTGGTCCACACAATTTAAACAAAGTAATATAGAGAAGATAGGATTGTCCTACAAAAGCGTACGACGATCTTACACTATGGAGCAGAATGGGAATAAAATAATAAGTATTTTTTAATAATACAAATTCCTTGGAGTAACTTGGGAAGTAATGTATGAGATTTTTGATCTTTTTAGATCAAAAGAATGGGGTACTTTGGTAATAACCCGTTTAAAATAAATAAGAAACAAATGAACATATTGGCGCGTGAAACATTATCCTTGTTCGTCATTAATTCTGGAAATTATAATTAATTTACTTACAATTCCGCGCATTGTGAGATTGAGAAAAGTTCTATACAAGACTTGGCCGCAACCAGGCATTGATGGACTCACGTATGTGTGCCTCGGTTTTGCCTCGGCCCACATTTTCACGATCGTCCATCAAAAGCCCAGTTGCAGGCCGCGACAGTAATGTACGGAAGAAAGAAAACTTGCATAGAACATTGATTCGTAACGTAATATAAATAAGGAGCAGAATTGCGTCTACAAAAAAAAAAACTTCCAAACCTTTAAAGTAAAAATACTTGCACAGAACATTGATCCGTAATAACTTCATATAAATAAGGAGCAGAATCGCGTCGAGAATCGACGGAGCAAAATACTTTGAAGTCTTGCGAGTATTTCGGGTCGGCACTTGGTCGGCGTAAGTACCTACTTACAAGTAAAAACCTGGTGTAAAAAACCTGGTCGCATAAATACGCACCTTCCCTAAAAGAATAAACAAGTGAACATATTGGCGCGTGAAAAATTATCATGGTCCGACATTGATTCTGGAATTTATAATTTACTCTGTTTGAATTTCTGTGCATATTTGCAGGAACGAAGTTCCTTCTCACGTACGATTTAAAACAAAATAAAATTTTCCCAGCCGCCATCCCGGATTTACATGTTAATGTCACTATCGGCATAGTCACCATAAACAATTTTTTTTTTTCATTTTGGTTTACCATTTTGTCGGCGTGATTTATTTGTATACCCATACCAAATTACAGCTTTCCAGTACTAAGAGTCTCTGAGCTAAGCCGCGGAGAGACAGACGGACCGATATGGCGAAACTATAAGGGTTCCTTGTTGACTACGGAACCCTAAAAACTGAAAAGTAAAATGCACTATTGCGAAAAAGTGGCTCTTTCCGCACAATTTGGCTGCCTGGAAAACGCTCTTTTCGAGCACATGCATTGTAAATATATTTTTAACCGACTTCTTCAAAAAGGAGGAGGTTCTCAATTCGACTGTACCTATGTTTTTTTTTTTGGTATGTATGTTACGCGATTACTCCGTCAATTATGAAAATACACCAGCAAAGACACCGACTTCCGAAACTAAAGTTATTTTTCACTTTTTTATTGTTTTTTGTGAAGTCGGTTGTTTTTTTTTTTGTAAAAAGTTTTCTTCCACATATATGCTAAAAATAATGTCCTGTTCAAAACATAAAATATACGTATACGCACAAACATAAGTATCGATCTATACAAATATCAGCCTTGCATCTACCATTAATGAGGCACAAGAATCGTCACATCGGCACAAGAATCGGCACAAGAATCGAAAGAAAGAAATAAATAAAAAAAACATTTATTTGCTGGTAATGTAGGAAAGAGAAAGAAAGAGAAAGAAAGAGAAAGAAAGAAAGAAGGAAATAAATCTGCTGTATACGTGATTTTACTCTGTTTTTAATAAGTCATTCATCAAACATATTTATCAACAAACATCATGCGTTTATTCCCCGAAGGGTGAGACAGAGATGTACCTATAGTACACCCACATTTCGCCAATTATGTTTTAAGTTCCATGTATGATATTACATGTCTGGATTACCTGTTTGATCTAGACTCCGGGCTACCACTGAGAAAGTTCAGATGGAAAAACCCAATTGAAGAAAGAGAAAGAAAGAGAAAGAAAGAGAAAGAGAAAGAGAAAGAGACAGAGAAAGAGAAAGAGAAAGAGAAAGAGAAAGAGAAAGAGAAAGAGAAAGAGAAAGAGAAAGAGAAAGAAAGAAATAAATAAATCAAAGGACATGACCAGTTCCTGCACTCGAATTCGGGAACTTGTGCAGGATTACAGTGTATACACTATGATTTAAAAATTAAGATCTAATTTATCTTGGATAAATTATACCGAATAAAGCCAAGGTTAAAATATCTGCAAAAACAGTAGTTTAATTGCTTCCGCTATTCTTTAAGAGTGCGTTTCATCCTATGCCGTAGTGTTGGTTCCCCTGTTGTATGACGAATTTTGTACGTTACGGCGCCACCTAATAGGTCCGTTGTTAAAGTGCCAACATTACGGCATAGGAACTATAATGATGAAAAGCACTCTATAAGTACTTTCCGATTTTGACGGTCCATTGTATCCATAATCATCCGGTAACCATAGTAAGCTAAACAGTATGGGAAAAAATAAAATAAGAACGAGTTATTTTCGATCAAGAGAATAAATGACATGGAATAATATATTATAATGCATGTTTTGTTTTTGATTAATTTGATTTATTTACATTTTATAATCTAAGTTTGCACGCCTACAGGTTAGGTTTTTATTGACATTTGGTGTATAAAGGACTGTTATTTCTTTGACAATGCATCTGACATTAGTGGCGGGACCAAAGGCACAATGTAGGAATCCTTTTCATAAAATCCCCAATTAATCGATTAGAGTCAAAGCATGAAATCGATTCACAAAAAAAATATTTTTGAAAAATATATCAATTCAAAAATATTTTTTTAACTGTGTTTGATTAATAATAACATAACATAACATCACGCTTCTAATGCCTGAAGGGAGAGGTGTACTCAAACACCCTCATTTTGCTAGTTGTGTTGTAAGTCTCGTGCATTAGGGGGCGAGCCTATTGCCATCAACCGGGCGCAAATCCGGACTCCACTAGCGAATGAGATATTCCAGATGAACAAACCCAATAACACTTTGCCTGACCAGGGAATCGCACCCAGGACCTAATGCTCAGGTGTAGCTGAGCATGAGGTCCTGGGTGCGATTCCCCGGCACAGCGCTACAGCTACGCTTGGAACCACTAGACCAACGAGGCAGTCAAATGATTTCGATTTTAGTGTTTTAGGTTCGAGAAAAAATCGAGTATCATTTATCGATCTCAGATCACCATTCACCATCCCTACCGATCCATCCGATCTTGGCGTCACGTTGTGTTTACATATTCGTTGTGTACTGTGCGATTATTGTGTTCTATTTCTAACGACGATTGCTATTATTTACGAACTGATAATTATCTTCAAAGCCTGATTACCATTGCTATATAAAAAGGATTCTTCGGTTTTGCTCTACGATTCGATTAAATGGATATTAAGATGAGATGCATAAACTGTGGTATATTTCGTAAGGCGGGTTCAAAGGCATATTATGTCAATGCTAACCTTACCCCTGCAAGCGAGACTTGCCCGGTGGTTGAATAATCAGGTATGTACTTAAACTACATTGGAACAATACCTACTAAATAACAACAAGACTGCAGGTATAAAGGCTGACATAGCGGTTCGATTGCATGTGAGCCAGCAAAACTTAATAAAGCAGCGTTTATTTGGGGAAAGGGTGGCAATGCATCAGCAAAAACCCTGCTATGGGCGGCGGTGATTGCCTTATTCCCGTAACTAAAAACGTTCAAATTCAAGTCGCAATCTCATCTCAGCGACAATTATTGTCAAAAACTCGATTACCACAACGCCTAGCGCCATCTCATATCGAAAACCAGAATTATTTAGTGAATACTTATCTTTATTTTTCTCAGTTTCCTGATCTTTTAGACTTGTGAAACTTTTTTGTCTGGAAACTGTAGAATACAACAATTGCAAAAATAAAACAATATTTGCTGCACATTGATTTCGACACCTATGCCGGCGCCCATAGTCCCACTGGTCATGTCATTT